>JASJET010000338.1:0-1200000 GCA_034092305.1 Diaprepes abbreviatus | reverse complement strand
TTTTAACAGAAAATGTCAGAAAGCTTTATTTTTTATTTATACTGATATTTTACTAAATGTTATAATGAAGTTTCGTGTGGCCGGATTACTCCAAATGATGGTATAATTTCTATTTAAAAAGATACAGTAATTGTAGTTCCTTATGGTATCCATATAACAATTGATACAGGTGCTGCTTTATCCAGAGCGACTACTAGTAGAAATTATGCAATTAGTGTCAGTAATATAGATTTCAATAAAAGATGTTACTGTCTAGTGAAATTGCAGATGTTAATGGTTATTCTAGATTCCTAACCATCGCCCAGAAAAAATAAATTCAACGCCTGTCTCCCTCATATTAAAATAGCGTATAAAAATCACCGTCAAATATATTTGAAAATTGTTTGTTATGAATTAGAAAACTGACATATTATCCAGTCAAATAGCGATTCAACTTCGGAATAAAGGATAATAAATTATAAACCTGTGGGTAAGCTCTCTGTCATGGTAAAAATCTATTGTGATTATTTACGTGGCACTAACAAGGAAGGTAACTGAAGTGTCCGGCACCGATTCTAATGAAACTTCAATATGTTGTAGGGGGTACAAAAATTAAAGATATGTATTTCATATATCTGCGGAGTTTCATTATAACGGGGTGAAAACCTCCCCTAAAGTTCATCCTAAAAACAGTAATTTTGAAATATCTCATATTCTGAGTGATATATATTTACAAAACAAAATGAAAGTTACTTGTAATTCGAAATGATTTTAAACTATTATAATTTTATCCCCAAGGATATCATCCCTTATTTTTAATTAAGATAATCCATATATTTACTTATTACATAATTTAATTCTAAAAATTACGAAATTTAATGGAACTGTTTGAAAATATTTTTTTCACGAATACGATAAGTAACTCAAGTTGGCGAGTTTCGGGGTTTCTAAAAATAAACTAGTCAAAAAAGGGGGGAGCCACTTTCAAATACTTTTTTTTTCATTTTAAAGTTCTTATTTAGATATCTTTACAAAACAAAATGGAAATTATTTGCGATGATGTTGAATTAGGGTATTTTCACCCCCAAAGATATCATCCCTTATTTCTTATAACGGTTAATCATCTATTAGCGCAAGTAATCTAATTCTCAAAATTACAAAATATTGTTTCAAAGTTTTTTTTTTCACGAATACCATAATTAACTCAAGTTGATATATTTTAAGTTTCAAAAAAGGAAGCAGTAAAAGACGGTGAGTCACTCCCAAATAGTTTTTTTTTCTCAAATTTCACATTCCAATTGAGATATCTTCACAAAACAAAGTGGAAATTACTTGTTAGTAAAAGTGAGGTTACACTATGTTGTTTTAACTCCATAGATATCATCCCTTACTTTTACGAGGGTTAATCTTGTAATTCATTTACATAATTTAAATCTGGACATTATGAAATTAAATCAAATTTGTGACGTGTATCGGGGTTTCAGACAATAAACTAGTAAAAGAGAATGAGCCACACCCAAACACGTTTTTTTTTTAATATCTCCAGTTCTAATTAAGATATCTCTACAAAACAACTTAAAAATAACTCAAATACGGCCTGCGATCTGATTGTAGAAATTGGTAGAGAAAGGTAGTCGAAATGACGTCTCATCTCGTGTCTCAACAAATTTTGGTTGCAACATGGTTTTTTTTACAAATAGATCGAAAAATGATTTTTCCCCGGTTTTTTGGATTTTATGGAAAATCTAAGGGATTTAGAGAAAAATATTCTAAAGACGAATTGTACGTCTTGAAAACATCTTCAAAATGAGTTTCTGTTTGTCCAAATCGGTTTGTAAACAAAAAAGTTATTGCAAACTAAACATAAAAAATGGCTTATTTTTCAATTGTTAATAACTTTCTTAATATTCATTGAATTGTTTTCAACTTTTACCAGAATGTGAATCTTAAGGTGCTTAAAAAGTGTACGGAAGTTGGTCGCTATCGGTTCAATAGTTTTTGTAAAATTGCAATTGTTTATTAGAAAAACGAAAAAAAGTGACTATTTTTGATTGGCTGTACCGTCGCACTAACGAGCATTTGGCCTCAAAAACCGAACAAAAAGGAGTAACCGTACTATCATAAAATTATGATAAAGTGGCCCCTCTCCGCCGCTACGCTCCTCACAGTTAATTGCAATCTAAGCTTCGTTCAATACGCACGCATTCGTTCTTGATAGATTTTTCTTAGACTTGTGTTTGGTGTTTGGTATTTTGTAAAGTGAATATTAAAAAAAAATTGTGATGGAGTCTGAGGAACGAGGTATGTATTTAATTTAATTATATATTATTTAAAAATATAATGACTGTTTAGTATTTTTATGGACCTAAAACAATATGCAAGAAAATCTTCTTTTTTTTTTTCTTTTTAACTAATTATTAGTGTTTTTGAAAATGTTCCGAGCTAGGTCGGGCTACAATTCTTTTTTTATAATAAACTATAAACATTAGCCATATCATAACAGTCAAAATATTTTCCACATGTTTCCACTTCTTAAAAAAAAACGCTTTAAGTTCCACGTTTTTTTTTGCAATAATTTTGGTTATTTTTTACTTACATACATATTTTTTTTCCTATAGGTACAAATTTGACATCAAATGTTATTGAGGTATTGAAGAAAGATTTTTGGAAAAAAACGAGAAATGGCTTAATACATCAATACCAGTACATAACTAGGCCACGAATTCTACGGGACGCCCAAGGAAGCATTTCCTAGAATTACATGATCGTAGTAAACGACGAAATACAAAAGAACTCCGCGAACAGGTACCTGTTGAGAAGCTTTCCTATGCAGCCAGCGTAAGTCAACGAATGTCTAGAAATGCCGCGGTCTCTACTATAATAGATGCAACTTCAACAGCAACAAGAGCCAAACTTTACAGAAAGGTAACAATTACTGCTCAGAAACTGAAAGTAAAAAATTACACACCTGAACAAGCTTTGCAAATCTTTGTTGAAGGTGATTTCATAAGGAGGCAGTGAGAGTTGTTACACGATTCCAATAAGGGTATATTTCCTTGGTATACTCTAATTAGAGAAGCTAAGAAACTCTGCTATCCAAAACAATAGTCAATCCCAATTAGGGAGACGAGTGTTGAAGTTTTGCTTCAGGACATACTTGATCACAGAGTAAAGAGACTTTGTTTTTATCTTGAGATAGATGTTTTATGGGAAAACGTACAATTACCCTAAGTCAACATATAAAACGGTACCCATTACGTTTTTTTAATATTACTCCCCTCCCCCTCCCTTGGTCAGCGCCCCTTCACCCGATTGGTAAAATAATGCCAGAAATGAAATCGGAGCACCTAAAAACATATAAGACGATACCCATTACGTTTTTTTAATATTACTCCCCTCCCCCTCTCCACCCTAAGTCAGCGCCCCTTCACCCGATTGGTAAAGTAATACCAGAAATGAAATCGGAGCACCTAAAAACATATAAAACGATAACCATTACGTTTTTTAAATATTATTCCCCTTCCTCTCTCTACCTTAAGTCAGCCCCCCTTCACCCGATTAGTAAAATAATGCCAGAAATCAACTTAGCGCCCTCAAAAATCCCCGGAAACTGATTTTGACACGTCTAGAGTCAAAAACAACGACGTTATTAATTTTGTCCAGTTTTTGAAGCCAAATGCTGGTTAGTGCGTCGTCTAGAAAACCGCTACAGAGTTCTGTCAGTGCTCATCCTCTTCGTAAAGACTTAAGCTACCATGTAGTAAAAAAAGTGGATATTTTTCATATTTTGTTTATGCAAAATCGTCATGAAGACATGGGTTGTTTTTCGCTTATAAATAAATTAATTAACAAACGCATTTTTTGTCTGTTGTAAAAAAAAAACACGAATTTTGAGAAAAAAAAGTCTCTACGATCAATAGGAGCCGAGATAGCTTTTTTTTTGAAAAAATCACAGGGCGATTTTTTATTTATATTAAGAGCTGAATTTTTTACAGTTCATTAATAAGAGCCTAAAGTATATGAAACCATTCAATTGAGGTTAATTTATACAAAATTTACCCTTCAGGAGATCGCTAAACTGAGGGTACGTGCTGGACGCCAGATAAGGTAAGTTGGAGGGGGTAACCGAGTACAAAGTGAGAGCGCGTCTTCAAATCGGCTTGAAAAATTAGCAATATATCCGCTTCCAAATAACGTAGAGCTTTCATTCTTTGATTTTTTTGGGGTAGCTCATCGAAAAAATAATATTGGGCACATGTTCAATCTTCTCGGACCACCCCCAACCCCCCGAAAATTGCATATTTTACATTTAATTTTTTTTTACACGTTTTACATGTTTTTTTCATTGAAAATGATTTACATACCTTATTATATATATTTACTTCTATGAACAATTATATTCGGCCCCTTCCCACCACTCAAAAATTATATTTTTCAAGATTTCGCATTTTTTGCTTTTATTATATATGTATGAACTAGAAATAATAATATCGTGCTTAAATTTAAATAAATAAATTTTTCATTTTTCTAATAAACAATTGCAATTTTACAAAAACTATTGGACTGACAGCGCTCAACTCTCGCATACTTTTTAAGCACTTTAAAACTCACGTTCTGGTAAAAGTTGAAAACAATTCAATAAATATTACGAAAGTTATTAACAACTGAAAAATATGCCATTTTTAATGTTTAATTTGCAATAACTTTTTTGGTTGCAGACCGACTTGGACAAACAAAAACTCATTTTGAAGATATTTTCAAGACGTACAATTTACGTACATACATTTTTCCGCTAGGTCCCTTAAATTTTCCATAAAATCCAAAAACCCGTAGAAAAATCATTTTTTGAGTTATTTGTTTAAACAAAAACAATATTCCAACAAAAATTTGTTGAAAGATGAGACGTCATTTCTACTACCTTCCCATATGCATTTCTGCAATCAGATAGCAGACAGTATTTGAGTCATTTTTACCTCCCAAAAATCGTTCGTTTCCTGGCCTATTACTAGTTATTCGAAATGATGTTAAACTATGGTATTTTCTTTCACCGGTAAGGATATTATTCCTTTTTTTTTCATAAAAGTAAACCGTCATTTCATACATATATTATTATTCTTAAAATTATCAAATTTTAATTTAAATGAACGTTATAGAATCAGAAATTACTACTTGTCATGATTGTAATAATTTACAGACATGAATGCTTAACCAATAAAATAAGTTTTCATTTTCTTATTAATTAAAAGGAAAAAATCAGTAAGCTCTGTGACGTTTATATCAACAGAAATTTGTCAATTTTAAGAATACATGTCAGAAATAATATCCTACGAATGATATCCTCGGGGGTGAAAATACTATAGTTTAACTTCATTTCAAATAATAAGTAATTTCCAATTTGTTTTATTAAGATATCTCAATTGGAACTTGAAATGTAAAAAAAGTATTTGGGGGTGGCTCACCCTCTTTTACGAATTTATTTTTAGAAACTCCAAAACACGATACCTTAAATGACTTATGGTATTTGTAAAAAAAATATTTACAAAAAATTCCATTACATTTCATAATTTTTACAATTAAATTACGTGCGCAAATAAATGGTTTACCTGATAAAAAATAAGGGATGATATCTATGGGGTTGAAAATATCATAGTTTAATATCATTTCGAATAACAAATCATTTTTGTTTCGTAGTTATCTTAATTAGAACTTGGAGATATTAAAAAAAAGTATTTGAGGGTGATTTACCCTCTTTTACTGGTTTATTTTTGGAAATCCTCGAAAGATTACATGGGAGAATAGATGGTTTACCCTTATAAAATTAAGGGATGATATTTTTGGGAATGAAAATACCTTAGTTCAACATCATTTCAACAAGTAATTTTCACTTTGTTTTGTAAAGATATCTCAATTAGAATTGAGATTCAAGAAAAAAAGTATTAGAGGGTGGCTCACCCTCTTTTACTAGTTATTTTTAGAAATCCCGAAACTCGTCAGCTTAAGTTACTTATAATATTCGTGAAAAAAATATTTTGAAACAATTATATTAAATTTCGTAATTTTTAGAATTAAATTACGGGCGCAAATAGATGATTTACCCTTATAAAAAAATAAGGGATGATATCCTTGGGGGTAAAAAAACCATAGTTTAACATAATTTCGAACAACAAGTAATTTTCATTATGTTTTGTAAAGATATCTCACTTAGAATCTGGGATAATTCAAAAATACTGTTTTTAGGGGTGAACTTTAGGGGTTGTTTTCACCCCGTTAATATTAATCTCAGCAGATATTTTTCTACCCTCTACAACATATTGATGTTTCATTAAAATCTGAGCCGGACATTTTAGGTACCTTCCTTGTAAGAAGAAGGGATGTTTTCGCCGCAATTTTAACAAAGATATTTTCTTCGCCTTACTTACCGTTAAGTGATTTTCTTCGTAGCCACCATCGAAGTAACCTAGACATTAAATCTTTTAGAATTTGAATTCGGTGCAAAGCATCGTTTTATTCACAATAAAATAGGTCAATAATGTGAAAATCTAATTGGACTCCCTGTATATGTCATAATATAAATTATTTAAAATTATAGTTTCCTTTGTGCCTCACAATTAAAAGAGATATCTTATGTAGTGTTTTACGTAAAAGCTAAATTTAAAACCAGACGACCTTCTGTTATGGCAATATGTGAGTATAAGAGAATATTGAACTCATAAAACACCTGGTTTGATGAGCAAAAAATGTGATTTACTGATTTGCGTTTGGAGAAAACAGTTTATAAACATTAGTGCAAACAGTTAATTAAGTTTTTATACTAATTAAATATTCGCCCAGAAATAATTCTGTTTGAAAAGTATCTTTTGGAGATTTTGTAAAAATATCAAGACGTAAAGCGGATTTTACATCTAGCCAATTAATTGCACCAACACTGAAAAAGTATATTTTCTCAAGCCCTGGACTTTGATTTTTTTTGATAACATTTCTCGGGCTTAGAATGATAGTATATGATAAAAAATATAGTAGTAATACCTGCAAAGCGATGATGTTAACGGGGAAAAAATTGGGGTGCATCGTATTAAAATTTAGGAATTTCGTAAATGTCATAATGTACGTAACGGAGATTGTACCTATGCACTTATACGGGGTATTTCCAAATAAGTGAGAAAAATTTTAAAGAGTTATTCTTGAACTAATTTTAAATACAAAAGTTCAGGTTTGCAAAAGAGTTTACAAATAAAGAACGAAACCTTTCATGGCTTTGGTCAACTTGAAAATCAGGGTTCTTGGGTTTAGACCGTGTCAAATTGGAATTATTATCCGACGTTTCGCCTACGGTTGCACGGGGAATCTTCAGAGATCTTTATTCCACGAGATTAGAACACTGAATGACGATCGTGGAGCAACAGCCCGGTATTTATACCCGATTGGTGCTTAGTGAATCGTGATCAAGCGTTACAATCGATTTCCACATGTGATGGAGACTGTAACCCGCAAGTTATGGAAGCTGAACTGCCGATCCTTCACATATAATTATGCTTACGTAGCAGACGCTTCGAAATATTATAAATATAGGTCAAACGCTAGGTATATTGTCATTTGTTTCTTGTCTAAGTTGTCAATTAATAAATGTCCGTAAAAAACTTCATGTTTTTTAAAAACAGTTTTTGGTGAACCGCCCATTTAACTGGCGCAGTCGGTAGGATATTCCTGGATTTTGCCGAAATTCAACAAGATTTGAGGGAACATCAAATCAGCTGGCAATCGCGCCTAGGTGCTAGTGATCGAGTGAAAAGCAAGCAAAATTTTACGTCTCAACATTTAGCAGGAAAAGTCCTAAAATTAGGCAAGTGATCAGACATTGATTTGAGGGAAAATCAAGTCAGTGGGCAATCGCGCCAAAGTGTTCGTGATCGTGCTGAAACAAAGTGAGTGGTGTAACTAAAAACACAAGATCTGGGGGAGGAACAAGCATCGTCCAAACCTAGAGGCAACACTTAGATTAAGAAGACCTGGGGGAAGAACAAACATCGTCTGAAATTAAAGGCACTAGGTTAAGGCAGAAATAAGGAAAATCAAGAAATATCAAGAAATCACAGGATCAAAGAAATCGAAGAACCAATAAATGAATATCATCCTAGCTTTCCTTTGTAGGAATATATGGTCCTTATAATTACTATCAAAAAAAGAACGAAAAAGAATCCCAGCCACAAGCTGCCATGGAACTACAAGATGTTAAATCAGTTCCCAATATCGAATTATCATCGAACTCTGGTACAACCCCATAGTTCTCCACTATGGCCGGAGGAGTTATAAAACCTGAACTGTCAATCCGTCACATATAATTATGCTCACGTAGCAGACGCTACGAAATATTTTAAATATAGGTCAAACGCCAAGAACATTGCGATTTGTTTCTTGTCTAAGTTAAGTCAATCATTGTATTACTCTAATTAATAAATGTGCGTAAAAAACTTAGTGTTTTTTAAAAACAGTTTTTGGTGAACCGTCCATTTAACTCGCATCTCTACTAATATTATTTTGATATTTACAAATTTCAATTATCTAATTTTACGTTTAAAAAAACCAGACATTGATACTAGCACCTTAGTTTCTTTTACGTTGAAAGTATGACCTGAGCAATGCTGATGTTCAGCTACTGCAGGTTGTACAATGTGTTTCTTTTTTATACATCTTTCATATTCCTTAAACCTACTAGATAAAGACCAACCTGTTTCACCTACATACACTTTACCACAAGAACAAGGTATTTTGTAAACGCGTTCTGTTTGAAATGGAATTGCGTCCTTTGGAGACTTCAAACATTGTCCATTCTTACATGTGTTGAAAATTGCCTGAATGTTTGATTTTCGGAGTAATCTGGCAATCTTGTCGGTGGTTGTAAGGTAAGACAACACTGTCCATAGGAGGTTCGTTTATGACATTTTCTTGAGGAGTTGGGTTTTTATATTTATTAATAAAACATCTTATATCATCAGCGCAATATTCGTTGCCTCTGAGAGCATTAGTCAGTTCTGATTTCAGTGATTGTTCGTCACATTTTGAAATTGCTCTATGTACCAAAAAATTTTTGAAGGATTGTTTTTGAGCAAGATGATGTTGTGAAGTTGCATTGAGATAGATGAGCTATGCATTTCGTTTATGGTCGTGCTATTGGAAATGCATTAGAAACTCAACGGATTTATGCTGAATTATATCAATAACGTAAGTTACCTCATCATAACACATTTGTTCGTCTTCATCAGCGTTTACGAGAAAATAGTACATTTCTAGAACAAACTTCTGATTGTGGACGTCCTCGAGAAATAAGAACCATACCGCTAGAGGAAGCTGTTCTTAATTTAATAGATGAATCTCCTAAAACAAGAACGAGAAAAATTACCAATGTATTAAATATAAGCGATTCCACAGTATTCCGAATTTTAAAAGAACACCAATTGTATCTCTACCATATCCAGTGAGTGCAGACACTTTTATCTCGAGACTTTTGCCGACTACAGTTTTTTGCCGGTGGATACTTCAAATGATCGCCCAATCTCCCTCTTTTTTTTTATCTCATATTTTGTTTATGAGACAAACTTTTTAAGGGAATCTATCAGAAATTTCCACAATAATGACAATTGGGCCGAGGAAAATTCGCATGAATTTCTTGAAGCCAATTATCAACATCAATTTTCAATAAATGTATGGATTGGTATCATAGGCGATTATCTAATTGGTCTATTTTAATTCCAATAAGATTAATGTCACTTTCCCGAGGGAGAGTTACTTATCCTTCTTAAAGAGGTTTCTCTTCAAGTTGGACGAGAATTATGGTTTAAGCATGATGGCGCTTCAGCCCATTTCAGTAACAATGTACCCCGTCACTTAGAGCTAGTGTATTCAATCATTGGTCGAGGTAGAGGAGGCACTAAACAATCACATGCCCGATCTGCGGATCTAGATCCTTTGGATTTTTACCCCTGGGGTTTCCTTAAATTTTTGGTTTATGCATCTTCTATTGGAAATGTTGAAGATTTGAGAAATCGTATTATTGCGTCTTGCAAAAGGATAAGAAATACTCCAGGATTATTTCAACGAATACGCTCTTCAATTAGATGATTTTTTTGTATATTTTTCTTCATTTCCAATAACTTTTGCTCAAGATTTTCTTTGCCCTATTCTAGCCGTTTTTGAAGATATTTTTTTTTTGCAATTTTGGACCTGTAACAGGGTTTCGATTCAAAAATAAAATAGTGAAACTCGGAACTTCGGTTGTGGCCTTAGATATTATTGGCTCGATAATGCATGGTCTAAAAATGACATTTTAGATACAGGGAAGTGGAAAAGTATTAAATTTTGAGCTTTATCAAAAAGTTTTAAAAAATGTAATTTTTTCAAATACGATGTCACATTGTTGATTTGTTCAGTAGATAGGCACGAACTTTCCCGATCTGTCTATATATAGCTTTCTCATATTTAGATAAAATATCTTTTAATTTATTTATGGTTTTTCGCAAAATTCCCCAAAGATCAAGCAATTTTAGTGATTTTTGGCAAGAAGGCCATGATAAACAAATTAATACTATATTTTATTGTGAGACGTGTCATTGTCAGTTAGGATATCTTTAGAAGACAGTTCATGTTCGACTTATTGTATAATTTTCTTACACTTAAAAGAATTTAATATGTAAACATTTGTATACATATTATTTTCCATTTTCAGCAAAGTTTTCGCGAATAAACATGGAAGCAAATCGTTTGCAAATATTTAATTATAAATAACAATGATAAGCTTCACCATAAAACATTAGTTTGCTTATTATGGCCTTCTCGTCAAAAATCACTTAAACGGCTTGACATGTAGGACTTTGTTAGAAATCATGAACAAGTTGAAACTTGTTCTAATTCGGTATATGGATGGATAGAGAATGTTCTTACCGATATACTGAATGAGTCAACAACGTAGCATCGTATTTGAAAAGGTAAGTTTTTTTTTAATTTCCCTGTATCTTGTTGTGGAACTTAACATCTCACCACCGCTTTCCGGCAAAAACTGGACTTAAATAGAGGTCCAAGTTTGTGGAAAGTACAAGGATGTCTGAGAAAGATACCGGTGGATCCCACTGATGAGTCCACCACCGGTATCGGGACGAAACATCCATACATTTACTACGGTGGTCGAAAATAGATCGCTAGCTACATGTCTTTACCACCAGAGGCATTGCTAATTGCGAAAATCTCAAATGTCATTTTCCGAAAATTCATTATCAAGCCAAACAACATCTAAAGCCACAATCAGAATTTCGAGTTTTACTATTTTATTTTTGAAATGATTTTCAGTTTTAGGTGACAGCCTGTTAAAGATCAAAATATGGAAAAAATATATTTCTCCTCAAAAACGGCTCGAGCAGGGCAAAAATACTTATAAAGTTATCGAAGATAAAAAAAATGAATACAAAAAAATTATAACATACAGGATGATCCATTTAAAATAAGTAAGTTTCGGACAACTTCCGGTATAACCGGAAGTCGCACATGATCACTGTTACTTCATCTGAAGAGAGCGTAATCGATAACTCCATTATACAAATTTGCAGGATTTAAATCGCATTATTTGATGAGTTAATTCAATGAAGTGTTTCCATGAGATATATTGTCTAATAATTTGTATAACAATTTTAATGCAACGCTGGGTAGTGTAGACTTATAGAGATTGATGAACTTTCACGGCAATAATTCTTTTAGCTCACACAGACTTGTAATAAGGTAATTTTTTGATTTCTTATACTGGGAACTGGGGAATTACAATGTTGATTCAATGTATTCTTACTTATCGCGAAACGTAAGATAATACTTTGTATTTAGTAAAATACTTTCTTTATCATTTTACATTTGTTGTAATTTTAGAATGGGATCATTGAATAATATATAAGTGTTCAGACTATATATATATATATATATATATATATGTTTATGCGGCTTTCACTTTCAGCAAACGTAAAACTATATGCAACTCCGTGAATAGATGAAGTAAAATGCGAACAGTAATTGCAAACCTCGTTTCGTCATATCCTTTCCGTGTTATAGGTTGCACAGTTTAAACAAATTGCTACAGAACACAATTCATCTTATTACACCACCATCGAGATGATGGCCTACCTGTACCACCATATCGAGAAGAAAGTCAAAACTTACTCTCCCGCTACAGTAATACGGCAGAAGTACATGTTTCGTCTCTATTAGACTCATCAGGGTATCGACATGCACCTTCCTGTGCAAATGACAGATCGGAAGAAGGCATGCAATTACTGTTCGCATTTTACTTCATCTATTCACGGAGTTGCATATAGTTGTACGTCTGCTGAATGTGATTTCAGCACTACAACGGCATAATGTGGATATATCCACTGCCTTTGCCTCTCACACGGAGGAATCCGTGAAAGCCGCATAAACACAGCCGCGTTCAATATTTGCATGCCTTCTTCCGATCTGTCCTTTGCACATCCAGGTGCATGTCGGTACCCTGATAAGTCTAGTAGAGACGAAACATGTACCTCTGCCGTATCACTGGGGAGGCTATATATATATATATATATATATATATATATATATATATATATATATATATATATATATACCGGGTGTCCCAGATTACCCGTCCAACCCTCTTAAAATCTTGGGAAATGGATTTTTTGATAATTATGTCGGATACGCTCTTTCGATTGGTGGCACTTTCAATTTCAGGTAACGACCGAAAGTGAGTTTTTTAGATCACAACTTCGTTTCCTTTAAATGGAACATACATATTTTTATAACGGAATTTGATTCTACGAAACAAGTTATGAAACATTTGTTTAAAAAAAATTTTTCGAAAACATCTTTCTTGACCTCTAAATGACCTTGAAATTTAAGTACGCTTGCTTATAAATAGCAAAAGTAGATAATCACGTTTTTACAGTTAACAAGATTTATTAGCACACAGTAACTCATATTATAACAACAACATAAAGTAATAAACATTTTTCTGTTAACACCATTTATTAGAAAATAGTGTTTATTTTATAATAAAAAAAAACAAAATAATAATCATACTTTTTCTTCAAACAAAACTTTGTAAAAACAAACACAACTTGCCTTTATTTTTATTTATTTTTACGACGTTTCGATTAGGTTGTATCTCTAATCGTTATCAATTATAAACTGAATGTTTTGACTACCAGCTTATATAGGGACTGTGTTCATTGAAGCGCAAAGTTTCGCTTCACTATATACATCTCAATGATATGATGTTACAAAGTAGTGGTCGCCAAAGATTAGGTATCTCAACACTCGGTTTTCTGAAGATTCTCTTTTTGTTTTTAATGTAAACAGCTTGTATAAATTTTCTGTTTTTCATGTTGGGCTTCATATATATTGCCGCAGCTTCAGACCATTTTATATGGTGTTGCTTATCCCAGGCATGTCCTGCAATACCTGATTTCGACGCTTCCCCTTTTTGTGTATGAGGATTACATTCCTTAATTCTAACTTTTAGTAATCGTTCAGTTTCTCCAATACACATTTCATCACATTCACATGGAACTTGGTAAACACATTCTTTCTTATCGGTAGTTATTGGTTTTGTTTTTGTTAAATGAGCTATTAGTTTATTTCCTCATTTAAAAACTGTTTTTATATCATAACTACTGACAATTCGTCTCATTTTCTCTGAAGTTTCTTTAATATACAGAATTGTGAAGAAGGAATGTGTTTCTTGTTATCCAGTGGTCATTATTCTAAAGTTATCTATAACATCGTCAATTAGTTTTAAAGGATAACCATTCTTAGTTTGCATAAGAAATTGTATATATATATATATATATATATATATATATATATATATATATATATATATATTTATATATATATATATATATATATATATATATATATATATATATATATATAATTATTTTTGTTTATTATTTACTTGATTTCAGATTGTGACTCGTTAAAAATGGAATCAAAACGCTAAAATAGTGTTGTATTTTTTTATAATTTATATTTTCTTTAATCGACGTTTCGGCAGTTTATTTTACTTTCATCAGAATCAACAGTGTGTAGCTGAAAACAAAAAAAAATCCTTATTATAATTGTCAACTTATTTTGAAAATATTTTGTCTTTATTTACTTTTAATTAGGTTTTGTCAAATTGCAAAACGATAAAGGCTCACGGTCTTCGGTAAAATTATTTTGGGGTACTAATAAGTTAGGAATTTATATAAAATTAACATTTATAATAATAATAACATAGCTTTAATTCATAGAAAGTGTTAATGCAGTTTATATTTACAAGCTAATCTATCTAAATAAGCCAATATTTATTCAGACACTTTAAAGGTGAAAAAACCCGTAAATTCATGAATTAATATAATTATTTTTAATCTAAATATAAAATCTAAAGATTTACTACCAATTTTCAATTTTTACACTAGCGTAACGTAACATGATCTGGAATAAAACTTTTCAAAATTTGAATTTTTGAAATGTTAATCTCCACTTTGACAGGGGATTTTCACGACACAGATTTAGTTACTAATCGAGCTAAATTCGTATTCTCAAAATAGTAGATAATTAAATTCAAAATATGAATTTTCAATTAATGACATATTCAAACAAAAGATTAAGGTTTTATTTTTAGTCAAAGCAAATACATAACAATAAAACTTACATAATTTCTGGACGTGCTTACTAATATTGACATATTTCATATTACATCTCATATATTATCACTTGTATTTTAATATGGTATATTGCATTTAAATGTTTAATCATTTTATATTATAGTAGAATAGCTATTTCGACGCACAGCTTTAAATAAACAACGGAACATTAACTTCATGATAAAACAATTTTATTAATGTCAGTTAATGCACATCTAAATCAGGAACCTTTTGTAGTCAGTGTATATGTTATCAAGTCCAAATTTAATCGCTCTAAGTTGTTTACATCAAATAGTACTTCACAGCTTTTCTCAGGCAGTTTATTTGTAGGAAACACACCATAAACAACTTTTTGTTTATCTTGTTGTATTAAACTGTTTTCAGAAAGATGCTCTGAACAGATTTATTCATATGGTTTAAAATAATCATAACCATGATCAATTGGATATAGCCATAGAGTTTGAAGTTTCTTGTCTTTTGGAAAACTAAAATATTGGTAACATTTAAGAATAATATATCATATTCATGAGATTAAACTTGAACACAGAATTTGAATCTAGATATGCCAGATAAGATATTTGCCCGTCCTACGAAAAAGAAACGCATTGGTTTTTCAAACACCAAAAAGAAACTTTAAAATCACGTTCCTGTTTGAAATTTCTAGTAAAACATTACACAAAACTTATGCAACAAGCAAAAGGAAAAATAAATTTCAGTCAAAATGAGGAACAGTCAGTCAATGTCAAGAATACGCTTTCACTAATATAAAAATTTAGAGAATTCATTGCTGCCAAACTAATATATGCGCGCGAGTACGGTGGGGACATTTTTGCTATAAGGAATATATACAGGGTTATTCTATTCACCCTATACGGTACGGAATATTGGGGCCAAAATACGTGACTTTCAAAAAGTTTTATTTTGGAATATATGGGGGTCTAATATAATTATCTTTTAAAATTATTTTTATATTATATAGGGTCTTCCTTAAGCTCTGAAAGTATTAAAGTTGTGTTTTTTAAAATGGAACCGTCTATACAGGGTGTTTGGTATGTCGATAGAAAGTTTGGAAGAGGTGACAGAGAATGTCATTTTGAATAATTTATGCCATATATGCCTTAGTACAAAAATGCATGGTTGTCGAGTTACAGCACATTTTATAATTTTTCGGCTTTCTGGTAATTGATGATTGAACATTTAGTATAATTTTTCGGTTTGAAATATTTTTGCTTCTTATTCTTTGGTTCATACAATATAATAACAACAAGAGGACTAAAATTACAATAACACACAAAAAACTGTGCACTCAAAAATTTTATTCATCTACGAAAATTCAAGTTTCATCTTAAATTTTAGTAATTTTTTTTTCTAACAGTGAGAAAGATAAATGCATTCAATTTATTTAAAAAAAACTTTGTTGAATTATCTTTACAGTGGTTTATCGAAATCTGTATCGATAAAATATTATATATATTAAATTCAGAGAAGATATTTATATTAACGAAATTAATAATTTTCTCTATTCACTTTTTCTTAATTTAATTAAAAAACAATATATCTAATGTATAAGATTGGAAGTTTTGAACGCCTAAAATATGAATTTTTGTGTTTCTGTTCACCAGGCCGGTAATTTGTTATTTGTAAAATAAACATAAACAAAATAAAAACACCAATACATAAACAACCAGTTTTTTTAGCCAATAATACAGATGATAGTGCTAGTCGCACACATCTTACAGCTGTGTTTTACATCAGGCAGTGTTCACTTGCTAAATTTAAAATTGTCTTGCTGACAAAACGATGGCTACTTTTTCCAATTTAGAAAACGCTGATATAATTTTCATGTATGGTAGAGCAGACGGCAATGCAACTGCAGATCGAAAGCTATACCGAGATCGATTTCCTGGAAGAAGAGTTCCCAATGTGCAAGTTTTTATTAACATATATCGCCGTATTTGTGAAACCGGTAATCTTCTTTTCAGAGAAAGATTGCATGCAGACAGACATGTTGTCGAAGTAGAACAACAAATTTTCGATTCATTTGATGCAGATCCAACCACTAGAAAGGTAGCTTAATTTGTCTACTTGGAAAGTGTGAAACCTTATGAAAGTTGAAGGAAAATATCCATTCCATTACACTCCGGTTCAAGGCCTTGAAGAAGGTCATCCAGTATGGAAATTTCTGTTCTGCCGTTATTTGTCAAAGCTGATATGGAAGATGGGCTTTTCTTAAAAAGTATTTTATGGTCCGATGAATCGAAATTTTCTCGAGAGGGAATCACCAACTTCCACAATCTGCATTATTGGGCTGATAAGAATCCGCAAATGAACAAAGAAATATCCTTCCAACAGAAATTCAGTGTAAATGTATGGGGAGCGATAATCGGAAGAACTTTTATTGGGCCATACTTCCTTCCTGAATATTTAAACGAAGACAATTATTTAGAGTTTTTGAAATACCATTGAACGTAAAGACAGAATAATTTGCTAGAACGATGGATGTCCAGCACATTATCGGTTTGACGTAAGAGATTTTTAAATGAAACATTCCCTAATCGTTGAATAGGAAGAGACGGTCCCCTATTGTGGTTTGCGAGGTTCCCAGACTTAACGCCTATAGATTTTCACATTTGGGGACGTATGAAAGAACTTGTCTATAAAGTTGAAATAATAGACCATAATCAACTAATTGAATGAATTAATGAAGCAGGTGTCACACTTAAGGAAAAAATGAGACTAGGCGTAACCACCACCCAAGTGAGGAAAATGTCCGAAAATGTATTAGAAATAATGGCACATAACATGTAAAATAATATTTAATGTAATTTTGGTAATTTTAAGAAAGTAAAAGTAAATATAAAAAATTGCTAATTTCGTTAATATGAATATCTTCCCTGAATTTAATGGATTTAATATTTTACTGATACGGATTTCGATATACCACTGTAAAGGAAATTCAACAAAGTTATTTTTAAAATAAATTGAGTGCATTTATTTTTCTCACCGTTAGAAAAAAACAGCACTCAAATTTAAAAATGAAACTTGAATTTTCGTAGATGAATAAAGTTTTTGAGTGCACAGTTTTCTGTGTGTTATTTTAATTTTAGTCCTCTTGTTATTATTATAGTGTATGAACCAAAGAATAAGAAACAAAAATATTTCAAACCGAAAAATTATACCAGTATCATAAAAATTAAATTTTCAATCACCAATTACCAAAAAACCGAAAAATTATAAAATGTGCTGTAACTCAACAACCGTGCATTTTTGTATTAAGGTATATATGACATAAATTATTCAAAATGGCATTCTCTATCACCTCTTCAAAACTTTCTATCGATGTACCAAACACGCACAAATATTATTGCGTTTTTGAAATCTCTGATAAAAATAAGTGCCTATTTTAATAAGGTTTATACTACCTAAATCTTAAGGATTTAGAAATAATTTGAATTTTGACAAAATCTAACCTGATTTTCATGCTTCAAATACTTAAGAAGTATTTCAGTTATGTACTCGAAATTTACAGTGAAATGTAACAATAAATCATATTTTATATTCCAATTATAATAAATTTGCTATAATATACAGGGTGTCCAAAAATTAAAACTAATCAAATAAGAACTTCAAGTGGCTATAATTTGATTAATTTCAATAGAACGCTATACTTTCTACTTTACTAGAAGATGTACCTTTTAAATACTTATCGAATGGTATAAAGGTGTTCTATAGCTAAGTCTTCGCCTTTTCACAGCATACGCCAAATAATCGTTTTCTGCACCATCTTATGTTCACTATTTTGATTTAAACCCGCACGAATACAGAGTTATGAGAAACCCGATTAGGTGGTCGGTTAATGTGTGGGGAGGAATACTGGATCAATACTTAATTGGACCTTACTTTTTTAAAGGATTTTTAAATTGTTTGATGTTTCGCGATTTTCTTTTACATCAACTTCCAGTGTTATTAGAAGATGTCCTTTTAAATATTAGAACAATTATATGGCTTTAACTCGAAACAGATAGATTGGGAGAGACGGATTTCAAAATTGGCCCCCGAGATCTCCCGACTTAACTCCACCAGATTTCTTTTTATGGGGATACATAAAAGGAATTGTCTACACTGCGCCCCTGATAACACCACAAGATATAAAAATACGTATTTTTGAGGAAAAACCACTGAGTTTTGGAGGAAAACTTAAGAGACAAAAAAGTTTTACAATAAGATGGGAAAGCCGAGTAATTAAATCGAGTCGGTGACGCGAAAAAAGTTCGAAAGGATAAAATTTTATAGATCCGAAAAAAATACCACTCTGTATATTATTTCATAATAATAATAATTTTTTATGAGAACAGTAAAAAGTGCTATGTATTCCAAATTTAAGTTAATTGTCTTTAAAAACAAATGATATAAATATAAAAAACTAAGCATTGTCAGACATATGTCGCAAATTTTTGCACTTATTGGAAACACCCAATATGTCAAGTTCATCCGAATAACTGAGAGTGTTTTCTTATTATTATCAGTTTCTTCTTTTATTATTTCTCTGTTTGCGTCAGAGTTAAGTGTGTTAGGGGCGCCGCTTGAATTTTTAGCACTCCAATAACTAATCGGTCAGTGACTCCACTGTTTAAAAATGCAGAATCTTACAAACTGATTAATAAGTAATCTAAATTTAAGAAGCATTTTTAAAGAACCTATATGTTAACTTGAGATTATGAACACCATACACCAATTAAAAATGATATGTAAAACTTATTTGAATATTATTCTTTGCATTGATTAAAAATCTATTTTTATGTAATAAACTTATCACATTTAAAGCTAATCCTGTATTTTATTATTAACAAAATAATTTCCTTAATTTGTTATATTTTATTGAACTAAATTTTTTCTAATGTAACCCATATCTAGGTGATACTTTAGAAAAATACCCTACTTAGTTTTATTGTACCAATATATCAAAATTTCCACTGAAATATATAGTTTTTGTGACGATGACAATTCCAATAAGCTTGCTGCATTACTGGAATGGATTTTGTTGTTTTGATACTACATGGTTGGGTCTGATTACGCAGGTCTCTTTTTCATCTCCTTACACCTATATATTAAGGTTTACCCAAGAATTAACATATGTAGAAAATTAATTGACGCTCAAGCAAAATGAATTCAGCAATCAAGTCATTTCAGTTTTATGTGTTTACATGCCTATTAGTTAATTCGGTGTTTTCTGCTTGCATATCGGGTAAGTACTTTGACACGTATTTCAAAACATTGTAATAGAGAACAAAACGATAATTAAAGTTTATTTATTTTATTTTATTTTGTTTCTAAAATCCACGATAGTCACGTAATTAACATCCAATTAAAGATATTTATTTTGTTATTTTAAATGATACGAGCAATTTAATTTTATTTTGATTATGCAGATTTTTTTAAATTATGATGTAATTATTACTAAATAAATTTAATACGAATTGCTTAAATAGAATTTACACTGTGTAATTATATTTGTATTTTTTAAAAATATTTATTAAAACTTCCAAAAATTACCATATAATGTGGTCAAAGAAATTGATTGAGGCTAAAATTTCCTATACTATACAGTGTGTCCAATGACGAATTGCTGCGATCAATTTTTCGGAAAATAGAGACTGAAAAATTTTTAAAATTTGGCTGTTTGCTAAAACCGATGAGGGTAATTCCGCTAATATATTTTCAAGATGGTGGCACTTCCGATTATATCGAAAGTTGATGCGTTCTTGCTTATGTTGAATGAAATACCCTATATGTTATTTCATTTTCAGATTCTTCATAAAATTATAGATATATTTTATGTATAACATTCTATACCTAAGTCTGTTTTTTAGATATTTTAAATTTTATATCAAACATGGCGTTTACAGGCCTAAATGTCACTATCAATTTCTCCTATATGAAGCTTTTATTATTTAATTGGGCTTGTTTTTTATCTAAAAGGGGATCTACTCTAGTGGACTTTGCTGATATTTTAATGATTAAAAAATACAGTGTGATCAAAAACCAATATTAAATATTGATTTAATAAAACTTTAGAAATCAATTTCTTTTATGTTATTTGGCATCAAATAAGGGTAACTTTGCAAAAGGTTGTCTATTCAAAATATTGATGTTTTTCAATTGTTTATAAACAATAGAAAAATATATTGCATTAACTTTATACTGCAACTAAAGGAGCCTCTTGTTTTATACAAGAAATGTGCGAAATTTCAAGTAAAAATATTCAATAGATTTTTGCACAGTGAACTTGTTTATAACATTTTATGTTTTCTTGATTGTTTATTCTCAGCCTTCTAAAATCGTATAGTGATCTGTGTGTGTGCAAATGAAAGCTCGAGACTTATACTAACAATAACAAAAAAGAACAAATTAATTGTTGATTTTAAATTATTGAAACAGATAAACAAAACTGTGATTGGTTTTTTCGTTATAAACAAATAGAATAACTCTTTGATAATTGTTGATATTGAAATATCGATAAGTGGATGTGGTTGTTGAGATTTTAGCACATTTAAAAAAAAAACAAATTTTGTACGACCACTAGAGGCTGAGTTGTTTTTTATTAGGGGATTATTTAAGTAGAAACTCATAGGAAGATGGTTAAACTATTGTATGCAGCAGTTTTCAACTCAGTTAATTCAAAATTGTTGATGTTGCATTAGTTTGAAGTTAAACCTACTCTAAGAGGCAAAAGGTTAGGAGTGGAAGGGGGCGTTCTTTCTGCCTACGGCGCGCGGAAAAAACATGACTTGAACGGTTTACATTCGTTACCTTGAAAAATTTGTAGAATCTTTAATTTTTTAAATTTGTGGTTTCTCGACGAGATATGAACAATGGTAGATATGTTTTTCTAATCAACTTATTGTTAAACATAGCAATAAACAAATTGTTGCACGTGCTTTTCAAATTGTGAAAAAAATGTTACAGTGGCCAATAGTTTATACTACTAATTAGGAATATTAAAAATAAAATTGATTTTTAATGTACCATTAATATTTATGGAGTTATAGCATAAAACAAATTGCGTCATTTGCCGCCGAATTATTGGTTGTACAGGAAAACTTTTTTGTTTATTTTATTAGACGAACATTTTTCACATGCAAAATTTTTTGCTAACATATATATTTTTTCCTTAAATCTATACAAAATATTTATTCCGTTCTCCGTTTCTTAGACATCGACGGACACTCATTTTCGAAACCTTCATCGGTTTCATTATAATCATTACAATTATCATCATCATTATCACTCTTATTATGATTTACAAGCCAAACGGCTTCGCACTCCCTCCAGGGATTATTCACTCATACCAGGCATACAAAGACACCAAAAGTATGAAGCTCTGTGGGAACCCTTTCCATGTTATCGGGTCCTAGGTGACGTTGTCTGCTGTATTTCCTACGAACTTTCGGACGGTTCGCGCGGTTGTTAGAATTGCTTTCTGCATCGGCTTATACAGATGCTCACTAAGGCCCAGTCCCTTGATGTTCCGCAGGAGGTTCTTTGGTATCACTCTAGTTGTTGATAGTGTTATGGGAATCGTTTGGACGCTGTTCATTGCCCATTGTCTTCGGATTTGGACCTCCAGATCTCTATATTTGGCGATCTTCTCGTTGTATTTTGGCCTTAGGTTGTTGTTGTTAGATACAGCA
The DNA here is from genome assembly GCA_034092305.1 of Diaprepes abbreviatus. Classification (NCBI taxonomy): domain Eukaryota; kingdom Metazoa; phylum Arthropoda; class Insecta; order Coleoptera; family Curculionidae; genus Diaprepes; species Diaprepes abbreviatus. The sequence goes on along the minus strand of JASJET010000338.1, from coordinate 1,177,631 downwards.
ATGTCCATTAGTGTAGTTCGCCTAGAAATTTTATCTATCAGTATAATATCTGGTCTATTATGAGCTACTGTCTGTTCCGTCAGAACCGTTCGGTCCCTGGTTGCTCTCAAGAATAGGCTCCGGATTGTACTTGTAATAAGGCACATTTCCTACCTGTAATAGGTTTAACTTTTCTGCTAACTTTTGGTGGAGTATCTTAGCGGCTGAGTCGTGTCTTTCCTTATACTCGGTTGCGGCAAACGCTTGGCATCCTCCAGTCATGTACTCTTATCATTGACAATACTATTATCATCATCAACATCATCATTATTATCATAATTATAATTATTTTCTCCCCTGTTACTTTCATGGTCTTTGAAAGTAATATTACAATAATTCTCGATTGGATAATCGCTTACATTGTAATCGTCAAATGTAGTTTATTCTGCATCCCGAAAAATAATAATGCTATCAACAAATATTGCTATTTGTTTCATGCTATATCTCAATAAATATTAGTGGTACATTAAAAATCAATCTAGTTTTTAATATAGCTAAATAATAGTATACTGTTGACCGTTGTAACAATTTTTTCGCAATTTGAAAAACACGTAAGAACAGTAAAATTATAATTATGCATAAAATATATAAAAGCGCAAGAATTTGTTTATTGCTATGTTTAACAATAATTTGATTACAAAAACATATCATTCATTGTTCGAATTTGAAGCGTCGGAGTTAGGTTTTCTTTCACGCGCCGTAGGCTGAAAAAACGCCCCCCTCCACTGTTCACTTTCTGACTCTTGGAGTAGGTTTACCTTTAAACTATTGCAACATCAACAATTTTGAAATTATTTAATAATCTCCTTATGAGTTCCTACTTAAATAATCCCTTATTGTTAATAAACAATTCCGCAGTGATTTTTTAAAACAAAACTCTACCTCAGCCTCTAGTGGTCGTACGCAATTTTTTTCTCAAAATATGCATCTAAACCTCAGCTATTTGAGCGTCTACTGATTGGCATTACGATATTAATAATTGTCGACGAGTGATTCTATTTGTTTATAAAGAAAAAACGGACCCCAATTTTGTTTATCTGTTTCAACAATTTGAGATCAACAATTTATCTCGTTATTTTTTGTTATTGTTAGTATAAGTCTGGAACTTTGATTTTGGTACCGCAGGACGCTGTGCGACCTCTAGATGGCTGAAAATAAACAATAAAAAAAAATAAAAAATAAACTAATTCACTGTGCAAAAAACTATTAAATATTTTTACTTGAAATTTTGCAGATTTATTATATATAACAAAAGGCTCCTTTAGTTGCAGTATAAAGTAAATGCAATATGTTTTTTTTTTGTATTTTTTATAAACAATTGAAAAAACACCATTTTAGCCAGTTTTTCTACAATAACTAACAAACAAATTATCCGATTCGGATGGGCCTTAACTTATTTTGTAGGTATTTTCAAAGCGCACACCTTTGTTTGAAACCTTTTTACTCAAAAACAATAGCTTTTCCTAGAACTAGAAAAAACTGTTTTTCCATATCTTAATTGTTAAATAAAAAATTTTCCTCAAAAAAGAAAATGAGACATAAGATACTACATAATTACTATTGTCATTCTGAAGGTTTCCAGGTAATTAGAAGTCTACTAACAATAAATTTCAAAATCATCTCATATGAGGCTAACTTCGCCTTAAGTATTAGTTTTGATTATTGAAAATAGCTGTCGTCGTCGATAACAGCAACCTTCTTTAAGATTTTAAAACAAAATATGTATTTTTAAATGCGGTATCAGGCGCTTAATATATTTGAAGATGGATATACTTTATATACTATTACAGTAAATTTTAAGTATATTGTTATTTAAAATCCATTTGAAGAAAAATCCCTTGTTTTATTCTTGGAATTAGGTTAATCTATGCTTTTTATCAGGAACATTGTAAATTTGTTATTGCAAAAATTCTGGGTAAATTACCAAACAGCTATAAACAGCTTACCTTGATTACTTCTTTGGTTTAATATAGCATTTAAATAATGACTGTTTCGGATGTTAATTTTGCAATAGTATAATCATTTTATTAATCAAACCCTATAAGAAATTGTAGATATTTGTTTATACACACGATTTGTTATAAACAATTTTATTTCCCTAATCAAAACTTATATTATGCTATAGAATTGCAAAATATGTTTATATTTAATTATTTAAATAACTTGTTCTATTTCTATTCTAATAATAACTTAATCTTGTTTTTACAAATTTTTGGTGATTTGATTGTCGTAAAAAAATCATCAAAGTTGTATCGTTATCTGGTTTAATTAGGTTATATTAAGTAAACATTGGTTGCGTTTGTCCAAATACGACCCTGTATATCTCCAATATTATAATAATAATGTAATGTAAAGATTCGTCATTATATCAAGGTAAACAAAAATAGTATCACCAATATATATATATATATATATATATATATATATATATATATATATATATATATATATATATATATATATATATATATATATCATTCTCTAAGATGTATTCTACAAGTTGATAGCAACCGATAAACAGGGGCGAATCCAGCCTCTTTCTATGGGGGGGGGGGCGGTGATATCACACAAGTAGAGAGTGGCAAGCAAAAGCAAGTTGTCGACGGCCGGGGGGGGGGGGGGATATGCCAGCAACAATCCCATTTCTAGTGCAAAAGGTAGGTTCGGGTCTATTTTTCTAAATTTGAAGCTCTAGGAGAGGGGGGACGATCACAAGAAAAATCAAATTGCCAACAGTGGGGAGGATGCGTGCAGCATACATATTCCTAGTATAAGAAGCGGAATCGGGTATATTTTCTCGAACTCAAAGCTCTTGGGGGAATGGGGGCTATCGCAAGAAAAACAAGTCGTCAACAGGGGGGAGAGAGTGACAGCAGCATACACATTCCTAATATAAAAGGCAAAATAGGCCCCATTTTCCTGAACTCAAAGCTCTTAGAAAGGGGAGGGGCATTGGCAAGCATACACATTCCTATACTCTATTCGAGAACTAGAGAGAGTAATAAAACTGTTACCGAAACCTCCAATGTACCTGCTCCAGTGCCGCAGGTAACTGAGGACTGCCGTAAATCTAATAATATTTAAATATTATAAGCTTTTATAAATTTATTGCATAAATAAAATTTCTGATAGTTCAATTTAGTTTCCGTCAGTGAGCAAAATACACTTTACAATGTTTCCTTAGTAATTTATCTTGTATATGCTTGTGTTTATATATTGTTTGAGATTAGTGAAATACCCGAAAGATATGGCTTCCACATCTATATTTATTCCAAAATCGTTAAACCAGAGCATTTTTTCTCAACGAATAACTTATTACGATGAATGTTTATGATGACTTAAGATATCAATATCTAGATAATAAGGTTAAAAGTTTTGTTGAGATGTGATCCAACATGACAGTTGTTGGAAAATCTATTATGTACCGAATACTGAAGGAGAAAAAAATGACTGAAATTATTAGTACTCCCAAGCCACATTCGATCACAGGCAGACGAAAAACCTCGTTGGAAGAAGAGATGTAAACTCCAATAAAAGGAGTTGTACAGGGTGAGTCAACGATTGGATGAAGTAGATTTGTGCCTTTTCGGTGAAATTAACAAAGAAACTATATTTATTGTTTGATACAGTTTATTTTTACGCACATTTTAAAAATATTTAGGACTCTACAGGGTGAGCCAAAAAACTAGGACAGCATAAAGTTGTATTTTTTTAAATAGAACACCCTATATACGAATCATATTTTCGATTTAGCTTATAATTTTAAATCTTTTTTATTAAGGGTTTACTATAACAAAACTTTATAGTTTCTGAGATAATTAAGTTTAAAGAAAAAAAGTCACATTTTCAAGCATCAATTCAATCCTAAATAACGTTTTCAATTTTGTGACAAATATATTCAAATTAGGAATTTAGCAAGGCCAAGGACAAGTTAACATAATTTTTACCTAATATTTGCAATAAAAGCTACAGGGTGTTGAACACATCGGCTCAAATTTGAACAAGTATAAATGAATAAATATCTTTTTTTTTAAATGGTACACCCTGTATATTTTTATGTTATTTAATAGAGTAATAAAAACCCTAAAAGTTTTCTTCAATATATCCTATACCTATTTATAATAGTTTTTGAGATATTTCAGTTTTTCTTATTTTCCATACTTTTTTACAGAAATAGTCTTCATTATCATAGTAGCCATGTAAAATAATAAAAAGAAACTACAGAAACAAACAGAATGTGGTTAAATATGATGAAATACATTATTCGTTATATTACAACGGCAATAGTTTAATTAAACATAATGTGAAAAAATTAACACAACAATAACGACAAGGCAAATACATATTTACTTTTATACTAAATTGAAACAAAAAATTACCTATTAAATACTGAGATTAATTATTTCTTTTTAATAAGTATTCGAATAAACGACCATCTTGTGCAATGCACAAATTTAGTCTTTTTTGCAGATTTTCTCGGACCCTGGACAAAATTAGTGGCGTTATTGTTCTACAGGTATCCCTAATCCTGTTTCGCATATCTTCCACTGTTGTTGATGGATTAACATATACCTTATTTTTAATATAACCCCATAGGAAGAAATCTAATGGGGTGATGTCGCAAGACCTTGGTGGCCACTCAATGAAACCCCCACGTCCAATCCATTTTTGCGGATATCGTTGGTCCAAAAACGCACGAACTTCACGATGGTAATACGGAGGCGCACCATCGTGCTGGAACCACATACTGTCGAGCTCATCCTTATCGAGACCTTGAAGCAGTTGGGGTAGTTCTTCTTGTAGAAAGTTCAGGTAACTATGGCCATTTAGTGGTTCATTAAAAAAGTGGGGTCCAATAATTCGATTATGTGGTTTTGATGTTGCACCTCTCTAATCCAAAATGGGTTTTCTGTGGCATAATTATGCATGTTGCGTCTATTTACGGCACCGTTATTTCTAAAAGTAGCATCATCACTAAACATTACCTTGCATAATAAATTTGGATTTAATTGAATCTCCGCATTTATTGTATGACAAAAGTTTACAAGACTTTCAAAATCCTGTCCATGCAATTCTTGGTGTAATTCCATGTGATATGGATGATACCTATATTTCTTGGTAGTACGATTAGCGGTGGATTGTGATGTTTCACATAATGCTGCTAACTGACGGCTACCAATATAAGGATTTTCCTGAACATTTAACAATACTTGTAGTTCTTTTTCTTCATTAGTTACTGGTTTGTTGACCACTTTACGTTTTGGATAATCAACAGTACCAGAAGAATCAAATCTTTGCATTAAGTTTTGAAAAGTATGAGTATTAGGCTGGCGTCGATCAGGATACTTCATTTTGCAAATTCTTTGAGCAAGAAGGTAATTTTTTTGAGCCTCTCCTATTGTATAAATCATATCTATTAACTCATTCTTTGGAAAATTCATTTTACAATATAAGATGAATGCAAAAAAAAAAAACTACACTACATAAAAACCAAAAGAAGCGATTGCGGTTATAAATTTGACACACAGAAAAATGTTCTTTTACATTGTTTTTGCCATGGCTACTATGATAATAAAGACTATTTCTGTAAAAAAGTATGGAAAATAAGAAAAACTGAAATATCTCAAAAACTATTATAAATAGGTATAGGATATATTGAACAAAACTTTTTGGGTTTTTATTACTCTATTAAATAACATGAAAATATACAGGGTGTACCATTTAAAAAAAAAAGATATTTATTCATTTAAACTTGGTCAAATTTGAGCCGATGTGTTCAACACCCTGTAGCTTTTATTGCAAATATTAGGTAAAAATTATGTTAACTTGTCCTTGGCCTTGCTAAATTCCCAATTTGAATATATTTGTCACAAAATTGAAAACGTTATTTAGGATTGAATTGATGCTTGAAAATGTGCCTTTTTTTCTTTAAACTTAATTATCTCAGAAACTATAAAGTTTTGTTATAGTAAATCCTTAATAAAAAAAGATTTAAAATTATAAGCTAAATCGAAAATACGATTCGTATATAGGGTGTTCTATTTAAAAAAATAAAACTTTATGCTGTCCTAGTTTTTTGGCTTACCCTGTAGAGTCCTAAATATTTTTAAAATCTGCGTAAAAATAAACTGTATCAAACAATAAATATAGTTTCTTTGTTAATTTCACCGAAAAGGCACAAACTTACTTCATCCAATCGTTGACTCACCCTGTACATACATTTTATTATGAGAAGCAGGTCCCAACCGTCAACTAAAATCAATGAAGATCGGGATTTACCTGAAATTAAAAGAACTGAGCTCTGAAAATTGCCCAGAGAACTTAATTTTTGCTGGAAGGAACCAGATAGGAAATCTGTTCTTATATATCGTCCGGAAAATGTCCGTTAGAGAAGGAAATATCTCTCTAGAAAAAACACAACTTAAAAAATTAGTAATTTTACAGAACTTTTGAAAGATTTTTTGAATAAAGTTACTGCAGAAAATTGGGAAAAACTCGATCTCATGATCGGTGAGATAGAGGAACCAATTATAATTAATTTGAGCGAAGATAGCTTCACTGACTTTGATTACGAATTAGATAAGTAATGTTTACCAGCGTAGACATAGTTTATTATTTAAATTTTCTGTAACATATAAAAATTAATTACATTTGAATCCCATTTTAGTGTTTAATTGTAATTCTGCAGATTGTTAAGAAATAAATAAACTGAAACGTCAAATGTCCTAAAAATGTTTTTAATTAGTGATAAAATGACCGATACCCCAAAAAAAATTTTAATATTATATGGACGAATTTATTTTTATATATATGTTTAAATTCTTGTATTTTTGACAATGGGTATTTTGTAAGTATTTAAATTATAACTTAGAATGTTTTGAAAAGCTACGTTTTAGTCTGAATGTGGCCAAAACAGTTTCTATGACAAAATCAAAAATAATAAAAATACAGTTGTGATTTGTGTTAAATATGTATGTCAAAATTATCTATATTTTCTCATGTACGTGAATTATTAAGAAATCATAAGAAATAAATAAATATTATAAAAACTTCTTATTTTAATTTTATTACCGAAACAATATTCTATGACATAAATACTCCTTCAGACGTCTATGACAAGGATTAAAATCCTTTTTAACACTTCACACATCCAAATATCTATTGTTATCCAACCCAAATAGTCGATTTTTATAGACCGATATTTTTGATTATAAAATTTTTAACCCATTTCAATGAATAATATGTGTCTCTAACAGATTTTCCCAAAGACACCGGACTAAAGAACACAGGTAGTTTGTGAAGAAAAAAAGGGTAAAAAATGATTTATTACTATCTCTAGTTCTTGAATAAACTCTAGTATAAGAGGCAAAATCGGTTCTATTTTCCTGAACTCAAAGCTCTTGGGGGGATCGCCCCCCCCCCTTGAAACCGCGCCTGCTGATAAACTTCCTTGATAAACGAAGGTTATTTAGCTGTTTTTTGTTTCAGGTCAAGATACACAAGCGCAAACTTTAAATAGCCCTGGGGCGGAATCAGGTATGTATTAGGTTAAGAATTTTTTTGTATTTAAATATTTAATATTCGTTAAAAGTTCCTCTTCACAATAACATAAGATTTCTTTTTTACTGATTCGCAAGTCTTTTATTGAGCTTATAACGTAAAATTAAAGGACATGAATTATAAAGGCTAAGTTTCTAAACAGCCCCGCTTTGACTACATTTCTGTTAATTTTAGAGAAATTTTTGATTTACAAGGGTAGTTCAATAAGTAAGGTAAATTAGTCATAGGGCATTTAAAAATCATAGCTCCACTATGATTTTTAAATGCATACGATGATGTAGCTGTACTCTTCGAAGGAATTTCTACGAAGTTTTAGTATTATCCGATGCTTAGTTTGTATGTGGCAGTCATTTGAAGCAGGTTAATACACCAGTGCTTTAAATAATGGAGTGAGACCAGTTTCGAGCAGTGATTAAACATTTCTATATGAAACAGTGGACAGCTGCTCATATTTAAATTAAATTAGATGCTGTTCACAGAAATTCTTGTTAGTTCAGGTTGAAAATCAATTAAAGATGAAACACGCTCGGGATGTCTAGTTAAGGTCACTACACCAGAAATGATTGAAAAAATATATCGTATTGTTGATAACGATCGATGCATAAAGGTTCGTCATAGATCTGAATGTGTAGCCACAACAACTGGTACTCTAGAAAATATTTAGCACCAATATTTGTGTATGAAAAACTGTCTGTCAGATGGGTGTCATGATTGTTGACAGCTGAAAACAAGCTCACACGAGACATCAATTCTAAATATTGTTTATCCATGATTATACGTAATCCAGCAGATTTTAGGCATATATATGTGATTATGGACGAGACCTGGATCAAGCATTACACGCTTGAGTCGAAGCAGCTGCCAGAACAGTGGAGGGCGTTCGATGAGAATGCTCCAAAAAAGGCGAAAGATGTATTGTCGACCGGAAAGGTTATGACCACTGTTTTTTTTTGGAGTTGATTCTCAAGGAATAATATTAATTTAGTATTTAAAAATCAATAAATTATAGTGGATTACTATGCAACACTTCTAGGCCGTTTGGATGAAAAAATGAGAAAAAAACGTACAAGACTGCAACACAAAAAAGTTCTTTTTCATCAAGGCATTGCTCGAGTTCACACTTGTGCAGTTGCAATGTCAAAATTAAATGAATTACGGTATGAATTAATACCCCATTAACCTTATTCACCAGGTTTGGCACCTACTGACCTTTTCCTCTTTCCTAATCTAAAAAAGTGGCCCGGAAGACAAATATTTTCATCAGATGATACGGTTATTGGGGCTGTAGGAAACTATTTTGAGGATTTGGATACTTCCGACTTTTCAGAAGGCATAAAGAAGTTGTATCACCGCTGGACCAAGTGTATAGAACTCCAAGGAGAATATGTTGAAAAATAGAAAAAAGTAAACGATTACATCGTTTCTATTCCTTTTTTACCTTATCTCTTGAATCATCCTTGTAATAATTTTCAAAACTAGCATTTTGTCACCTGCTTGTCCAAAAATTTGGCATCAAAATCATGATAATTTAGAAATCCAGTATAAGTCTGTCAGATATGTGTGTATTTATTGTCATGTCAATCAACTTTCTCGAACGGTAATTAATTATAACGAATCCCTAAGACAGATTTTGTATAATGGTTCGAATAATAGTCATATTCTTCTTTTTCAGCTCATTTTCTTCCACTTCTGAGCATCGTATATAATTTTAGAAATATAGAATCTCCTTTTTGCACTCCTTTTCATAATGGAAGTGTTCCGGTTTTGTTAAGTGTGACGTAGAGTGTCTATTTTTAGATATTTTTATTTTCCTATTATTTTCAAATGTGTGGCTACATTGTGTTAAACAAACGATGAAAAATATAAAATTTTTCAAGCTCTCTCTGTGGGCGAAGCTGAAAATTTCTAATTTACAGGTCCTCTGATTTCTTCATTAATATGTAAGTTACTGAAAAAGTAAAAACGAACTATTGTAGAACTTTTTACGTAAAATCTATAGGCTTACTTTTTTTTAGAGGCATCAAATTTTGAGTTATAGGCAAACTTTTCTTTTTTAAATAGAACAACCTGTATAATATTTGACAGCTCGATATAAATTTTTTCAAGCTTTTCAAAAATGTATAATACTTGATATTTGATTTCACTAATACATATTATTTATAATAACACCTTTCATATAACATCTTGAATGTTATTTAGGATAAGTTTTCAAGGTCTTGGTAATATAATATAGTTTAAGGGTTAAAGGTAATTTTCATTATTAACTATGCTTCATACATTCCCAAAATACAAACAATGTCTGACCTTACTACATAAAAAAAGAAAACAGATAAATTAATCACACAGAACCCTAGATGAAATATTTTATTTTAAGTACTGTTGAAAACAGTTGCCATTTTTCCGGAAACAGAATTAGCACATCCCTGTAATTTTTTTTAAAGCATTAAAAATAATAGCAAGTTTGTTTTGCCAAATTTGTTGTATTCTGAAGTTCTTTTACCGAAAAATGTGGGGCATATAAACCATGTTTTGTAAAAAGCTCTATAAGAAAAAATATTCAAAACAGGCGATTTGGGGGCCCACTAATAGGCCCATTGGTGCTAATCTGTCTTTGAGGAAAATTAGTTTTCAAACAAGGTCTCTTCTCAACCTGAGTTGTGACTCGGTACACCGTCTTGCTAGATATTCTAAAATTTCTAAATAGCGGTTAGTTATGAAGTCCCTGTCATTATTTCGGTATCGGATCTATGTTTCTAAGATAAAACAATCCGAGTTGCCCTTGTTGGATTTTTTTCTGATCAGTGTCTGGTATTGTGTCTGATAGAAATACCAGCACTTGTAAAATAACATTCTCAGAATCAGATTAACAATATTCTGTCGTACTTCTGGACCTTTATCGGCCTTGAAAACAAAACCGGGCTTTTATACTGAGTTGCCTCATTTTATAAAAAAATTTTGCGTCATGACGACATTTACTTGTTTTTTTTTAATAATTATGATGTTTCCGCTGTAACTCGGCGTTTTGATAAATATTTGTTATCTGTCTTCTGTGATGTCAGGTAACAAATTATATAAATTTACATGCACAAGCAAAAGTGTCTCTCTCTCAGTCGTTATGTCACAGTCTACCTTACAAACCCAATTGTCGACGGGTATATTTTCACTCAACACGTTTTTAAGTATATTTTCCCAAAGTAAATAACCATAACATAGTTACTGGCCTAAATCTAATTTATGTCAGTTTAAAGAATACATCTTTCTCATCCTACTTTTTGAGTAATTCTCCACTAAATTGTGGCGACAAGGAAGAAATTTAGTAGTTATTTGATTACTTGCGTCACGCAATCATCATAATTTATATTTACATGTTTTATCTAATATTCCTCTAGTCTAAGGGTAAGATCGCCTCTCCAAGTTCCCTATCCATATTATTGAAACCCTGAATACCAATAGGCAGAAATTTTTATACTATTCTTTATTTTAAGCTTTATCGACTGTACAAATATCTGTTTCTGGAGTTTCGGAATGTAAAACCTGTAGTTCATCTAAGAAAACTGACTATGTACTTGGGTCACAAAAGGTGACATATTGGCAAGCTTCAGTGTTATGTAAACAATCCGGAATGGAGCTGGCCAGTGCTAATTCAAAGGAAGAAGAACTTGCTTTGGAAGAATATTTAAAAACTGTTAATGCGCAGAGTAAGTATATTTTTTTAACACTATTCCTAATCCCGAATCAAAATGCTAATCAAGGAAGACCGAACGTTTTTTAATTAGTAATAAATGGAAAATCTAGACGTTACACTTTTTGGAAGGAAACTGCTCCTGTTCTCGTAAATTTTTATTTTTGATTAAGGAAATACGTTGTAGAAGATCTGTGGTCATTGTTGCAACTACAGTTTCATTGTTTTTTTACTTGCCAGTTTTAATCAAATGATTACTAACTTTTGTATAAGCATTTCAACCGTAACATGATCTCGTCAGCGCTGGGTCAAACTGATAATGAAATTTATAGAACAAGAAAGGCAAATCTCAATTTACTATTCTTTAGTTCTTCGATACACCATTGAAACTGCTAATAACTTGATGACATATTAGCTTTTTTTTTTCTGTGAGCTTACTTCTACACAACGAAGTTGAGAAAATCCTAAGGTGGTCGAAAGGTGTAAGTAGAGAGAACAACAGTGGACGAAAATTCGTATTACGTTAATAAAATTTAATGAAAACAAGATCATTTCAAATCTTCACTTTTTGTCTTTTTTTTTTCAAATTATATTTCAAATAAACATAAAGGGTGTTTTTTTTTATAGAGGTATAGAACTTTTAAATGGAATAAAACAAAGATGAATTTTTTAAATTGACATAAAATTTACTTTATTCGAAAGATAACCTTCTGGCATTATAATTTAAATATGACTTATGGCATATGACCGCCACGGCTGGCTCGGACGTAGTCTAATCTGGAGGTCCAATTTTCGATGACTTTTTCCAACATTTGTGGCCGTATATCGGCAATAACGCGGCCAATGTTGTCCTCCAAGTAATCAATCGTTTCGGGCTTATCGGCGTAGACTAGCGACTTCACATATCCCCACAGAAAATAGTCTAGCGGCGTTAAGTCGCACGATCTTGGAGGCCAATTCACGGGTCCGAAACGTGAAACTATGCAGTTACCAAACGTTTCCTTTAATAAATCAATTGTGGCACGAGCTGTGTGACATGTTGCGCCGTCTTGTTGAAACCACAGCTCTTGTACATCATGGTTGTTCAATTGATGAACGAAAAAGTCAGTAATCATGGCTCTATAGCGGTCACCATTGACTGTAACGTTCTGACCAGCATCGTTTTTAAAGAAGTACGGACCAATGATTCCACCAGCCCATAAAGCACACCAAACAGTTAGTTTTTCTGGATGTAACGGTGTCTCAACATACACTTGAGGATTATCATCACTCCAAATACGGCAGTTTTGTTTATTGACGTATCCATTCAAACAAAAGTGAGCTTTATCGCTAAACAAAATTCGCTTATGAAAATCGGAATCAACAGCAATCTTGTTTTGGGCCCATTCACCGAATCTACGCCTTGCTAGGTGATCGTGTGGCTTCAATTCTTGCACGAGTTGGATTTTGTAAGCACGCAAACCTAGATCTTTCCGCAAAATCTTCCATAAAGTGAATGGACACATATCTAATTCCTGTGCACGATGGCGGATAGACTGATTCGGGTCTTCCTCTACGCTACGCTCTACAGCAGCAATGACTTCTTCTGTACACACTGTACGACGTCTCTGTAGATGCGTATTATCATTTAGAGTAAACGTGGTGCGAAAACGTTCCATAGTTAATCGAATTAATTGCTCTGATGAACGATTATGTTGACCGTAAAATGGACATAGTGCGCGATACGTATTTCGAACAGAACCATGATTTTCAAAATAAATTTGCACAATTTGGAAGCGTTATTCAGGCGTCAGTCTATTCATGTTGAAATGCCAAACCAAACTAAACGTAAATCACTTGACAGCTGACAAAATGGCCGCCAGTTAAAAAAGTGTTGCCAACTTAAAGTTCTATACCTCTATAAAAAACACCCTTCATTATGTTTCGTGACACTGCTTGTTCGTCAGATGTCAAATGATAGAAATAGGTTAAAACCATCTGGAACAGTCAAAACTATCTCAAACAGCCTTTTATAGAACGAAAATTAAAATAGGAAGGTCTAAGTTATTTTTAATCTTTTAAACGTATAAGAAATTGAAATGTCGAAAATAATTCCCACTAAAATGCTTAAAAAAAAAATCCGGCACAATTGCTAATAAGCTCTTAAACTAAAGCCCTAAATAGCATTTTATGGAATTTATTTTACCACTAAAATCGTTATAAATAAAATCAAATAGTTAAATTAAAAAAAAATATTTAAATAATTAAAATGAAATAAGTATTTACCTCATTAGTTCTATACCAAGAAATATTTATTAGGACGAACGGACGTTCACCAGCCTGAAGAAATTTCTTAGGAAACATAACAATAAAAGCTCAATAATGTATTTTTATATTACTTTTTAACACCTCTCATCTGACAGTTGAATCTAAATCTTTATTTGATTGGATCAATGTTGTCATTCTTCAGATGAACGTTACAAGATGTAAAATATTATTTATTATTTTTTATGAGTAATTTGAATATTAATAAATTCAGTTAAAGATCCAAGTTTTTTAATGGTTATCATTATACAATTATATAAGAGAAACTTAGCTCTCAACCAACTGAAAAAACCTTATACTATAAGGACCAACGTACTCAGTTCTAACCAGGGGCGGATCCAGCCTCTCTCTTTGGGGGGGGGGGGGCGGTGATGATGAAAAAGTACAGTATGGCAAGAAAAACAAGTTGTCAACCGGGGGGGGGGGGGTGCAAGCAGCATACTCATTCCTAATATTAAAGGCAGAATGGGCTCTATTTTCCTGAACTCAAAGCTTTTGGGAGGGGGGGGGGCGATCGCAAGCATACAGACTCCTATACTCTATTCAAGAACTAGAGAGAGTAATAAAACTGTTACCGAAGCCTCTAACGTACCTGCTCCAGTGCCGCAGGTAACTGAGAACTGCCATAAATCTAATTATATTTCATTATATTTAAATATATTTTATAAATTTACTGCAACATAGAATTTCTGATAGTTTAATTTAATTTCTGTCAGTGAGCAAAGTACAACTTACAGTTTTTTCTTAGTGATTTATCTTGTTTGCGCTTGTTTTTATATATTATTTGAGATTAGTGAGATATCCAAAAGATATGGCTTTCACATCTATATTTATTCCAAAATCGTTAAACCAGGGCATTTTTTGCTCAACGAAAAACTTATTACGATGAATGTTTATGATGCCTTAAGATATCAATATCTAGATAATAATGTTAAAAGCTCTGTTGAGATATGTTCCAACATGACAGAAGTTGGAAAATCTACTATGTACCGAATACTGAAGGAGAGAAAACGACTGGAATTGTTAGTACTCCCAAGCCACATTCGATCACAGGCAAACGAAAAACCTCGTTGGAAGAAGAGATGAAAACTGCAATGAAAGGGGTTGTATATACATTTTATTATGAGAAGCAGATCCCAACCATCTACAAAATTCTAACTAAAATCGTTGAAGATCGCGATTTACCTGAAATTAAAAGAGCTGATCTCTGGAAATTGCTCACAGAACTTAATTTTTGCTGGAAAAAACCAGATAGAAAATCTATTCTTATAAATCGCCCGGAAACTGTACGTTGGAGACGTAAATATCTCTCTCAAGTAAAAGGTAGAGTTGCTAGAAATAACACAATTAATAAAATTAGTAATTTAACTAAACTTTTGAAAGATTTTTTTGAATAAAGTTACTGCGGAAAATTGGGAAAAATCTATATAATAAAAGAATAAAACAAAATGTGAGAACTCGATCTCATAATCGGTGAGATAGAGGAACCAATTTTAATTAATTTTAGCCAAGATAGTTTCACTGACTTTGATTAGGAATTAGATACGTAATGTTTACTAGTGTAAACACAATTTATTATTTAAATTTTTGTTTTTGTTGTATTTTATTGTTTAATGTTGTTTATATGTTTTTTGTTTTTTTATATATTTTTATTTTAGTGTGTCCCACTCTTTAATTTTATATATATTTAATTCTAATTAGCCGTAAGTTTTTTATTATTTTATTATTGTGTTTGTGTCTTTTTCTTAAGCGTGTAGAATTAACATGTTTATCTTATTTATTTGGGGCTATCGTATTTCCATATATAAAAGTAAATTAAATTAAGATATCAGTACAATAGAAATAAAAATAAGTAGGTCCAATTTCAATTACAACATAAAAAAAAGTAATTACATTTGAATCCCTTTTTAGTGTTTAATTGTAATTCTGTAGATGGTTTAAGAAATAAATAAACTGAAACGTCAAATACCATAAAAATGTTTTTAATTAATAATAAAATGACCGATAGCCCCAAAAATATTTTATTATTATATGGACGAATTTATTTTTTTATATATATTTAACTTTTTGTATTTTTGACAATGTATATTTTGTAAGTATTTAAATTATAACTTAGAATTTTTTGAGAGAATAATCCTACGTTTTAGTCTATTATTATAGACCGGTATTTTTGATTATAAAATTTCTAATCTATTCCTATAAAAAATATATGTGTCTAACAAATTTTGCTAAAAACACCGGACTAAAGAACACAGGTAGTTTGCGAAGAGAAAAAGGGTAAAAAATGATTTATTACTCTCTCTAGTTCTTGAATAAACTATAGTATAAGAATAAAAATCGGGTCCATTTTCCTAAACTCAAAGCTCTTGGGGGGGGGGGCGATCGCCCCCACCGCCCCCCCCCCCTTGGATCCGCGCCTGGTTCTAACACAGTTAGAGAAAAAGTACTATCTCAGATTGCAAGAATATCAGGAAAGGGTGGAAGCCTTTCCTATGGTAGTGCACCGCCATTTGTAGACCGGTTTCGAACTGCACTGACGAGAACTAACAAGTTTCAAATTGACATGAAATGGCTTAAACTGACAAGAACAACAATAAGTCATGCAAGTTTTAAGCCTTAAAAATACAAGTTTGAAAAATCATTTTATTTAATAACTGAACAAGCAAAAACGGATAATTTTATTTATTTTTGGGATACAACTGTTTCTCTTGCATATGTCAAGGCTTTATTACAAGGTTCTTATCTTTAATATATTTATATAAGGACTTATTTGTTAACATGTGTAAAATAAATTATGACAATATCATAAGCAAAATAAAACTGGCCGACTAGAACATTTAAATTTCATGGCAACTAGATAAGTTTTAACTCTTAAATCTTCGTAGTGAACCTGGCTATAATTTTTTAAAGCTCGGTTTGGAGTAAAATATTATTTAAGAAGACGGCAACTGCAAGTTTTTTTTGGTCTATAATAAGTATCTATTCCCATATAAAACTCCACCAAAGGTGTACAGGGTGAGTCAACGATTGGATGAAGTAGGTTTGTACCTTTTCGGTGAAATTAACAAAGAAACTATATTTATTGTTTGATACAGTTTATTTTTACGCAGATTTTAAAAATATTTAGGACTCTACAGGGTGAGCCAAAAAACTAGGACAGCATAAAGTTGTTTTTTTTTTTAAATAGAACACCCTATATACGAATCGTATTTTTGATTTAGCTTATAATTTTAAATCTCTTTTATTAAGGGTTTACTATAACAAAACTTTATAGTTTCTGAGATAATTAAGTTTAAAGAAAAAAGTCACATTTTCAAGCATCAATTCAATCCAAAATAACGTTTTCAATTTTGTGACAAATATATTCAAATTTGGAATTTAGCAAGGCCAAGGACAAGTTAACATAATTTTTACCTAATATTTGCAATAAAAGCTACAGGGTGTTGAACACATCGGCTCAAATTTGAACAAGTTTAAATGAATAAATATCTTTTTTTAAATGGTACACCCTGTATATTTTCATGTTATTTAATAGAGTAATAAAAATCCTAAAAGTTTTGTTCAATATATCCTATACCTATTTATAATAGTTTTTGAGATATTTCAGTTTTTCTTATTTTCCATACTTTTTTACAGAAATAGTCTTCATTATCATAGTAGCCATGGCAAAAACAATGTAAAAGAACATTTTTCTGTGTGTCAAATTTATAACCGCAATCGCTTCTTTTGGTTTTTATGTAGTGTAGTTTTTTTTTTTGCATTCATCTTATATTGTAAAATGAATTTTCCAAAGAATGAGTTAGTAGATATGATTTATACAATACGAGAGTCTCAAAAAAATTGCCTTCTTGCTCAAAGAATTTACAAAATGAAGTATCCTGATCGACGCCAGCCTAATACCCATACTTTTCAAAACTTAATGCAAAGATTTGATTCTTCTGGTACTATTGATTATCCAAAACGTAAAGTGGTCAACAAACCAGTAACTAATGAAGAAAAAGAACTACAAGTATTGTTAAATGTTCAGGAAATTCCTTATATTGGTAGCCGTCAGTTAGCAGCATTATGTGAAACATCACAATCCACCGCTAATCGTACTACCAAGAAATATAGGTATCATCCATATCACATCGAATTACACCAAGAATTGCATGGACTGGATTTTGAAAGTCGTGTAAACTTTTGTCGTATAATAAATGCGGAGATTCAATTAAATCCAAATTTATTATGCAAGGTAATGTTTAGTGATGAAGCTACTTTTAGAAGTAACGGTGCCGTAAATAGACGCAACATGGATTATTATGCCACAGAAAACCCATTTTGGATTAGAGAGGTGCAACATCAAAACCACTGGTCATTAAATGTTTGGTGTGGTATTCATCATAATCGAATTATTGGACCCCACTTTTTTAATGAACCACTAAATGGCCATAGTTACCTGAACTTTCTACAAGAAGAATTACCCCAACTGCTTCAAGGTCTCGATAGGGATGAGCTCGACAGTATGTGGTTCCAGCACGATGGTGCGCATCCGCATTACCATCGTGAAGTTCGTGCGTTTTTGGAACAAGGATATCCGCAAAAATGGATTGGACGTGGGGGTTTCATTGAGTGGCCACCAAGGTCTTGCGACATCACCCCATTAGATTTCTTCCTATGGGGTTATATTAAAAATAAGGTGTATATTAATCCACCAACAACAGTGGAAGATATGCGAAACAGGATTAGGGATACCTGTAGAACAATAACGCCACTAATTTTGTCCAGGGTCCGAGAAAATCTGCAAAAAAGACTAAATTTGTGCATTGCACAAGAGGGTCGTTTATTCGAACACTTATTAAAAAGAAATAATTAATCTCAGTATTTAATAGGTAATTTTTTTGTTTCAATTTAGTATAAAAGTAAATATGTATTTGCCTTGTCGTTATTATTGTGTTAATTTTTTCACATTATGTTTAATTAAACTATTGCCGTTGTAATATAACGAATAATGTATTTCATCATATTTAACCACATTCTGTTTGTTTCTTTAGTTTCTTTTTATTATTTTACATGGCTACTATGATAATGAAGACTATTTCTGTAAAAAAGTATGGAAAATAAGAAAAACTGAAATATCTCAAAAACTATTATAAATAGGTATAGGATATATTGAACAAAACTTTTAGGGTTTTTATTACTCTATTAAATAACATGAAAATATACAGGGTGTACCATTAAAAAAAAATCTATTCATTTAAACTTGTTCAAATTTGAGCCGATGTGTTCAACACCCTGTAGCTTTTATTGCAAATATTAGGTAAAAATTATGTTAACTTGTCCTTGGCCTTGCTAAATTCCGAATTTGAATATATTTGTCACAAAATTGAAAACGTTATTTAGGATTGAATTGATGCTTGAAAATGTGACTTTTTTTCTTTAAACTTAATTATCTCAGAAACTATAAAGTTTTGTTATAGTAAACTCGTAATAAAAAAGATTTAAAATTATAAGCTAAATCGAAAATAAGATTCGTATATAGGGTGTTCTATTTAAAAAAAAAACAACTTTATGCTGTCCTAGTTTTTTGGCTCATCCTGTAGAGTCCTAAATATTTTTAAAATCTGCGTAAAAATAAACTGTATCAAATAATAAATATAGTTTCTTTGTTAATTTCACCGAAAAGGCACAAACCTACTTCATCCAATCGTTGACTCACCCTGTACTATTAACACACGCCACTAGGCACCCATGTCGCTGGACAAACTTTTCTTTATCTCCCTCCTATCATCTTATTAAATGATTTTATTTTTTTCTGATTAGATGTTTGAAGTGGCCACTATTAACTTTTAAACAAATTTCACTTTGCTCTTCAAATGACCTACTTAATGGTATAGAAAAGAAATTTCTTTGCTATTTCTTTCTATTATGGAAAATCATTCAAAACTTACTCTATAAGCACATTCGGCAACGGTCGGGTATGTCCGAAAAAGCAATCGTACTATAGAAATAGAAACAGTCTTTGGCTTGTTGCTGTTCATCTATCTCTCTCAAAGCAATTTAAATGCTGTATAAGTTTGTCTCATTTTTTTTCCTGATTTACGGTGTTTGAATTTGTGGTTATGTTGAATGTGAGATATATTTGTTTCTAAGAATGAAAAGAAGTTCATAAATGTTTTTATATTTTATTTAGCTAAAAGTATAGATTTACATGTTATATATATATAAAAAAAAATAGCAATAATTATTTTTATTTCTGTTCATTTCTTAACGTTAAGAATCAGAACAATAATAAATTATTAGAGCATAATTAAGAAAAAATAAATAAATATATACATATTATATATCCAATCGAAAAAGTCTTTAATTCCGTTTTACGGAGCTGCACAATCTTCTGACAGGGTTCAGCTAAATATCGGTTGAGCACACAAAATATCCCTCGACTCTTCAATATTTTATACAAAATACATAAATATCCGATCCATATTTTCTAATAGGTAATTTATTAAAAAAAAAGTCCAAAGTTAAATACTATAAAATACAATATTGGAGATTTCACGATAAAAATTTTTGGTCAATTAACCTAAAAAATTACAAAGTAAATATGTTTAGTATTTTTTTCTTTTAATTATAAAGTCCCTAGAAAAGATAAATGTTTTTAGAGATGATAGTTTGTGGTTATTTCTATGCGAACTAGCCCGAAATTGTAAGGAAAATATCCTAGAGAGTAGGTTCTGTTGATAGAAAGAAATTTTCTTTCTTCTTTATTTTTTTTCTGTTTCTATTTCTATCTTGTTACGGAGTTCGCGTGCTGATTTTTCACAAATCGCCAAACATCATAATCTATTTTGTTTATGTTAGGTAATCTAGGTGGGCACTGGTCTTCTTCTCCCAATTCATTTTTGATTGTATTGGTCGGTTCATACTTCCAAAAGTTATCGACTACCAATAAGAATTTCCACTATAAACTTTCATTTTCCGGTTAAATGATACACTTTATTTTCATCTCTTCATAGTCTCAACTAAAAATGAGCAACTATCAATTATCAACTGAATTGAGAAGCAAAAAATTTACCTTTTTACTTTTGGGTTCGAATATTTATAGGAGATTTTGATTGGTTATCCTTAATTTTTGCTAATTGTTGCATTTTTATTTCATAGTGGAAGTGGTAGTTTAGTGGAAATTTTTAGTGGTAGTTGATAATTTTTAGAGGTATGAACCAACCATAAGTTTCATTTAAAAAAATAATAATTGGCCTTGTGAATTGTACGGGAATCTCATTTTGAGGAAACCACATACGTCTCAGAATTTCATTTGGTATATAGGCAATTAACTGCTGCAAGTGATTTTGATAGAAGTTTTAATAAATCTCAGCTGTTACTTTCCTCTCAAGAGAATATTATCGAGTTAGAAAATAATCACTGAGTCTTTCCCAAATAATTGGGGACTCTTTACTTTGTGAGTGGGTTCTTATAAAACGTGGATTAGCAGTTGCATAATGAAAATTGTGATTGTACAGGGTGAGTCAACGATTGGATGAAGTAGGTTTGTGCCTTTTCGGTGAAATTAACAAAGAAACTATATTTATTGTTTGATACAGTTTATTTTTATGCAGATTTTAAAAATATTTAGGACTCTACAGGGTCAGCCAAAAAACTAGGACAGCATAAAGTTGTATTTTTTAAAATAGAACACCCTATATACGAATCGTATTTTCGATTTAGCTTATAATTTTAAATCTTTTTTATTAAGGGTTTACTATAACAAAACTTTATAGTTTCTGAGATAATTAAGTTTAAAAAAAAAGTCACATTTTCAAGCATCAATTCAATCCTAAATAACGTTTTCAATTTTGTGACAAATATATTCAAATTTGGAATTTAGCAAGGCCAAGGACAAATTAACATAATTTTTGCCTAATATTTGCAATAAAAGCTACAGGGTGTTGAACACATCGGCTCAAATTTGAACAAGTTTAAGTGAATAAATATCTTTTTTTTTTTAAATGGTACACCCTGTATATTTTCATGTTATTTATAGAGTAATAAAAACCCTAAAAGTTTTGTTCAATATATCCTATACCTATTTATAATAGTTTTTGAGATATTTCAGTTTTTCTTATTTTCCATACTTTTTTACCGAAATAGTCTTCATTATCATAGTAGCCATGGCAAAAACAATGTAAAAGAACATTTTTCTGTGTGTCAAATTTATAACCGAAATCGCTTCTTTTGGTTTTTATGTAGTGTAGTTTGGTTTTTTTTGACATTTTTTCTCTTTTTACAGATGGTCCTTACGAAGGTTATTGGCTTGCAGGAACCAGATGGGGTGCCTGTAATAGTGATTTTGTTTGGTTTACCACCGGAAAACCTGTAGTATACCGAAAATTTGCTGCAAACCAACCGGATAACGCTGGTGGAGTTGAAGCCTGCTTAGAGATTTTCTTAAATGGTCCAAATAATTTTGAATGGAACGACATTGGTTGTGACCAAAAGTTAGGATTTGTTTGTCAGTCAACAAAATCTTGCTCATAAAAGAAATAAATTTTAAAACGGAAAAACTTTTTAAAATTTTTTTTTTTTATTTGATGTTAATGTTTATCAATAAAGAATTTTTTTATAAGATTCCTTACTTTTTTATTTATAATCATATTCTACTAAATATATTTTTTTCGAATCTGGCTGATTTGGCCTTGCAAAGATAGTGTCTTTGATTCGAAATTTATCAAAAAATTAAGCGGTGGACTACATTTAAAGACTCCAAAAAGGCATTCTACACGGTAAAATTTTTGACAATTAGAAGATCTATGAAAAGGTCAAGGAAAGACCAGTGTTTTGTTTATATTATTAATGAATTTAACGAATAATTCAAAATGAAGGTAAAGCTGATTGAAAACACCAAAGAGATAGAAATCCACAGAGGTTTTAGGCAAGGGGATACTATATTACCTAAATTATTTACTCTGGTCCTGGAGGATATATTCAAAGTTCTGCGCTGGGAGAGCAAAGAATGAATCTAGCAGAAGAAAGACTTAGGAACCTCACATTTGTAAACGATATAATTGCCTTTGCTACAGAGTGTGCCGAACTAAGTGACATACTTAAAGAAATACAACTGGAAGCAAGATGGTTCAGCATAGAAATGAATGTCACAAAAATCAAATTTAAATGGCAAACCAACAGGCAAACATAGAAACGATAAATATAGATGAACACCAAGTAGGAAGGGTTAATTCATATTTTTTCTAGATGAAGAAATAACAATAGGAGGAACAATCAAGAGCTAGAAATAAACCATAGAATATGTTTGGAATAGGCGGCATTTATATGCATTTTACCATTAAAATGAAACACATTTTCAACTCCTATCTTTACCAAAAACTAAAAACCCAAGGGTAGATGGAATGTATTTTCCAACATGTGGTAGCGAAACATCGGTTCTAGCCAAAAAAATAATAAACAAATTGAAAGTATACCAAATATCAATCAAGCGAAGAATGCTAGGAATAATTAATTATTAATACGAGAATAACATTTACTAACAGTCGTATGTCCATTCAGTCGAAGTTTGTATTTTATATATAGATTTGTGAGTTTTGATTATTTTCAGGTAGGTAATGTGGTAATTTCTAGTGTTTTGTTATTTTTTGATGTGGTATCAAGAATATCACCGAACATTAATACATAAAAAAACAAATATTTTATTATGTTGCTCTAGCAGAATGTCAAGAATTATCGAATTATCTCAAAAATGAGAATATATATATATATATATATATATATATATATATATATATATATATATATATATATATATATATATATATATATATATATATATATATATATATAGGTCTGGAAAATCCACACCAGAAACTAGACGTTTCTTAAGTAAAATAAAGAAAATACTATATTATTCATCAAATCAGAATGAGACAGAAGAATAAGCATCGTAAGCATCGACATACGTGGAAATTACCAGTTTGGCCCTCGGATGAGGGGTAATCCAATGCTGGCGCGGTGAGAGCGGGCGGCAGCATACGCCATGCCCTAGCACAACAAGAGGATTCCAAGTTATTTGCTTTCATTCGGCCGTCGAAGCGTAAGTACCGTGTTCGCGCCAAATTTTTTTGTTACAATGGTAGTTTATTCCACGGAACAAAAAGAACACATTATTAAGTGGTACACTATTCTGGTAAATAATCGGCAGATTTGTATTTATGTGCCAAAATCATCATGTTCCTTGAAAATTTAGAATTTCGGAAATTATTAAAAAATTTGAGACAATCGGTTGTCTAAAAATTTGTAAAAAATGCACTGATAATAATGAGGAGCAACCGGTTCCTCAAATTACTGAAGAACGAGCAAATCGGGGAGACTGACGTTTGTAGTTTAGCAGAAATTAATTTTCCTTGCAATAGTACCGTAATTTCCTAAGAACTTGATATGAACGCTCGAACAGTTCGGAATATTTTAAAGCTAATAGGGATATAACCCCTGAAGTTTTGGCAAATACGCGAACCATATTTTACAATAGACTGGGTTATTGTCTCGCTCAAAGTGGAGGCCTGTTTGAACACCTCTTGTAAACTTTTAGGTGTTTTTGTTGATTTAAATTGAATTTAATTATTTGTTTATTTATTTACAATTACTGAACGTGTTACTTTTATTTTTTACCAGAATAAAAGTTTATTTTTGAGAACGATTTTTAATTTTAAAGTGGTCTATTAGCTTATTTACTTAGAAATTACCGTTGCGTTTCACTAGCACTTTTATTAGAATAAATGTTTATTTTGTAACAGAAATATCAATTTTCTTTACGCTCAACGCCCAACAAAAACTAGTTTTTTTTTGTATTTTACAGGAAAAAACTTTTACTAATTGCTTTAAATAAATTATTAAATTCTTTTTACTAGACAACAACAAAAATACATAACCTCTTTTAAAACCAGAACATTTAACTTTTGTGTTCTTGTGACGTAGGAAGACTTCTTTAAGGAAGCTCTAGAAACACAGTGCTTTTAGCAAACTGATAAATTCAACTCTTCAAAAATTCCTATGCCTAGGCTTTTTATAATCGGCCAAAACATAAGAAATTTCTGCATTATGATTGGTCAGATTTTTTGACACCTGGCAACTTGACAAATCTTAATACTTTTGTATCAAATAGTCATTAAATGTTTCAATTTTCGTGGATTACGTTCTAAGTCTAGACGAAAAGTAAATACATCCTCTCATTCGTTTCAAGGTGCTGCTCGTTTTCGTGTGTGTCGCATGGAATTTAGCGGGGTAATATTGCGGTAGGCGTTCCCTACAATCTTCTGTCGAACTATCTGAAAGATGTTAGACGGGCTTAGTGGGTTAGAATTTGAGAAACGGCCAAAATAATTTCTAGTTAAGAAATTTAAAATAGAAGTTTGGCTACAGTAACGTTTCTATTAAACCTCGGTAATATGAACGGCCAGTCTTTTCTTTCTAAAGTTTCGTCTCAGGTTAAAAGCAATAGTGTTGTGGTTGCGTCGCGCCCAGTTATGTTTTTGCGCCGCTCTTCTATTTGACATTGGATTGTCGACAAACAAATATCAACGATTACAAAATTGGGCTAAACAGAAAGGCAGTAATATATTTTCGCCGTACTCTGGTGTGTAAAATACAAAAAAAAACATGTTATCTGCATGACGAGTATCTAACTTTTACTAAATCAAAAGCCGAGGTTAAATTCCAAGGCTTACTGCATCATACAGTGGATCGAATTATATTGATTCAATTAGACGCCCTTGAACAAATCGATAAATTAGATTTGTAGATATGAGATTCATTTGCAAATGGGGCTTCGATGGAACGTCAGGTCAGAGCCAATACAAAATAAAATTCACTGATCCGACTATTTCTGATACAAACTTATTCCTAATCTCTCTTATTCCACTTCAATTAACAGGTATTAACACGCAAACTCAACAAGAACAGATTGTGTTGTACAATTCCAAACCCTCGTCTACTATGAATTGCGGGCCTCTGAAATTTGAATTTATTAAGAAAACCAAACAAAAGTCTTTAACGAAAATATAAAATTATGAACTCGAACTAGACAACTTGCACCATATAACAGAGTTTTCTTTGCCACCCGAGCTTTAGTACAGTACAACTTATCTATAACGATGATAGATGGCTAGGTGAATGCTTTGGCTGGAGCGAAATCAGTCCAACGTTGTTACCTCTGCCAAACAATATCTCAGTTCAACAACATTGATACTGTGTCTCAGTAAACACAGAGTATTTCAAGTTACAGCCATTATAACAAGAGTAAAGCGAAAACTGATCCTCCGGTTTCCCGTCATTTTGCAAACTATTGGAAGCGGACATTAAACTGCAATAGAGAAGTTTTGGGAATATAAACTTCAAACAGCAAGATTATTCTTCAAAGGATATTCTTGGTACAATATTCCAGGAATCCACAAATGACTTACTTCATTGACCAGACATCATTTGCAATAGTAAACTATCGAAAGATGCACAAAAATCAACGGACAAGTTGATAAGAACTATCGTCTAAACTTTGCTCGAAAATCTTCTCGAAAAAAAAATATGGAAGATGTGTTCCAAAACTTTTGGCGTCGATGGATCCTTACACTGTTTTTGACATAGTAAGGATTCGGACAACAATTCATACGTATTGGAGAATGAGAAAAGAGCTGTTAACAAAGAAGGCAGTGATTAAAAAGTTCTTTTTATTATTTTTATTACAGTCGTATTATTTATTCATTTATATGAATCAATAAATATTATATTACTTACAAATTATTTGCATTGGTATTTATTAAGAAGTCTTAAGCACAGGGGAAAAAGTACTTTCGCCTTTTTAACGATTATCAATATCCATGTATTTATTATTATAATATTATATTTAAAATGGAAATATAATTATTCTTTTTATTTTATTTTTAAAGCGTTGAACCCCATTAGACGTTTTTCGAATTTATTTTCATGATTTTAAAGTTTCAGTCTGCGATTTTTATTTTTAGTATCAAATCCGTGCTTTCGACCCACTGTGTTTTGACGACCCGACACCAGCGAAAAGTCCTTGCCTGACGCCATTTTTGCTAGAAATCTGGAAGCAAGCCATGATACAACAGTATGCTTTATTTCACTTCTTCAACAACATGGCTAAACGGGTTGTCCGTCGCTTTGTGTTACGTTCTCTTTCTTTAAGATGTTCTGTTCTCGACTTTCCACACCTGTATATATATATGAAGTAAAATGCGAACAGTAATTGCAAACTTCCTTCCATCAAATCCTTTCCGTGTTAGAGGTTGCACAGTTTGAATGAATTGCTACAAAACACAATTCATCCTATTACACCACCATCGAGATGATGGCCTACCTGTACCACTATACCGAGAAGAAAGTCAAAACTTATCCTCCCCGCCACAGTGATACGGCAGAGGTACATGTTTCGTCTACTAGACTCATCAGGGTACCGACATGCACGACGATATATATATATATATATATATATATATATATATATATATATATATATATATATATATTTATCAGGTCACAAAATTAATTGTATATAGATAACTGTTATATGGCCTGCGATGCTTAAAATTACTAAATGCCTTGTGTTTCCAACTGGTTGAGTAAGACCAAAGTGTCATATCTTCAGAAACTTTTGTCACTTGAAATATCTAAGTTCAAAAATTGAGATTCAAATTTATTTTTAAAAGATTATTATAAGAGCGGTAAAAATAAATAATATTTTATTTATTTGTAAGAGCTTTTATTTGTGTGTGTAACTTCACTGGATAATATAATTTATCCTACTACTAATTGATAAGTATATTTTAGAAAATATATGTACATATTAATTCTTACATTATTGCTCTTGGCAACAGATATTATACATGTAAAAAGTTTATATTTACAATCGAACTAATTTTTTTGCGTAGTGGAAAATTTAATTAATTTTTTATCTTCCAAATAAACAAGTTAACATGACAGTCTTGCATAAAGCATATTTTATTATATTACTAGCTTACTGTGTAGTTAAAGATCATGCACGTAAGTAATGTAGTGTGAATTTAATTATTTTTAAGTCTCAGTGTAAATGATTTTACAGTAAAGATTTACATTTATGAATTCTCTCAATATTCATTTAGAATTAAATTTTGACTTTAGAATGAGTACTAGAAAAAAGTCAATTTTTAAGATGATATTAATCTTTGAAACAGAATTTTTTCTAGTATTGCTGCTATAACTGTGAATCATCTATGTGTTACCTCGGGTGTTCCTCAGGGTGCTCACCTAGCTCCGCTCCTTTTTAACTGCTTTATTAACGATATTGAGGACATCATAACTTTCAGTAGATGTCTTCTTTATGCAGATGATTTAAAGAGATTTCGGGCTGTCGGGAGTAGCAACGATTGCGAGGAGATTCAGCAGGATCTATCTCGATTCTCTGAATGGTGTAAGTTAAATTTTATGCACCTATCTATCTATCTAGTAGCGCTACAACCCTACGTGGGTTTTTGCTGCAGAAACGATTTGCCTCCACTGGTCTCTGTCCATCATGGCTTCTCTCCAGTTGTCGACACTCATAGTTTGTAGGTCTTTGGCTATATTATCTCTCCACCTTAATTTTGGTCGTCCAAGGGGTCTAGTTCCTGTTAGGTTTTGATTCCATACCATGTTAATTAGTCGGTTGTCAGGGGATCTTTGGACGTGTCCTGCCCATCTCAGTCGCTGGGATTTTATTGTTTTTATTATATTTGGGCTATGGTACAACATCTTTAGTTCAGCATTACTTCTTATGCGGTATTGTCCCGTAATTGGGTCTTGTACAGGACCAAATATTCTCCTTAGCATTTTTCGCTCAAAACATTTAAGTAGAAGTTCGTTATGCCTTGTGAGGGTCCATGTCTCACACCCGTAGCATTCCACTGGTTTTATTATTGTTTGGTAGATTTTTATCTTTGAGGACCTTGACAGGATTTTTGATTTTATCAGCGTTTGCAGAGAAAAGAAGCATCTATTACCACTCTGTATTCTGGCTTTTATTTCTTCTGTCATGTCGTTATCCGATGTTATGACAGTTCCCAAATATTTGAATTTTTGGACATTCTCGAAGTTATAGTCCTCCATTGTTACGTTTTGTCTGATTCTATCTCTGCGGAGATTGCGTGCTACATGCATATATTTGGTCTTATCTTCATTAATTTTAAGGCCCACTTTCTGACTCTCCTTTTCGATTTGTAGGAAACTTTCCTTGACTCTTACAGTATTTTGTCCTATTGTGTCAATATCATCTGCAAAGGCTAGCAACATTTGTGGTCCCTGATTTGTGAATATTTCGGTATTAATGTTCGCTTTCTTGATTACCATGTCGAGTACGATATTGAACAGAAGTGGAGATAATCCGTCCCCCTGCTTCAGACCACTTCGAACTGTGAAATTGCTAGAGACTTGGTTTCCTATTTTTACACATAATTCGGTATTGTTGACACATAGTTTCGTTAGACTAATAAGTTTTTTTGGTATCCCCATGCTTTCCATGGCAATCCAAATACTCTCTCGTATTATGGTGTCATAGGCCTGTTTGAAGTCGATGAATAATTGGTGTACATCTCTGTTGAATTCCCAGCTTTTTTCCAGGAGTTGGCGTATTGTGAATATTTGGTCCACCGTGGATCTGTTAGGCCTAAAGCCGCATTGGTAGTCACCGATGTTCTCTTCAGCATAGGGTGATATTCGCTTCAATAATATATTAGATAATATTTTGTACGCTGAGTTTAATAGTGTTATCCCTCTATAGTTTGAACAATTTAATCGATCCCCTTTCTTGTGGATGGGGACAATTATACCTTTCTTCCACTCTTCAGGTATTATTCCAGTGTTCCATATATCTACTATTAATTTGTGTATTTCTTTATGGAGATGTGTTCCCCCATTTTTCAATAGTTCTGCCGGCAAATTATCGCAACCAGGTGCTTTATTATTTTTGAGCCGGTTAATGGCGTCTATAGTTTCCTGTATAGAGAGTTCATTATCTTGGATTTCTGCTGTTTGGTAGGTTATGCGCGTTATTTCCCCCTGATTGTTTGTATTCAGCAGCTTGTTGAAGTATTCTTGCCATATTTTTAGTATTTCAGTTGCATCTGTTACTAGTTCGTTGTTATTTTCTTTTCTTATGATGCTACCGGGTGTAGGTCTGTACCCATTTCTCATACTGGCTAATTCACTGAAAAACCTTCTGCTATTTCCAAACGCGTTTTCTTCCACCCGTTCCAGCGTTTCTCTTTGGGCTGCTCTTTTCTTTTGTCTAATTAATTTCCTTGCTTCATTTCTGCTTCTTTTGAATGATTGGATGTTTTCATTTGCACCTCAATATTAATAAATGTTCCATTATAAGTTTTTATCGTAAAAGGGATTGGATAACTTTTGATTACTTTCTTGATAATAACATGATTAATCGCGTTGAATGTGTGAAGGATCTGGGTGTTACATTTGATCGGGCCCTTTGCTTCGACATACATATTGATAATATTGTGAACAGGGGTTTGAAGTTGCTCGGGTTTCTGAAGAGAACGCTTATATATTTTAATAGTGTAGACTATTTTAAAGTGATATACTGCTCTGTAGTTCGATCAATCTTAGAATATGCGTCCCAAGTTTGGTCACCTCATTATTTTACATACAAAGAAAAAGTAGAAAGAGTACAAAGTTTTTAATTTTTATTGCCTTTAAACAAGGAATGCAGCAGGAGCGGTCTGTATATAATAATACTACCAATGCTTTAAAGTTGCAACCATTGTGTGTGAGACGCATATATCTTGACCTCGTTTTACTTTATACGATTGTTAACTCTTGTATTGGTTCTCTTGAACTACTCAGTAATATTGGATTATCGGTTCCTTAAAGAGCTTTTAGAGCGCACAATTTGTTTGATGTGATATATCACCGAACGAATTATGGCATTAACAGTCCTATTTCTCGAATGTGTAGGAAAATTAACTCAGTTCCTACTGAGATTTATATTGTTTATTTATCAGTTAATGTATTTAAATTAAAAATTTTACAATTCTTCAAAAACTAGTTAATATTGTCAACTGTCATTACTGGAAGCACTTTAATGCATGTTTAGATCTGTACGTTTTTTTTATTTCTGGCTGATTTAAATAGTGTTTGTATTTTTTATTTTTGAAGTGGATTGTATTTATTTGATCCGTTAATATATTATTGTTAAAAAAAATACAAATAAAAGATTAAGAATCTTATACATTTTTGAAAAAACATTAAATTCTTGGTAATTTATTTAAAAATATGTCGTATAACGCAAGAATAAATAGCTTTAATGTTAGTTCAATGTTATTAAATAACACACTTTAAAATGCTCCAAGTTAAACTGGTGCTAACGGAGCATCAAAAGTCCACATTTGAGTTAATTATATAATCGCCCAAATTTATTGATAGTTTCACGAAGAACATGTCACACTTTTCATTATAAGTTATATGATACTGTGATTCGCATTTCTAATTGAAAATTTTGATAAAATATATAATAGGAAACGAACTAAACTGAATTTTGTACAGGGTGAGTCAACTATTGGATGAAGTAGGTTTGTGCCTTTTCGGTGAAATTAACAAAGAAACTATATTTATTGTTTGATACAGTTTATTTTTACGCAGATTTTAA
The DNA here is from genome assembly GCA_034092305.1 of Diaprepes abbreviatus. Lineage (NCBI taxonomy): Eukaryota > Metazoa > Arthropoda > Insecta > Coleoptera > Curculionidae > Diaprepes > Diaprepes abbreviatus. The sequence continues at coordinate 1,146,372 of JASJET010000338.1, read as the reverse complement.
AAATATTTAGGACTCTACAGGGTGAGCCAAAAAACTAGGACAGCATAAAGTTGTATTTTTTTAAATAGAATACCCTATATACGAATCGTATTTTCGATTTAGCTTATAATTTTAAATCTTTTTTATTAAGGGTTTACTATAACCAAACTTTATAGTTTCTAAGATAATTAAGTTTAAAGAAAAAAAGTCACATTTTCAAGCATCAATTCAATCCTAAATAACGTTTTCAATTTTGTGACAAATATATTCAAATTTGGAATTTAGCAAGGCCAAGGACAAGTTAACATAATTTTTACCCAATATTTGCAATAAAAGCTACAGGGTGTTGAACACATCGGCTCAAATTTGAACAAGTTTAAATGAATAAATATCTTTTTTTTAAATGGTACACCCTGTATATTTTCATGTTATTTAATAGAGTAATAAAAACCCTAAAAGTTTTATTCAATATATCCTATACCTATTTATAATAGTTTTTGAGATATTTCAGTTTTTCTTATTTTCCATACTTTTTTACAGAAATAGTCTTCATTATCATAGTAGCTATGGCAAAAACAATGTAAAAGAACATTTTTCTGTGTGTCAAATTTATAACCGCAATCGCTTCTTTTGGTTTTTATGTAGTGTAGTTTGGTTTTTTTTGGATTCATCTTATATTGCAAAATGAATTTTCCAAAGAATGAGTTAATAGATATGATTTATACAATAGGAGAGGCTCAAAAAAATTGCCTTCTTGCTCAAAGAATTTACAAAATGAAGTATCCTGATCGACGCCAGCCTAATACCCATACTTTTCAAAACTTAATGCAAAAATTTAATTCTTCTGGTACTGTTGATTATCCAAAACGTAAAGTGGTCAACAAACCAGTAACTAATGAAGAAAAAGAACTACAAGTATTGTTAAATGTTCAGGAAAATCCTTATATTGGTAGCCGTCAGTTAGCAGCATTATGTGAAACATCATAATCCACCGCTAATCGTACTACCAAGAAATATAGGTATCATCCATATCACATGGAATTACACCAAGAATTGCATGGACAGGATTTTGAAAGTCGTGTAAACTTTTGTCGTACAATAAATGCGGAGATTCAATTAAATCGAAATTTATTATGCAAGGTAATGTTTAGTGATGAAGCTACTTTTAGAAGTAACGGTGCCGTAAATAGACGCAACATGCATTATTATGCCACAGAAAACCCATTTTGGATTAGAGAGGTGCAACATCAAAACCACTGGTCATTAAATGTTTGGTGTGGTATTCATCATAATCGAATTATTGGACCCCACTTTTTTAATGAACCACTAAATGGCCATAGTTACCTGAACTTTCTACGAGAAGAACTACCCCAACTGCTTCAAGGTCTCGATAGGGATGAGCTCGACAGTATGTGGTTCCAGCACGATGGTGCGCCTCCGCATTACCATCGTGAAGTTCGTGCGTTTTTGGACCAACGATATCCGCAAAAATGGATTGGACGTGGGGGTTTCATTGAGTGGCCACCAAGGTCTTGCGACATCACCTCATTAGATTTCTTCCTATGGGGTTATATTAAAAATAAGGTGTATGTTAATCCACCAACAACAGTGGAAGATATGCGAAACAGGATTAGGGATACCTGTAGAACAATAACGCCACTAATTTTGTCCAGGGTCCGAGAAAATCTGCAAAAAAGACTAAATTTGTGCATTGCACAAAAGGGTCATTTATTCGAATACTTATTAAAAAGAAATAATTAATCTCAGTATTTAATAGGTAATTTTTTTGTTTCAATTTAGTATAAAAGTAAATACGTATTTGCCTTGTCGTTATTGTTGTGTTAATTTTTTCACATTATGTTTAATTAAACTATTGCCGTTGTAATATAACGAATAATGTATTTCATCACATTTAACCACATTCTGTTTGTTTCTGTAGTTTCTTTTTATTATTTTACATGGCTACTATGGTAATGAAGACTATTTCTGTAAAAAAGTATGGAAAATAAGAAAAACTGAAATATCTCAAAAACTATTATAAATAGGTATAGGATATATTGAACAAAACTTTTAGGGTTTTTATTACTATATTAAATAACATGAAAATATACAGGGTGTACCATTTAAAAAAAAAAAGATATTTATTCATTTAAACTTGTTCAAATTTGAGCCGATGTGTTCAACACCCTGTAGCTTTTATTGCAAATATTAGGTAAAAATTATGTTAACTTGTCCTTGGCCTTGCTAAATTCCAACTTTGAATATATTTGTCACAAAATTGAAAACGTTATTTAGGATTGAATTGATGCTTGAAAATGTGACTTTTTTTCTTTAAACTTAATTATCTTAGAAACTATAAAGTTTGGTTATAGTAAACCCTTAATAAAAAAGATTTAAAATTATAAGCTAAATCGAAAATACGATTCGTATATAGGGTGTTCTATTTAAAAAATACAACTTTATGCTGTCCTAGTTTTTTGGCTCATCCTGTAGAGTCCTAAATATTTTTAAAATCTGCGTAAAAATAAACTGTATCAAACAATAAATATAGTTTCTTTGTTAATTTCACCGAAAAGGCACAAACCTACTTCATCCAATCGTTGACTCACCCTGTACGTAAGTGTAGAAAAATAGCACGTCAATAGCAAGCTTCTATCGTTAAATAAAAGAGAACTACGAACCATAGACTCATACGAGGACATTATCATTTGCGGGGCTGTCTTTACAAAACTAGTAAAGTAGAAAATTCAGAATGCAGATTTAATTTAGAGGAGTCAAACTGTTGATCATGTTTTTGGAGTATGCCCAGTACGCAAAACTGAGATCAATCAGAAATCAAATGAGGCCTATAGGTTGAGGATTCAGGATTCATTCATTCATTCATTACTTACACTTACCTTTATACATATTAGTGTGGAATATCTGTATGCAAATATGACATTAAGCAAACAACTTGAAGATTTCTTTTTATCTTTTGTTATTACTGTACTTTAAATTAATCAAGTTTTAGAAGTTTTAGATAACTCGGTAAACTTCCGCTTGGGACCTTATTATTTAGCTAACAGAGCCTTCGTCACTTTTCATCAGGCACTGGCATTATGTAGAACATATGGAATGTTCCTAGCTAATATACCATCTGAAGAGGATGAACTTGCTGTAGAAGAATATATGAAAACTTTAAAGCCTGCAGGTAGGTCTGATATATATTAGAATATTATACTTAGGTTTATATTGTTTTCTCATAGCAATATAAAGAACTTTATTGTGGGTTTGGTTACACTAACTTTACTTGAGTAGGTTCAGGTTCTTCATAAAGCTCAGTAATCCTGTCATGAAGGGTGCTTTACGAAAATTAATGTCCTCCGGAGTGATTTAGTTTAGACCGAATTAGTGTTGTACATTAGATGATATCAGAGGCTGCCTCTTCATTTTATAGTTCGCATAAGCATTCGGTCTAGTACATATTCATCGTGTGCGGATCTAACTTCTACGCATTGTTCAAAAAGACCAAGAACAGTTCGATCCTCATGGTGCCTTATTTGGGCAATCAGGTTAAATAAAAAATACACAGAGAAACAGAATTACTTCAACTAAGACTATATGCCTCTAATCTCATAGTTCTCGTGCAGGTGTTAGGTGAAGTGAGTCTCACTTAAAGTATTTCTCTTTCAATTTGAAGCAGCACAGTCACCTGAAACTGGGAGAGATATATCCTACATGTCACTGATCAACGCAGATTTTTCGCGAGTCACTGCAAGAATATATATATATATATATATATATATATATATATATATATATATATATATATATATATATATATATATGTATATATATATATATATATATATATATATATATATATATATATATATATATATATATATATATATATATATATATATATTTATACGGCTTTCACGGATTCCTCCGTGCGTGCTGCAATAGCAGTGGATACATCCACATTATGCCGTTGTAGTGCTGAAGTCACATTCAGTAAACGTACAACTATATGTAACTCCGTGTATAAGTGAAGTAAAATGCAAACAGTAAATGCAAACTTTCCGATCTGTCCTTTGCACAGCCAGGTGCATGTCGGTACCCTGATGAGTCTAGTAGAGACGAAACATGTGCCTCTGCCGTATCACTGTAGCGGGGAGGGTAAGTTTTGACTTTCTTCTCGATATAGTGGTACAGGTAGGCCATCATCTCGAGGGTGGTGGAATTGGATGGATTCTGTTCTGTAGCAATCTATTCAAACTGTGCAACCTCTAACACGGAAAGGATATGATGGAACGAAGTTTGCATTTACTGTTTGCATTTTACTTCATATATATATATATATATATATATATATATATATATATATATATATATATATATATATATATATATTTATTTGGCCTGCTATCATTGCTGCAACCATACATTGACCATTTACGGTTATTATTGCGACCATCTATTTATTACGTCCGTATACCGGCTGCAATAATTTGACTGATGTTTTTTCGGGTTTCCCGTGCTTTTTCCAAGGTGAGTTTAAATTTTTTTCATCGGCTGTCACCTGATCTTTCTGAATATATTTTCAGTTCTGCGCCATCTATTAAGACTGGTGAAATAAAAATACATTTACAAAATTTTTCTGGACTCAACAATATTACCACTTTGAAAGTAAAAGTAGTTCAGTTAGTTCAGCGAACTTCCGTGTAGAGGCGCAAAAATATACATTTGTGTATAGATTTGCTTATGCTTTTCGTTCACTTTCTTAATATTATTGCGACCGATGTTTGTCAACGTAGCATTCTATTTATAGTCTATTGGAGTGGCCTTGAAATTTATTTTAAGTAATAATTTTATATTCGCTTTATTTGGTATCTGACTGCTCGCGCGTATATTGTTTTATTGCGTCCGATGAATTATGGCGGGAAATTTAATAAAATTGTTTTTTAATAGTGGTGTATGTTTCTTTAAGCTTTCCCATTTTTCTGCTAAAATAGTGTGGACAAGTTGATTTGGTATGTTTGTATACAAACATATAACATCTAGCGTAATGAGCTTATAATTTTTGGATAGGTTTACTGTATCAATGAGTTTTTCAACGAAAAATTACAGTTCACGTCCGAAACAGAAAATAATAATAAAATAAATTTTCTAGACTTACTGATACTTATACGCAGGAAAAATCAAATTTTAACTAAATGGTACACCAAACCAGCTTGATCAGGTGGATATCTAAACTGTTTCTCTAATCACTCTAAAACTCCAAAAAATAGTATTATAATCGGTCTGTCTGATCGTGCGATCTCTTTAAAGTCTCCAGAATTCCGACCAAGAATAAACATCAAAAATATGTAGCATTACTGTACACTAGTCAGAAAAAATAAAACACATTTTAAAAAAGCATGATTTTACTGTATGCCACAGATCTCATAATAAATTAAATAAACTATTTACTAATTTAAAAGTAAAACTCCTCTCATCAATAAATCAAATGTAGTATATTCATTCCTTGGCACAAATAATCGCAAAAATATATAGGTATGACAAGCCAATTACTAAACAACAAATTCAATGGCCATAAATATACGAAAAACGCCTCAACAGCATTCACAAACACACACAGGACGAAAAACATGCCTTTTTTGACGGTCGTAAGGAGAATAAAATAACTTTTCCAAATACATAGCCCGTGAAAGTGTTTATTTTTAATAATTTCTTACCGCTCTGGGGTATATTCAGATATTTGTTTGTAGGGGGAAGTGGGGCAGATTGATACTAATAGAAAAACAATGCGTCTTAAAAAAATAAACATAAAAATGAAAATGCTTCTGTTGCACGTTATATGCACTTAAAACAACCGAATAGTATAGGTAAGGTTTAGGTAAGTGCAAAACTACATCTCTAAAATCAGCACTTGCTTGATCTTCGACGTTTGGAAAAACAAAAACGTAAGCACTGACTTTTTCCTTAGGTATGACACATGGTAGTCAGTCAAATTATATTTGAAAATTACTTTGGCCACGTAATACACTACAGATTTTTTCTTTTCAAATTTGACAAGCAAGAAATTCTCAATATTTATATTTTTAGGATTAGGGGGGTCTAATTTTTCTCCACTTTCTGCATCTGATGACCAATCTAGATCTTTGTCGCTATCATCAATCATTTTCAATGATTCATTCTGGCTAGAATCAAGTCAGTTCGCGATTATAAACAGACCCTTTCCTGTTAAGATTTTTTAGTTTCTGTTAGACCCAATAAATTCTTTGCTGTTTTCAACATCTTTGTTTTCTCTCTCACCAGTTTAAGTTGTCGATTCTTGTCTTTTTGGTCTTGTAATATTTGTAATCTCCCCTTTTCTGGTGTATCAGTGTAAACTCTGGATTTTCCCTTTTTCTCTTCCCTTTTTAGATGATTTTTGATTCATATTTCTTTTCGGATAGGGTCTTACTGTTATTGGTGACAATATAGTGGTAGAGCATGATGCAATAACTTTTGAAGATGGAATAACAATTGGGGATTCAACAATGTCGGTCTGATCACCTAGAGGGTCGGCTTCATCAGCTCGCATTTCATCTATTCCTCTTCAATAACTTCATTTTGACTTGTATCCATGAAATCAACTTTTTGTTTCTCTTGATCCTGTCTAATTTCTTCGTGTGCATTTTGAAATTGAGAATCTACATTTGGAGGTTGAGAGTCTTCTTCAAAAATTTCAATATGCGCGAAATCATCATCTCCAAATGCAAGTCGGTTGAATGGCCATATCCCAGGCTTTGAAAAGCCACTTATGATGTACTTTGGTGTAAAAGATTCCAGGAAAGCTGTTTTCGTTAAATCTGCTATGTTGTAAATGGACAAAGTTTTTCCTACGTTTCGAATGTGCCAATCATTAAAAGCTATTTTCAGTTTGCTTCTAAAAGGGCCAAAAATGCTGACATTCACCGGTTGTAGCTTGTGAGACGTATGAGGAGGCAAAGACAGATAGATAATCCCATTATCACGACAGTAGTTGATTCCTTCGACGGAAATATGTGACTCGTGATTGTCACAAATAATTAAAATGGGGTTGTCCTTAGAGCATGAAGTGTGCTGCTGAATGTGCTTTAGAACGTGAATGTGCAATTCTGCCGTCATCCAGCCACTTCGATTTGCTAGGTCTAGACTTCCTTCTGGAGCACCATTTAAGATTGGGTATTTGAAGTGAACATGTGGGAAGACATTAACAGGGGGAAGTGCAGCGCCAGTAGCAGTTACTATTCCACAAAACGTAACTAGTTCTCCTCTCCCTGCTGATACAACTTGTCCTATTTGCCTCTGTTTTCCTTCGGCCAAAAAATTTGGGTGTTGATAAAACACGGTTTCATCCAGATTAATTATTCGGTTGGGTGTAAAATTATACTTTAAAAAACACGTTCATATTTATTAAAAAATTCTGTTACAGCGGTCTTATTATATGAGAAACTCCTTGCGGTGCTAGTATTTTCGGGTTTTCTTAAAGCAAGTTCCAGGTTCTTCTTTCTAAACTTTAAAGCCCAATCTTTTCCGGCACATTTGTTTTCCTTTCATGATTTTGGATATTTGCATCCAGAATATTCTGCAAATTCATAGGCCAAGGTCAAAAGATTCTTCAATGTTAGCCCATAGTGCATTTTGCTACAGTTTAGTAAATATTCTGTAAGCATCTTCTCCTGTTGTGTTTAGAATACTTGAGCAACAATCTACTTTGAGCTATATTCATTAGAAGACGATAAAGGAGCATTATTTTCAATCGATTTTCGAAATTTTTCAATACGATGTTGCAAAGTTGCAGCTTTAATATTGTTCTTGTCAGTTGCCTGTCGTATAGAAGATATCTTCGATACAACTTCGGATATGGCAGCTTTCGTCCTCTTCAATAATTTTCCGTCTTTCAGTCTTTGGCACATATTTTCGTACCATTTTCTGAAAATAATATTCGCTAGATTAATTAACATAAACAAACTTTTATATTGAGGTATGCACAGGCTATAGTGGGGCACATTGATACGTATCAAAGTACCCCGAGGCTTACCATATCAATGGGCCCTAACAGACATTTTTTTTTAAACGAAAAAATTACAAAAACCGAAATAGTTTGTATGAAAAAACTCTTAAATACTCTATTACTGAATGTACCAACACACCTTTGGTATGTTGAGATCACTGTATGGGGACACAGAAACTCGCTGAAATACGTTTACATATCACGTATTTTTTTACTCGGCCGCACTCAAAACACACATGCTCTTGTCGAACACCACCGGCTAATTGAATCTCAGCTGCTTAGACAAGCACAGACAAGTTTTAGTGATGTTGCCGTTCGATTACTTCAAATCGATAAGGAGTTATTGGTCGTGTATCAATGTGCCCCTAGTATTAAAGTGCCCCACCTCCCCTGTTAAAGATAATAGCGCAGCATCAAGTTCTGCGGGTGATCTAGTTTCAGTAGAATAATAAAAGAAATTTATTAAAGATAAGTCTCTTTACCAGTTGGTGATGACGAACAATATTGGGCAAGAACGTATTGTTAACAAATATTTGTATATATTTTCAGTTCGTATAGGAGAAGGTTTTTGGATATCCGGAGTTAGACAAAGCAATTCCAGCAGGGATTTTGTTTGGTTGACTACACTTGCACCATTAGATTACCACAAATACAGTAATGATCTTGGAAATGAAAATTGTCTCAAATGGTTAGAAGAAAAACCAAATATATTTGTATGGAAGGATTATAGCTGCACTCGCACACTGGGATTTATTTGTCAAACTTAAATATCTTAGTAGTTTTCCCTCATCAAATAAAAACTCGAAAAAAGTGTGTTGCTTGTAAATAAATTTATGACAAAGTAGTATAACAGTTGATTATGGTGTAAATTATTTATATCTTTAGAAGTTTGGAGTTTCTTATTTTATTGATAATTATATTATTTGTAAAATTTAAAAAAAAAACGAAATATTAGGAAAAATTCTAAAACTGAATAAATTTAAACAAAAATTAAACAAATGAAAAAAATTAAGTTAGAAGTTTATTGTTTTTTTTCATTAGTAGAGGAAAGTAACCAAATATGGAATAGTATCCTAAATAAGAAATACTAGCATTTCTTTAGACCAAAGAGTTGAAGTTTTTAAACAATCAAAATTTCAGTAAGAAATAAAGACATCTTTCTGCCGTATTTAAATAGTTTGTTATATATGTAATTCTCCTTTCAGGCAGAGAATATGAAAAATATATGTACAAACAGTTTATTTCCTGCAAATATCGCTCTGGCCCTCTCTCCATACGCGTTTCGATCACCTCATGATCTCGTCAGTGGAGCTGTATCGGACCGAGAGCAACATTAGCAGGAAATAACTGATATATGAACCATAAATTTCAAGGTATGTCGGCAGGATATTATACCTGCCGTCTACCAACTTCGATCTCAGACTGAAAAATATCGCCAGTCGAACGACATCTATGAATCAACGAAGTAAAATGAAATTTTTAAACAATCAAAATTTCAATAAGAAATAAAGAAATCTTTCTGCTGTATTCAAATAGTTTGTTATATATGTAATTTTCCTTTCAGGCAGAGAATATGAAAAATATATGTACAAACAGTTTATTTCCTGCAAATATCGCTCTGGTCCTCTCTCCATACGCGTTTCGATCACCTCATGATCTCGTCAGTGGAGAAAGTCCAATAAAAGGACATCTTTTATTTTATTTTACTCATACATCTCGCCATTCCGGTAAAGGTTGTCACCATAGTAGGAGTATTTTGCTTGGTCTGAGATGTAAATTTCTCTAGGCAAGCAATATTTAGGTATTTTTCGTTAATTAGTTGGAAATAATATTGTGAAAGATACGGCATGAAATTAAACTGTAAAAGGACAAAAATCCTTATAGTAGGCAAAAATGACGAAATACACCACCAATTTAGAACAAATAATGAAACTTTGGAACTGTTGACAAAGTTACGTATCTAGGATGCAGTCTGAACAGAGAATGGTACCACTCACAGGAGATTAGATGCCGCATAGAGAAGGCGAGAGCTGTCTTCAACCGCCTCAGAAAGATCTTGTGCAATATGCACCTGAACATTGATATAAGAACACGACTCTTGAGATGTTATGTATTTTCAACTCTTCTATATGGAGTGGAAGCCTGGACTTTGACAGAAACAACATCTAAATGACTGGAAGCCTTCGAGATGTGGTGTTACCGCCGCATGCTCAGAATTTCATACATCCATCATGTCACAAATAATACCGTGATGCAACGTATGAAAAAAGATCCAGAAATTATGCGCAATGTGAAAATCAGAAAGATATACTTAGGGCATGTAATGCGCAATGAGAAATACCAACTAATTCAGTTAATTTTGCAAGGCAAGATAGAGGGTAAAAGAACTCAGGGTCGCCGATGAACATCATGGCTGAGGAATATCAGACAATGGACAGGAATGACGACGGTACATTTATTTAGAACAGCTGTCAATAAGGTCATATGTGCCAATGTGATTGCCAACATCCACAGAAGATAGGCACCAACAGAAGAAGAAGGAGAATATTGTGATTATAAATTTAGCAAGTTGTAATAAAGTTTGTTTTAATATTTTGGGGGTATTTTATTCCTTGAGTATTTACCAGATTGTTTACTATCAGGTAGATGCAATATTATCGATTTAAAGATTATTCCTAAAAGTCCATTCGGGTTTAGGAAAGAATACATCACCTTAGCTACACCTTCTAGCATGTTCAATGGCATCGTGGAGAATTTGGAATCGCAAATGGTGATATATTGGGTACAATAAGTCATGGTTTAATATATGCAAATCTGGGATATTATAAGTTTTCGAATGAGGCATTAAATTGTATAATGTCATATTTGGTGAAGATACATATGAATCGGTTTGAAATTTCGAATGTGATTACTCAGTGGGGTATAATTCTGGAATATTCCATAACTAGATTTTAAGACTTAGGCTATTTGACTTCTCAAATAAAATTGTTCTACATTAATTTTTAGAATGTAGCCATCGCCCTCAAAATATTGGGATGAAGACTTGTTGAGTGAGGCTATAAAAATAGTTCGGGAAAAAAAATAGGTTGTTTTAAAACGGCGAAATATTTTCCAATGCCCCAGGTAACTTTGTTCCGTCTATGCCAGGAACAAGAGCTATCTCCAGATGCAGCCACTATAATCTTAGAAAGAAAAACAATACTGGGCACACATTATTTTAATAGAATATATTTTAAAGATGGCGAGCAAAATCCACTCCGTGACTACCACCTATATTCCTTGAATAGCATTTATCTTGGCAATGCGTAATAACTTCCAAAATTCATTCGGTAAGTGTGGCATCGCCGAAAAAGAGAGGTTGAAATTACTTTTAAAGTACCATACGGAGAAGGACCATCGACCACCAATCCCAGATCACCTCAGCATTTATTTAGGTTTTTGGTATTTCCACTTGATCGTAACGATTTGACTGAAACATCAGTTTCTGCACCAAGATCTGAAATAAAAGAAGTTATTTCATCTGGACCTTTAAACTCCGCATCTAAATATGGCAACTTCGCTTCAGTTCCGGGCGAAAACATGAAACAGTAAATGGTACTGAATTTTTAATCTTCAGACTTGATCGTAGAAATCAAATGTTATTCCATGTAGTCTGTCATCTACCAACCTCGATGTCAGACTCGAGGTCGGTAGATGGCAGGTGCAATATCCTGCTGACGTACCTTGAAATTTATATTTCTTATATCAGTTATTTCCTGCTAATGTTGCTCTCGGTCCGATACAACTCCACTGACGAGATCATGAGGTGATCGAAACGCGTATGGAGAGAGGACCAGAGCGATATTTGCAGGAAATAAACTGTTTGTATATATATTTTTCATATTCTCTGCTTGAAAGGAGAATTTACATATATAACGAAAAATTTTCACTTTTATTTTAAAGAGTCTTGAAAATCCACTAAATTGTCCCAAAATTTTGTAAAATAGTTAATATATTTTTTGTGTTTAATTAAGCAGCTGTTCAAGATGGGCGCATTGTACTGTAATTCACTTTCCAGTCCTGTAGACTTTTTCTTGTTATACTCATCTAAATATTCTAGGATCATTTCGAATAAGATTGCAGTATTGAATTATTCTTTGAAGCAACTGGTATTTACTGGCCAAGAATGCGCAAGCTCCTTAAAATTCTCTAGAAAATAATGAAACGGATTTAGGTCAGGAGATCTTGGAGGCCACCCAGTAGGTCCTCCTTCACCTATTCAGCAATTGCTGAAAATATCTGTTACATGGCGACGAACAATTATATTAAAATGTGGTCGAGCATAGACCACCTCTGTTCTAAATTGCAAATGTACATTTTCTAAAAGATTATTTAAATATTAATGTAAAAATTGTCTATGTCTTCCAAACTATATATCTTTCTTGGTGCCTAGTTTGCATCACTGTAAAGAGAATTTCTTTATCAAATATGAAATATGGAATATGGAGAATTTATAACGCCAATTTTGTAAATAAAATAGGTCTAGTAAAATCAGGATTTTTTCTACATTTTTGTGAAAACCAGTTTGAGTATTTAAGTCTTGCAGGATAGACGTCTAAAAAATGTTACGTGTACAGGATGTCTCATTTTCGACCCTTCAGGGAGTATCGGAGTTATTATCAAAGATAGAGTGTGTCCTACTTTTTAATGAAATAAAAGATGCTGTGTCAAATTTGTCAGGGCCCTCTTAGTTTTTAATCTATAGAGTAATTTTGAAAATCTTCGCTTCTTAGGGATATATCGTATTTCCGTTATACGTTAATTTATCAAAAAGGTAAAAACTCATTTTTAAAGAGTTTTTTACGTAGATTCCCGTGGCGCAGTCCGTTTTCTCATGTTATGTATCCAGAAAGAAGGCAACCTTTTCCGGAAATTTTTACTCGTTTAAAAAGAAATCTAGTTGAACACGAATTTTTTATTCAGTCGCGTCCCAGAACATACGTCAAAGAAGACAGGGAAAGAAAAGAAACAAATGTGTTATTTTACGCAGCAAACACAACTTCATCTTCCTGTAAAAAATAGAGAAAGAATTTGGTGTAAAAATCTAACATTGAAAGAAGTTTGAAAAAGCATCCATACCGTCCATAGATGATGAGCGGTGAGTAACGTTTCGTCAGCGGTATTTAGAACAAATCCGCACCAATGAATCTTTTGGCAAATTGGTCATCTGGTCTGACAAATGTTATTTTTCAAGTGCTTGAATTTTTAATCATCACAACACGAGGCATTGATCTGCTGAAAATCATCATTTAATTTTGAAAAGAGCATAACAAGGGCGCTTCGGGGTTGGAATCTCGTGTTTTATTTGGGACCGACGCATAGCCTACATGATGTGTGAAGGGGGTCTTACAGCAGGTAGATACGTAGGAATCTTTGAGGCAATTACTCTAGAATTGCTTGAAAATGTTCCATTGGCCCATTTCAATTCCATTTATCTTCAACAAGACGGTGCTTCAAGCCATAACTCTAGGCTGTTAAGGCTATTTCTGGACATTAACTTTCCTTAAAGATGAGTCAGTGAGATAGTCACCACGAACTCCCGATCTCAGTTAAGTGTACAAGACACGACATGAATCTATAGCGGAACTTTGTGAGGCAATTGGTTTGGCCATCCAAACTCTTCATATTAGACATATGATTCTTTTAAATGCAACTAGAAGTATAACAAAACTGTGCCGATATTGCATTCGAGAAAACGGCCATCATTTTAAAAACCATCGTTAAAAAAACTCTTGGTTGTTTTTAGTTTCAATGTTTGTTTTTGTTTTTGTCACTTTAGTTACATGAAATAATGTTGTGCTTGTTTCTTTATAATCAAATTTCAATATTTTGGTTTTATGATAACAGTGTTGTTTAAAGTAAAAACTATAATAATAATTAAGTGTTTATAGTTGGGCGGGATCCAGAATTACTGGCTAAAAAATTTCTGGTGTATGCATCGTCAGCTGGCTAATCTTATTAATGATGTTTTTCTTAACCTAGCACAAATGCCATTATTCTTGACCGAAGGTATTACGTACCTCCTACCAAAGTACCAACAAAACACACATGACCCAGCTAAGTATAGGCCAACGCATCTATGCACATTGTGAGCAAAGTAACATCATTGCAACTCAACAGAAAGGGTGCACGAGGGGAGCAATGGGATGCAAGGAACAACTTATTGTTGACTCAGTCATATGTAACCAAGCCTGTACCAACTGAAGAAACCTCTTTGCTCCCTACGTGGATTATAAAAAGGTCTTCGACTCAGTGCCACATGAGTGGCTCAAAACTATATTGAGAATGTATAGAGTCGATAATAATTTTGTTTCCCTTTTAGAAAACATTTTGTCAACCGAAAGAACTAGAATCCAATTGCAAGTGCTATCTAGCGACACCATCGACACTAACACCATTCCGATACAAAGGGGAATATTTCAGGGCGATTTACTTAGCTCATTATGGTTCTGCCTTGCAATGAACCCACTATCACGCCGTTTGAACTCCACCAGATACTTCTTTAGTATTAGAAATAACATCGAAGAGGTAGTAAAAGTGAATCATCTTCTATATATGGATTATGTTAAACTGATGGCTGCTACCAAAGACCAGATGAAACAAATGCTGAAAATTGTAGAGGAGTTCTCTGGGGATATCGGAATGCAATTTGGACTTGACAAGTGCCGTATTTTGAACATCGTTAAAGGAAAGATACAACCAAACATACAAATATCTAGTTATAAAACAAGCTAAAAGAATTGACCATCGCAGTATGAAAGCCGAACTGACAACCGAATTTGTCAGGAAGGTAAGGCGGGTATGACGAACTAACTTAAATAGTAGATACTTGTTTAAAGCGCTCAACACGTATGCTTGCTCTGCGCTGAGCTACTCTTTTGGAATTGTAAAATGGAGCAGGACGGACATCCAGAACCTGTAAATAAAAATAAGGACACTCCTAACAAAAAGACAAAAACATCACCCTCGGAGTGTTATTGAACGTACAATGCTTTCTAGAAGGAAGAAGATTGGTGAATATTGATAAGCAGCTCGACCAACAAATAATAAACTTACGTTTATATTTCCGCAGGTTAGCGGACTCACACTACAGCCGATTCAACGCCGCTACAGTTGAGGGAACAAGATATTACTTCTCACCACTAAACAGACGAAGAGAAGTTACAATCCTGGCTACAGAAGCCACTTCATGGACGGCATCCAAATGTCGAACTACTAGTTGATTTTAGGACATATGTTTCCGGAAACGGAGGGCTTTTTGTTAGCTATCCAAGACCAGGTTATTCCGACAAAGAACTATCGGAAGTTCATCATTAGAGATCTCTCAATAGAAAACGGCTAATGCAGATATGGCTGTCGAACATCAGAGACAATCCAACACATAACTGGAGGATGCCAAGCGTTTGTCGCAACCGAGTATAAGGAAAGATACGACTCAGCCGCTAAGATACTCCTCCAAGGGTTAGCAGAAAATTTAAACCTAGTACAGGTAGGAAAAGTGCCTTATTACAGATACAATCAAGAGCCTATTCTTGAAAACAACCAGTTCAAGTCATATTGGGACCGAACGGTTCTGATGGATCAGACAGTTGCTCATAATAGACCAGACATTATGGTAATAGATAAAATTTCTAGGCGAACTACACTAATCGATATTGCTGTACCTAGCAACAACTTAAGGCCAAAATACAACGAGACATTGCTAAATACAGAGATCTGGAGGTGCAAATCCGAAGACAATGGGCAATGAACAGCGTCCAAACGATTTTCATTATACAAAATTTCTAGGTGAACTACACTAAACGACACTGCTGTACCTAACCACAACAACCTAAGGCCAAAATACAAGAAAAGATCGACAAATACAGAGATCTGGAGGTGCAAATCTAAAGATAATGGGCAATGAACAGCGTCCAAACGATTCCCATAATATCGCCAACAACTGGAGTGATACCAAAGAACCTCCTGCAGAACATCAAGGGACTGGGCTTTAGTCAGCATCTGTATAAAGCGATGCAGAAAGCAACTCTCCTTGCAACCGCGCGAACCGTCCGAAAGTTCGTAGGAAATACAGCAGACCACGTGACCTAAGACCCGATAACATGGAAAAGGTTCCCACAGAGCGTCATACTTTTGGCATCTTTGTGTACCTGGTATGATTCAATATTCCCTGAAGGGAGTGCGAAGCCGTTTGGCTTGTAAATTATAACTAGGTGTTTATAGTTGAAGATATAGAAAAATATTTAAATTAACTTTTAAGATATCTAATCTTTGATATAATTATTATTGTCAAAATTTTGCATTTGTTTCTTATAAATTGGCCATGGCCTACTGTTACAAAGAAAGTAAATTATTGAAAATATCAAGAATCGACCTTATTTTTCAAAATAAAATAAACACATTATATATTTTTGAAAAGCCTAAATTATACTTAATCAATATTTAAAATAATATACAGGGTCTCTTATTTAAAAAATCATAAATTTAGTTAATATCTCAAAAACAAAACTTAAAAAAAAAACTGACTATGCCGCTAAACTTTATGTAAAAAACTTTATGAAAATCAGTTTTCACCACTTTGATAAATTAACGCATAAAGGGAATACAAGATGTGCATAAAAAAATCAAGATTTTCAAAATTACATTGTAAATTAAAACTAAGAGAGGCATGACAAATTTGACACCGGAATATTTTGTTTTTTTTTTTATAAAGTAGGAGACTAACGTGAAAACTGCAACACTATATCTTTGATAATAACTCCATTACCCCCTAAAAGCGTCGAAAATGGGACACCCTGTACCTTTTCAACATAGAAAGGATGGTGCAATGGCTCTTTGACATTTACCTGTTTGAGCTGCAGACTCATTTTCTTTAAATTAAGAGTGTTTTCTTATTATTACTAGTTTCTTCTTTTATTGTTTCTGTGGCATTTAGTTTTCAAGCTAGGTTTGCTGTGAAACACTGCGATGTCCAATATGTCAGCGACTTGACTGTTTAAAATGCAGTTTAAATTAAAATTGACTCTAAGGTAATTTTAATTATAGAAATATTTTGAAAGAAATTGTACTTTGACATGAGATAATGCAAACTCCATACCACTCAAAAATGGTATTTAAGAATGTCATTAATTGCATTAATAAATTGAAACTATTTTATGTAAAAACTTTAGATAACATTCAAAACTGATCTTGAAATTGACTTTGCCATTTTCTTATCTTGTTTCCTTTAATGAATTTCTACGAACTAAACCTCGATTCTCGATGGGATTTAAAAAAAATACCCTACTTATTTACATTGTTCGAATATATAAAAATTTTTTGTTATTTTGATACTGCATTAGTAGTCATATATGGTTGATTACGTAGGTGTTCTTTTTATCTCCTTACACCTATATATTACGGTTTACCCTAGAAATAACATATATAGAAAGTTAATTGGCACTCAAGCACAATGAATTCAGTAATCGAGTCATTTCAGTTTTATCTGTTTACATGCATATTAGTTACCTCAGTGTTTTTTGCTGCTATTTCGGGTAAGTACTTTGACAAGTATGATTTTGAAACGATGTACAGGGTGAGTCAACGATTGGATGAAGTAGGTTTGTGCCTTTTCGGTGAAATTTACAAAGAAACTATATTTATTGTTTGATACAGTTTATTTTTACGCAGATTTTAAAACTATTTACGACTCTACAGGGTGAGCCAAAAACTAGGACAGCATAAAGTTGTATTTTTTTAAATAGAACACCCTATATACGAATCGTATTTGCGATTTAGCTTATAATTTTAAATCTTTTTTATTAAGGGTTTACTATAACAAAACTTTATAGTTTCTGAGATAATTAAGTTTAAAGAAAAAAAGTCACATTTTCAAGCATCAATTCAATCCTAAATAACGTTTTCAATTTTGTGACAAATATATTCAAATTTGGAATTTAGCAAGGCCAAGGACAAGTTAACATCATTTTTACCTAATATTTGCAATAAAAGCTACAGGGTGTTGAACACATCGGCTCAAATTTCAACAAGTTTAAATGAATAAATACCTTTTTTTTTTAAATGGTACACCCTGTATATTTTCATGTTATTTAATAGAGTAATAAAAACCCTAAAAGTTTTGTTCAATATATCCTATACCTATTTATAATAGTTTTTGAGATATTTCAGTTTTTCTTATTTTTCATAATTTTTTACAGAAATAGTTTTCATTATTATAGTAGCCATGGCAAAAACAATGTAAAAGAACATTTTTCTGTGTGTCAAATTTATAACCGCAATCGCTTCTGTTGGTTTTTATGCAGTGTAGTTTGGTTTTTTTGCATTCATCTTATATTGTAAAATGAATTTTCCAAAGAATGATTTAATAGATATGATTTATACAATAGGAGAGGCTCAAAAAATTGCCTTCTTGCTCAAAGAATTTACAAAATGAAGTATCCTGATCGACGCCAGCCTAATACCCATACTTTTCAAAACTTAATGCAAAGATTTGATTCTTCTGGTACTGTTGATTATCCAAAACGTAAAGTGGTCAACAAACCAGTAACTAATGAAGAAAAAGAACTACAAGTATTGTTAAATGTTCAGGAAAATCCTTATATTGGTAGCCGTCCGTTAGCAGCATTATGTGAAACATCACAATCCACCGCTAATCGTACTACCAAGAAATATAGGTATCATCCATATCACATGGAATTACACCAAGAATTGCATGGACAGGATTTTGAAAGTCGTGTAAACTTTTGTCGTACAATAAATGCGGAGATTCAATTAAATTCAAATTTATTATGCAAGGTAATGTTTAGTGATGAAGCTACTTTTAGAAGTAACGGTGCCGTAAATAGATGCAACATGCATTATTATGCCACAGAAAACCCATTTTGGATTAGAGAGGTGCAACATCAAAACCACTGGTCATTAAATGTTTGGTGTGGTATTCATCATAATCGAATTATTGGACCCCACTTTTTTAATGAACCCCTAAATGGCCATAGTTACCTGAACTTTCTACAAGAAGAATTACCCCAACTGCTTCAAGGTCTCGATAGGGATGAGCTCGACAGTATGTGGTTCCAGCATGATGGTGCGCCTCCGCATTACCATCGTGAAGTTCGTGCGTTTTTGGACCAACGATATCCGCAAAAATGGATTGGACGTGGGGGTTTCATTGAGTGGCCACCAAGGTCTTGCGACATCACCCCATTAGATTTCTTTCTATGGGGTTATATTAAAAATAAGGTGTATGTTAATCCACCAACAACAGTGGAAGAGATGCGAAACAGTATTAGGGATACCTGTAGAACTATAACGCCACTAATTTTGTCCAGGGTCCGAGAAAATCTGCAAAAAAGACTAAATTTGTGCATTGCACAAGAGGGTCGTTTATTCGAACACTTATTAAAAAGAAATAATTAATCTCAGTATTTAATAGGTAATTTTTTTGTTTCAATTTAGTATAAAAGTAAATATGTATTTGCCTTGTCGTTATTGTTGTGTTAATTTTTTCACATTATGTTTAATTAAACTATTGCCGTTGTAATATAACGAATAATGTATTTCATCATATTTAACCACATTATGTTTGTTTCTGT
The DNA here is from genome assembly GCA_034092305.1 of Diaprepes abbreviatus. NCBI lineage: Eukaryota > Metazoa > Arthropoda > Insecta > Coleoptera > Curculionidae > Diaprepes > Diaprepes abbreviatus. The sequence continues at coordinate 1,126,737 of JASJET010000338.1, read as the reverse complement.
AGTTTCTTTTTATTATTTTACATGGCTACTATGATAATGAAGACTATTTCTGTAAAAAAGTATGGAAAATAAGAAAAACTGAAATATCTCAAAAACTATTATAAATAGGTATAGGATATGAACAAAACTTTTAGGGTTTTTATTACTCTATTAAATAATGTGAAAATATACAGGGTGTACCATTTAAAAAAAAAGGTATTTATTCATTTAAACTTGTTCAAATTTGAGCCGATGTGTTCCACACCCTGTAGCTTTTATTGCAAATATTTGGTAAAAATTATGTTAACTTGTCCTTGGCCTTGCTAAATTCCAAATTTGAATATATTTGTCACAAAATTGAAAACGTTATTTAGGATTGAATTGATGCTTGAAAATGTGACTTTTTTTCTTTAAACTTAATTATCTCAGAAACTATAAAGTTTTGTTATAGTAAACTCTTAATAAAAAAGATTTAAAATTATAAGCTAAATCGAAAATACGATTCGTATATAGGGTGTTCTATTTAAAAAAATACAACTTTATGCTATCCTAGTTTTTTGGCTCACTCTGTAGAGTCCTAAATATTTTTAAAATCTGCGTAAAAATAAACTGTATCAAACAATAAATATAGTTTCTTTGTTAATTTCACCGAAAAGGCACAAACCTACTTCATCCAATCGTTGACTCACCCTGTATAGCGTACAATTAACATATTATTTTATTTTGTTTCTAACATATCCTATCGTCGCGAAAGTAACAGCTAATTCAGAATATTTATTTTGTTACTTTAAATGATTCATACAATATAACAGTATTTTGATTGTGCGCTTTTTTTTTAAATTATGTTTTAAATTTATTTAAATGATCCAAATGTTTGTAATCGTATACAGAGTGATTCTCCGGGAATTTTATCGATCGCATGTGCGAAAACTATAACTAGAAAGAATATGAAAATTTGAGTGTACCAACGTGCATAAGTGACAGATGGCTAAAATATTTTCAAGATGACAGTACTTCCGGTTATACCGGAGGTAGATATCAACTTGCTTATTTTAATGGGAACATCCTATATATTATTGCACTTTTACATAGAATTTTAGACATAAAGGGTGTTTTTTATAGAGGTATGGAACTTTTAAATGGAATAAAACAAAGATGAATTTTTTAAATTGACATGAAATTTACTTTATTCGAAAGATAACTTTCTGGCATTATAATTTAAATATGACTTCTGGCATATGACCGCCACGGCTGGCTCGGACGTAGTCTAATCTGGAGGTCCAATTTTCGATGACTTATTCCAACATTTGTGGCCATATATCGGCAATAACGCGGCGAATGTTGTCCTCCAAGTGATCAATCGTTTCGGGCTTATCGGCGTAGACTAGCGACTTCACATATCCCCGCAGAAAATAGTTTAGCGGCGTTAAGTCGCACGATCTTGGAGGCCAATTCACGGGTCCGAAACGTGAAACTATGCGGTTACCAAACGTTTCCTTCAATAAATCAATTGTGGCACGAGCTGTGTGACATGTTGCGCCGTCTTGTTGAAACCACAGCTCCTGCACATCATGGTTGTTCAATGGATGAACGAAAAAGTCAGTAATCATGGCTCTATAGCGGTCACCATTGACTGTAACGTTCTGACCAGTATCGTTTTTAAAGAAGTGCAGACCAATGATTCCACCAGCCCATAAAGCACACCAAACAGTCAGTTTTTCTGGATGTAACGGTGTCTCAACGTACACTTGAGGATTATCATCACTCCAAATACGGCAGTTTTGTTTATTGACGTATCCATTCAAACAAAAGTGAGCTTCATCGCTAAACAAAATTTGCTTATGAAAATCGGGATCAACGGCAATCTTGTTTTGGGCCCATTCACCGAATCTACGCCTTGCTAGGTGATCGTGTGGCTTCAATTCTTGCACGAGTTGGATTTTGTAAGCACACAAACCAAGATCTTTCCGCAAAATCTTCCATAAAGTGAATGGACACATATCCAATTCCTGTGCACGATGGCGGATAGACCGATTCGTGTCTTCCTCTACGCTACGCTCTACAGTAGCAATGACTTCTTCTGTACGCACTGTACGACGTCTCTGTGGATGCGTATTATCATTTAGAGTAAACGTGGTGCGAAAACGTTCCATAGTTAATCGAATTAATTGCTCTGATGGACGATTATGTTGACCGTAAAATGGACATAGTGCGCGATACGTATTTCGAACAGAACCATGATTTTCAAAATAAATTTGCACAATTTGGAAGCGTTGTTCAGGCATCAGTCTATTCATGTTGAAATGCCAAACCAAACTAAACATAAATCCCTTGACAGCTGACAAAATGGCCGCCAGTTAAAAAAGTGTTACCAACTTAAAGTTCTATACCTCTATAAAAAAACACCCTTTATTTTATGTACAATATTCTATATTTATTCTCACCGTTTAGGTCATATTTAAATTTTTACGTCATTAAATTTTTATAAAAAAATTGAACCGACTTCTAAAAGTGCGCTAAAAAGTGAAAAATAACTATAAATTTTTTTAAGAAATTGAATTTTTTGATGTCTGCGCCAAACTAATACCTGATAAAATGTGTTTTGCATAAACGGATTAAAAAAATACTTTATTTGTAATTGCTTTCTTACCATGACTTGTATATATTAGTAGTTATTTATTTAATTTACAAATAATTTAGCGTCGACTTCAAAAAGTTCAATTTTATATAAAAATTTATAGTTATTTTTCACTTTTTAGCACACTTTTAGAAGTCGATTCAATTCTTTTATAATAATTTTATTTTTTTATTTTTAGTTATAGAATTTATTATGATCTCCATAAATTATTTGGACTAAGTACTAATCGAGATTAGTGTACCTCGCAATGACTCCAAGGTGGCAAAAAAATACTCATTTTATCCAAAGTTGTAAGTCACCCTAAAATGAACCCCTAAAAATTCTTTGGTTCTTAGAATTTCCAAATAATAGTAAAATTGTGTCAAACAAATATTTAGTCTGTCATAGTAAATCCACTATCTTAAATTTCAAATTAATTTTAGATTGGTAATATAGACCCCAAAACCTTCCAATATCGATGTTTAAAGAATTTGAGATGTAAATTTCTTAGCCGATATATTTTACACTGCATATTGAGTTTGTTTACGCCTCAAGAACCCCACAATATCAATTTTAGACAAAATCGAAATATGGAAAATTTTCTGTCCTTCATATTGTATCTTATGAACCTAATAGTTGTAAAAAATTAATTTCATATTCATAATACACAACCCCGAAAACCCTCTAATACCAAATCTGAAAAAATACGAATAAGGTAAAATTTTCAACCCACCGTACTACATCCGCTATATCGAATTTTAGAAAAGTTATTTTAAGTCTTAATCTAACCTAAATCTAAACCCTTCAAAGCCTCCTAGTACCAATTTTGGATGAAATCCGGAAATTTAAAATTTCTAGACCTATATTCGGTATTTACATCCTCAAAAACGATTTAGTCCCACGTTTGAGCAAAATCGAAAAATGTAAAATTTTTAGTCCGCTATCTTGGATTTGCCATATTGAATCCTGAAAAAATACTTATAGATTCTTAATTTACACCCTCAAGAATTCCCTATATCAGTTTGGGAGAAAATCGAAAAATATAAAATTTTTAGGACACCATATTGAATCTGCCAGATTGAGTTTTCAAAAAATATTTTAAATTCATAATTATCACTAACAAATATATTCCAATACCGATTTTAGACAAAATCGGGGGATGTAGAATTTTTAATCCGCCATCTTGGATCCTCCATATTAAATTTTTTAAAATAATTTTAGATTATGTGCAACTCCGAAAGCTCCCCCATACCAATTTTGAAGAAAATTGAACAAAACTGATTTTTTTCGTCCGCCATGCTGAGTTTTTAAAAAATAATTTTAAATTAGTTATGTACGACCCTAAAAATTCTCTCGTATTAATTTTGGAGAAAATCGGACAAAATTGATTTTTTCGTCCTACATACTGCATTTTTTTAAAAAATAATTTTGGATTATTTATATACGACCCTGAAAACTCCCTCTTACCAATTTTGGAGAAAATCGGACAAAATTGATTTTTTGTCCGCCATATTAGATCCGCCATATTGAATTTTTTAAAAATAATTTCAGATTCGTTGTGTACGACCTCCTATACCAGTTCTGGAGAAAGTCAAACAAAATTAATTTTTTTGGCCGCCATATTGTCAGCGTCATGACGGCGAGGCGTAGCGAAAATAAAACAATCGAACCATACAGAATTGTCACTATTTCTTGCCTTGTGATATTCATTAATAATAATCATGCCGGGGAGATTAAATTACACGGACGAAGATTATTTAAACTTATTTATTATTTATGGAGAATATGATAGAGTTATTTCAACATGCGCTACATTGGCGATCCGATATTTGCAGAAACAGAAACCAACACCACCAAATGTTAAAAGGATTATAGAAAGCTTCAAAAACTTTGGATCCATAAGAGCAAAAAGAGCATATCCGACAATATTTACAAGGAATGTAGCATTAAAGTCTGAATTATCACAAACATTAGTTTTAAGTATTTTATGGAAACATAATTTTCATCACTATGTATATTCCATAGTACAACCTTTAAAAGGCACTAATTTTCAACGAAGAGTAGAGTTCTGTCAATTTATTTTACTTCGGTCACAAGAAATGCTGGTCTTTTGGATAATACTATTTGGTCGGACGAAGCCAAATTCACAAAAAATGGATTGTTTAATTAGCGCAATTCCCACTATTGGAGCGACTCAAACGTACATCCATTTAGAGAATTAAATTGATGTAAAAGAGTCTTGGCAGTTTAACGTGTATTGTGCTATAAGAAATGACGACGTCACCCTAGAATTCTACCAAGATAATCTGAATGGTAAGTTAGCCATTTTTGATGACTTCTAGATACAAAATACGTTTTTTAACTTATAGGTGAGCCCTACTTCGGTATCTTGAGAAATTTGGAAGTGAACCATTTAGATAACTTGCCGCTGGCTGATCATAGAAATCTATTTTATCGACATGTTGGGGTGCCTCCACATAAAAGTCATTTAATTAACAATCACCTGCAAAACTTGTTTTATCATCAATGGATAGCCAAGAATGGGCCACATCTTTGACCCCCTCGCTCCCCCGACCTAACAGTACTTGATTTTTTTATTTGGGGGACAATCAAAAATTAATTAATCCTCGATCAATAAGAAGAGACACCCATGAAGAGTTCCTGCTTAGGTGCGAAAAATGTTTGGCAGTTCATGGGCGTCAATTTGAACATTTACTCAAATAATCTTTGTAATTTATTTTATTAATAACCGGTTTATTTCAATTTCTTTTAGCTTTTATAGATCCAAAGTTCTTGAAGTTTTTATAATATTTTTAACAGTAGGTAGTGTTGGTTTCTATTTCTTCGGAAACTGGATCGCGAATATATCGCATGTTCTTAAAAGAATTCACATTCTCCATAAACAATAAATAAGTTTAAATAATCTTCGTGAGTGCAATTTAATCGCCCCGGCATTATTATTATTAATAATAGTGTCGGGGGGAAATAGTGACAATTCGGTAGGATTCAATTGTTTTATTTTCGCCACGCCTCGTCGTCATGGCCAACTAATAACAAAACTTAAAAGCCGTATAGCATTTTTACAATAGAAAAATGTTGAATTGCCAATTTTTTTGAAAACTACAAATTTTTGGAATAGACAACCTTCTACAAAGTTACCCTTATTTTTAATGCTTAATATGATGAAATTATAAAAGTAGGTGCTTTCTATTTAAAAAAATTGACTTTTGACGATTTTTTAAATATAATTTTTATTCTGCTTTTCTGATCACTCTGTACTAATAATTTTCAAAATATAAAAAAACTACTAAAGTCGATATTCGCTTACAAGAAAACTAACTTTCTTATGGGAAAAATTTATAGTTAAGTTTTGGTCTGAAAACTTCATTTTTGACATAAAAATGTAAACATGTCCAAAACGGCAAGACTTAAGTATAGAATATTATACATGAAATATGTCTAGAAATCAAAAATGCAATAATATATAGAGTGTTCCATTTAAAATAAGCAAGTTGGCATCTATTTCCGGTATAAATGGAAGTGCTTCCATCTTGAAAATATTTTAGCTGGCTGTGTCCCATGCATGTTAGTACACTGTCAAATTTTCACATTCTTACTAACATTCTTCCTACAATCGATCGATAGAATTCACAGAGAATCACCCTGTATTTACCTATGGCTTGGACTAATAGCGAAATAACTTATTTGTCTCGCTTGCCTCTTTCTATCTTGCACCAATAATGACAGATTTCTTGCGACGTATGGCTTAGATTAAAATCATCATGTTTATGTCCTTTTTAATTTATAAACAAATTCAAATGAACATTTTTCAAAACAGTCAATATTTTTTTCATTTCTAAACTTTTAAACATTTTTTAAAAATAAAATTCTATAATGAACGAAGGTCATTTAGCTGTCTTTTGTTTTAGGTGAAGATACACTAGCACCAACTTTAAATAACCCTGGAATAAAATCAGGTATGTATATAGTTGATAACTTTTTTTTAAATTAAATATACAGGGTGTGCGCAAAATAGATGTCCAACGTTTGATGACAGAATCTTGATGTTAAAATAGGTGGATTTAAGCCAACTAAGTTATATCCGATACTGCTTCATCATTTTAATGTATTACTTACTGTTTCTTATTATTACTTATTATTTATCATTATTTGCTCTCCATCGCCATTTTGTCTAAAATGTTATCATAATAAAGATGAGTTTTTATAATGTTTCTTGGTGTTAAGTTAGTAGTTCGTCATTGAAAACTCTGCATGGCCGACTTATAATGTTGTTGCACTCCTCATGAATAAAAAAACTGTCCTCGCTAGATTTAGGGACACAATATATGGGTAGATCGAGCATGTTTTCATTCAACACGTAATGAATCAACAGCGTAGCATTGTATTTGAAATGTTTTCAAAATTTTTTGATAAAGCTCAAATTTTGCTGTTTTTTCACTTCCCTGTATCCAAAAAGTAATTTTTCGACAATTCATTATCGAGCTCAATATTATCTAAAGCTACTATTTACTAGTTTCTTTTGAAAAGAAGTTGAGTTTTACGCGACACCCTGTTAAAAGTCAAAATCTGTAAAAAATATTTTTTTCCTTAAAAACGGCTAGAGTATGGCATAAAGACATTAAGGGGGTCGGCCACCTTTGATCCGTAAAATCCAAGCCTATTTTTAAGAATTAGTTGCAAAGGAATTATCTCCTTTTTCTTAATTTTGTTACATGATGTATGAAAATTATTCTAGAAAGATCCATAATCTTTTGATATCTGGGAAAAGGGTATATAAAGGGTCCACATTGGCTTTCGTGGACATTTTAGTTTGAGACGTTGTCAATGTGCGTGTGTTCAATAATACAGTGTGTGTTTAAAGTACTGGCAGTCCGAAATAAATTGGTGTCGGAAGTGGATAAAATCCAGGTTAGAAAAAAGTAGATTGAAATTATGTGCCAGTTGAAACTAGAAAATAGAAAGCAACAATGGAAGGACAACTTCAAACTAGTTTAAATCAGATACTGGTGATGATACAAGAAATGAAAACAATTCAAGAAGATATGGAGAAAAGTCAAGAAGATATAGAGAAAAGCCAAGAAGGGGTGAAACAAGAACTGAAAGAAGATATGACAAAAATCAAGATAATATGAAACAAGAATTGATGACCTTAAAGAAAAGCTAAGAGGATGTAAAACAAGCATTGATGATACTGAAAACAAGTCAAGAAGACATGAGCCAAGAATTGAAAGAAGATATGATGAAAAATCGAGAGGATATGAAACAGGATTTGATGATGCTGAAAACAAGACACGGAAACATGAACGAAGAATTAAAAGAGTACATTAGAAAGAATCAAGAAAGCATAAAACAAAAACTAAAAACAAGCCTGGATGACATGAGACAGAAACTTAAGACAAGTCCAGTATATATGAAACAAGAAATGAAAGAAGACATGGAGCGCATAGAACAAGAAATTCAACAGAAGATTAACAAAATTAAAGAAAACCTATATGGTGAATTACAAAATGAGGTGACGGGGATCCCGAAGGTGGATTGTATTCCGGCAACTAGTGTAATGAAGCCACCTACCTTCGACGGCAAAATACCTGGGCTTACCTATGTCCGTTAATTCGAAGCCTCCGCCGCCGCTAACAGCAATAATTGGAATCCACCGAAGAAGGATTGTGCTCTTGTTCTTGCACTATGAGATGAAGCTTTGGAGGTTTTACGTAACATTTCCGAAGAAGAACAGAATGATTACGAGTTTATTGTTTCTTTTATGGAGATGGGCTATGGGGAATCCCACCTCCAAGAAGTTTATAAAGCCCAATTCCAAGGAGGAAGACAAAAATACAAAGAAAGTCTTCAAGAATATGAGGCTGATGTTACGAGATTAATAAATTTGACTTACCCAACATATCCGGAAGAAATAAAACAAGAGTTAGCAGTAAATAGTTTTTTGAAGGTTATGCGAGCCAGAAACAAGTCAAACGCTATTTCCGAGGCTCATGTTTATGTCCTTTAGTTTAAGTTAGCGAAACAGACCACGGAAATTTTCATGAGGCTAATGAGGGAGTTGCAAGAATTTCGGAACAAACGAAAAAAACGCAACAACAAAAACACAACATTTCGTAGCAGAAAGAGAATTCTTTCATTTAATTTTGCCGGATAAACACAACCCCCCCCCACGTTGTTGCTTGGGTTTAGCGTTCAACTTAGCTTTCTTATTATTAAAAAGAAATTATTAAATTGAGTGAATGGAACAAGAAACTTATGGGTCAAATGAAACTCAAAGAACGTTAATATTAATTCTACTCTTTGTTTACTGATAAAATGTCCCTAAGGGTGCACTGGTTTATATCCCTAAGGGTGGATCTAGGTTGTTATTCGACCTAGTGGGTGGATCTTGACTTCCTTGTGTCCAGAGGGAGAATATGGACTTTCTTATGCCCAAGGGTGGGTATGGGTATTCTTTTACCCCGAGGGTGGATCTGGGTATTATTCTACCTCGATGGTGGATATTGGTATTCTTTTACCCCAAGGGTGCATATGGATATTTTTCTGCCCTGAGGGTGGACGCGATCTTCTGGGATCAGACTGATTCCTTCGTTGACCTGTGCAAACTGCCCAAAATCCCTGTCTCCAGGTTTATCCCGATAAAAAAAACCATAGCTGCCAACCTGGTAAAAGATACGGTACACCAAAACTCAACAAAATTACCAGAATAATCTTCGACTTTCCATCTCAGAATACCAAAAATTTGTCAACTAAAAATTGAGATGGAAGTCTGCGGCTGCTTTGGCCGAATCAAATCAGGAAAAAGTGAAAAAGTCAAGGCAAAACGGCCTTCATTTATAACCATGGACCTGCTTGCGCACTAATCGACTTCCGTTAGGCGCGTTCAATTACTACGTGTGAAAGAAATTACAGCTCAAAAAGAAAGACACCGGCAACAACATTCAGCTAAATTGCATTTGTTAGTTAAGCCAATTCGTTAATCATTAGCATTTTCCCGTCAAAACAAAAATAATAAATCTAATTTAATTTCAAGAATTCTGCAACCCAACATATATACAATCCCTTCGAATGTAAATATAAATGGTAGGAAAAAACAGGATCTATATGAATACTAAGCACAGTGTAGTGAAATACCAAAGTAGGACAAAATAATGACAAATAACATTATTCGAAACTGTAGCTAATGAAATGCTTGTCTTCAAATAATCCCTGGGAAATACTTAAGGAAAATGATACTGTGTTGCCCATAACGGCAGTATTTGCAAAATAAGGTTAAATTAAATAAATTAGCCATAGTGAGCTTAAGTGCAAAATTGAACCGTGACACGGTTACCCAGGAAAACATGGTCATGTGAGAAATCTACATCAAGACAAAGAATTAGTTATTGTTCGATCCAAGATAGTTTAAATATTGCCCCAACTACTTTCGACCGCACAAAAAGACTCATGTGTGGAGTAGTGCCAAAAAAATGATCGAAGATTATCAAAACGGATCATCTAAGTGAAGACACAATGGAAGACCCACCACGAAAATTAATTAAGGACGAAGTGTAAGAAAAAAAATTCAAGTGGTCATGAGGCCACAATCACTTTAGAATATCAAAGAACCGTTACTGGAGAATAGTACATTACCCAATGTTTACCCAGAGTGCTTCAAAAAATTTTAAAAATTCGACCGAAAGCCCATTTGTGTGAAATATGTTTACACCACGACAATGCCACAGCCCATTCTGCTGCTCAAAATCATGAATTTTTGGATCGATCTGGACATCCACCTTACAGTCCAGAAATAGCCCCCTATGACGCTTCTTGTTCCCAGAGGATGCACATTTTCTACTCCAGAAGAAGCAGTAACAGAATTTCATAAGGAAGTGGATGCTATTTCGAAAAATGTGTATCGTGAGGCTTTTCTCTCTGCCTCATGAACAAATGTATTGAGCATAACGGAGAATGTTTTGAAAAATAATAAAAAAATTTTTGTTCTATTTAATGTATTTTTCTTTCATCCAATAATTTCCAGCATTGCCCTCGTATTTCCATTTGGGAGCAGCAAAAGCCTACACTTGAATCAACTAAACAATTATCTTATTTGATGAATGTAATAGAATATGAATTAAACCAAGTTTTGTGCATAAATTTCACCTCAGCAAGAACATTCTCTAGTAAGGAAAAAAAATCTAATAACAGGAAATCATTTGCGGGGCTGTCTTCTTAAGACTGCAATGGCAGAAGATTCATTACGCAGATCGTGTCTAGATGGAGATAACACTGTCGATCTGTGCCCAGAGAATGTTCAGCATGCAACTGACTGAGATAACGAAAATTTGGGGATAAATTATTATCATCCGATGAAGTCGGGCAATTCGACAAGTTCATCAAATGACTTGTGGTAATGCTGGGATATAAAGGAGCCAATGAGGTCTGAACATTAAAAATCGAGGATCGTTAATTTCATATATTCATTCGTTCATTACTTATGCTGATATTAATGCAAATAAATGTCAATGTGCTAAATTGACATTAAGCCTGTAGACTTTTTTGCCTTTATTATAGCTGTACTTTAAATTAATCAAATTTTATTACTTTTAGATAACTCGGTAACCTACCTAAAGAGACCATATTATTTAGCTAAAAAAGACAGAGTCGATTTTTATGAGGCATTGGAAATATGTAGAAAATACGGAATGATCTTAGCTAGTATAAGATCTGAAGAGGAAGAACTTGCTCTGGAAAAATATATGGAAACTTTAACGTCTGAAGGTAGGTCTCATTTATTATATGAACAAGTATATTTTACTAAGGTTTATACGGTCTTCATAATAATCTAAATAGCTGTATTGTGAGCTTTGTTACATTAAGTTTGCTTGAGTAGGAATTAATGTCCTCCAGAGTCATTTAGTCACCTATCCATTGTTTAGCCCAATACTCATTATGTGCCGATCTTTCTATCTTCTACACTTTTTTCAAAAAGACTAAGAAATCTTTGATCCTCATGTTTTCCGTATATGAGTAAATAAAATTACTAATCTATATATATATATATATATATATATATATATATATATATATATATATGAACTAAAATGCGAACAGTAAATGCAAACTTCGTTCCAACCATATCCTTTCCATGTTAGAGGTTGCACAGTTGGAACAAATTGCTAAGGAACACAATTTGTTCTATTCCACCATCATCGAGATGATGGCCTACCTGTACCACCATACCGATAAGAAAGTCAAAACTTACCCTCCCCGCCACAGTGATACGGCAGAGTTACATGTTTCGTCTCTACTAGACTCATCAGGGTACCGACATGCACCTAGCTGTGCAAAGGACACATCGGAAAGAAGCATGCAAATACTATGGCATAATGTGGATATATCCACTGCTATTGCATCTCGCACGGAGGAATCCGTGAGAGCCGGATAAACATGTATACGCCATCTGGCGGGAGGAGGGCGAAGCCGCGTTCAGTATTTGCATGCTTCCTTCCGATCTGTCCTTTGCACAGCCAGGTGCATGTCGGTACCCTGATGAATCTAGTAGAGACGTACCTCTGTCGTATCACTGTGGCGGGGAGTGTAAGTTTTGACTTTCTTCTCGGTATGGTGGTACACGTAGGACATCATCGCGATGGTGGTGGAATAGGACAAATTGTGTTCCTTAACAATTTGTTCCAACTGTGTAACCTCTAACTCGGAAAGAATATGGTTGGAACGAAATTTGCATCTACTGTTCGCATTTTAGTTCATTCATATACGGAGCTGCATATAGTTGGACGTTTGCTGAATGTGATTTCAGCACTACAATGGCATAATGTGGATATATCCGTGAAAGCCGGATAAACATATATATATATATATATATATATATATATATATATATATATATATATATATATATATATATATATATATATATATATTTATTTTTGATTTTTTCTTGGGATTAGGTTCATATATAAAATACAGTTTTCATTGCTCTGACGTTTCGTTCTTTATTTAGAACATTTTCAAAAATAATGGTCATTTGACCTCCATAATTCCGTTCTATGTCTTTAAAGAATGTCATTTATGTATGTATTTTAAATATGAACCTAATCTCAAGAAAAAATCAAAAATAAAAATAAATATTAACGGTTCAAGAAAATCAATACATAATTACATAGTAAGGGTGGAAGCTACTATACTGATTGAGATCATGACATTCTTTGAAGAGATAGAACGGAATTATGGAAGTCAAATGACGATTATTTTTGAAAATGTTCTAAATAAAGAATGAAAAGTGAGAGCAATGAAAACTGAATTTTAAATATGAACCTAATACCAAGAAAAAATCAAAAATAAAAATAAATATTAACGGTTCAAGAAAATCAATACATTATATATATATATATATATATATATATATATATATATATATATATATATATATATATATATATAATAAAATAAGAAATTCTCGGTTATGCGGACAAAGACCGTTGATGAATATTATTCTCATCCTAAAAAGTGCAGAGACCTCCAAAGAACATGGAAAAATTTCGGGTCCGAAAAATGACGATAGCACTGTTTCGTCCTAGTATGGGACTCGTCAGGCCATTGCATTCGATACAAACCACGATTTCGTATATGTTTCCCATAAACAGATTTTACGGTTGAAAAATAGTAAATAAGACACAGTGGCGATATCTCGATGGCTCACTCAATAACATAAGAATAACACACATCAACAAATGTTGTATGAAACCACCATGTGGTGGCGCGACGGTAAATTCAAAAAGAAATATATCAAAACTCGATACACGAACTTGCTACTTTAAGGATGTGCGATACTGAACTTGAACTATGGAATTCACAGTTAGTTTGATTACCGATGACGAATAATGCGACCCCTATCCTTGTAGTAGCAAACTCGTGTATCGAGTTTTGATATATTTCTTTTTATTTTAAAACTACACGGACGATAACTTGTCTTTTTATTTTTCTATTTGTTTACTTATAACATACACAACAGCTCTCTTAGGCAGATCGTTGGTGCGATACTGAACTTGATCTGTGGAATTCAGAGTTAGTTTGGTTGCCGATGCCGAATAATGTGACCTCTATCCTTAGAGTAGCAAGTTGCCAATTTTTGGAATAGACAACCTTATACAAAGTTACCCTTACTTTTAATGCTTAATATGATAAAATTGACTTTTGACGATTTTTTAAATAAAATTTTTATTCTTTTTTTTGACCACTCCGTACCAATAATTTTCAAAACATCATAAAAAGACTATTAATCTACAAGAAAACTAACCTAAATTAAATAATAAACATTTTCTTATAGGGAAAATTTATAATTAAGTTTTGATCCGCAAACGTAATTTTTGACATAAAAATTTAAATATGTCCAAAACGGTGAGACTTACGTATAGAATATAATACATGAAATATGTCTAGAATTTTACATAGAAATCTAAAATATAATAATATGTAGGGCATTCCATTTTAAATAAGCAAGTTGACATCTACTTCCGGTATAACAGGAAGTGCTGCCATCTTGAAAATATTTTAGCCGACTATTCCCCATGCACATTCATACACTGCCGAATTTTCAGATTTTTTCTAATTATAGTTCTATCACAGTCGATTGATAAATTTCCCGGAGAATCACACTTTATACGCTAAGACTTTTTAAATAAATATCTATTGGTTGTGATTTTTCTAGATGGAACAGTGTTTTTTGTAAGGCCATAGTCCAATAAACTTTGTAAAATGTTGGCTTGATTTTAAATTTCAAAAATCATGGTATTTTCTGACGGCCAAAAACCTGTGTGCAGTAAAGTAATAAAAAAATATTATTTTTAAGTTTTTTTGTGTGCATATTATGTAAGCTAGCCTTTATTATGCTTATAGTAAGCATTTTAGGTAAGAATCGTTTTCCTCCTTGAATCTCCTTGGTACTTTCGTCAAAGTTATGGAGTTCTCCATTTGGTGATGACAAATACTTTTAAGTAAGAATATTTCGTTAAGAAATGTTTGTATTTATTTTTAGATCTTACAGGAAATGGTTTCTGGATATCGGGAGTTAGGCAAAGCAACTCCAGCACAGATTTTGCTTGGTTAACCACAGCCGAATCCGTAACTTACCAAAAATTCAGCGACACTTTTTGGAATGTAAATTGTCTCAGATGGTTAAAAGAAGGACCAAATACATATGTATGGAAGGTTTATAAATGTACCACCGGAACATTGGGATACATTTGTCAAACTTCAACATCTTACTAGTCTAATGAAAATTCAGATCAAGTTATCGTAGTTATAAATCAATTTCTTATAAAGTAGTGTACAGATTGATTGTGAAATAAATTATTTATATATCTAGGAGTTTGAACACTCTTACATTAAGGAATTTATTGCAACGAAATATGGGGCAAAATGAAACAATCTAATTAATTTTCTCGTTGGTGTAAAATTGTACAAAAGGAAAAACTCGGTTCAAATTTTTTTGGGCTAATAAAACCCCATTCCAAATTGCTTATTGCATTTATTTATGCATGTCTAAATGGTATCATTTTATGCCCAGAATAAATGTTGAGAACAATTGATCTACCATATTATCATCACCATCATCATCAATCAACCCAATCTTGTCCACTGTTGAACATAGGCCTCTCATAAGTTTTGCCACTTATTTTTGTCCCGTGCCGCTTGCATCCAGTTTGATTCTATGCGCCTTATATCGTCAGTCCAACTGGTAGGCGGGCGGCCTCTTCCTCGGTAAGCCTCCTGTCTTGGTCTCCATTCCGAGATTTTTCTCGTCCATCGATTGTTCGTGTTCCTAGCGACATGTCCAGCCCAGTTCCACTTTAATGTTGTAATTTTCCTGACTGCATCTGCAACACCTGTTCTTCGTCGTATTTCTGTATTCGGTATTCTATCTCTGATGCTAACTCCCAGCATAGATCTTTCCATGGCCAATTGTGTCACTCTCAACTTATTTACGCTTTTCTTTGTTAGTGTTAGCGTCTCTGCTCCATATGTCAAAACGGGGAGGATACACTGGTCAAACACCTTTCTCTTCAAGCAAACAGGTATGTTCGATTTAAGTATATTTTTCAGTTTTCCAAAAGCTGTCCACGTCAGTCCTAGGTAGGCGGTGACTTGTTCGATCTTGTGTCCTACTGAGATATTGTCTTTTAGTACAAGGTTCGTCATAAATTTAGTTTTCTCACAATTTATTTTTAGACCAACATCACTTGAGAGTCTGTAGAGCTTTTCCAACATTCTTACTGCTTTATCCGTGCTATCCGATATGAGGACAATGTCATCGGCGAATCATAGGTGATTAAGGTCCTCCCCGTTTATGTTTACTCCCATATTTCCTTCAAAAGAAATCTGCTTGTACATATATTCCAAGGCAGTGGTAAACAATTTTGACGAGATTGTATCTCCCTGCCGAACTCCACGTTCTATTCTGAAGGTATTTGTGACTGGTGTACGGAGTCTGACACAGGCTGTGGCTGTATCGTATATGTTCTTGATTAACGAAATGTAGCGGTGGTCGATTCCACTGTCTACAAGCGCCCTCAGCATTTTATATTGGTCTATGGTATCAAATGTTTTTTCATAATCAATAAATATAAGAATAAGTGGCTTATTGTATTCTATGCGCTTTTCTATTAGGGACTTAAGAACTTATAGGTGGTCATTTGTTCCATAACCAGAGCGAAACCCAGCCTGTTCGCAAGGTTGATAACTATCAAATTTATTTGTGAGTCGATTTGTTATTATCTTTAGGAATAACTTACACATGTGTGAGAGCAAAGTGATTGGGCGATAGTTTTTCAGATCTGAAATGTCCCCTTTCTTATGGATTATTACAATAAGAGCCTTATGCCACGTGGAGGGAGTTATGCCCTTTGTCAGGGACACCTTAAATAACTTCTGTAAAATGCGGGTTAGTATTGGTTCCCCTTCTTTTATGGCTTCAATTACCACTTCATCTTCCCCAGGCGCCTTGTTTTTCTTCATGCCATTTCATCTTCTGTGATGTCTGGTATATCTTCGGATCCGACATTTCGGATTTCTGGTATTGATGAGCGATCTTTGCTGTTTACGTTGTTTTTATACAATTCGGAGTAAAAATCTTCTGCTATCTTTAGCAGTTCCTCTCTATTTGTTTCGATGGCACCCCTTTTATTTCTTAGCTTACAGACATTATTTGTACCTTCTGCTAGTTTTCTATGTAGGACTTTTAGGCTCTTATTATTCTCTATAACCTGGGAAATATGTTCTGTATTGTATTTCCTGACAACCTTTCTAATTTCTTTAGAGATTTCTTTATTTAATTTTCTTAGTTCT
Source organism: Diaprepes abbreviatus (assembly GCA_034092305.1). Classification (NCBI taxonomy): domain Eukaryota; kingdom Metazoa; phylum Arthropoda; class Insecta; order Coleoptera; family Curculionidae; genus Diaprepes; species Diaprepes abbreviatus. Next base: position 1,109,774 of record JASJET010000338.1, on the reverse strand, counting down.
TCAGAGTTGGTTGAGTTTCTGTCCTTAAGTTCTTTTCTTGTTTTTATAAGATTTCTTGTATTTTGTCGTTCTTGTTTGTTGTTTTGATTCCGTATTTTGTGTGAGCATTTTTTAGGGTAGAGTTTATTTGTGCTGTTACTTGTTCTATATCAAGTTCGTCTTCTTTGAGGAGCTCTATGTGTTTTAATTCAGAAGTTATGAACTTTTCATTGGATTTCTTGTCTTTAATAGAGGTCCATTTATTTCTTCGGTTCCCTGTTACCATCCTTACTGGATCTGGCTTTGTAAAAATTTCTCGCTGTGGTAAAAACTTCAGATCAACTCATCAGATAGTTTGTGCAAAATTTAATTTGTTTATCACAGACGAGCGAATTTTGCATTAATATTCTAGCTCCATCGATGAAGGTACACCGATTCTGAACACATTTCATGAAAGAAGAACTCTTCTTCTATGAGAAGTATTACATGTAAATGAGGAAAATTAATTTTAAATTTGTTTAAACTTCATTAGAAAACCACTATCATTTTTACCTTGTAAACAAATTAAATAACTTTTTTGTTTTCGCCGATAAAAAAATTCTGTTTTTATATTTGGGAAGCTAGCAATTTTAGACGAATTTAGAAAAAAAAACGGCTTAGGTCAATATGCGCCAAAGTTAACAATTTTTTTTTAATTCATTCTTAAATTGTTAATAACAATTAAGAAACGAAACTAGCGCCATTCGAAAGTTTAAGAGTTTAGGTTTAGGTGTGAGTTGTCCGGAAAATGATAACACAAAAACAAAAGCTCAGTGAAGTTTAAAAATGTTAATTGTTTAAAAGACGACTCGGTAGCAAGATGAGTTGAAAATAAAACAGCAACTACAAACTGCTACCATTAGCTATATCTCCGAAAGTTGTTGACGGATTTTGGTGAGTCTTTTTTTAATTTGTGGTACCTTTCCGCGTACATTACAAATATGCATACTATTTATTTATTTGTTTATAAATTAAACATTTAATTTGTTTAAACGTTATTTTCCACACAATTTTTTATTAAAAATTAATAATTTTTGTGCTATTTTTATTGGCAAATATGCTTATAAGTCGGAAAAATTGAATAATTAACTCATTGTTATAAAACAATAATATTCGTTACATTGCCTGTAAGAAAAAGCTGTATACGTAAGTATTGTTTGCTACCGTAATACATGTAGCAATATATGATACATTTAAAAATTACTATGTTTTTCAGATTTTCATAGTTAAAGATAGTAATAGGTTTTGAAAGTAAATTATTTTAAAAATGTCAGCTTCCCAAATATGAAAACAGAATTTTTTTATCAGCAAAAACAAAAAAGTTATTTAATTTGTTTACTAGGTAAAAATGATAGTGGTTATCTCATGAAGTTTAAACAAATTTAAAATTAATTTTCCTCAATTCCATGTAATATTTTTCATTGAAGAAGAGTTTCTCTTTCATGAGATGTGCTCAGAATCGGTGAACCTTCATCGATAGAGCTACAACAAAGTCGTAGGTTACATTTAGCAATAGTTATTGTTAATTGAATATTATAATAATTTTGACCTTGTTTTGCATTTTTATCAGCAACAAATTAAAATATCGAGATCAGTAAAAGACCATTTTGTAGGTTTTTAAATTCTCTACAAGATGACTATTCCATTTTGCCCAAGAATATCTTTAGTTTCTGCTGGTAAGCAAAAAAGTGCAAAAATATGCATTTTTCGACCTTTAATTGTTTACAAAAACTTCATGAGACAAAAACTCGTGCAGAGAACATATACGTTTTATTTATATAGGCCTATATTACCCGAAAATCCGGGTCTCTGCCTGGATGAACGAGTGTCCCCAACTAGTTTTTTTTTTCGCTTGTTTGACTGGAGTGACACATATAAACGGCGCATCGAGATTATTCAGCTCGCTAGACTTGTTTTGACAGGTCTAGCGTGTATCTGATATCTTTACTGGAATCTATACTACTGTATATGGTTGGCGACCATCTTTTTTTAATAAAACCCCACACAGTTATATCAAATAAGACACTTTCTTTAAATATATATACATATATATATATATATATATATATATATATATATATATATATATATATATATATATATATATATATATATATATATGTTAGTTTTTAGTGTTTCACGGATGGAGAAATATGAGTTTGTGTTTATCCGGGAATACATCCGTTCGTTAGCTACTTCCATAGTTGGAATTTGCAGACGTTTCGCCAAAGTCTCATTTGGCATCTTCAAGTGCTCGTGTCCGTAGTTGACGATGAACTGAGAGATTGTCTGTTGCGTGCGTGGTTTTGTCTTGTTCGTAGGCTGTATCTATTGGTCGAAGTGTTTGTTTTTGGCTCCGCCCCCTGTCTTGTTTGTGACGCTGGTCTTAGTTGTGGCTGTGCCGTTGAAGTGGTTATATCTCGGCGGATGAGATTTTTCCAAGTAGATGGTAGGTTTTGGGCATCATCTCTCTTGTTTAAACTGCCTTGCTTCTCTATTTCTATTGCTTCTCGCGTTGTTCTGGTTCTGAAGTTTGTTTCGTTTGCTATTTGTTTGACGTTTTCAAAGTCGATTTTATGGCCGGTTTCTAGCTTATGTTGAAAAAGTGCAGATGTTGTTTGTTTGTTTTTGATGCTGAGTTTATGTTCTTCTATTCTGGCAGATATTCTTCGGTTGGTTTGTCCAATGTATGTTTTTTCACAAGTGCCACATGGAATGCTATAAACTCCTTGATTTTCTAAAGGAATTTTGTCTTTTGGGTTTCTTAGACTTGCTCCTATTGTTTTGTGTGGTTTATATGTAGCCGTGATATTGTGTTTTCTGAGAATTCTTCCGATTCTGTCTGTTGTTCCTTTTATATATGGTAGTGTGGCTATCGATCTGAAATCTTTTTGTTGTGTTTTTGGTATTTTCGGTAGTTGTTGTTTATTTATTGCTGATTTAATTGTGTGATTTTTGTAGCCATTTTGTCGTAGCGATCTCGAGATTGGTGCAGCCATGGGTTCTTCCTTATCACCGGTCATAGCAAACCTGTTCATGTCATATTTTGAAAAAAAGGCCATCGAAGAGGCACGGCTAAAACCAAAACTATGGATTCGTTATGTCGACGACATACTGATAATTTGGTCGCACGGTAAAGACAAACTTTCAAATTTCCTTGAATACATGAACAACACACACCCTCGAATTCAATTTACCAGCGAAATCGAAGAAAATAATCAGTTACCATTCCTTGATGTACTTATAACCAAAACAACAACAGGAAACCTACGACACACAGTTTACCGCAAACACACACACACCGACCGATATCTTCACGCAGAATCACACCACCACCCTACACAACTGCAGGGACTTGCCAACACTCTAATAACACGATCCATTCGATTGACTGACAACGATGCAAGACAGGAAGAGTTGAATAAAATCTCGAGATCGCTACGACAAAATGGCTACAAAAATCACACAATTAAATCAGCAATAAATAAACAACAACTACCGAAAATACCAAAAACACAACAAAAAGATTTCAGATCGATAGCCACACTACCATATATAAAAGGAACAACAGACAGAATCGGAAGAATTCTCAGAAAACACAATATCACGGCTACATATAAACCACACAAAACAATAGGAGCAAGTCTAAGAAACCCAAAAGACAAAATTCCTTTAGAAAATCAAGGAGTTTATAGCATTCCATGTGGCACTTGTGAAAAAACATACATTGGACAAACCAACCGAAGAATATCTGCCAGAATAGAAGAACATAAACTCAGCATCAAAAACAAACAAACAACATCTGCACTTTTTCAACATAAGCTAGAAACCGGCCATAAAATCGACTTTGAAAACATCAAATAAATAGCAAACGAAACAAACTTCAGAACCAGAACAACGCGAGAAGCCATAGAAATAGAGAAGCAAGGCAGTTTAAACAAGAGAGATGATGCCCAAAACCTACCATCAACTTGGAAAAATCTTATCCGCCGAGATATAACCACTTCAACGGCACAGCCACAACTAAGACCAGCGTCACAAACAAGACAGGGGGCGGAGCCAAAAACAAACACTTCGACCAATAGATACAGCCTACGAACAAGACAAAACCACGCACGCTATTGTACATATCTGTTTGCGATTTTTGAAAACAGATACTTATCTGATCACTATGGATCATCCTTCAAATGGAAAACACCATTTCACAAACTTTCAAGCATTATTTCCTTTGAAATTTCACTGTTCAAAAAGCATTAGTGCTTATGGGACAAAATGCAGCGTTGTCATTCGTTTGTTTCGACTTTAAAGGCGTGGCCTAAAAAAGTTAACAAAACTCGTCGATCACAAGCATCGTTCTTCTTGATCCGACAACCATCAGAAGCATGAAAGCAACGGCCGTGGCGCTTACCAGTTCCAGTACCTCCATACAACAACCACAACGATCTTTCTGAAGGCATCGAAGTCTTCAAAGAACGTCCAGTCTTCGCTTCGTTAAACTTAAAATCATATCACGGGATCTTTGGGCGTTTAGTAGCTATCACTTGCACAAAGATAGTGAAAAACCAAAGATTCAAGAAGATTTTAAAGCGAAACGCAAACTAATCGGTTTAAATACGGTGTCTGAGAATTTCCCTTGTATAAAAATACAGTGTTGGACTTTAGGTAGTATCTGCATACGAACGCCTAGGTAAGTTTTCTCAACTACAGGGCTCTCAGACACTATAGTTCGAAAGTCGGGTGCTATTCGAGACTACATACGCGAACTGGCGTTGTAGTAGCGGATCACCGACATAAATTTCGCGATTCAATTCGAAATAAACATGAGTTTCCATATACTCAACCATAACATAACCTCAAACCCAAAATATGATATGATTTCCCATATCATATTTTTTCCAGAAAAATTCATTAAAATTTTTCCAAAACAAATTCATATTCATTCGTTTTAACACTCCAATATTATTATTTTATAATAATATTTTCAATTTTCACTTAGATAAAATTTTCATATTTTTCTAAGTCACAGTTACTAGTACTGTTTTTAGCAACTTGGTTAACCATACTTTTTCTCATAGCGTTTTATTACCCATACTTTTTTCGAACTTCTATACAATTCAGTTACCCACACTTGTTTTGAGAACTTCGATACGATTCAGTTACCCTTACTTGTTTTGCGGACGAACACAAAACTTCTTATGATCTGTTCCTTGTTACCCCTACATTTTTTAATCACTTTTGCGAAAAGCTACTTCAGTTTCTACGATATATTTCAGAACATAAAAACGCCTTTATTTCGGGATTCTTAGGAAGGAATACCTGGAAAAAGGACGGTTCTTGAAATATTATGTTGGATTTTATTTTATCCCCCTTCAGCGAATTTAACTGCGGGAATTAAAGGCAACTTATTACCAGTTTCGTTATAAGATGTATCCCCTGCGAGAGTTAAATAGACTGTTACATTTGACGACGTTTAGGAATGGATTGTAAGAAATGATATGTACAGTTAGTTATAGTTACAAGTATTACACGTTAATTAAACATATGGGTATAAACAACGCTAAACATTTCAATTGCGGAATAATTTTCATTCTCAATTTTCGAAATGCGCATTACCTTACATCCCCGTAACGAATCTCTTTGCGGAAATGTTTATTATAAACAATTCTCTTTGCGGAAATTTTTATTACAAAAATTTTCTAAATTTCTTTTGCGGAAATTTTTTAACAAAATTCTTTTTCCAAATTTTCTTTGCGGAAAATATGAAACAAAAACAAAAGGCCTATAAACTCATACACTTGCAAGTATCCCCTGGCTAAGTGTTATTCACCGTAATGCTTAGCTTACCCAATTCTTGATTTTCTCTCAGAATCTCAACCTTGGAGCATTCCACGCTCAAACCTATATCATGCTTGATGCATAGCAGACAAATGCTTATTTTTGGAAGCAAACTTTACTTCAATTTCCTGAAGTAAAAAGAAGAAACAAAAGCCCCTTTTATCATTCACTCCCCTTTGCCCCGGTGAGCGAGAAGAAAGGTGAGGCGGCCAGAATTTCTTATCTGGTCGGGTGGTTTAGGAGGGACTCTCACCGCACCCCCCTGCGTTGCGGTTCAATAAGGTAGAAAAAACTTAGAAACGATTTTTTCATTTTCTAAATCTACCTTATAACAACGAAAAATAGCGACCTGGTGGAGATGAACCACGATAGCGCTCGTTACAGGACCAACCACGCATCACGTTACGGTCTAGCGATATAATTTTATACTTGGCAACGCTTCGCCTAAGATTGTTATAGTCCCTGCTTTATGAAGATATCGCACACTATAGCCGTTTTAGGAACACCATCAGAAAAGTCTGGCGCTTTCGAAGACTGTCTGAAAACCGGAAAGCTCGATTCAACAAGCGTTCAGTAACAAAACCACACCCAAATACAAAAAAGGAGGCGTGCCTTTGCGCGATATGGCATCCCTGGTTGGTGAAGGTCAGGAGATGAACCATGTCTTTCCTTAAGGAGATATGGCATCCCTGATTTCTGGGAATTCTGCGGTTAGGATATGTTTTATGCGCGATAAAACATCCCTAACTTGAAATTGTTGTTTAGGACGGGAATGAAAAACATAGACCGCTTATGCAGCAATGTTCAGAACGAATCCAAACACAATCATCGCGGGTATAATATTTATTGAACTAGACCACTCCAATCATCTTCAAGTTATTCAAGACTTCCAATATCATTCAAGAGAAAGATATTCACCCATTTATTAAGACTCAGGATCAGAATATTCCTTCTGGCTGAGCAAACACTTCGTTTGGTTATTAGAAAAATAACCTAGCATCCCTGAAACCCACAACATTATGCAACATAGCATATATATGCATTATGCAACGAGATTTTCATATAATCATATGATATCTCAAACACAACAACAAATTACCGCGATTATTCACGCGAATATATAATGTGATAGAAGCATTATATCCCCTCGACCGAATTCAAAGGTATTCGTTATCAATAATTTGTTGTATTATCAAATTTTTGCGGAAAAACTTCAGGAAAAATCAGTTGGAACATCCTCGATTACTTCTTTAGGTTTTCAAATCGCTAAACTTAACCAAAGATTTACACGTTGTGGTGCCATCTATGAGTCAATCGACAAAGTTGATGAAAAGCCCAGTTATTTCTTTGGACTTCAATTAATAAAATTTTTTTTAAATATATCATTAGAGTCTTTAGAGCTCAAACAATCATTTATTGAGTATCAGGGTCGGACAAGTTCTCGTCTACTGAACTTAATAAATCAACAGAGGTCTGGAACAGAAACTGGAACAAATTATACTGGAACAAAACATACAATAAGGAATTATGGTACACCTTATTACATCATATTTTAGCATAGTACAATATCGTACAGCTATAGCAATATCAAAATGAGTTTGAATCCCTCGTTAAAAATTCACAAAATGAGTTTGAACCCCTCATCAAAATTCACAAAACGAGTTTGAATACCTCGATAAAATTCATTTACATAAATTTAGTGCCAGAATATTCATTCTAGACTAAATATTCACATTTGGCAATGAAATCATTCGACGAATAAGAATTATTCGTTAAAGATCAAAGCCATTCTTCAAAAGGAAATCATTTACACCTTAACCTCCAATCTCCACGCTAGGACATCACATTGTTAAAGACATTTAACAACTTTTACTTCAAGTTGAACAGGCTAGTACAAGATGGTATACAATCAGATTTGGCTTAACTTAGTGTAATGTTACCATTTTCTCAAAGATAGAAAGCCTCAACTTACAAGTTGTCTTGCGCCGCGTCCGAAAGGACATATCAGTGGATCGCAAGAAAACGGGCACTCCTTATGCAGGTTACCAAGAATTGGATCATCGAATTACTGAATGTACAAATCAACTTTGAATTCATTTTTAAAATGAACTATCAGTTCAACAAAACGTGGTACGACCCATATATGAGCAAGAAAGCCAATATGGACACCACACTTTACTTCAATGCGGAAGAAAAAACTTCACTTGGTACAACTCTACTTATTCTACTTGGACAACGGTCCACCTATTACTTTTATTCGTCGACAGCAGCACCAAGACAGCAACGGCTTGAGGTCGGACTTGAGACTCATTCTCTTCTAGATATATATATACACTACTGTTTCGTGACATCATTTTAGGATTAGGCATAGGTTTAAGTTTAGGATTAGGATACACTTATTATATATACCAGAGAAGGTAATATAATACATTACTACTGATCTAGATCGGATGGGGATCCGACGCCGGACAGTAAAGGTCACGAAGCAATCTGCGACCATGTCGACACATCTTTACATAAGTTGGTACTGATGAACCCCCCTAAGTGATGCGGCACAGCTTGTACTCAGACAAGAGATCTGACTACCTGTGTAAAACAGCACCTTAGCAATATCCGGTAACTACATGGAAACGGAATCCATCATCAATGATAAACCGAGACGACCGATCTTGAGTATCATCAATGATAAACCGAGACGACCGCTCTTGAGTATCATTTTATATATATGTCCCCAATAGAAGACCTTTCATGAGACGTCATGAACTTTTACTCATCATTTATTCATAATCTTGAATATATGACACAACGACCAAGTTGAACTTTGATTCCACCTTTTTATTAAAGACCATACCTCACGGCGAGAGCCAGTATGGCAAACATCTATAACAATGATTTATTCATTATCGTAACACTCACTTCCCTTGAATTCTTTCCTATGATAGGATGAATCAAGTCAAGTTTCAAGTGGTGAGCGTTTCTAGGTGGGGAGGTATTGTACATATCTGTTTGCGATTTTTGAAAACAGATACTTATCTGATCACTATGGATCATCCTTCAAATGGAAAACACCATTTCACAAACTTTCAAGCATGATTTCCTTTGAAATTTCACTGTTCAAAAAGCATTAGTGCTTATGGGACAAAATGCAGCGTTGTCATTCGTTTGTTTCGACTTTAAAGGCGTGGCCTAAAAAAGTTAACAAAACTCGTCGATCACAAGCATCGTTCTTCTTGATCCGACAACCATCAGAAGCATGAAAGCAACGGCCGTGGCGCTTACCAGTTCCAGTACCTCCATACAACAACCACAACGATCTTTCTGAAGGCATCGAAGTCTTCAAAGAACGTCCAGTCTTCGCTTCGTTAAACTTAAAATCATATCACGGGATCTTTGGGCGTTTAGTAGCTATCACTTGCACAAAGATAGTGAAAAACCAAAGATTCAAGAAGATTTTAAAGCGAAACGCAAACTAATCGGTTTAAATACGGTGTCTGAGAATTTCCCTTGTATAAAAATACAGTGTTGGACTTTAGGTAGTATCTGCATACGAACGCCTAGGTAAGTTTTCTCAACTACAGGGCTCTCAGACACTATAGTTCGAAAGTCGGGTGCTATTCGAGACTACATACGCGAACTGGCGTTGTAGTAGCGGATCACCGACATAAATTTCGCGATTCAATTCGAAATAAACATGAGTTTCCATATACTCAACCATAACATAACCTCAAACCCAAAATATGATATGATTTCCCATATCATATTTTTTCCAGAAAAATTCATTAAAATTTTTCCAAAACAAATTCATATTCATTCGTTTTAACACTCCAATATTATTATTTTATAATAATATTTTCAATTTTCACTTAGATAAAATTTTCATATTTTTCTAAGTCACAGTTACTAGTACTGTTTTTAGCAACTTGGTTAACCATACTTTTTCTCATAGCGTTTTATTACCCATACTTTTTTCGAACTTCTATACAATTCAGTTACCCACACTTGTTTTGAGAACTTCGATACGATTCAGTTACCCTTACTTGTTTTGCGGACGAACACAAAACTTCTTATGATCTGTTCCTTGTTACCCCTACATTTTTTAATCACTTTTGCGAAAAGCAACTTCAGTTTCTACGATATATTTCAGAACATAAAAACGCCTTTATTTCGGGATTCTTAGGAAGGAATACCTGGAAAAAGGACGGTTCTTGAAATATTATGTTGGATTTTATTTTATCCCCCTTCAGCGAATTTAACTGCGGGAATTAAAGGCAACTTATTACCAGTTTCGTTATAAGATGTATCCCCTGCGAGAGTTAAATAGACTCTTACATTTGACGACGTTTAGGAATGGATTGTAAGAAATGATATGTACAGTTAGTTATAGTTACAAGTATTACACGTTAATTAAACATATGGGTATAAACAACGCTAAACATTTCAATTGCGGAATAATTTTCATTCTCAATTTTCGAAATGCGCATTACCTTACATCCCCGTAACGGATTTTATATTCAGATTTATGCATAATTTTCATGCGAAAAGTTGTACAACGAATCTCTTTGCGGAAATGTTTATTATAAACAATTCTCTTTGCGGAAATTTTTATTACAAAAATTTTCTAAATTTCTTTTGCGGAAATTTTTTAACAAAATTCTTTTTCCAAATTTTCTTTGCGGAAAATATGAAACAAAAACAAAAGGCCTATAAACTCATACACTTGCAAGTATCCCCTGGCTAAGTGTTATTCACCGTAATGCTTAGCTTACCCAATTCTTGATTTTCTCTCAGAATCTCAACCTTGGAGCATTCCACGCTCAAACCTATATCATGCTTGATGCATAGCAGACAAATGCTTATTTTTGGAAGCAAACTTTACTTCAATTTCCTGAAGTAAAAAGAAGAAACAAAAGCCCCTTTTATCATTCACTCCCCTTTGCCCCGGTGAGCGAGAAGAAAGGTGAGGCGGCCAGAATTTCCTATCTGGTCGGGTGGTTTAGGAGGGACTCTCACCGCACCCCCCTGCGTTGCGGTTCAATAAGGTAGAAAAAACTTAGAAACGATTTTTTCATTTTCTAAATCTACCTTATAACAACGAAAAATAGCGACCTGGTGGAGATGAACCACGATAGCGCTCGTTACAGGACCAACCACGCATCACGTTACGGTCTAGCGATATAATTTTATACTTGGCAACGCTTCGCCTAAGATTGTTATAGTCCCTGCTTTATGAAGATATCGCACACTATAGCCGTTTTAGGAACACCATCAGAAAAGTCTGGCGCTTTCGAAGACTGTCTGAAAACCGGAAAGCTCGATTCAACAAGCGTTCAGTAACAAAACCACACCCAAATACAAAAAAGGAGGCGTGCCTTTGCGCGATAACGCAACAGACAATCTCTCAGTTCATCGTCAACTACGGACACGAGCACTTGAAGATGCCAAATGAGACTTTGGCGAAACGTCTGCAAATTCCAACTATGGAAATAGCTAACGAACGGATGTATTCCCGGATAAACACAAAATATATATATATATATATATATATATATATATATATATATATATATATATATATATATATATATATATATATAAATATATATATAAATATATATACAGGGTGTCCAAGATAAGGATCCTAACCATGGGGATCTCCGAAACAGTTGGAGATACGAGGTCGGTTAAATTAGAGAAAAGTTGCGCAATTTAGTGCTAAATTAAACGCAATTTAAAAATTTTAAAAATTCAAAATACTTCCGGAGATTTCCGGAAAAAACCGAATTTTGGCAAAATCGTTTTTAATTTTTGTAGGCTTTATTTAAAGAGATATCAAAAAATAAAAGGTAGATTCTTCTTGCAACTTTTTATTTTTTATAATTTGGTCTAAACAAAATTTAAATCCGACGTTTCGTTTCTGAGATACCATCATGAACTTTCATTTTTTATATGGAACAAAAAAAAGTATCCCATGTATTTGATAGCATTTTTTATTACAAATTCAACGGTGTATTACACTTGCATATCAAGTGTGTAGTTCATTGGCTTTTATAAAACTGATATACCTTTCTCTCTCGCTCTCATGGAGCTCTTATGGAAAGTACTTGAACTACGTATTCGATATGCAAGGGTGATACATCGTTGAATTTGTAATAAAAAATGCTATCAAATACATGGGATACTTTTTTTTGTTCCATATAAAAAATGAAAGTTCATGATGGTATCTCAGAAACGAAACGTCGGATTTAAATTTTGTTTAGACCATTTTATAAAAAATAAAAAGTGGCAATGAGAATCTACCTTTTATTTTCGGATATCTCTTTAAATAAAGCCTGCAAAAATTAAAAACGATTTTGCCAAATTTCGTTTCTTTCCGGAAATCTCCGGAAGTGTTTGAAATTTTTAAATTTTTTTAACTGCGTTTAATTTAGCACTAAATTGCGCAACTTTTCTCTAATTTAACCGACCTCGTATCTCCAACTGTTTCCGAGATCCCCATGCTTAGGATCCTTATCTTGGACACCCTGTATATATATATATATATATATATATATATATATATATGAACTAAAATGTTAACAGTAAATGCGAACCTCGCTCCAACCACATCCTTTCCGTGTTAGAGGTTGCACAGCTTGAACAAATTGCCAAGGAACACAATTCATCATGGTGGTGGAATAGGATGAATTGTGTTCCTTGGCAATTTGTTCAAGCTGTGCAACCTCTAACACGGAAAGGATGTGGTTGGAGCGAGGTTCGCATTTACTGTTAACATTTTAGTTCATTTGTACACGGAGCTGCATGTAGTTGTACGTTTGCTGAATGTGATTTCAGCACTACAGCGGCATAGTGTGGATATATCCACGGCTATTGCATCTCACACGGAGGAATCCGTGAAAGCCGCATAAATATATATACGCCATCCGGCGGGAGGTCGGCGAAGCCGCGTTCAGTATTTTGCGTGCTTCCTTCCGATCAGTCCTTTGCACAGCCAGGTGCATGTCGGTACCCTGATGAGTCTAGTAGAGACGAAACATGTACCTCTGCCGTATCACTGTGGCGGGGAGGGTGGGTTTTGACTTTCTTCTCGGTATGGTGGTGCAGGTGGGCCACCATCTCGATGGTGGTGGAATAGGATGAATTGTATTCCTTGGCAATTTGTTCAAGCTGTGCAACCTCTAACACGGAAAGGATGTGGTTGGAGCGAGGTTCGCATTTACTGTTAACATTTTAGTTCATTTGTACACGGAGCTGCATATAGTTGTACGTTTGCTGAATGTGATTTCAGCACTACAGCGGCATAGTGTGGATATATCCACGGCTATTGCATCTCACACGGAGGAGTCCGTGAATGCCGCATAAAATATATATATATATATATATATATATATATATATATATATATATATATTTAATGGATGTAAAATTACAAAAACACTGAGCTCAGTGGGCAACTTTCGTGGTTAAATTCACATCTTAACACATAAGAAACAGCTACAGTCCATTTAACCAAATTACTGTCGACCAGTGTAATTAATACTTAATAAAAAACATCATCACTTTTGTAATGTCTTTAATTAAAATCAGATTAAAATGAGAATTACTGCTCTAAAGTACAGTAAGTGAAAAATAACAACATATTTTTGAATATTTTATTGTTGGTAAATTAATCAATATACAATTTGAGGGCTGTGATAAATTTTCATACTTTTCTGATAGAGTGCTTCCAGTACATAGTTACGATGGTGTATCTCATAATAACAAATAGGGCAATTATTTGCGCATCGTTGTTTACATTTTGCACACATTGAATGACCTTTTTGGCACAAATATATAAAAGAATTCATGGCGATATAACATATTGGACATTCCATTGCCCGAAAAATAAGATCTGTACGAGGAATTTTTTTTGTTTTTTCCTCTAAAATTTCTATTTTAATTTTTATTTCAAATGATTGTCCGGTTACTCCAGGATGATTTAAAAGTGTCTCTTTACTAATACCTTGTAGTATATTTGTGAGAATAGTATTACTAAGTGTGCGAAAATTTCCAGGGTATGCGTTAATACTGTTACGTGAAACTTTACGATTATACTGTGATGTAAAAGTTGCGGTATATTTAAATTCTAGACAACTAAATTTAAAAATATTAAATCTTAAAAACTCCTCATCCATTTTGAAAATTGCTAAAAAGTAAATGTTGTTCACATCAATTAGTATTATATTTGAATTTCCGACTGCACATAGAAAATTATAATTAACTGTGTTTCCTCGACATATTGTGTGACAACTGTGAAAATGCGAGAATATGTTCTTTATTTCAAACATTTGAGAGCAGCCGCTTTCTGGACATATTATTTCTCTAAAAGGGCATATATTTTCATGATTTGTTACTTCGTCCCAAACAAGCATTTCTTTACATTCATCTGATAGGCTGCATGGAAATTGCATATATTTAGCTAGATTTTCGTAATCTGTATTTCGCAGCAAAGTTACTCTTGTGGAGTGATTTTCTTTGCACCTGCCGCACGCGTTCACTTTTCCGTCATTCGAGATCACAATTGGAGAGACTGATAAATATTTCTTGCAAAATGAACATTTAAGTTTCTTGAAGTCATCTTTTTCATTTTTTTCGCTCTGATTGGATTGGCTTGGTGCTTGCCTTTGCTGAAAAAATTATGAGGTATTAAAATTGGGAAAATAGAAAATTTATTTTATATTTTGACAAAATAAACAATCTGATATCCTGTATAAATGCGGGGACAAGAAAATTCCTGACTATTAAATCGGTTTCATTTATCAGAGGTAATAGGTGCGAAGAAACAAAATAATTAGGTGTTGCCATACTGGACAGAAGATCTAAACTATTTTCTTTCCGTCATTTATTTTAATTTATAAAGTGGTTAATGAGAATATAATTTTGTACTTTTTTTATATTCAGTGGGTGGTATAGAGGTGTGGAAAATCCAAAACAGAACCTTTAAGTAATGGGAATGTAACAAAAAGAGACGGACAACCCGTTTAGCCATGTTGAAGAAGCGAAATAAAGCGTACTGTGGTATCGTAGCTTGCTTCCTGGTTTTCAGCAAAGATGGTTTGGTGTTGTCAAAACACAGTGGATCGAAAGCACGGATTTAATATTAAAAATAAAAAATTTTTATAAAAAAATTGAACCGACTTCTAAAAGTGCGCTAAAAAGTAAAAAATAACTAGAAATTTTTTTATGAAATTGAAATTTTTGAAGTCGGCGCCAAACTAATACCTGACAAAATGTGATTCGCATAAACAGATTAAAAATACTTTATTTGTAATTGCTTTCTTACCATAATTTGTATATATTAGTAGTTATTTATTTCATTTAGAAATAATATGGCGCCGAATTCAAAAATTTCAATTTCATAAAAAAATTTCTAATTATTTTTCACTTTTTAGCGCACTTTTAGAAGTCGGTTCAATTTTTTTATAAAAATTTTATTTTTCGATTTTTAGTTTTGAATTCTTTATGATATTCATAAATTATTTGTTTACATGCTAATCAAGATTAATGTACCTTGCAATGACTCCAAGTTGGCAAAAAAGTACCCATTTTATCCAGAATTGTAAATCACCCTAAAATGAACCACTAAAAATTCTTTGATTCTTAGTGTTCTCCAAATACCAGTGAAATTGTGTCGAACAAATATTTAGTCTGTCATAGTAAATCCAATATCTTAAATTTTAAATTAATTTTACATTGGTAATATAGGCCCCAAAACCTTCCAATATCAATATTTAAAGAATTTGAGACGTAAATTTCTTAGCCCGATATATTTTATATTACATATTGAGTTTGTACACGCCCCAAGAACCCTGCAATATCAATTTTCGATAAAACCGGAAAATGTAAAATTTTTTGTCCTTCATATTGTATCTAATCAACCTAATAGTTGTAAAAAATTAACTTCATATTCGTAATACACCACCCCCCAACGCCCTAATACCAAATCTAAAAAAATGTGAATAACGTAAAATTTTTAACCCACCATATGGGATCCGCCATAATGAATTTCAAAAAAACAATTTTAACATCTTAATCTAATCTAAATCTAAACCGTTCAAAGCCCCCTAGTACCAATTTTAGATGAAATCCAGAAATTTAAAATTTCTAAACGGTCATATTGCATCTGACGTATTAGATTTTCTTAAAATAATTTTATATTCGCTATTTACATCCTCAAAAATGATTCACATCCACATTTGAACAAAATCGAAACATGTAAAATTTTTTGTCAGCCATATTGCATTCTCCATATGGAATCCTGAAAAAATAGGATTAAATTCATAATTTACACTCTCAAAAACCCTCTATATCAGTTTTGGAGGAAGTCGAGATATGTAAAATTTTTAGAACCCCGTATTATATCCGCCAGATTGAGTTTTTCAAAAAATATTATAATTTCGTAATTAATACTAACAAAAATCCCTCCATACTGACTTCAGACAAATTCGAGAGATGTAGGATCTTTAATCCGCCATTTTAGATCCGTCATATTTAATTTTCTTTAAATAATATCAGAATCGTAATGTGCTATACCAAAAATTTACTAATATCAATTTTGAAAAAAATCCAACACAATTTTTTATCCATCATATTGGATACGCCATATTGAATTTTTTAAAAATAGTTTTAGATTCGTCTGTGCTACCCCGAAAACTCCCTCATACCAATTTTGGTGAAAATCGGACAAAATTGATTTTTTTGTCCGCCATACTGGATCCGCCATATTGAATTTTTTGAAAATAATTTCAAATTCGTTATGTGAGACTCCGAAAACTCCGCCATACCACTTTTGGAAAAAATCGGACAAAATTGATTTTTTCGTCCGCCATATTGGATCCGCCATATTGAATTTTTTAAAAATAATTTTAGATTCGTCATGTGCGACCCCGAAAACTCCCCCGTACCAATTTTGGAGAAAATCGG
The DNA here is from genome assembly GCA_034092305.1 of Diaprepes abbreviatus. Taxonomy (NCBI): domain Eukaryota; kingdom Metazoa; phylum Arthropoda; class Insecta; order Coleoptera; family Curculionidae; genus Diaprepes; species Diaprepes abbreviatus. The sequence continues at coordinate 1,092,962 of JASJET010000338.1, read as the reverse complement.
ACAAAATCGATTTTTTTGTCCGCCATATTGGATCCGCCATATTCAATTTTTTAAAAATGTTTTGAGTTCGTAATTTGTGACTTCAAAAACTCCCTCATACCAATTTTAGAGAAAATCGGACTAAATTAAATTTTTTTGTCCGCCATATTGGATCCGCCATTTTGTATTTTTTAAAAATAATTTCAAATTCGTTGGTTATAACCCTGAAAATTCCTCCGTACCAATTTTGGAGAAAATCGGACAAAATTAATTTTTTTGGCCGCCATATTGTCAGCGCCATCTTGGATTTTACTTCACCAACTTCGTCCAAAAAAATATGGGACCACCGCAGCAACTTCCTTTATATAATGTAAAAAAATTTCATTCAAATCGGTTAAGCCGTTCCGGAATAATCGGTGTACATACATAAAAAAAAATATATACTCGACGAATTGAGAACCTTCTTTTAGAAGTCTGTTAAAAATCTGATCCAACATAGCAAAATGAATCTTTAAAATCATGAAAATAAATTCGAAAAACGTCTAATGTGGTTCAATAGCTGTTAAATATGCAGTTTAAAAATAAAATAAGAAGAAATATTATATTTATTAAGTACTTTTTCCTCTATGCTTAAGACTTCTTAATAAATACCAATGCAAATAATTTGTAAGTAATATAATATTATTAATAATAATAAAAAGAACTTTTAATCATTGCCTTTTTTGTTAATAGCTATTTTCTCATTCTCCAATACATACGAATTGTTGTCCAAATCTTTTCGATGTCAAAAAACAGTGTAAGGATCCATCGATGTCAAAAGTTTTAGAACACAACCTCTATATTTTTTCTTGAGAAAATTTTTGAGCAAATTCTAGGCTATAGTTTCTTATCAACTTGTCCGTTGATTTTTGTGCCTCTTTCGATAGTTTATCTATCGGTAATATTGCAAATGCTATGGTGTCTACTCAATGGAGTAAGTAATTTATGGATTCCTGTTTGCATGTTGTACCAAGAATATCCTTTGAAGAAAAAACTTGCTGTTTGAAGTGTGTATTCCCAAATATTGCAGTTTAATGTCCGCTTCCAATAGTTTGCAAAATGAAGGGAAACCGGAGGATCAGTTTTCCCTTTACTCTTGTTATAATAGCTGACTAAAATACTTTTCTCCAAGAAACATCCACCTTCCTAACCCTTTCTTTGGCATATCAACAAGAAGTCCTAATTTCTCTAATAATTAGAGGCCTGTTGGATGGTAGCCTTTGTCTGTGCTTTCACCTTTTTGCCTTTCTGCTTACGGGCTTGCCACTGCTGTGTGTCACGTAGATACGACAAATACAAGCAGCATTCGAAGAGTCAAATACATACGTGTGAGTTAACAATTGTAGCTTGAAATACTCTGTATTTACTGGGACACAGTATCAATGTTATTTGGCAAAGGTAACAAAATTGGACCGATTTCGTTCTAGCCAAAGCGTTCACCTAGCCGTCTATCATAGTCATAGAAAAGTTTACTGTATTGAAGCTGGGGTTGCGAAGAGAACTCTTTTATATGGTGCAAGTTGTCTAGTTTGAGTTCATAATTTTCTATTTTTTTTAAAGGCGCTTTTTCGGTCTTCTTAATAAATTCAAATTTCAGAGGCCCGCAATTCATAGTAGAGGAGGATTTGGAATTGTACAACAGAATCTGTTCTTGTTGAGTTTGCGTGTTAACACCTGCTAATTGAAGTGGAATAAAAGAGGTGAGGGATAAGTATGTATCAGAAATATTCGGATCAGTTAATTTCATTTTTTACAGGTTCTGACCTGACGTTCCATCGAAGCTACATTTGCAAATGAAACTCATATTTATAAATGTAATTTATTGATTTGTTCAAGGGCGTTTAATTGAAGCAATATAATTCGATCCACTGTGTGATCCAGTAAGCCTTGGAATTTAACCTCAGTTTTTAATTTATTAGAGGTTCGATAATAGCCATGTGGATAACATTCTTTTTTTTTTTTGTATTTTGCAGATCAGAGTATGGCGAAAATATATTACTGCCTTTCTGTTTAGCCCAATTTCGTAATCGTTGATATTTGTCTCTCGACAATCCAATATCAAATAGAAGAGCGGCGCATAAATCTAACTGGGCGCGACGCAACCACAAAACTGTTGCCTTTGACCTGAGACGAAGCTTTATAAAGAAAAGACTGGCCCTTCATATTACCGAGATTTAATAGAAACGTTACTATAGCCAACCTTTTGGTTTAAATTCCTTAACTAGAAATTATTTTGGTCACTTTTCTCAAATTCTGACCCACTAAGCCACTCTTGGGACAGAAGATCGTAGGGAACGCCTACGCGCAATATTACCCCCGCTAATTGCCATGCGACACGAAGACGAGCAGTACCTTGAAACGAATGAAAGGGTGTATTTACTTTTTATCTAAATAATTAATTGATACCCTGATTGTTTTAATCATGATATTTCTGTTACAAAATAAACATTTATTCTAATAAAAATACTACTGAAATGCAACGGTAATTTCTAAGTAAATAAGTTAATAAACTACTTTAAAATTAAAAATCATTCTCAAAAGTAAACTTTTATTCTGGTAAAAAATAAAAGTAACACGTTCACTAATTGTAAATAAATAAACAAATAATTGAATTCAATTTAAATCAACAAAAATACCTAAAAGTCTACAAGAGGTGTTCAAACAGGCCTCCACTGTGAGTGAGACAATAACCCAGACTATTGTAAAATACGGGTGGCGTATTTGCCAAAACTTCAGGGGTTATATCCCTATTAGCCCCATCATATCCTCACAATACACCATACGTATTTCCTGGTCTTCTGAATAAATTTCTTGAGTTATTCGCAATTTGTAACAGCGATATTTGTTCCGCTTTAAAATATTCTGAACTGTTCGAGCATTCATATCAAGTTCTTCGGAAATTGTGGTACTATTGCAAGGAAAATTAATTTCTGCTAAACTATAAACGTCTCCCGGATTTGCTCGTTCTTCAGTAATTTGAGGAACCGGTTGCTCCTCATTATTATCAGTGCATTTTTTACAAATTTTTAGACAACCGGTTGTCTCAAATTTTTTAATAATTTCCGAAATTCTAGATTTAGAAGAAACAGGATGATTTTCGCACGTAAATGCAAATGTGCCGATTATCTCATCCATACATTTACCAGAATAGTATCACTTATTAATCTGCACTTTTTGTCTCACGGAATAAACTACCATTTTAAATTAAAAAAAATTTTGGCGCGAAATACGGAAATACCAACACTTGGTACTTACGCTTCAATGGCTTGAATAAAAGCAAATAGCTTGGAATCCTCTTGTTGTGCTAGGGCGTGGCGTATGCTGCCGCCCGCTTTCACCGCGCCAGTATTTTATTACCCCTCACCCTAGGCCAAACTGGTAATTTATTAAATTTAAGCACATATGTCGATGCTTATATTCTGTCTCATTCTGATTTGAGGAATAATATAGTATCTTCTTTATCTTACTTAAGAAACATCCAGGTTCCGGTTGGGATTTTACACACCTGTATAAGCAGCCATCAGGTCGTTGGAGGATCAGTATCGGATATGCGAGCGTACTGCAAAGAACTAACGATTACTGATAGCGTTATAGTAGTCCTATGAAAATATTAGCATATTGTTAATCAATTCACACGTTAGAATGATCCGATTTTCACGGCTCAAGATATATTATTTTCACAAATTATTAATATTAGAAATAATCAAACTGTAATGAATTACTTCAATTTTATTGCATTATTGATAAATTGCATGAGGTAGTTAACATTATGGGATCTATTTGCGCTAATCCATTTAAAGTAAAAGCATTTGACTGGAACATATGCACGAAAAGGCATATGAGAATGATATTCAATAAAATTTTATTGAAATATTTGGTTATAATATCTTCTTTGCAGCCTTTTTTTCTGATCATGTAACCTTAATGAAACAGTATTTTCAATTTACTAAACTACCTTTTGTAGAACAATCTATACCAAATGAACAGCTTCTTTTACAAAAAACCACAGAGGAGGTGGACATGGAAGAGCCCGGAAGTGACAAGATACACATAATCAAAGACGTGACAGAGCTAAACAGCTTTACAACTGGTAGCGATCATAGATTGGTCAGAGCCACATTAGAGCTAAACATCAGAAAGGAACGAAATACAGAAAAGAAAAACAATAAAGTCGACGTAACCTAGAAACGAACAAGAATTTCAGAAATACATAAATAAAGCACTAAAAGAAATAACAACAGATGACCTAGATCTCCTAATTGATTCAATAACCCATACAATCGCAGAGGCCCAAATGAGGTTTTGTATACGAACTAAAAAAGAAGAAAGGATTAGACCCATGACAAAACTTAAAATAGAAAATAGAAGATCACTTTTAAGAGATAGTAATACAAGCCAACAAGAAATAAACCATGTGAACAAAGAAATATCCAAAGCTATCACGAAAGACATCAGAAAACACAAACAGGAAAAAATAATGCAAACTATAGAGGAGAACAAAAGTGTGAAAGTACTTTGATGAGGCCTAACACCAGGCAAAAAAGACATAATAAAATTAAAGAACAGAAATGGGCAAATAAAATCTAACAGAGAAGGAATGTTAAACATCGTTTAAGAATTCTACGAGACATTGTACAAAAACCAATTAATATTTGAACCCGACGAACACGACACACCAAGAATCACAAATCAGGGCTCCGAAGATATGCCCGAAATCTCAATAGAAGAAATTAACTACGCCTTGAAGAGAATGAAAAACAACAGAGCATCGGGAGAAGACGGAATAGTAATAGAGTCCATAAAATGTAGGGGTCCTGCTCTTATTGAGAAAATTAAAAGATTATTCAATTTATGCCTTGAAAAACCAAATTATTCCGGCCCAATGGAATAACTTTATTACGATCCTCATTCACAAAAAGGGCGACGAAACCAGCCTTGAGAACTATAGATCCGTCAGCCTCCTGAGCCACTCTTATAATCACTAATAGACTAGAGAATAAATCGGATCTTTATCAGCCAAGAGAACAAGCTGGGTTCCGCTCAGGCTACGGGACAAATGACCATTTGCAATGTATCAAACCACTTATTGAAAAAACTGTACAATACAACCGACCACTAAATCTTGTCTTTGTCGACTTTCATAAGCCTTTCGATACCGTGGAATTGGTGTCAATTTTAAGAGCATTAAAAGAATGCAGGGTAGACCAAAGATATTCCAACATCATTTACAATATAAAAATAAGAAGAGGAAATCGACCGGGAGATACAATATCCCCAAAACTGCTTACTACAGTGCTAGAATATGCGTTTAAAGCTTTGGATTGGGAAAAGAAAGGTATTATTATAAATGGGGAAAGATTGAGTGATCTTAGATTCGCTGACGATATAGTCCTAATATCAGATGATCTACAAGAAGTCAGAGAAATGCTAGAAGAACTACAACAGGCAACACAAAGAGCAGGTCTGAGGATAAATTATAACAAAATAAAAATGATGACAAATTTAGTACCAAGTGAGCCTATAAAAATAGAAAATGAAATCATTGAAATTACCGAGAAATATAACTACCTTGGTCACGAAGTTCGGATTGGCAGAGACAACCAGACGTATGAGCTATCCAGACGAATAGCTTTGGGATGGGCTGCTAATGGAAAACTCAAGGGTATATTCAAGACAGATATACCCATAAACCTGAAACGGAAAGCCTTTAACCAATATGTTCTCCCAGTCTTAACATATGGAGCGGAGACACTAACATTGACGAAAACAACTGCTAAGAAACTACAAATAACACAACGCAGAATGGAGAGATCCATGCTGGGGATGTCCCTAAGAGATCAGATCCGAAACGAGGAAGTTAGATGGGGATTGATGATGTCATTATGAGCATCGCAAGGTTAAAGTGGAGATGGGCCGGACATATGGCCAGAATAGGGGACAACAAATGGACGAAATGAGTTTTAGAATGTCGACCGAGAGCGGACAAACGTAGTCAGGGACGACCATCGACCAGATGGACAGAGGACCTCAAAAGAATAGCAACAAACTGGATCGCAGTGGCTCAGAAAAGAGGAGGATGTAAATCTCATTAGGAGGTCTATGTTCAGCAGTGGATAGAAATGGGCTGATGATGATGATGATTGTCAACTTATGATAAAGCAAAAAAAAAAGGAATAAATGTTAAAAATTCTTTGAAGTTTGTTTATTGCATTAAATTTAATTAATAAACGTTTGGGAAATTCGCTTCCAGTACATTTACCTTAAATTTAATGCATGTCCTTTTTACAGTGTATCGTTATTTTGTAACTGGCTAAAAACTTGTTTATTAAAAATGAATTTCTAGTTATCACTCTCAGGAATTTGTTAGTATTGTCATAAGTTGGAAATCCTTATAAGAGGTATTTGATTAAAGGTGCGTCATTTAATTGAATCTTAATTTGGAATTTTAATTATTACCGATTACTGTAAGAGATTGCCAACTTAAGCGGAAATAGCTTGTTTATTTTATGAAAAATATAATTATTTGAAGCAAATATTGAACACGACATAATGAATTAGATCACGCTAGAGATGTACCAACAAAGAGATAACCTACTGTGGATGAGGATACCAAACTACATGTTTTACTTAGCTCTCAGTAAAATCATGTTACTTCTACTAGGCAACCACCACCAGATTATATTCTTAGCCATATAACCATAATAACAGAGATTAATTCTGTCAAAATGCGTCCTATTAAAATGGATCTTAGACCTAACGAAAAATGAACCAAACCATTGTCCTGAATTTTGTGAGTACGTGATGAATTTGCATGGATACTTTTATTAGATGAATGTATGTTTACCATAATTGTCACCTCAACTGACACAACTATCAATTCCCAGAGAAAAGCCCTTAGTTGATGCGAAAGACTCATACCGAAAGACTACAAGAAGTTAATTACAAAAAGTTAATGTTTGAGCAATCAAGTCTTAATACCAATATTTTTTAAGAAAGATCTCATTGTGCAACTGTACAGGGTGAGTCAACGATTGGATGAAGTAGGTTTGTGCCTTTTCGGTGAAATTAACAAAGAAACTATATTTATTGTTTGATACAGTTTATTTTTACGCAGATTTTAAAAATATTTAGGACTCTACAGGGTGAGCCAAAAAACTAGGACAGCATAAAGTTGTATTTTTTTAAATAGAACACCCTATAAACGAATCGTATTTTTGATTAAGCTTATAATTTTAATTCTTTTTTGTTAAGGGTTTACTATAACAGAACTTTATAGTTTCTGAGATAATTAAGTTTAAAGAAAAAAAGTCACATTTTCAAGCATCAATTCAATCCTAAATAACGTTTTCAATTTTGTGACAAATATATTCAAATTTGGAATTTAGCAAGGCCAAGGACAAGTTAACATAATTTTTACCTAATATTTGCAATAAAAGCTACAGGGTGTTGAACACATCGGCTCAAATTTGAACAAGTTTAAATGAATAAATATCTTTTTTTTTAAATGGTACACCCCGTATATTTTCATGTTATTTAATAGAGTAATAAAAACCCTAAAAGTTTTGTTCAATATATCCTATACCTATTTATAATAGTTTTTGAGATATTTCAGTTTTTCTTATTTTCCATACTTTTTTACAGAAATAGTCTTCATTATCATAGTAGCCATGGCAAAAACAATGTAAAAGAACATTTTTCTGTGTGTCAAATTTATAACCGCAATCGCTTCTTTTGGTTTTTATGTAGTGTAGTTTGGTTTTTTTTGCATTCTTCTTATATTGTAAAATGAATTTTCCAAAGAATGAGTTAATAGATATGATTTATACAATAGGAGAGGCTCAAAAAATTGCCTTCTTGCTCAAAGAATTTACAAAATGAAGTATCCTGATCGACGCCAGCCTAATACCCATACTTTTCAAAACTTAATGCAAAGATTTGATTCTTCTGGTACTGTTGATTATCCAAAACGTAAAGTGGTCAACAAACCAGTAACTAATGAAGAAAAAGAACTACAAGTATTGTTAAATGTTCAGGAAAATCCTTATATTGGTAGCCGTCAGTTAACAGCATTATGTGAAACATCACAATCCACCGCTAATCGTACTACCAAGAAATATAGGTATCATCCATATCACATGGAATTACACCAAGAATTGCATGGACAGGATTTTGAAAGTCGTGTAAACTTTTGTCGTACAATAAATGCGGAGATTCAATTAAATCCAAATTTATTATGCAAGGTAATGTTTAGTGATGAAACTACTTTTAGAAGTAACGGTGCCGTAAATAGACGCAACATGCATTATTATGCCACAGAAAACCCATTTTGGATTAGAGAGGTGCAACATCAAAACCACTGGTCATTAAATGTTTGGTGTGGTATTCATCATAATCGAATTATTGGACCCCACTTTTTTAATGAACCACTAAATGGCCATAGTTACCTGAACTTTCTACAAGAAGAACTACCCCAACTGCTTCAAGGTCTCGATAGGGATGAGCTCGACAGTATGTGGTTGCAGCACGATGGTACGCCTCCGCATTACCATCGTGAAGTTCGTGCGTTTTTGGACCAACGATATTCGCAAAAATGGATTGGACGTGGGGGTTTCATTGAGTGGCCACCAAGGTCTTGCGACATCACCCCATTAGATTTCTTCCTATGGGGTTATATTAAAAATAAGGTGTATGTTAATCCACCAACAACAGTGGAAGATATGCGAAACAGGATTACCTGTAGAACAATAACGCCACTAATTTTGTCCAGGGTCCGAGAAAATCTGCAAAAAAGACTAAATTTGTGCATTGCACAAGAGGGTCGTTTATTGGAACACTTATTAAAAAGAAATAATTAATCTCAGTATTTAATAGGTAATTTTTTTGTTTCAATTTAGTATAAAAGTAAATATGTATTTGCCTTGTCGTTATTGTTGTGTTAATTTTTTCACATTATGTTTAATTAAACTATTGCCGTTGTAATATAACGAATAATGTATTTCATCATATTTAACCACATTCTATTTGTTTCTGTAGTTTTTTTTATTATTTTACATGGCTACTATGATAATGAAGACTATTTCTGTAAAAAAGTATGGAAAATAAGAAAAACTGAAATATCTCAAAAACTATTATAAATAGGTATAGGATATATTGAACAAAACTTTTAGGGTTTTTATTATTCTATTAAATAGCATGTAAATATACAGGGTGTACCATTTAAAAAAAAGATATTTATTCATTTAAACTTGTTCAAATTTGAGCCGATGTGTTCAACACCCTGTAGCTTTTATTGCAAATATTAGAAAAGAATTATATTAACTTATCCTTGGCCTTGCTAAATTCCAAATTTGAATATATTTGTCACAAAATTGAAAACGTTATTTAGGATTGAATTGATGCTTGAAAATGTGACTTTTTTTCTTTAAACTTAATTATCTCAGAAACTATAAAGTTTTGTTATAGTAAACCCTCAATAAAAAAGATTTTAAATTATAAGCTAAATCGAAAGTACTATTCGTATATAGGGTGTTCTACTTAAAAAAATACAACTTTATGCTGTCCTAGTTTTTTGGCTCACCCTGTAGAGTCCTAAATATTTTTAAAATCTGCGTAAAAATAAACTGTATCAAACAATAAATATAGTTTCTTTGTAAATTTCACCGAAAAGGCACAAACTTACTTCATCCAATCGTTGACTCACCCGGTATATATAAATCATTTAGTAAATTGGAGGCTTTATAACGGGATCTTTGATTTTAATATATCAGATAACACATTAAATGTATCTTACGCAATTTGCAGTTTTTAGTCTCTCATTTTTCCACTGTTTTTAGTTGAAAACCAGCGCGCGTATGCAGTTATTCAGACGTCATCTGCGCTGAGCGGAATGCTTGTTTCAAAATATTTCCGAATGTTTTGGGCTGTTTGTTGCATTTGTTTGTAAGCGGCTTTAGATTTTTTTTTATAGGATTACCTTAGGACAAGGGTTGTTATAAAGAAACCTGAAAATATCAAGGATCTCCGGCGAAGAATAACCCACTTGGTACGTAGAATAATTCTAGACATATTATATAAGATTTGGGAAGAAATTTACTTGAGGTTAGAACGCTTTCAGTACTTTTTATAACAGAGTAATTTAAGGGGATGTTCCAATGTAGACTCTTGAAAAAAAGGTTATTTTGACTATTTTTTTAGCATTCCTATTACAAATATCATATTTTTTTTGAGCTATATTAATACTCTGTTATGGTACATGTAAAAATTTTCTGATCAATTTTATATCTGTTTTATACAAAAAAATTGTATTTCAGCATGAAGTGTTAAAAAATGAAGGAGGCTGACTTTTGGGAGATTAGCAGTGCTAGTTCATGTCAATGTGCATATTTCATGCCAGGAAAAATTTGGAGAAGATGGGTGTAAAGGTTTTTCAAAATTCCTCAACGCTGCCGGAAAAAAAATGTTTCAAGAAAAAAAACGTTTAAAGCCTTTTTTTATGAAAATTTGGGGAAACGTTCTGCCTGCTCGTAAACCTCTTAATCTTATGATCTAGCATCTCTTTGCAAGATTCTTGATTCCTTGGAAGCTTCCGAGCTGCGACGGTTCAGGCTAGTTACAACTCGCGCATGCAAGACCCATTGAATAATGCTCCCCAAAATATAGAAGAACTTTACGAAATTTTCTGAAAATATTCAAGAATAATTTGCTCCGCAGATGTTTTACACCAAAACCTCATACTTAAGTGAGAAGGAATTCAATTATAGAATATTACAAAAATATTAAAGCAAAATTGCCAGAGTTCACTTGGTCTCCGAGTTTATTCCAGTAAAAATAACTCAAACAGCAAAACGGGTAAAAGATAAGATAACTAAACAACTAAATTTAATTATAGGAACTATTTCAACTATTTTACACCCCTAAATCCCAAAGGATGGACCAAATACCCTGAGATGTGAAAATTACAGCTTCTTGAAGTGTTTTAAAAAGGAAAGTAAACTGTCAAGATAAAAGTCCTCTGCGGTATATCAAAGTTCCATGTGTACACAAAACGCTATTTCCTGCGAGGGCGTTCAAAAATCAAAAGAGATAACAATTTAAAAATGATTCTGTGTAGCAACAGTCGCCTGAACTAAATTTGTTAAATAAGCCAATGCATTAATCTTTAACATTTTCAGTCCAGAATTAAATAAATAACCCACTAGTTATTTTTTAATTAAAGAAATATATTTCTCACCATCCATTATCGACAAAAGCGTTTCCATTCATAGTAAACAATAAGTTTCCTGCCAAAATGCTCCTCTTAAAAATTATATATTTCTTTCGGGTACCTTGCAGAACAGATGTCGCCTCGAACCGACGACGGAAAGCAAGTTATGAATCAGATGTTGTACTGATGGGAAGCTTATAACTTCATTAGACTCATAAAGCATTAACAGGGGTGATTAAGCGAGGGAAAAGTAAATTAATCTATGAAGATTACTACACATTGGAATCAAGTAATAGGACCAAAACAGCTCAAAATAAGAAAATGCAAAAATTAACAGCTTTAAATAAACCATCTGTCAAATTCGACAGTGACAGCCTAAACATAAAACTTAACCTACAAGAAAAACAGAACATAAACAAAGCAAAATCTAGGGAATTGATTACACTCGAGCAGTAGGCAAGAAAACCAAGATTTAACTGAAAAGCGTAACAGTTACAAAAGTAGAACTGAATAGAACCACCCTCAGTCTAATGAATGCCAAGCAAAACAACACAAATAGGTGTCAAACAGTGATAATCAAATGTGACATAAAACTGTACTTTGTAGTGTAAGAATGCAGCAAAAATTCCTATCAAAACAAACTTTCACGCATATGGAGACAAAACATTTTTGATCCTTCTCGGTATAGTTTTAGAGTGGAAAGGGGTACTTAACTTTCTGCCTTTAATTTGGTAGGTACTAAATTTGAGATTGATGGCTTTGCTGCTATTTTGTGATATCAGCAAGGTTTTTTACTGCATCTCGTATAACATTCTTGTAGCAAAACGGAAGCAACATGATTTTGATTCTTCAGTCTCTCGGTAATTAAATTTTACCTTATTCGCATTTTTTTAGATTTGGTATTAGGGGGTTGGGGTGGTGTATTACGAATATGAAGTTAATTTTTTACAATTATTAGGTTGATAAGATACAATATGAGGGACTAAAAATTTTACATTTTCCGGTTTTATCTAAAATTTATATTGCGGGGTTCTTGGGGCGTATACAAACTCAATATGCAATATAAAATATATCAGGCTAAGAAATTTCCGTCTTAAATTCTTTAAATATCGATATAGGAAGGTTTTGAGGCCTATAATACCAATTTAAAATTAATCTGAAATATAACTAAATATTTGTTTGACACAATTTCACTGGTATTTGGAGAACTCTAAGAATCAAAGAATTTTTAGTGGTTCATTTTTGGGTGATTTACAACTTTGGATAAAATGGGTACTTTTTTGCCACCTTGGAGTCATTGCGAGGTAAACTAATCTCGATTAGCACTTAGTTCAAATAATTTATGAATATCAATGAATTCAAAACTAAAAATCGAAAAATAAAATTTTTATAAAAAAATTGAACCGACTTCTAAAAGTGCGCTAAAAAGTGAAAAATAACTATAAATTTTTATATGAAATTGAAATTTTTCAAGTCGGCGCCAAATTATTTCTAAACGAAATAAATAAGTACTAATATATACAAATTATGGTAAGAAAGCAATTACAAATAAAGTATTTTTAAACTGTTTATGCGAATCACATTTTGTCAGGTATTGGCGCCGACTTCAAAAATTTCAATTTCATATAAAAATTTCTAGTTACTTTTCACTTTTTAACGCACTTTTAGAAGTCGGTTCAATTTTTTTATAACATTTTATTTTTATTATCTTGATGATTTTGCTAAAGCAGACTTACCGTGTTATTCAAAATACTATGATGTGTTTGGGCATTGATAGTTAATGTTTTTTAAGTACAATTAGTTTTAATGTATCTTTTAATTAGTATATTGGTCAGTATAATTATTGTAACCTGTAGGACTTTAATTCATATATGTTCATTTTGACGTGTATAATATTGTAAATTGTAAAATTGCAATAATAAATATCTATCTATCTATAAGTTTAAAATTATCATTTTGAGCCTCTCTCAATAAGTTATGAGACATTTGCTTTTGAAGAAGTTAAAAGAATATTTGAAAGCATTTGTGAAACAATTTTTTAGATTATCAAAAAACTGGACAGAGAATGTAGTATGAACAAAATTACCTTTTGACTAAGATGAAGTACAGAGCTACGTACTTATTAAAACTTTAAAATTAAACGATATAGGAGTAATGGCAATTATACAAGCATCAAAAATATCTTAAAAATAGTTCAATGTTTGCTACTTTTACTACTGAAATGACAGAAGCCCGTGAAGTAACAATTTAGAAGCGTATTAAAAACTCACTTATGTTAAAAAAAAAAAGAATAAGAATTTAAAATAATATTGTGATACTTACATTATTACTCGACATGTTGATGCTTGGAAGCACTTATTTATCAAGTAACTTGACGATAAAATATTATATTTGGGTATTAAGATAAACTTATCACACTAATCATATTTATTTTCTCTGATAATTATTTTTATCGTCGCACATAAATATATGTGTAGTTTGAGAGAGTGTGATAAAACAAAAATTAAGTAAAATTTGTATAAAGGAAATTGAACCAACTTCTAAAAAAGCACTAAAAGCGATATAAATTTTTATATGAAATTCAAATTTCTGAAGTTGGCGCCAAACTAATACCTATTCATTCACTTTGAGAAATACTTTATTTGTAATGCCTTTCTTATCGTAACTTATATATACATATATATATATATATATATATATATATATATATATATATATATATATATATATTCACCCGCATATTGACAAATCGACTGACTGAAAAGCTTGACTATTACCAGCCTGTGGAGCAAGCCAGCTTTCGACGTGGATTTAGTACGATAGATCATATCCAAGCCCTACGCACAGTCCTAGAAAAAACCGAGGAATATAACATTCCTATACATCTGCATTTGTAGATTTTCATAAGACCTTTGACTCTATAGAAACGGGCGATCTTGAAATAATTTAATAATACTAGAATTGACTCCAGGTATACCACTATCATACAGAACATATATAAAAACCCAACTATACAGGCTAAAATCGACAAAGACACAAAAACTGAAAAAATAAACATTATAAGAGGTGTGCGTCAGGGAGACGTCATCTCTCCGAAACTATTTACGCTAGCTTTGGAAGATGTTTTAAAAAACTAAATTGGGATGAGAAAGGTTTGAGAGTCGACGGTTCTTATCTTAGTCATCTTCGTTTCGCCGACGATATTGTTGTCATGTCTAGCAACCCAGAAGAGCTAAAACAAATGCTTCAAGATGTCAATGAAGAGGCGAAAAAAGTGGGAATTAAGATGAATTTGGGGAAAACTAAGTTAATGAGCCCTGACGCAAATGTACAAATAGAGATTCAAAATGAAATCATAGAGAATGTCCAAGAGTACATCTATTTAGGCCACGTCATGAAACTGGGCAAAGAAAATCAAACGGTGGAAATAACAAGGATAATAGGGCTGACATGAGCTGCCTTTGGAAAGTTGCAGTACGTATTAAGAGATAGAAATACACCAATCAACCTTAAATGGAAAGTGTATAACACATGTGTCTTGCCTGTTGCTACTTACAGCATGGAAACGATAACACTAACCAAACAAAACGCAAATAGGCTCCGAGTCACTCAACGCTCCATGGAGAGACAAATGTTAGGAATCTCGTGACGGGATAAAATACTAAATCAAGTAATAAGATCAAGAACCAAAGTAGTTGACGTAATTGAACGCATATCACGACTAAAGTGGCGATGGGTGGGGCACACAGCTAGACAACAGCCCGATAGGTGGACGAGTATATTACTGCAATGGCGACCACGAGAAACGAACCGAAAGCGTGGCAGGCAACGCAGATGGGTAGATGATATAAGACCTTGCTGAAAAAGACTGGCTCCAGAAGGCCAAAGACAGATCCCAGTGGAGGATCATCGGAGAGGCTTATGTCCAGGAGTGGACATCAATGGAATGAGAAAGAAGAAGAAGAAGAGGATATATATATATATATATATATATATATATATATATATATATATATAGGGGAAAAATCCAACTTTAGCACTTTTGAACTGTAGTTAAAGGCACATTTTTAATGGCATTGCAAAAATTCTAGAAAGTTCGAAAACTACTAAACGTCCTTCTTGACTGTTCCACCATTTTATAGTGTCACTTGTCAAATGTCAACCGGAAAGTGTAGTGGGTGGTGTAGGTTATGGGGGAAAATTCGGATACCGTAAACAGTGGTGTAGTCAAGCGAAAGATTTAGCTAAAATAGAAAAACAATGTTAAGAAATTACTTGTTTGATATTTTTTACATAATATGAGAGAATTTAATAGAGAGCCTACTCGTCTGGAGATGGACTGTCCAGGAGGCTCAATTACTTTTCTTTTTCCAACTTTAAAACATAAGTGTAAATGGCACTCAGACCCTCGGTGTCACTTTTTATATTCACGGTGTTACTTTCTTGGTTAATATGCACCATTTCATTAAATTCTCTCATATTATTTAAAAAATAGTAGACAAGTAATTTCTTAATATTATTTTTCTATTTTTGATAAAACTTCCCCTTGACATCACCACTGTTTACGGTATACGTATTTTCCCCCACTACTTACACTACCAACTACACTTCACGGTTGACACATGACAGGTATCACTATAAAATGGTGGAATGGTCAAGTAGGACGTATGGCAGTTTTCGAACATTCTAGAATTTTTGCAATTCCATTAAAAATGTGCCTTTAAATACAGTTCAAAAGTGCTAATGTTGGGTTTTCTACCCTGTTTTTCAAACGGGTACTTGTTTAATATTCAAACCACATTGGTAAGTTACTTAATAATTGGAAGTTGGGTTCGTGTAATTAATAATTGTAGAGATGCCCTGAGAAAAAATAAATAAATTCTCGAAAGCTTGACAGAATCAGAAAAGGGTGTTTCTCCTTACCAAAGCTTACAAATTTAAACAGACTGCATCCCCAACATAACTAGTTTGAAATATTATATATATATATATATATATATATATATATATATATATATATATATATATATATATATATATATATATATATATAGGAAAAAGCCAACTAAACCGAGGGTCACTTTTGGGCTGCAATCAGAAGGATTTTATTCCACCAGGACTTCTACAACAGAGAAAATAACCTTGCTTAGTTCTATTCTTATAAAATAAAAACAAAGAAAAAGACCTACCAAAGTGAGTATATATGAAAAGTCAGGTTTTGTTCAACAGAGACAGTCATTAGCACTTAACAATAAGATCACATAATATGAACAAAATATCTTTTAAAAAGCAAAAATTCTCAGATTTAGTTAAGAAAGTAATTTTTAGCACATAAACATCGTTGAAACGCCATTTTAAATTCAAAATCCCGTTTTAATAGATAAAGTTTACACTACTCAAGAACAAGTAACCGTTCTGGGAGCGGAGATAAAAGTAATTAGAGAATTTGTGCCTTTTAAAACATATTTTGTTCATATTGTGATCTTATTGTTAAGTGCTAATTACTGTCTCTGTTGAACAAAACCTGGCTTTTTATATATAGTCACTTTGGTGGGTTATTCTTCATGGCTACTGATAAAAGGTGTGTATAATGTACAAACTTTCTACGGAATTGACGAGCAGTCCAATGTTTATCGCTTAATTTCTAGCAATACCAGAAAATTCAAAACATGGAATTTTCAAAAAGCAGCTACGCTATCGAAGAGCTGAGAAAAAAATATATCGAAAACGTCAGTCGCCTTTTTTTCTTCATTTGAGCCTAGCAAATATGCGTTGAAAACAGATTTGGTGCAAGGCAGCCGAGCATAGAGAGGAGTGGATGCTCGGTATATGAAGCTCTCGAAATAAGAACTCCTACCAATAAATTACTAACATTATGTTCTTTGGGTGTGAAAAGATTATGCTCAGGGTTATGGTATGTCTTAAAAAAAATGCACACGTTTAGTATAAAAATATATTGAACATTTATATATATTCGTTTTTCACAATATCTCATCCTGACAAAGCACTTTTAGTGGCTTACAAGTAACACTACCCAAGTGCCACTCATTAAATGAAATGAAACTTTGAATATAGATAAATGGAAAATATTCACTGTTGAATACAGTAGTTATTCCTATTCAGCCAAAAAACATAATTTTCTAGTCATACATAAAAAATGCATAATCAATCTATGTATATTAGAAAAATTTTGAAATATTTTAGATAAACACTTTTTAATAATAATTTCACACCCTTTTAAAGGAGGGCAAACTTCTTCTTAAGCGAGGAAAATAGAGAATATAAAGCACATCTATTTAAAGCTCGGTGACCATTTGACTTCTCTAGTCACATGTATGTGCATAGGTATGTAAAAATTAATGTCACCAGGGATTTTATATATTTTTTTACATATGTGACTAGAAAATGATATTTTTTTGGCTAAAAACGAATGTTGGCCAATATAAACAAAAACCCATGTCTAATACTTTTCAATCTTTTACCTATATGCAAAGTTTTGTTTCACTTGATGAGTGGCACTTGGGTAGTGTTACTTGTTAGTCGATACAGACCTCTCTTTCATACATATTTTATATTTAAAATAATCTCCAATACATATCGAAACAATGGACAATAAAATCAATATAAAGTTATAATGATATCGCTTTGTTCATTATAATAGCGCTCTCAAACTCTGCTTCGTGTTGATCCTTGTCTCCCCAGCCCCAAATTGCATGACTCCCATCTCCAGTTCGTGTTACACGTGATTTAGCCATTTCATTAGAAACGGCTTTGAGATCGTATGCCCAACCAATTTTTGCAAATAATTCTATAAAATTCCTTGTCAAGTTGAAGGAGAAAGCGCCAAATTCAGCAGATCTGTAATCCCATGGAAAAGTATGATGATAATTATGGAAACCTTCGCCGAAAGTAATTGTTGAAAGGCCTAGGCTATCTGCGGGTTTGATGAATCTGGAAAAGATGTAAGATTTTATTATATATTGAGTAAGTCAAAATTTAACTCTTCATTCAATTACACATTTATTATATATTTAAATACAGATTATTAAGAAAGTTTAAAATAAAATCTCTCCACGGATAGGATACCGCCATCTAGTAAACTTCAGTACTTTTGATTTTTCAGAAACAAAACACCCTGTATAACTTCTTAAATAATTTATTAAAAATTTTAAGACTTGAATTGGTAAAATTTATTTGGTTGCAGCACCTATTCTTTCTGAGAAGTAAGTAATAATATTTTTTTTGGAAATTGTTTAACATAATTTTAATATTTGTAGAATCATACAGCTTTTTTTTTGTGCACTGTTGGAGGTAAGCATCCTCTAAACGTCCCGGCAATTTGATTTTGAGCCGCTCGCATCCGAAATCT
The DNA here is from genome assembly GCA_034092305.1 of Diaprepes abbreviatus. Classification (NCBI taxonomy): domain Eukaryota; kingdom Metazoa; phylum Arthropoda; class Insecta; order Coleoptera; family Curculionidae; genus Diaprepes; species Diaprepes abbreviatus. The sequence continues at coordinate 1,074,372 of JASJET010000338.1, read as the reverse complement.
ATGGATCCTCTTAATATCATCTCTCCAAACATTTCCTCCACTTTGAGTATATTATTGGCGATGAAAACAACGTCATTGACAAAATTTTTTTAATAGTTATACAAATAACAAAGTAAATGTAAACAAAATTTTTATCCGAAGAAATAATTTTTCGGGAAATGTTTAAAAAGGAACTACTAAGTTTTATACCACTAAATTTATTTAGAAAACAGTGACTACAGTTTCAGCTCACAGAGTCATTTTCAAACTGAATTACAAAGGTAGACTAAGTATTCAGTACAGAAACATGAGAAAATTTAACAATAAAAAAAAACTACCTGAGAAATTACATTATTACAAAGGGGAGGTACTAAATTTTGGGAACTAATTATTATTTGGCAACAACAAATAACTGGGAAAACCCAAGTTCTCTCTGGTCATTAAGCAAATTTACATTTTGTTTTTACTATATTTATATATTTCTAAAGATTCAAGAATAATTAACTTTTGGCCCTTTGTTGAATAATGTAATATGTCAGTGTTGCTTAAATTAGGAAAACTGTGGTTGTGTTCTAAGCAATGGTTGGCAAAGCTCGAGTCTGTTTTTTGTAGTCTATATGATTGGTAGTGTTCTGAAAAGCGAGTTTTAAAGCTTCTATCACTTTGTCCAATATACAAGCTATCACACTCTGAACATTTTAACTTATAAACTCCTCATATATCAAATTTATAAATTTTATCTTTAGCATTGTAAAGGATAGTGGACAGATTGTGTTGAGATTTAAAAGCTACTTTTATGTTATGTTTGGAAAAAGTATTAGCTATGTTTTCTGATAGGGTATCACAGTATGACAAAGATATATAAGATGAGCTATCTTTATCATTTTTTGTTTTGGAATATATTGAATTAAATGCTAGTTGTTTTTGTTTTTTAGTTATTAATATTCCAATCCTTTCAATGATATTTAGTTCCTCTTGAAGATCCTCTTTAGAGAGAGACAAAGAGAAGGGGGTGAAAAGAGTCATTGGATATTGTATTACCTGTAAACGTTGGTTTTCTAAAAATTTTAAAATTACACTGATTATTGAGGTGAGATATGATGAGATCAAGAAAATTTATTTTATAGTTATTTTCAGTTTCCAGAAAAAATTGAATTTTTGGATGGCAATTATTAATGTATTGTAAGAATTTTTGAAGCTGTCTAGAAGTGCCTTTAAAACATGCTAGAATATCATCCACATATCTGTACCAAAATTGAATATGGTTTCTGCCTAAAGGGGAATTAAGAATTTTGTTTTCTATGTTTGATATGAAAATGTCTGGTAGGAGAGGGCTAAGAGGAGAACCCATTGGTAGGCCTGAATTTTGTAAATAAAATTTGTTCTTAAACTGGAAATAGGTTTGTGATAAGCAAAGTTCAAAAGAGATTTCGGTAGTAACTATTGGATTTATATTTTGTTCCTGTAACATTTCTCGGAAAAGTATAAAACATTCATCTGTTGGAATATTAGAAAACATGCTTTTTATGTCAAAAGAAACTAGTACGGAGTTATCTGGGGTTTTTATGTTTTTTAGTTTTTGCACGAGATCTACTGAATTATTTAAACTGTGACCTGGTTTAAAGTTGGTTAGTTGTTTTAAGGATGAATTAAGTTCCATACTTAGTTCTCTCGTGGGGCTATTTATGTATGAAACGATTGGGCGAACGGGATTTCCTGATTTGTAATTTTTTATAAGGCCATAGAGTTTTGGTGCTTGTGGGTTCATATTCTTTTTTTATCGAATTATGAAAAAATGGCTGTTATGTTTGACAGGGTTTGTTCCAATTTCGTTTGAAAAACTTTTGTAGGATCGCTTTTAATATCTGTAATATTTTCGGATTGAATAAGTGCTTCTATTTTATTGACATATTCAACTTTTGGTAAAATAACTGTTGCATTTGCTTTATCTGCTTTTGTTATTATTAGATCATTATCTTTTACTTTCTTTCTTATGCTTTTTACTGTGTCGAAAGCTGTATTATTGGATTTTAAATTAGTGGATTTTATATGTTTTTTTAATTGTTCCGGTAGTTAAGTCAATATTATTGGTAAGTTGTATTTTGTTTAGAGCTAGAGTACTTTGTAATAATGTAATTTCTCAGGTAGTTTTTATTTATTGTTAAATTTTCTCATGTTTCTGTATTGATTACTTAGTCTACCTTTGTAATACAGTTTGAAAATGATTCTGTGAGTTGAAACTGCAGTCACTGTTTTCTAAATAAATTTAGTTGTATAAAACATAGCAGTTCCTTTTTAAACATTTCCCGAAGATGATTAACTACCCCATGGTAACGGCTACCAGCATCAACTTTTTAAATAATTTTTGGTGCAGCAACCAGCGAAATCCACCAACCTTATAGGCATTGATTGAAGTGCTAAAAGGTGTCAGTAAATTTTTTAAGACGTTATACATGGTTTTTTATTTTTAAAAATAATAAATAGGCCCGTAACATGAATTATTAATATATAGGTTCTAAAATAGCATTACCGAATATTACAAATACTTTAGGAAATATCTGTAAAGAAATATTTGGCTAAATTTTATAAAACACACTGTATCTTTATTTGGGGTAGCTAACAGAACTTTTCCATATAAGATAAATATTTATCTAATCAAGTAGAATACACCAATGGCTATGTGCAATTAGATCTAAGTCAATCAGTGTAATGCTAAACTAAAATGTCACTATTGGAATAATTTATAGTAGCGAGAGATGGTACCTATATAATGTGATTCACATATCTACACATGTCAATTTTTAGAAAGACTTAATAATTAATAATTATTTTTCATTGTTTTTTCTGTATATTTCTTTTAACCTCTATTGTATTCATTCAATTACCTTTAATTTAGCATTATACAATACCTTTCCGAATATCTGCATAAAAAAAATTACTATGTTTCACTAATATTCATTGAACAAGAGACATATGGATAAAAATTCATGATTACCAAGTTCACGTTAGCAAGATACAGAAGGTCAAGCTTCGAAAATATAGCTTTGTAATGCTTCATTGTCATAAACTTATTTATATCTATAAGAGTTCAAGTACGGGGCATACAAAAAATTTCTTTTTAGCAACGATGCAAAAGACTTTTAACAGCTGCAACAGAATTCAAGTACGGGGGATATTAAAAGGTTCTCTTTAAAACCTATATAAAAGATTTTCAACAGTTGCTTCACCTGTTCTGCAACGACCTTATTTCATCAATAAAAAATTATTTTTGTTTGTTTTCACCCAAATGTGAACCATTCGCAATTTTGTTAGTGTAGTAATATATATATATATATATATATATATATATATATATATATATATATATATATATATATATATATATATAACTGCTGTTATTGTAGTACTCTTTTACATGAATTCAACAAGAATAATTCCAACTTAGGCCAAAACACGGTGGCCAAGTGTTTTGCAGATACAGGTTGTATGCGGAGCCGTTTTGTAGGCGAAGAGCCTTTATGGACCGTTTGATATGCTCTAATTTTGTTTTAAAATCTCTGTGATATACTTAAGTCTCACCTGCCATAACATTCGAAAAAATATTTCAAAGACTCCAAATGATTTTAAAAAGTTTGGAAGGTGAAGTTTTAAAAAAATAGCTTTGTAATGCTTCATTGTCATGAACGAATTTATGTGTATAAGAAATCAAGTACAACTCCGCCTACATGATCGAGGGGTGAATTGAGTAGCTCAACGGTCATGTTGCCGGTCCTAAGCCCGGAAAAAGGAGGAAGGTTCCCAGACCAGGTTAGCTCCCTATCTGGGGTAAAAAAAGATTGCAGGCTCACAGAACCAACACTCTGCCTCGGAACAGGACGGATTCACAGATGACGACCCACGCAAGAAAAAGGTTAACGATTTGGAATAGGAAAAGTGCAATACGAATTGCTACATGGAATATAAGATCATTCAACCACAAAGACCAGGAAACACTAAATGAACTAAAACATCATAAAATCGACATTGGCGCCCTACAGGAAACCAAAAAGAAGGGGAAAGGCCAAAAACAATACGATGACTACCTAGTAATATACAGCGGGGTAGACAAACATGAGAGAGCAAAGAAAGGAGTGGCATTAGCAGTACATAAGAAATATCAAGGGAGTATACGTGAATGTGGTTACATCTCCCCAAGAATTCTGACCGTTAAACTTGAAACAGAAAACCAAAAACTAAATATAATATCAATCTATGCCCCCGAAGACAATAAATCAAAGCAAGAAAGGGAATCATTCTACGACCAGCTCCAGGACACTATCCAGTCACTATCACAAGACCAATCACTAATAATTTTGGGAGACTTTAACGCCCGCATTGGAAACAATGCAATACCTGGGGTTAAACAAAGGTTTAACGAAGACATGTTAAACGATAATGGAGAGCTAATGATCAACCTCTGCACGCTTAATGAGCTGCGAATTAACAACACCTTTTTCGATCATAAAGACCAATATAAATTCACATTCACTAACACTAGAGGATTTAAGTCAATAATTGATTATATCGTCACTAATAGACACCTCCACCCAAGCCAAATCCTTGATGTCAGGACACTGAACTCTGCTGATGTGGGAAGCGATCACAGCTTACTACTCGGGAAAATCAATTTGAAACTTACACCAAAGAAAAACCAAGAACTACCTTTACAGCAGGAAAAGATCAATATAGAAGCACTATGGGACACATCGATAAGAAAACTGTACGAAACGAGACTCGAAGGAAAGATTGAGATTAATCAAATAAACGGACAAGATAGCATTAATACCAGCTGGGAAAAAGTACAGAAAAACATAAAAGAAGCCGCCAGCGAGGCCTTAGGAACAAGAATCCCACATAGAAGTGGAAAAGCCGCAAAAACCCCTTGGTTTTGTCAGGAAATCAAAGACAAATGTAAGGAGAAAAGAAAAGCATATCTTAATTATAGGACACAAAGAACACCGGAATCATATGAAATATACCGAAGAATTAGAAACGAAACGACAACACGCGTAAGACAGATAAAAGATCAACACTGGGAAGCATTTTCTAAGCGAATGGAGAATGACTTCTATGGGCTTCAAAAACAAATCTGGCGACTAATTCGAACACAAAGAAAAGAAGTCAATGAGCTGATAGAAACAAATCACATTACCAATGAAAAGTGGATAGACTACCTAAGCGAACTGTTCAGAGCAGATAACATCGAGACTGAACTTAGCACACCTGAAATAGTGATAAACGAAGACATTGAAATTGGAACCATGGAGGTTAGGGCGGCACTCCAGAAGCTGAAGAACAGGAAGAGCGCAGGACATGATGGCATCCCGAATGAACTACTCAAATACGGTGGCCAACGCCTTACACAAGAATTGACAAAACTGATTCAAAAAATTCTCCATCAACACAAAATACCGGACGAATGGCGCACTAGCACGACCATTCTTATGTTTAAAAAGGGAGACAAAAAAATACCATCGAATTACAGAGGAATAAATCTCTTAAATACCACCCTGAAACTTACTACAAAGATAATAACGGCTAAAATTAACAGCTTAACTACATTGGCAGAGGAACAACAAGGCTTCAGATCGGGAAGATCATGCACAGATGCAGTTTTTGTCATAAGACAAGTAACAGAAAAATCGATTGAATACAACAAACCGGCTTATATGTGCTTCATCGACCTGGTGAAGGCTTTCGACTGTGTGCAATTGAGAGATATCGTACATCTCCTATACAATAGACAAATCCCTCGCAATATAATAAAAACTATTGAAAATATATACACAGCCAATCAAATCCGAGCCAAAATAAACGGAAATCTCACCAAACCAATACCTGTGGGATGTGGCATCCGACAAGGGGACTCTTTAAGTCCTCTTCTATTTAACATCATAATGGACGAGATAATAAAAGCAGTACGTGTGTTGAGAGGATATAGGATGGGAGATCGGGACGTTAATATCTTATGCTATGCTGATGATGCAGTTCTGCTGGCAGAAAACGAAGATGATCTGCAGCGACTGTTACACAGATTCAACTGCACAGCAAAATCATTCAATATGACCATATCAGCCTTAAAAACAAAATGCATGACAACGTCAAAAATACCATTGAGATGTAAATTGGAAGTTGATGGCAAAATTATACAACAGGAGATGAAGTTTAAATATTTAGGAATATCAATCTCGGGATTTGGTGATGTCGAGACTGAGGTGAGGGAACAAACACAAAAAGCGACAAGAATAGCGGGGTGTCTGAACGATACTATATGGCGAAATAAAAACATCGGAACAGAAACTAAATCCAGAATATATAAAGCAGTAATTAGGCCAATTATGACATATACCGCTGAAACTCGCCCCGATACATCAAAAACCAAACAGATTTTAGAAACAACTGAAATGAGGGTGCTGCGCAGGATAACAGGAAAAACACTGTACGATAGAGAAAGGAGTGAAAATGTAAGAGAGAGGTGCAAGGTGGAAAACATAAACGACTGGGTGCTGAACAGAAAGGTGGAATGGAATGGGCACATTGACAGGATGGACGACCGAAGAATTGTGAGAGTCACACGTGATAAGTCACCAGCGGGACGTAGGAGTACAGGACGCCCCCGAAAGCGATGGAGCGACAACTTGAATATATAGTGGACAGAGTGGTGAGGGAAAACAGGCGTTTCGTCTAAACCAAAGAAAGAAGAAGAAGAAAAAGAAGAAATCAAGTACGGGGGATTTTAAAAAGTTCTCTTTAAAACCGAAATAAAAGACTTTCAACAGTTGCTCCGCCTGTTCTGCAACGACCTTATTTCATCAGTAAAAAATGTTTGTTGTTTGCTTTCAAGAAAGGTATTAATAGTCAGTGTCAACTGGCTATCGTATGCAAAATGATGTTCTGTGAGACACTCTTTCAAACTTCCCAAGAAAATAAGATAAGACGGAGTTAAGTCTGAACCATACGCAATTTAGTTAGAGTATTGTAATGTAGGCAACTGCTATTATTGTAGTGCCCTTTTGCATGAATTCAACCAGAATAATTCAATTTTGGACCTAAAATACGGTGGCCACAAAATCTAAGTTTTGAAAAGCATATCCCCTTTGGTTTGACAATATCCTTAAAGTGAAACCTGTTAAGAGTTAATATACCATTATAAAAGCACAGAAGTGGAATTAGATACGAAGATCTACTGAGTATCCGCATTTGCGGAAGCAGAAGCATGAGACATCTACATTACCAACACAGATTTATGTATATATGTCTAGAAAAATTGTAAGTTATGTTGTCTACGTGATTAAAACCTAGACATTTACAAAAATAATTTATTTTAATACTAAATTGTGCACTGATAAGAACCTATTGGGTACTTGGGTACTTCCCTCAACTAATAATGGGAATTTACTTAAGAAAGGATGATTTTAATAATTTCAGCAAAAAATGGATAAATATTGAAATAAAGAGATTGTTCCTTGTGCTGTATTTGGGTTGACGGTACATCATCAGTAACTTCCATGATTTGGCAGAGGATAGCTGAAGATTGGAGAGCCTCGTTCTGAATTATATTTATTGGTTGGCATTTGTTCTGCTCCCTTTTCAAGAGCCGCTGGAGTAACCAGTTTGGGCTTAGGTGCCGTTCATTGGTTGCTCTTGAGGAGAGTTTTCCGGTGGTAGATATCTTATGTTAATCATCTTCATATTCAGATTGTCATTCTTTCCAGTTTTAATGTATTCGCGAATCAATCTTACTTGCATTTTTCTATGTCAGCAATTTACTGTCAGTTGTTATAATTAATTTTGTTACCTGTCTCGAGCTAATGTAAGAAAAGGATAGATATTGTCTGTCCACTTCTTATAATAAGTTTATGCTCTTTTAGCCTTGCTGATATTCTTCTATTAGTTGGATCTGCAGGTGCTGCATGCCATCTTGTACACTCCTTGATTTTCCAGGTCGATTTTTTTCAATGCATTTCATAGGGTTGAATCTGTTGTTTTATAGGCTGTAGACATATTCTGTTTTCGGAGTAATCTATTATCTTCTTCTTCTTCATGTACCTTCTCCATTTCGGAGGTTGGCTATCATCAATGCTATTCTGACTTTGGAAGCTGCGGCCTTGAATAGATCAGATGACTTGACGTTGAACCATTCTCACAAATTCCTAAGCCAGGATATTCTTCTTCTTCCAACAGATCTTTTTCCCACAATCTTTCCCTGGATTATGAGTTGCAGAATCTTATACCTTGGACCTCTCATGATGTGGTCGATATATTGCAATTTTCTCTTTTTTACTTCATATAGGATCTCTACGTCTTTCTTCATTCTTCTCAGAACCTCCAAGTTGGTCACATGTTCTGTCCATGATATTCGCAGCATCCTACGGTAGGTCCACATCTCGAAGGCTTCTAGTTTCTGCTCGCAATGTAAGTTGAGGGTCCAAGCTTCTACACCATACAATAGGACTGGGAATACATAACATTTAAGCATCCGAATTCTTAGGTCCAGGCTCAGATCGCGACTACAGAGCAGCTTCTTGATCTTCACAAAGGATGCACGGGTCTTCTCAATGCGAATCTTTATTTCTGAACAATAGTCCACGGAACAGTTGACACTTGTACCCAAATAGTCATATCTCTCGACTCTTTCCAACCTTTCGCCTTCGACATACAGATGTTCATTGGGTACTTCAGTTTTGGTGACAATCATGTATTTGGTCTTCTTAACATTAAGTGTCAGACCATATTCTCGACTAGTTATGGTGACATTATTCAACATATTCTGAAGGTTTTGCATGTTTTCGGCGAGAAGTACTGTGTCGTCTGCGTAGCGCAAATTGTTCTGTGGAATGCCGTTAACTCGTATTCCACCGGTAATCTATTATGCCTTTGATAAATGAAAGTGCCACAATCTCTCTGTTATCAGTGAATTTTATGACTTTATTAATAGTTTGTGTGTTGAGAGATTCTTTTATTATTGGTTGCAGTTCTTTGTGTTTTCCTAGACCGTCAGATAAAAGAAGGGATTACTTAGATTAGAGTATTGATCATGCCGTATATCTTTGAAAGGTTGTGGTATGAATCGGCATTGAGGTATCGGTCCATGTGGGTAGATTTTCGATATATTGTGTGCTATATGTGCCTACTCAATTTTTTGTTGAAGAGTTAAGAAATTTCAGGAAGTAATTGAGTTATTGTTTGCCATGGGGCCTTTTCACAAATACGTCATCTATGTAGCGAGTAGAGTGCAGTATTTATATTTATCTTTATCTCCATGAGTCCATCCTTCTCCAACTTTGGAAATATTATAACTTAATTTGAATTTTATTATTTACTATTGTTCTTAAATCTAGGGTCAGATATTCAACTATCTATAAAAAGAAAAATGTTTTACCTTGTTAAAATTCTAATTCAATTGTTTCTAAACGTCACTAACTGCAATTGATATTGAAATCAAATCTAAATAAATTAGCACTAAGGACGGACATGTCAACAAACAAGGAAAATGTAAAAATTTTGTGCGATGACGTTTGTTTTACATCTGGAATTGTTGGCCTTAGAATTAAACACAATGAACGTTATTAAATAAAATGTTTAAAGTTTCGAATTTGATGTCAGGTTTCAACTTTTTCTCTAAATTAGCGATTGTTTTAATTGCTAGAAAATTTTATTTCTTAATATTGGTACTTAAACTATATTTTATAAAAATGTAATAAGAAATAACTAATTTGTGCTTATATTTAAGATAACGAATCTAATGTGGCGGCCATATGTTAGAAAAAGATTAATTTTTTAGATTTAATTGTAGAAACAAAGTTCTTTAATAGTGAAATTGATATTTAAGTTAACACACTAGGATATTTGTGGTCAGCGGTTTTTTATTTTACATTTTCAAAATTTTTACATACAAGATGGCGGATCCAACATGGCGACATGAAAATCCCAGAAACCTTTTATTTTTTGTTAAAAACTTTATTATAAGGGTATTTTAAGTGGCTAATTCTAAATATTCATACATATTTTGATTTGATTTTTAGATTTAAGATAGCGGTGAATTCAATATAGCGTCCAAATATTATAAAATGCCCACTTTTAGCATTAATTGGAGAACTAATCGTTTTTAACGATGAAGATTTAATTTTATTTGGCACACAAAAATACTTGTAATTATTCGAAATAAATTTTGAGTAAAGTACAAAATTTTTATATACGAGATAACGGATCCAATATGTAAGTATGAAAATACTAAATATTTTAAATTTTTTACATTATTTTTATAGTAGGGATTATCTAGCTCACTTATTGTAAATTTTTATTTAAATTTTGAAAATTTTAACGTTTTAAATGGCGGCGGATCTAAATATTATAATAAGATAATATTCATCTTCAGTCCTAAAAATAAATCTTTATTTTAATATAATTTTTATTCATTTTGTCACACAATACCTTCGAACATACCTCTATTGAATTAGCATAACGTCAGAACTAGGGCCCGGTTATTTAAACGCTGAATAACGTAGTAATATTTTCATTTATATTTGATTAAGTGTTTATAAATAGTAGATGTTTCATTTCTTGATTCACATATACCGATTTTATGCTATCCATTTTTAATTGCATTATTTATACCAATATCATATGATAATCGGTACGTCAATTCTAGAATATGAATTTATGGTAATCTAAATTATTATTATTGTTATTTTCGATAAGTAAACCATATCTAATAATATTTACCGATAAAAATAGGTTTTTAAATCCTCTTTCTGTTAATATTAATGCGAGTTTGGCATTTATAGTAATTTCTTACATTTAAAAACACTGAAAAAGCATATAAATTGAAAGAAAAGACAAGTAAACATGTTTATGTCTGTCAAACATCACAAAAGCCTTTTCCCCACCGACCATATACAACCTTCTAACAAATCTATTGTTGTTTAAATCTAAAGGGTATGATCGAAGTCCAATCTTTATTATCAATAAATTTATTAAATGCAATTTTTAACACTCAAAAATATTACCATCAGATTAATAAGAATATTCCATCGATGCTTATATCTTTGATGTCCCATTTATATAAACATCGATGGAATATACGTGAATCATCTCAGATTTGCTGATGACATAATCTTAATAGCAAGTAATCTCCAAGAATTGAACGAAATGCTACAACAGCTAAACGACGTATCCGCATCTGTAGGCCTTAAAATGAACTACAACAAAACAAAAATAATTAGCCACGAACAGGCAGACATAACAATACGGAACCAGAGGATAGAAAACGTCGAACACTATGTATACTTGGGTCATGATATCAGACTAGGGAAATCATACCAGGATGTTGAAATAAAAAGAAGAAAACAGCTGACAAGGGCCTCTTTCGGTAAACTTGTATACATCCTGAAAAATAATTCAATTCCCATAAATCTAAAAAGAAAAGTATACGACACATGCCTATTACCGGTGTGTACGTATGGATTAGAGACCATGTCCCTTACCAAAAAGTCCGCTAAAAAATTAGAAATAGTCCAAAGAGCGGTGAAAAGAAACATGCTTGGAATATCATTAAGAGACAGGATTAGAAACACCGAGATAAGACGCAAAACGAAAGTCAAGGACATCGTGGAGGAGGTTGCAAAGATGAAGTGGCGATGGGCTGGTCACATAGCCCGATATGAAGACAACAGATGGACACGAAGAATCCTGGAATGGAGACCGAGGGAGACAACAAGAAGCACGGGAAGACCTCAGAAAAGATGGGTGGACGACATAAGGACAGTGGCGGTCAAACAGTGTATGAGATTGGCGAAGAATAGAGAAAGATGGAAACAATTGAGAGAGACCTACATCCAGGAGTGGATGGACAGAGGTTGACAAGGAGAGAGAGAGAGAGAGAGACTAAGAATATTATTTTATTACTAATTTATGTTCTGACACTGGTACGAAATAATAACTGCTTTAAATGTACAGTATAGCTACAGCTTTACTATATTTAGCTTTCAGTTTGCATGTAATTGTTTCACAAATATTTCTGAGTGTACATAAAAAAGGTCATAGTAAGAAAATGATTTTAGCTCAGTCATACAGCTGTTTGATATATACGATACTTTGGGTTGATGAGGATCGTTTGCTTGCTTTTTTAGCCTGTATCTTCAAGCTATTTTCAACCCCATTATGTGGTCAATTATTATGAGCTGTAGCATGGCACTCAGCTTCCAAATTAAAGTCTTTTTTGTGGTTCATTAAATAAGATATGTTATAGCAATTTTTGAAATATTGTTTAGCCCTATCAGATCTATAGAATAGCGATAGTATTATATTTTAACTTATCAGAAAGAACTATTAAAATCTTGTATTCGTATCTCGATATTACTATGCCGAGCTTGTATTTTTGAACATTAATACGATTAGTTCTGCGATTTATGCTTCAAAAGGGCGCTTATTTATAAAAATTAATAATCATATATATATATATATATATATATATATATATATATATATATATATATATATATATATATATATATATATATATATAGGGTGTTTGGTACATCGATAGAAAGTTTGGAAGAGTTGATAGAGAATGTCATTTTGAATAATTTATGCCTTAGTATGAAAATGCACGGTTGTCGAGTTACAGCACATTTTATAATTTTTGGGTTTTCTGGCAATTGGTGATTTAATTTTTATAATACTGGAATAATTTTCCGGTTTAAAATATATTTTTTTCTTTGGTTCATACACTATAATATCAACAAGAGGACTAAAATTAAAATAACACACAGAAAACTGTGTACTCAAAAATCTTATTCATCTGCGAAAATTCAAGTTTCATTCTTAGATTTGAGAGAGGTTATTTTCTAACAGTGAGAGAAATAAATGCATTAAATTTATTTTAAAAATAACCTTGTTAAATTACCTTTACAGTGGTTTATCGAAACCCATATCAATAAAATATTACATTCATTAAATTCTGGAAAGATATTCATATTAACGAAATTAATCATTTTCTCTATTCACTTTTTCTTTATTTAAAGTACAAAATATCTAATGTATTGCATTCGATGTTCTAAACGCTTAAAAGATGAATTTTTGTATTTCTGTTCACCATGCCGATAATTGTTATTTCTAAAATAAACATAAACAAAATAAAAACACCAATAGATAAACAACCAGTTGTGGAACGTTTTGAAAATTGAAGGAAAACATCCATTTCATTACACCCCGGTTCAAGGCCTTAAAGAAGGTGATCCAGCATGGAGAATTATGTTCTGCCGTTATTTGTTAAATGCTGATATGGAAGATGGACTCTTCTTAAAAAGTATTTTATGGACCGATGAATCGGAATTTTCTCGGGAGGGAATCACCAACTTCCACAATCTGCATTATTAGGCTGATGAGAATCCACATATGGAAAAAGAAATATCATTCCAACACAAATTCAGTATAAATGTATGGGCAGCGGTAATCGGAAGTACTTTCATTGGGACATATTTCCTTCCTGAACATTTAAACGGAGACAATTATGTTTTGTAGTGTTTTTACGAAATGAAATGCCGAACATCGTGAATGAAATACCATTAAAGACAGAATAATTTTTCAGAACGACGGATGTCCAAAACATAATCGGCTGGACGTAAGAGATTTTTTAAATGAAACATTCCCTAATCGTTGGATCAGAAGAAACGGTCCCATATTGTGGCCTGCGAGGTCCCCACACTTGAAGCCTATAGATTTTCACATCCGGGAACGTATGAAAGAACTTGTTTATAAAGTTGAAATAGTGGACCGTAATCAACTGATTGAAAGAATTAATGAAGCAGGTATCACACTTAGGGAAGAAATGAGACTAGGCGTAACCATCACCCAAGTGAGAAAAAGGGCCCGAAAATGTATTAGAAATAATGGCTCACATTTCGAGCATAACATGTAAAATAATACTTAATGCGATTTTGGTAATTTTAGGAAAATAAAAATAAATAGAGAAAATTGTTAATTTCGTTAACATGAATATCTTCCCTGAATTTAACGGATTTAATATTTTATTGATACGGATTTCGATAAACTACTGTAAAGGTAATTCAATAAAGTTATTTTTAAAATAAATTGAATGTATTTATCTTTCTCACTGTTAGAAAAAACATCACTCAAATCTAAGAATGAAACTTGAATTTTCGTAGATGAATAATATTTTTGAGTGCACAGTTTTCTGTGTGTTATTTTAATTTTAGTCCTCTTGTTGTTATTATAGTGTATGAACCAAAGAATAAAAAAAAATATATCACCAATTGCCAGCAACCACACAACCATGCATTTTTGTACTAAGTCATATATGGCATTAATTATTCAAAATGATATTCTCTATCACCTCTTCCAAACTTTCTATCGATGTACCAAACACCCTGTATATATATTTATATATATATATATATATATATATATATATATATATATACACATATATATATATATATATATATATATATATATACATATACATATATATATATATATATATATATATATATACCATCCTTAATAACTTTGTTAAATAGAAAAATTTAAAAAAAAGAAAAAACACGTCAATTTAGATATACAGGGGGAAGTTTAATTTTGCATTTGTTAAAAGTCTGTCAATCACCTCCTCACGTCCAGCTAACCTCACTTTGATATGTCAAATAGGAACCCCCACCTTGTGACACATCATTGTAAGCAGCATAAAATTGTCTATCCAACCGTATAAAAAAAATTAAATCGGTTGACGTACAAGCGAACAGTGTGCAAAAATGTCTTGTAATAATGCATAATATATCGGCCTCGAACTTTAGTATGTCAAATGATTACCCTATAGTGTGATACATCATTTTAAAGGGCATACTATCTCCTATTTAGCCAATAAAAAAAAACAAAATCTGTTGATGTACAAGCGAATAGTAAGAAAAGATGTGTGGTAATAATAGACACCTAATCACATTAAACTTTATTATGTCAAATGGCTACTTCATAGAGTAAAATATTATTTTAAATTTAAAATAAATATTTTTTTAAAATAATAAACAGTTAAAATATTTGCGAGAAAAAAACTAAGCCTGTTTTAAAATTCATCGCAAAATTCATTGCAGTCTAATCAATCTAGTGTATTTATTTCAATGATATTTTTTGCGGTACCTGATAGGTACAAAAAATCACTGCAATAAATAAAATTTTTAAGATCTTTAAACACCAGTTACTTATTATTGTTAAAATTGTCATTGTGACGCCTAGTTGAAACGTGAATATAAATGGTGTATACGCTAGCCGAAAGAATAGAAATAATTTTTCTCTATGGAGCTGAAGATCGGTGCGCTCGTAGAACCGCCAGAACATTTAACGAGAGGCATCAAGACAAAAACGTGGGCCATAAATATGTACTCGAATTGGTACGAAAGTTTGAAGAAACGGGATCCGTTTGTAATAAAAAATATATTGAGAAAAGGGTTGTAGATGAAGCATGCCAAATCGAGGTACTAGGACAGTTTGCAATAGATCCAACTTTATCCATCTCAAAGGTCGCAGATTTAACCAACATTTCTGCTGGCTCTGTGCATAAAGTTTTAAAACAAAATAAGTTTTTTCCCTACAAAATTCAAATTCTTCAAGAACTCGGAGAAGACGATTTTGATAGGAGAATTCAATTTTGCGAATTAATGTGCCAACGAATTGACGAGGACCCCCATTTACCTAAGAATATCTGCTTTAGTGATGAATCAAATTTTTTTCTAAATGGACTGGTTAACAGACATAACTGCAGATACTGGGATAATGAAAATCCGCACCTTTTCCGAGAAGGGCATACTCAATATCCCGAAAAAATTAACGTGTGGGCAGGAATTTATGGCAATGAAATCATCGGGCCATTTTTTTTGGAAGATAATTTAACTGGGCAAATTTATTTAAACCTTTTAGAAAACACAATATACCCTGCCATTGTGCAATCTTTAGAAAATCAAGTGGATGAAAATGCTGTTATGGTACTAAATGAAAATAATTTGCATTTCCAGCAAGATGGAGCTCCCCCGCACTACGCTTTGGCAATTCGAGAATGGCTTGATGAACATTTTCCAGGGACGTGGATTGGCAGACGTGGTGCAATTGAATGGCCAGCACGGTCTCCAGACCTAACCCCTCTAGACTTTTTTCTTTGGGGGTATTTAAAAAGCAAGGTTTATAAAACCCCACCTGAAAATATTGACGATTTAAAAGATCGAATTGTTCGGGAATGTAGAGGAATTAGCAGAGAAACCCTTGCCAATGTTCGTGGGGAATTTCAAAATAGGCTTTTTTATTGTCTCGCTAATAACGGCGCACATTTTGAATATTTAATAAAATAATTTTCTTCAACTGAATAAAACTGAATAAACTGCTTATATTTAACACATATTTTTGCATCCTAATTGCCTATAACGTCTATTAACTTAATTTTTTTTGACATCGTTGGATAGCAGATCGTACGTCCTTTAAAATGATGTATCACACTATAGGGTAATCCTTTGACATACCAAAGTTCGAGGCCGATATATTATGCATTATTACAAGACATTTTTGCACACTATTCGCTTGTACGTCAACCGATTTAATTTTTTTTATACGGTTGGATAGACAATTTTATGCTGCTTACAATGATGTGTCACAAGGTGGGGTTCCCATTTGACATATCAAAGTGAGGTTAGCTGGAGTTGAGGAGGTGATTGACAGACTTTTAACAAATGCAAAATGAAACTTCCCCCTGTATATCTAAATTGACGTGTTTTTTCTTTTTTTTAAATTTTTCTATTTAAGAAAGTTATTAAGGATGGTTCGTTTTTCTATTTAAGAAACTTATTAAGGATGGTTCGTTTTGAAATGAAGGCACTGTATATATATATATATATATATATATATATATATATATATATATATATATATATATATATATATATATATATATATATAATTTTGATTGTTTCTATAACAAATAAAACACTTACCTATCGTATGGTTTATATCCAAATCTGTGTGCAAATGAATTAATTGTCAGCGTGTTATGTACGATTACCAAATATCTCACAATATTTATGCAATATGCATTCATAAACGTTTCGTTCCAGAAGTACATTGGCAACACAACTGGAACTATAAAGCAAGCGATTGGCATCACGTAAAAGTAGTACTTATGTTGAAAATTTGTAAAAGGATCTTTGTAGAGATCAGATAGATCTATTCCTTTTCCTTTTTCTATTACATCGGGGTGCTTTTTCATCATAATCCATCCAATATGAGAGAAAAAGAATCCTCGATTTACATTGTGGGGATCTGCAGATGTGTCGGAATATTTGTGATGACCTCGATGATCACGACACCAGTTTATAATGGAAGCCTAAAAATAATTGTCGGTTACAATAGTTTTTATACAATATCACCCTTCGGTAGCCCAAAGCTGTTGACACTTTGGATACCAGTGGGATATATTATCATACAAATGCTTTAGAATTTCCTGCAATCTACTACTTTTAATAGTTTTATTTGTAAAAATTTAAATCTTGTTTACAATTTGATCCTGTCTGTCCTTCGTCCGTTTGTAAGTTCGAACGTTTTTTTTTCCATATTTTGGAATTTTAAAGGAATATGTTTTGAATTACAACAAATGTTACCCGAAATTAAAACTTAATTTAAAATTAGGTTATTTCCATGAAATTTGTTATTTTAATTACCAACAAAAATATGAATTTACATTACCGATTCCATTCAAAATTATTCCGTGAAAATAATCAAAAAATAAAATGCTTGCTTCGTGAACTATATTATTTTCGCGAAAGAATCCTTTTCAAGGAAATTATCGAGATTTTAAAGTTGAGCTTAAAGCTTTTGCAGTGAAGAAAAATGAACGGCAAATTATAAAAAAATTATGTGTAAAATTGAAAATTATGAATTACTAAAAAAGACTATAAAACGTACTTAAAGAAAACCTTAATTAAATTCTAAAAACTCTTAAAATTAGAATATAAAATCGATATTAAACACACGGTGTTTAATTTAAAATAAGAAAGTTATTTGACTTTATGATAATGATAATAAAAATCAAAAGTTTATAAACCCTTAATAATTTTTGAGATAATTCTTATTTTACAATAAATTGTAATTTGCTTAAATAAGCAAGGTGGGCACGCTTCTCAAATTTTGTTCTATAATTTCGAAAATAGGTAAGTATCTTAAGAACGGTTTATCTTAGGTATATGAAACATAACATTGGCTCGCCCTTATTTGGCCCGCGATATCATAATATGCAATATTATACAGCGTATTTCATTTAAATCTTGACAACTGTGGTGCAAAACTTTTTTTTGAGTTATTACGTATACTTTACAATAGTTTTAGAATGTGGTGTCAATAAACCTACACATCCCTTGTTAAAAATTTGCTTAAAATATTTTATCGTTCCCTATATATTTACCGACGGAAATGTCTATATATATATATATATATATATATATATATATATATATATATATATATATATATATATATATATATATATATATATATACCCAATTACAAATTTAAAACGTCAAAATCTATTTATAAAACTTACCTCATAAACGCATGAGTTCATTACTACAAGTAAAAATTTTAATGGTGCTTTGGCTTTATACGACCTGTGAGACCATAATCTGTGTGCTCCTGCTGTTACTCCAAGTTGACCGAAAATTCCAAAAAATGTAGCTAAAAATGGTAATTATAGATTATAAATTTTAAGAAAATATATATCATTGAGGGAATGCAAATACAAGATGTCTCTAAAAGGTCTATGCAAAATGTTATCGCAAGTTCCTGAGGCTCAAATATGAAAATCTAGTCTAAATAACCTCTGTTCAAAAGTTGATTGTATCTTAAACACAAGGCATCAAAGTTATAATTTTTTAAAACTTTTCCATAAATATTTATCTGAATAATATGTTGATTTGCACCAAACTGGCCACTTTGGGTTTTTTTAGAACAAGAAATTAAGATCTGATTATATTTTTGTATGGATTAGCAGCACTTCGCCGAAAAACTAAAGCTCTATAACTTTTAGTACCTCTAAATATTATATTTCTAATTAATAATACTTATTTCTTGACTTATTTTATCTAAAAATGTTATACCTAATAGGTATCGTTTTGGGCAGCTGTTTCTGAGATTATCGAACTAAGAACAATAAGAATAACCCAAAAAATCTGTAAAAAACCCAAACAAAAAAAAATTATTTAAAATGACCTCCGTTTTAATGTACATAAAGTTAATTCTACAGAGCAAGTTGAACTGCACATTTTCCATCACCTCTTCTGGAGCTCAGGACAAAATGTTGACTGAATTTTTTACTCCTGCCCACAATTCTTTTTCGGTGTTTAAAGGTCTACTAAATATCTTTTTTTAAGAGTTACCCATAAAGAGTAATCTATAGGCACCAAAAGTGGATGCAATATACTTTCAGTTGGGTGTATAAAACACAATTATATAAGAGAAACTTTGTTTTTAACTAATTGAAAAAAATCCTATACTATAAGGACAAACATACTCTGTTCTAACACAGTTGGAGACAAAGCTCTATCTCAGATTGCAAGAATACCAGGAAAGGGGGAAGTCTTTCCCATAGTGATGCACCGCCATCTATAGATCGGTTTCGAACTTGTTGGTTCTCGTCGTAAAGTAAATCCTTTAAGCAACTTATACAAAATATGAAATCTAATACATACAGAATAAATCTCTACGAGATTATATATTCAGATTGCGGGAAATGCTGGGAGATTGCGCTGCTTGTATTAGATTTCATATTTTGTCTAATATAAGTTGCTTAAAGGCTTTACTTATCCGTTATTGAGGTGCGCTGGCCTATTCTGTTCTGACAAGAACCAACAAGTTCGAAACTGGTCTAGAGATGAATAGCGCACCACCTCGGAAAAGGCTTCCACCCTTCCTTGGTATTCTTGCAATCTGACATAGAGCTTTTTCTCTAAGCGTGTTAGAACAGATGACATTTGTCATTAAAGTATAGGGTGTTTTCAGTTGGTTAAGAACTAATCTTCTCTAATATAATTGTAATCTATAGACATTAAATCTGAAGAGTGAGATGACCAATTTGCAGTAGCATCATTTTCTCTGCAGATTCATCGATTTAACATTTAATGTGGATTGTAAGGTGCACCAGTGGTGTTCATGTTGATAATGTATGATTTTATTGCATTTAGGATTTTTTTAGCATAAACATGTGCATTATGTAAATTTGTGATACCCATTTTTGTAAAGCAACATTCAATAATTTTTTTTATGAAAATTTTAAAAAGTTGGTAAAAGCTCTTACACTGCCTGGGGGTGAAATGGAGGCAGCTACTGTTCTCTTAAAGTTCTTACGCCTTTTACCAGCAACAAATGTTTTTTGGTTTAGTCTGCGACTATTTGGAAATCTTTTTCCGTATACTTTCACTTATTTCTAGGTATTTCCTTAACTACTAATACAATTTCGATCATTTCTGCTCTAGTGTAATATCTGGATATTTAAAAATTAAACGATGAATTATTTAACAATTTTTTTTGTACCTATTGACTATACCAGATATTGTTACCTCGTTGCTATGTGAATTTTTTTCTGTAGTTGACCTATTGACTCCTAAATATGTATAATTTTTTTTGGACCATTTCTAAGCCTGGAAACTTTAAATATAGGTGAAATGTACATTGAAACTCTAATCAGATCTTGAATTTTCATCCTAATTAACCAACACCAAAAGGTCCAAATCTAATTCAATTCAAACTATGACAAAGGTGTATATTTATAAAAAAAAATTAAAAAATTATGATTTTAATACCAGTATTAGCGATTATTTTTGTTGAATATCCTGAGAAGTCTTTGAATTTGCGAATAATTCTCGAAAAACGAATAGCACAAAATAGTGTATTGGCGACGATATATAGAAATCATTGTTTTTATAAGGGAGTGTTTGGTGGAAAACCTCGAAGAGTAATTAAACCTTGGGGAGTAACCGGCCAAAAGTTAAAACCAATCACGACATATTCAGAAGCGCAGAAATGAATTTCCCTGGATGAACGGTGAATTCCCATAGCACTTGCGAGAATAAAATATCACATGGCACTACTTAATAGGGAAATTTTGAAGGAAAACGTGATATTCTGAGGAGAAATCTCGGTGATTCCTTGAGCCTCACGACTAACTCATCCGCGGTGAATAGCAGATTTTGAGTGGTGTTTTGTTGCAGATTTCTAAAAAATCACTTCTTTTTTCTCGAATAAGTCGGAACATTCTACCGTGGAAGATTTCCTAAGTCCACACTAATTGGTCCTGCATAAATAGCTCTGTTCTTCTAACTTGAATTCTCCGGAGGCAGAGAAATATATGTCTCATGTACCTTTTGACTAAAAGGCAAGTCAACAATAAATACTAGTAAAGAAAACTTTGCTATGGATTTTTTTATAATTGGCTCTTCGGCCCGAGCGAATTAGTTGTAAAGAATTTCCCGCGATAAAATTTCCCAACCTTTTTGGGCATTTGTAGCAAAACTCCTCCCGGAAGGGGGTAAGACTTCATTTATCGGGCGCGAATTAGTCATCCTAAACGAGGTTAGTTGTGGACAAAACACCACCCCGGATAGGATTAGAATTCATTTAATTAAATCAAATTTTCCAGTAAAACGCCACCTATTAAGAGGTGCCATTTAATATTTTGTACTTGTAGTCCCCATGGAAATTCACCACTTATCAAGGTAAACTAGTAATTACGCGTCTGAATGTGTCTCGATTGGTTTTAGGTTATTCCCAAAGATTTAACTACTCTTCGAGATTTCCCTCAAAATATCCCCCCCCCACAAATGGTGAACTCGATGTCTCGTCCGTGAATACACTATAATAATCGTCGTTTTATCGAAGGGTTTCCGATAATTTTAAATAATTATTCGCGGATATAGAGACTTCAGAATTTTCAGAAAATATAATCGCGAATACATTGCGAAATCAGTATCGACTGAAATACTATTCTGTCACGACAAATTAACGACAAATTCCTGGCAGGTTAATTGTTAAAAAATATTTCTTAGTAACAACCCCATTAGGAGGTTTGCTAACTTTATATCAAACAAACCATGTAATATTTAAAAAAAAATAAACTACATATTTTTTTCTTTCACAACTAAATAACGACTATTTAGCGGCATCTTCTGGACAATTTTTTGATTTGCACAATTTTTCTCGCTAACTTTATATACATAAAAACCTAAATTATTTAAAAAGATTAAGGTAAATTCTTCTTGTTCTAACCATAAAATTTGTCTTGTTGTTACTGGATAATATTAGATTTTGTGTTTTTAGAATGGGAACAATTAAAATTGCCACAGAACAATACGAAAAAGAAGGATAATAAAAGTGTTTAATACCATCACAGAAGATACAAGAGGCTTTAAAGAGATGTTAGAAAGTTCTTCAACAAAATCTATTCAGACTCAAGTTAAAGTGATTTTCAGCATATATGAGCAGTTTATATGAAAGTAACCAAAGAATAACATGTACATGGAATAAGTGAGGGAGTAAAAGGATACCACGTTTTAGTAACTTTTGACATTCTCTGTCTTCATACTACGCATAGCACTGTTACAAATAAATTTAAAATTTCTTACATTTTAGGTACTGGAGAAGTCTAAAGGGCGAAACTAAATAACATGAACTTGAAAAAATACTCCACTAAATGAAAAATGTACAGTTAATCTTTCCAATAAAGAAGAAAAACTTTGCAAATTTTTGATTTTACTTAATCGTCCAAAAAGTAATATAAAGTGAAAGAAGAAATTATTAACCGATTTCTAAAAGAAGGAGGTTCTCAATTCGTCGAGTATGTATTTTTTTATGTATGTACAGCGATTACTCCGGAACGGCATCACCGATTTAAATGAAATTTTTTATATTATGTTCAGGAAGTTGCTGCGGTGGTCCCATAGTTTTTTTGACGAATTTGGTGCAGTAAAATCCAAGATGGTGCTGACAATATGGCGGCAAAAAAAAAAAGAATTTTATTCGATTTTCTCCAAAATTGGTATGTGGGAATTTTCGGGGTCGTGTACAACCAATCTGAAATTATTTGCAAGAACTTCAATATGGCGAATCAACTATGGCAGACAAAAAATTTTTATTTTGTCCAATTTTCTCCAAAATTGGTGTGGGGGGATTTTAGGGACTGCACACAACGAAAAATTCAATACGGTGGATCCAATATGGCCGAGAAAAGGATTAATTTTGTTCGATTTTCTCCAAAATTGGTACGGAGGAGTTTTTGGGGTCGCACCTAACGAATCAAAATTTATATTTAAGAAATTCAATATGACGGATAAAAATTAACTTTGTCCGATTTTTGTCAAAATTGATATAGGGGAGTTTTTTGGAGCCTGAATCTGAAATATAAAAGAAATAAATATGGCGTATATAATATGGCGAATTAAAGATTCTATATCCCTCAATTTTGTCTAAAATCAGTATTGGGAGCATTTTGTTGGTCTTAATTGCGGATTTAAAATATTTTTTGAAAAACTGAATCTGACGAATTCAATATGGCGTCCTGAAAATTTTACATTCTTCGATTTTCTCTAAAACTGATCCCCTTTATCAGTTTTTGAGGGTGTAAATTATGAATTTAATAGTAATTTTCAGGATTCAATATGGCGAATCGAATAAAGCGGATTAAAATTTAAAATAGTGGATTTACTATGACATACTAAATATTTGTTTGACACAATTTCACTGGTATTTGGAGAATCCTAGGAATAAAAGAATTTTTAGTGATTCATTTTAGGGTGTTTACAACTTTGAATAAAATGGATACTTTTTTGCCACCTTAGAGTCATTGTGAGGTACACTAATCTCGATTTGTACTTAGTTCAAATAATTTATGGATATCATAATGAATTCAAAACTAAAAATCGAAAAATAAAATTGAACCAACTTTTAAAAGTGCACCAAAAATTGAAAAATAACTATAAATCTTTATATGAAATTGAAATTTTTGAAGTCGGCGTCAAATTATTTTTAAATGAAATAGATTACTATTAATATATACAAATTATGGTAAGAAAGCAATTACAAATAAAGTATTTTTAATCTGTTTAATCGAATCACATTTTGTCAGGTAGATATTTGTTTGACGAAAATTTCAATTTCATATAAAATTTTATAGTTATTTTTCACTCTTTAGCGCACTTTCAGAAGTCGGTTCAATTTTTTTTATAAAAATTTTATTTTAAATCAACTTTTGCACGGATTTTAACTGAGAAAAATAAAGCAGTAATACCGTTGCGTATTTCTTATTAATTCTTGGATATAAAATTTTTAAAAATCTAGTTTTTAGACCTAGAGTAAAAATTTCAAAATTCGCGGCACACGAAACTGTTAGCAAAATAAAATATATATATATATATATATATATATATATATATATATATATATATATATATATATATATATATATATATATAAAAATTAATTATTTCTTACGAGAAAAGTAAAAAAAAACTTTTTAGTTGTCCTTGTTAACCACAATTTTACTTTTAAGATCATCTTTAAGAGGACTAAGAAATATATCACTGTGATTTTACTACCCGATTAGTAGTGTGTAAATTTATTTCCGTTAATATCCGTCATTGGTACTAGTCAACCATCTTTTTGAACCATTTTTTTTGAAACAAATCAAAAAAAGTGTAGATTTTTCTTTAACTTATTAACCAGATTTCACCAATCAAACAACAATAATCAAAATTAGCCACGAACTCACTTGTATTAAAATTTAAATCAAACTTATTTAAGTTTAACGAAAATAATATAAATTAACATTTATTTATGCTAAAATAATGTGCAGGTAAATATTTAAAATAATGTTAAAAAGTAATAATTTACTTACCGAAAATTAATGTGTAAGGCTTTGGATTTCCTTTAAACAATAGGTATATTCCATATGATCCTATCACATGCAAAATAAAAAATATTATTATATTTTTCCAAACTAACTCTAACTTCATTTTTTTTGACTTGTCTTCAGTGAGACCCATGGTGGTAGTTCAAATTTTAACTATGAATAACTCATGTGCATTCCCTGCTTTTAATAAAAGACACTGCGTCATAACAGTATAAATTTCAATATTTGAATTTTTAAATTGCGTATTAAATTGTTATTTAATATATGTCATCTTTTTTGCCAAATAAAATTGAAATACATTATTGCCATTGTTCTAATGATCGAAATTCAGGTTGGACTAAAAATATTGAATTTTTGATGAGTACAAAATACCAGCACGCATCATCAAAATTCATTGTTTGTTTTTAATCAGAAATAATCTAATTTTATTGACGAATTTCTGCTTCCGCTTTAACGTAGTTTTGAGAAAACGTCAAAATATTGATGTCATTATTTAAATGGGTCAGAACCAGACACAACAAGTATTTTCTATTTTTTTAGTCAGTTAACATTGTAGTGTAGGGAATAATTTCAAGGAAGCGGATGTGAGAAAATGATGATTTCTATTAGTTTAAAGATATTTGGGATTATATTTTATAGGAGATACACCTCGTAAAAAAAGATCCATGCAGAAGTAAATAATAAATCTAAGAATATGCAATTATCAATAAACTCTCTAAAAACAAATACCCGGGAAGGAAACGATGACTGAACTGTTCTGGACATACTTCCCTGGATCATTAATAATAGAGGAATTACAGGAGATTTGGAAACTCAGTGAAGCTGTCACAACCAGGGCAAGAACCACCAAGGAGAACTGGCAAACAGCAAAAAAGGTAATTACCGATGAAAAAATAAAACGAGCCATAAATTCATTTAAACTACATAAATTGCCGGGACCGGAAGGGACTTAACTAACAATGCTACACAAGGGCCACTATATATCTAGGATATATTCCAAAAGGAAACTAACTAGGGTAGTATTTATTCAGAAACCTGGTAAACCAAACTATTGAACAGCAAAGGCATTTAGACAGATAAGCCTAATGTCATTTATCCTTAAAAGTCTCGAGAAGCTGTTGGAGAGGCATTCTAGAGATGATTCAATGGCAAACAGTTCGTTGCATCAGAACTCCACACAGGACTGGGAGATCAACAGAGGCAGCGCTTTATAAACTAGTCAGCAAAGTAGAAAATAAACCGGCAAATGGAGAAGTGCTTCTACGAACATTTCTAGACATATTATTGAATGCCCTGATAATATGTCTTTGCAATCAATTATCACTGCAATAAGAAACGTATATTTAGAATAGACCTATTGCAGATACTTTGAAAACATGTTAATGCATAGAGTTGTCTATACAGAATTGCTTGGAGAAACGCTGATGGCACGGATGATGGAGGGTGCCAACAGGAGGTAGTTCTCTCTCCACTGCTTGGGTTTTGCGAATTCTAAAAGGGGAGGGTCACTCTGTACTTGAATATGCAGATGACTTAGTAATATTAATCTAAGGTAAATTTAATACGACTGTAAGGGAAAGAATGCAACGGGCTCTCAGGGTTGTAGAAAGATGGGTGGAATAGGAAGACTGTTCTTATCTCATTCACTAAACAAACGAAACTAGAGGATCTCGGTCCCATCATCCTGTAAGAAAACACAGTACCACTTTCCAGGCAAGTAAAATATCTGGGGGTCATTTTGGACTCCAGACTGACCTGGAACAAGCAAGTGGAAAATATAATAAAGAAATCAGAAACAATCTTTATGATTGTTAGAAGATTATGTGGGAAAACAGGGGGTCCCTCACTGTAGATGACGCACTGTTGTGGTGAGACCAGCAATCACATATGCTGCTTTAGTTTGGTGGCCCAAGGTAATGCAAAGAACGATCATGATAAAGCTAAGCGGCATACAGAAGGTCGCCTGCTTGAGCATTACGGAGGCAATGAAATCGACCCCCACTTCGGCAATGGAGTGCATTCTGTATCTACCTCCGCTATACTTAGTGATTCAGAGAGAAGCGAGAATGGGGCTTCATGGGCTATATCAATAACACAAAAGCCGTTGACTTGACACAAAACTATATGGAACAAAATTAGTAACCCAGAGTTGGAAAGGACACTGACCATATGACCTCGGGTTACTGCTATAATATACCGTTCGAGGTCGTAATAGATGATTGAATAGCGAGTAAAAGAGGAAAACCGGAAACGTCCTCTCGTGCAACTATCTGGTACACTGACCGTTCAAAAACCAGTTGCGAGCGTAGCCTCCACACAGATTAAGTCGTATACGATTAAAAACGTTTAGAAACTTTTAAAATTAAAATTAAAACTAGAACATTCAACACACTGCGCACATTGACATTATTAAAACAATAAACCTTTTTAATAACAACCCAAAAGGGTGAGGTTATGCCACACACAGTCATAGCATAATATAGCAATAAAATTTTCCAAAAATTTAAATTACATACAAGTATGTGAAAGTCTCAGTAGAGATTTTCTGTATGAGTTTTTATTTTCTAATTTCTTGTCAATTGTATTTCAAATCAATAATTCATTGACAATGAGCAAAAAGAGAGAAAAGGGCAGAAAGAAAGGGCATTAAAAGTTTATTAATCTACAGCGTTACTGTTATCGGTCATTCTGTAATATATTTCAAACACTTGGGTTCAGTGGCGTGAAATAATTTCCATTTTTGTAAAAAAGCAACAAATTACACGAACGTAGGCATAGTTAAAATTTGTTGAAATGTATTAACTATTAATATACTTAGAATGAAGTGTCTGAAACTGAAAAAGATGATCAAAATTATTATAAGATTGCACCTCAAGCAATCATAACTCCCTGACATTTAAATTGCTTAATGATTTAAGGAAAAATTTTGAAAATGGGGTTGCGGTCATTTACGTTGTTCATTTTTACATTGAGGCAATGATCGGGGTTTCTCTGTATCTCCCTGCATATTTCAAGATCCTCTCTGTAATCCAAGGTTTTAGAGTTATTACCCCTGAAGTGGTATAACATTTTACTATTATGAGTTGGAGAGAAACTGTGTTTGGTAAAACTAATATGGTGACCAATTATTCTGGGCAATGAACAGTGGGCTATTGATGTTCTAAATAGTCTTAATTCTCTGCATCCTGCTCTAAAATTTACCTTAGAAATAGAAACCGAAAACAAACTTAATTTCTTAGATTTAACTATCAGAAAAACCAATAATTCTCTCAGTTTCAAAATCTTTCGAAAACCCACCCAAACAGACCACATAATTTCTTCTAATTCTAACCACCATTTACAACATAAAATGGCCTCAATAAACTGCTATGTTAATAAATTGCTCAACATTCCCATGTCAGCGGAGGATTACAACAACGAGGTCAATATTCTGAAGCAAATTGCCGTAAACAATGGGTATGAGCATACAGTCATCGACAAATATATAGAGAAAATTAAAAACAAGAAAGAGTTCCAAGAGGCTTACAGCTCGACTCCTTACAATGAAAGTCAGCAAGGGAAAAATTTTTCTCACTCTCGTACTTAGGTCACTTCTCTAATAAAATAGCACGGACTCTAACAAACCACACTCAAAATGTGAATATTTCATTTAAGAGTCTAAATCAGTTACCATCTGGTCAATAACAAACAATTGATATTTCATATCCAAAAAAGTGGTGTCTATCAACTTTCTTGCCCAGACTGCCCTTCAACGTATATAGGAAAAACTATTAGACCTTTAGCAGTCCGAATTAGAGTACATATTAACAAACCTCAGGCCTCTGTGTTTGGTCACCATATTATTTTTACCAAACAGAGTTTCTCTCCAACTCATAATAGTAAAATCTTATACCACTCCAGAGGTAATAACTCTAAAACCTTGGATTACAGAGGGGATCTTGAAATATGCAGGGAGATAAAGAGAAACCCCGATCATTGCCTCAATGTAAGAATGAACAACGTAAATGACCGCAACCCCATTTTCAAACTTTTTCCCTAAATCATTAAACAATTTAAATGACTGGGAGCTGTGATTGCGTGGGGTGCAATCTGATAATAATTTTGATGTTCTTTTTCAGTTTCAGACACTTCATTCTAAGTATATTAATAGTTAACACATTTCAACAAATTTTAAGTAAGCCTATGTTCGTGTAATTTTTTGCTTTTTTACAAAAATGGAAATTATTTCACGCCACTGAACCCAAGTATTCGAAATATATCACAGAATGGCCGATAACAGTAACGCTGTAGATTAATAAACTTTTAATGCCCTTTCTTTCTGCCCTTTTCTCTCTTTTTGCTCATTGTCAATGAATTATTGATTTGAAATACAATTGACAAGAAATTAGAAAATAAAAACTCATACAGAAAATCTCTACTGAGACTTTCACATACTTGTATGTAATTTAAATTTTTGGAAAATTTTATTGCTATAATATGCTATGACTGTGTGTGGCCTAACCTCACCCTTTTGGGTTTTTATTAAAAAGGTTTATTGTTTTAATAATGTCAATGTGCGCAGTATGTTGAATGTTCTAGTTTTAATTTTAATTTTAAAAGTTTCTAAAAGTTTTTAATCGTATACGACTTATTCTGTGTGGAGGCTACGCTCGCAACTGGAGACTGTTCTCAAACTGGCAGGGTTAAGGTGTGCCCTTTGACAAGTGAGTGTGGTTGGTGAGTACTGAGTAAACTTATTTGCTGACCATATTCTCTTGTTTCTAGGGTCTGAGCCCCGAGGATGGTCTTAATTAGACCGAAAGCACTTGGCCGATAGTAATAATTTAAAAATATACACTGAAATACAAAATCCGTCTATTTCTTGATTTCTTCGGTATACAACCTGTTAATAACTTATATATGGATTACAACCGAGGAAAGAAATAACTCTTCCCTTGGGGAAATACCTAATAGTGTTCAAGCCAGAAATATATGCAATTTTATAATGTGCAGATGAGATAAAAGGGAGATCTTACAAAGGGAAGCAAATATACCTATATTCTGATAGCCAAGAAGGGCTGAAGGCTCTTAAGGGCTAAAAGGTAACATCAAGATTGGTCTGGGAGTACCAGAGTAAACTCACAACTCTGGCAAAGGGCAACAGAGTTATGTTAAAATGTGTTCCAGGACACAAAGGCATACATGGAAACGAAAAAGTCGACGAGCTAGCGAGGGCTAGTGTATTACCTCTATATATTGGTCTAGAGCGGGCTTTTGGAGTACCGCGGTGTGTTGCCTGGAAAGCAGTCAAACAATCAATCAGAAAAGAACACAAAAACTACTGGATAGCCCGACAGGGATTGAATCGCGACAAGCTATTTATTGGAAACCCTTACCCGAAATTAGCAAAGAAACTACTCCAAATGAGCATAAATCAATTAAGAGCTAGTACAGGTATAATGATGAGTCATATGTCCGTCAAAGTACATCTGAATAAAATGAACCTGTATAACGGAGAACTCAACTGCAGACTATGTGACCAAGCTGAGGAAACAGGAAAGCACATCATATGTGACTAAGTTCCTAGAAAGAAAGCGACAGTAAACTTTCGAAACTTTAGTTGACTTCTTTACTTTCGTTTATGATTTTGTTCTGGTTACGAGTAATTTGCATATTACGACATAAAATGATAAGGAGTGGAATTTTATTCAGTTGTATCAAGAATAAAGCGTCACTTTAAACTAATATTGAATATAGTCCATAGAAGTTAGATAAAAAAATTTAATCGCCGATTTTATTAATGAAAAATGGCGTCTTAAAAATTTATCTCAATGTTAGCATTGGCTGCTTTGTGCTAAAAAAATAACGGACCAATAATAGTCACTTTTTCGGTTTTCCAGTTTATCTCGAAAACTTGTGCAAAAAAAGTTTTAGAAAATTGAATTAGCTGTTGATTCGTTTTATTAAAATTATAGGTGGCGCTACTAGTTATCGAGATAAAATGAAATTGTTCTTTGTTTAAAATAAAATCATATTTATTTACAAACACAATTTTGAAATAATAGAGTTGAAAACTGCTGCATACAATACTTTAACCATATCCCTATGGTTTCCTACTTAAACAATCCCTTAATGTTAATAAGCAACTTCGCAGTGATTTTTTGAAAAAAAAACTCTATTTCAGCTTCTAGTGGTCGTACACAATTTTTTTTTTCAAAATGTGCGTCAAAATCTCAGCTATCGCGTCCATTTATCGGCATTGCGATATTAATAATTGTCGAAGAGTTATTCTATTTGTTTATCAGTTTCAACAATTTAAGATCAACAATTCATTTTTGTAATTGTTAGTATAAGTCCGAAACTTTCATTTGCGTACCAGCAGACCACTGTACGATTTCTAGATCGCTGAGAATAAGCAATAAAAAAACATAAAAAGTTATAAACAAATTTACTATGCAAAAAATTATTGAATATTTTTAGTTGAAATTTTGCACATTTGTCATATGTAAGAAGAGCCTCTTTCAGTTGCAATATAAAGTTAAAACAATCTTTCTGTTGTTTATAAACAATGGAAAAAACAGCCCTCTTACCAAGTTTTTTTACAATAACTAACGAAAAAATTATCCGGTTAGTATGGGCCTTGGCTCATTTTGTAGATATTTTTAATGCGCACAACTTTTGTTTGAAACTATTTTACAAAAAAAATTTTATAAAAAAAATTGAACCGACTTCTAAAAGTGTGCTAAAAAGTGAAAAATAACTAGAAACTTTTATATAAAATTGAAATTTTTGAAGTCGGCGCCAAAGTAATACCTGACAAAACGTGATTCGCATAAATAGATTAAATATACTTCATTTGTAATTGCTTTCTTACCATAATTTATATATATCAGTAGTTATTTAATTCATTTAGAAATAATTTGGCGCCGACTTCAAAAATTTTAATATCATATAAAAATTTCTAGTTATTTTTCACTTTTTAGTGAACTTTTAGAAATCGGTTCAATTTTTTTTATAAAAATTCTATTTATTCAATTTTTAGTTTTGAATTCATTATGATATTCATAAATTATTTGAAGTAAGTGCTAATCGAGATTAGTGTACCTCGCAATGACTACAAGGTGAAAAAAAAGTACTCATTTTATCCAGAATTGTAAATTATCCCAAAAATGAACCATTAGAAATTCTTTGATTCTTAGAGTTCTCCAAATACCAATGAAATTGTGTCAAACAAATATTTAGTCTGTCATAGTAAATCCACTATCTTAAATTTCAAATTAAATTTAGATCGGTAATATAGGCCCCAAAACCTTCCAGTATCGATATTTAAAGAATTTGATTCGTAAATTTCTTAGCCCGAAATATTTTATATTGCATATTAAGTTAGTATATGCCCGAAGAACTCTGCAATATCAATTTTAGATAAAACCGGAAAATGTAAAATTTTTAGTCCCTCATAATGTATCTTATCAACCTAATGGTTGCAAAAAATTAACTTCATATTCGTAATACACCACCCCCCAACCCCCTAATACTAAATCTGAAAAAATGCGAATAAGGTAAAATTTTCAACCCACCATATTGGATCCGAAATATTAAATTTAAAAAAAAATAATTTTAACGTCTTAATTTAATGCAAATCTAAACCCTTCAAAGCCCCCTAGTATCAATTTTAGATGAAATCCAGAAATTAAAAATTTCTAAACGGTCATATCAGATTTTCTTAAAATAATTTTATATTCGCTATTTGCATCCTCAAAAACGAAGTTCCACATTTGAACAAAATCGAAAAATGTAAAATTTTCAGTCAGCTATATTGCATTAGCAATATTGAATCCTGAAAAAATACTATTAAATTTATAACTTACACCCTCAACAATCCTCTATATCAGTTTTGGAGAAAGTCAAAAAATGTATAATTTGTAGGACACCATATTGAATTAGCCAGATTGAGTTTTTCAAAAAATATTTTAATTTCGTAATTAACACTAACAAAATCCCCCATTGCTGACTTTAGACCAAATCGAGAGATGTAGAATCTTTAATCCGCCATCTTAGATCCGCCATATTTAATTTTTTTAGAATAATATCAGATTCAAAAACTCCCCCAATATCAATTTTGAAAAAAATCGGACAAAATTAATTTTTAATCCACCTTATTGGATACGCCATATAGAATTTTTTAAAAATAATTTTAGATTCGTCATGTGCGACCTGGATAACTCCCCCGTACCAATTTTGGAGAAAAGCGGATAAAATTGATTTTTTGTCCGCCATATTGGATCTGTCATATTGAATTTTTTAAAAATAATTTCAGATTTGTTATGTGAGACCCCGAAAACTCCCCCATACCAATTTTGGAGAAAATCAGGCAAAATTGATTTTTTCGTCCGCTATATTGGAACCGCTATATTGCATTTTTTAAAAATAATTTTAGAATCGTCATGTACGACCCCGAAAACTTCTCCGTACCAATTTTGGAGAAAATTGGATAAAAGTGATTTTTCTGTCCGCCATATTGGATCCGCCATATTGAATTTTTTAAAAATATTTTGAATTCGTTATGTGCGACCTCGAAAACTCCCCCCATACCAATTTTGGAGAACATCGGACAAAATTAATTTTTTTTGGCCGCCATATTGTAAACGCCATCTTGGATTTTACTGCATCAATTTCATCTAAAAAAAATATGGGACCACCGCAGCAACTTCCTGAACATAACGTAAAAATTTCATTCAAATCAGTGCAGCCGTTCTGGAGTAATCGGTGTACATACATAAAAAAAAAAAGATACATAGTCAACGAATTGAGAATAATTAATTTGGTTGTATTATATTTTCTGCAATATAAAGTGAAATATATGTTGTAAAAAAAGTGATTTTGTTTTTTTTTTAATCTTTGCAAATTCACTAAATTACTTGTGGTTTGGGTTTATCATATTTTATATTCTTTTTCCCTTCTTTAAAAATCCAAAAAAATATCAGGGAGTGACATAAAATTTCAAAATACACAACAGTGTTATTAGTGAGTCATATTCAAGGGTTTCCTTTGCTTGATGTTGATTATATTTTTAATAAGTTTTAAGACCATAACAGAAGTGAAAATTTTGCCGTATTTAATTTTTAATTATTAATTTTTCCTTAGCCTCTAATTTAAATTCAAAAATTTTATGCAAAAATACATTGAACCCAAAATCAAGGGTGTCAATACTTTGTTCTGTTCGTAGAAGATACTTGCGTAAATAACATTTGACAAGTAAATGTTTACATTATTAAAAAATTAAAATTCCATTACATCGTTTTTAAGAATTTGTACGATTGTTTCCATAAATAGAATTTTGTTTACCAACAAGTTTGGATTGTGTAAAAATAACTTGTTATTATCAGACTATCTATTCCTTATCTCAAAAACTGAAAGAAAATTTTTTCCATTAGAATTCCAGTTAAATTTCTAAGTCAGTTTTTACTCAGGCTGAAAGTGTGTATAAATATGGCGAGTCGAGCGCGTGACGAGCTTGCATTGCACTTGCAACGAACTCTTTGATCTTTGCCGGTTCGAACCCTTCTTCGACGCTCGGCGCCAAAAGAGATTTATAGCGTCTGGACGGTGTAAACCAATAAAGGGTAAAGAAAAAACATATTTAGGTTTTGATTATGTTCTTTATTTTCCGAAATGAAATTTAGTCAGTTTTTTCTTATTTTCGAAATATTTAATAAAGAATCCCGATATCTGCTTATATGGGGTTCAACATAACGGTGGTGCCGGGACATTAGAAATAAATCTAATTTTTTAAATGACTTTATTTACATATTATAAAAATACCTTTTTGTTGTACTTTAACAAGATCTATTAATAAATCTTAGAAATCAGCCTTTACACGAGTTTGTGTTTTCCCGTTCACTGGCCAATATTACGATACCTCATGGTGTCAAATTGGCTGAAATTTTTTTTAGGATGATATTTTCTTTATATTTTTATATTCCGAAATAAATAAGAGGTGGGTTTTCTTATTTTCGAAATATTACTTAATTAATCCAGAAAGTAGCTTATATGTAGATCGTCAGTAATCTGTTCACGATTCAATATGGCAGTTTTCAGGTTGCTAAATATGAACCTACTTTTTTCAGGACCATTATTTTCTAATTATCTTGAATATTTCAAAGTAAAAAGTGAAATTTAACCAGTTACAAAAATGTTTACTAGTTTGTTTGGCGATGATTGTCGCAGCTAGTGTGGCTGCATCGATGCGAACTTCAATTAAGTTATTCTTTAATAACATAGTTAATGCCGTTTCACCAGTCCTCGCTGATAATTTTTTTAATGTATTAAAAAATTAACATATTCCTTAAAGTTTACATTTTGGGTTATCCCGAGTTACGAATTAGTTGTGCTCATGTAAGTTTAATGGATTTTAATTAATGTGTTCGAAGCACAACATTTCCATGTTTTTCAGCCCATTTGTCTATCACATGTTTCTTAAATTGTCTTTCTTCTTTAGTAAACCGTTCATAAAGGGAATATGTTTTTTCGATAACCAATCTGTAATATCGCTTTTCCAACTATGGTATTGGCAACTTTTCTACTAGTCTTGAATGATAACTGGTGTTATCCAAAACTATAACAGACTTCTCCGGAATCAATTGTATCATTTATTTATCTATTATCAAATATCTTTGATAGATATCTGTCACCATTTATTCATGTTAATCTTGGTAGATTTCAGTTCAAACTGCAGCAAAACTCCTATAAATTCATTAACACCTCCAATATGAGTTATATTGAGTTTGTGGCCCTAAGCGGGTAAAGGTTTTAAGTCTGTCGATAACCCTTCTAAGAATGCTTCACTAAAACATGCTATATTCTTATCTTCATACATTTTTTTGTACTAAGTGTCTTGTACTGAGACAGATTACATAAAATGTTTATGCCTTCCCCGTGGTATTTTCTAATTTCTCGCAAATACCGTTTTCTTTAAAAGTATTTCCTCTGTATCACCTCTATTTTCACTTTCCCTACAAGAAATTCATTTTTGTCAGCACAGATTGGTATTTCGCATGCCAAGCATATTCTAGTCTTGTTTCATAACTTTCAAAACTTTATTCGTATAATTTTTTTCTTCTCGGGTACGGTTGAGACTAGCACACAGTTCCACTTTTCCTATCCCTAATTCGCCTAATAGGTTGTAAATTCGCTAAGTTTTGGAGTAAAAGTAGAAAATTTCAACAGCCATCACTAAAAGTTGTAAGACAATAACATCGCAAGCCCTTACATTTAGACACATCTGAAGTATACTTAAAAATGTCATTACTATTAATTGATAAGATTAAGATGTATACTTTTAAATCTAATTATCTTTTAAGTATACAACTCTCCCCTCAAATATATACTTAAGATAAGTAGTGGGAATAGGGGGCTCCTAGTTGACCCCCCCACCACTTTTTTGATTGGTCAGCCAAGAATGACCTTGTTTCTGATTGGCTGCCCAAGTTCGCCCCCTATTCCGATTGGTTTCATAAACTCCGCCTCTTTTTGCTCCACCTCCTACCTCCTTCCTAACCACCACAGTAGTTGGAGGGGAGCTGGTAGCAGTTGGAGGGGAGCTGGTATTTTAAACCATCGAATCTGAGCGAACTTCAGTCATTCGTGCGCGATGTCAAATAGCGACCAACAACAACAACAACAGCAACTCATTGAACGTGTAGGCCAAGTAATAATTTCCTACCAAAATAACGGAAAAAATCTTACCGATTTTGAAGATCAAGACTTGGCCTTCTTTCCCATCAACTACTTGAAAACATTCGTCGATTCACTTAGTTTACAACAAATTTGGAACAGGTTGCCGGAAAATTATAGAAGTGACGAAGAATTGCAGCTAAATTTGCCGTGTTTTAAACACTATCCAATATATCAACACCACATAGACGGCCCACCATTATCAATAAAAAAGTGTTGTAAAATTAAAAAATAGTGTGAACAAGTGAATCGAGTTTCATCGGACAGTCTTCGAAATGGATCAGACACATGTATATTTAGATTCTGCTTGCGATGAAACGATCCAGTCAATGTACAAAGATGAAACAACTCATTTTAACTTGGCTGGAAGAGGAAAGTTTCACGCAAGACAGGATTCTCTGATCACTATTGATCGAAATAATTTCGAAGACGACGATGAAGATGAAGAAGATGATGGGATAGAGGATAATGGCGTTCCAAACGGGTGTGGAGAAGAGGGGCTCGTGAAAGTGGCAAAAATAAATGCAAGTGATACATTAACACCAAATTACCTTACGCGAGAAGTGTGCGTTTTTCAATCTTATGTCGTAATTATTTCATCTTCTGGCGGTGCATATAATTTATGTTGTGAATGTTACTATATACATGCTCTAAATTGCCCAAATGGGAAAAATAATTTTGTTAATAGTCACTATAAACGATCCTTTATATGTTGCGAAAAAGATCTGCAATGCAACACGTGTGAAAACGATTTATTCATAACAACTCCTTCACAAGCATGTATAATATGTAACAAACCAGAACTAAAGAATATGCAAAACCATCTAATTGAAAAATCAAATTTTAAATAAATTTATTTCACTTGCACTTATTCATGCACTATGGCGTTTTTAATATTAAGTTTAAGTTTAAAATATTTTATAAGAATTTAGATTTTGTTCTGCTAAGTTAAATAAATATAAGAAACTATGTAAATAAATATAAGGGAATGATGTAAATAAATATAAGGGAATGATGTGAATAAATAAGAATTTGTATTTATTCCCATTGAAAGAAATTATAATTTGTTCTTTCAGTGTAGAATAATTCTTTTCAAATAATATGCACAACAACCCTACCGATAAATCAAATTTAAATAAATGAATTTGATACTCCACTTGAATTTATTCATGCACCCTAGTAGTTTTTGAATATTAAGTTTAAAATGTCAACTAATTTAAATAAGATTTCATATAAAATATAAGTTGTAAGATATAAGTTATAAGATATAAGTTATAAGATATATATTAAGTTTAAGTTAAATAAATATAAGGGTGCCATCTAAATAAATAGAAATTTGTTTATATTAAGATTCGAAGAACTAATGATTTTGTTCTTTCAGTGTAGAATAATTTTTTCTACATAATATGCACAATCAATCCTATCGATAAATTGAATTTTAAATAAATGAATTTGATACTGCACTTGAATTTATTCATTCACCCTAGTATTTTTTAATATTAAGTTTAAAATGTCAACTAAGACATTTAAATAAGATTTTATATATAAGATAAAGAACAATTAGGTTTAATTCCCTGACAACAGACTATGATTTATTCTTCCATGTTAAAAAAAAAACCTAGTTTTCATTACTGTGCTTGTAATAAAAATTATATTCATCCTATTCATAATAATTCTTTCAAGTTAAAGAAACTTGGTTATTAGGTGTGATTCTGTATAAGAAATAGAAAAAAATAAAATATTTTCTTCAACGACTTTGTTTTTTATTATTCCTATATCCAAAATACAAATATACATATATACATAAATACATATTTATAATTTATACCATTTTGGGTTGCCAATTGCTGCTGTCTGCCAGAGGTTGCTGCTGCATGCCAGAGGTTGCTGCTGCATGCCAGAGGTTGCTGCTGCATGCCAGAGGTTGCTGTTGTCTGCCATAGGTTGCTGCTTTGCCATCGGTTGTTGTTGTCTGCCAGAGGTTGCTGCTCTGCAAGAGGCCAATTTATAATTTATAATTTATTGGCCTCTTGCATTTTCGAGGGTAACTCTGCCTTCGCTGCTGCTGCTGTTGTTGTGGCTGCTCCTGATGCTGTTGATGTTGCTGTTGATGTTGCTGTTGATGTTGCTGTTGCTGCTGTGGCCTCTTGCATTTTCGAGGGTAACTCTGCCTTCGCTGCTGCTGCTGTTGTTGTGGCTGCTCCTGATGCTGTTGATGTTGCTGTTGCTGCTGTGGCCTCTTGCACTTTCGAGGGTAACTCTGCCTTCGCTGCTGCTGTTGTTGCTGTGGTTGTGGCTGCTCCTGCTGCTGCTGCTGTTGTTGCTGCTGTTGTTGTGGCTGCTCCCGCTGCTGCTCCCGCTGCTGCTCCCGCTGCTGCTCCTGCTGCTGTTGTTGCTGCTGCTGCTCTGCCATAGGTTGTGGCCGATCTTCTTCCATAGGCTGTTGCTCCATCATCAAAGGTTGAAGATCCATTGCTCGGTCTGGATCCCAATCAAAGGCGATAGGCTCGGGATCCAGGTCTGGCTCAAACATGTGGATAAATTCTTCATCTAAATAGTCAGCCTCTGATGGTGGCGGCCACATCACCGTGTTCTCGGAATTTGGACTCTGACGATCCATCAGATTAATTTGATTTTCCAAGAATCCCAGAAATTCTTGTAGTGTTATAATTATGAACGTACTCATTTTGAGACTTTAAACTTAATGAATGCTAAGTCAAGACGCTGTAAATCCTTATATACAATACTGAAATACCACTTTTCCTACCTCCAGCGGCAAAACCAGTCCGAAGAATGAGAAGAAGAAGAAGGCAAAGATAGCGTGAACTCGAGAGAGGTCGTTCAACGGTCGTAAGTTGTTTTGTTCTTAAGAAAAAGACGAGTAAAGAGGAGAAGAAGAAAAAAAAAAAAAAGTTGTTTTTGGAATAATATAAAAAACGAAAAAAAAAAAAAAAAAAAAAAAAAAAAAAAAAAAAAAAATTAAAAAAAAAAAAAAAAAATTAAAAAAAAAAAAAAAAAAAAAAACTGTTTTTTATATTATTCCAAAAACAACTTTTTTTTTTTTTTTTTTCTTCTCCTCTTTACTCGTCA
Source organism: Diaprepes abbreviatus (assembly GCA_034092305.1). Taxonomy (NCBI): domain Eukaryota; kingdom Metazoa; phylum Arthropoda; class Insecta; order Coleoptera; family Curculionidae; genus Diaprepes; species Diaprepes abbreviatus. The sequence continues at coordinate 1,034,603 of JASJET010000338.1, read as the reverse complement.
TTTTCTTAAGAACAAAACAACTTACAACCGTTGAACGACCTCTCTCGAGTTCACGGTCTCACGGTTCCCGTCGTACCATGCAGTGCCACGCCGTACCAGCCGGTACCAGGCTCTTGGCTGCTTTAAAAGGCGGCTGGGTACGAAGCGTCTCTTCAGTTTACATCTCGCTATTAGCGTACGCTTGTAAAATTATCGAATCTGTTGTGAATATATCTAGATAGTCCGATTTATTTCGAATTGTGTGACGTAGTGACATATTAATTTTTATTTGGTTTGTATTGTTGATTTCATATTTTTGATTTGATATTTTTGATTTAATATTTTTGATTTAATATTTTTGACTTAATACTTTGGATTTTCATTCATTTTTACTTAATCTTCTAAAAGCCAATTTTTGATTTTTGTTGATTTTTCATTTTTGTGGATTTTTTTTGATTTTTTATTGATTTTTTGATTTTTTTATTGATTCATAATTTTTTTATTTTTTAATTTATAATTTAAAATGTCATTTTTAAATGTAAAAATTGAAAACATCGACTTAACAGCCTTCGATTTAAACGACGCTTGCCTTGTGCATGATTTGATTGATTGTTCATTTTGTGGGCTAAGCGACGAGGAGCTAGATATTAAATTTAGGGAAATTGATATTAATACATTTAACAATTCATCTGAATCTGGCGATTCTTCCGAAATTGGTGAAAGCGATATTTTGACACAGCTCTTAAAAGTTTTGGATGAATCTATTATCCCTGATATTCCTCAAGAACCTCTTGAAACAATTAATTTCGATGATTTAAATAATGATATATTAAGGAAAAATTTAATTAACAATTCTGAAATAAATGAGGGATATAATTTGGAACAACTTTTAGATATATTAGAAGGGGGTGAAATTTGTGAAAATAGCTCAGGGCAAAATTTAATTAAGGGTGATGTGGAATATCAGGAGACTTTTGAGAGCTGTGAGGAACAAAATAATAAGGGGGTTTTAAACAATAATAATAATGGGGTTGGTAACGAGGGAGCTTTAAATAATGATAAGAGGATTGGCATTGGGGGTTTTTCGAAAAATAATATGGAAGAGGTTTATCGCCCCCACTATTCGCCAATTTCAGATGCATCGTCAGATTCATCAGAGGATTCCAACGACAGCGTTGAGACTGTTATAAACGTCTCAGCCAAAGCTCAGCATAATTTTATTAAAGTGTTGGATCAAAATTTAATTGAAGGGTTGGATCAAAATTTTATTCAGGGGTTTGAACAACCATCCAAATTTGGCTATACCAGAAATTCAGTAAATTCGGTAGATGTTTTTGATTTGAGTTGTGGCGAAATTGTGGGGGACATTGAGGTATATACTTATACTGAAAATTTTGAAGATGAGCAGCCTCAATGTCCCTTAATTTCTTCCTGTAATCAAAATCAATTTTTGAAAAATCCTTCTGGCCTAAATTTAGAACAAAGTTCTGAAAATTTAATTGAAAAAAATTTACCCAAAAAACGTTCTTTATCAGAAACAAATGATTGTTCAGATTTAAAAAAGTCAAAATTGGACGGTGATATTTCTAGTTCCCAAACTTTAGGGGCACAAATTTCAAAAAATTCTTTACCAGTCGCTGTAACAACAGCTCCGAAAATCAATCCAACAAATAAAGTCGCTATTGGAGAATTAGATAAGTTTCTACATAAGAAAACTAAGCCGAGCTTAAATAGGAATGAAACAAGGTGTGCCACATCTAGATTTAAGTCAATGGTTTATTCCTATTTAAACTTAGATAATATATGTAATAATTTATCTAATTCGACTTTAAAAGACGTTAAAAATTGTATTCAACGACAAGGCGATCTTCTTTTAAATTTGGGAAATATATTTTTTAAAAAAAATCCATGTTTTTCTTCAAATTAAAAAGTGAATCCAAAAGTTAATTCAAAAGTAAATCCAAAAGTTTTCTAAATTGCGCGAGCTGAAAAAATTGCTAATTATTCTATGTCATTGGGTCTTGATAGATCGAAATTGTATTTATTTAAAAGCGACACGGCCCTAACCGATTCCATTTTAAAATGACTCTCCTTTGCACACACTGCTTAAGAGAATTTAAAAGAAAATCACATATTGTACGCCACCTTCGAGAAAATGTTGTTAATAACGAAAACACCTTTAACTTGGAAGATTATATAATTAATCGTAAGTATTTTTTTATAACATATTTAGCTATAATTTTACTTTTAATTTTTCTTTTTATTATTAATAAAGGTTTACAGAGGAATTAAAAAATAATAATTGTTTCAGTTGATGAACTACTTTCAAGACCTCCAATGCGATTTTGCCAAGATTGTGAAGTAAATGTCAAATCTAATTCCTGGAGCACACACTTGAGGACAAATATTCATAAAAACAGGAGCTGCATAAAATATGGAAATGGAATTGACATTATCAGGAGTGCATTTAAATGTCGAATAGCTTCCTACAGAATATATTCGCAGAATTATCACATCGACATCAAAAAGTTTCAGCAAGATGTTGGTAATAAAGTGCAAACATTAATACGCCAGCGTCAACAGGAATTTACATGTGCTAAAGTAAATTTGGAATTATTTGGAATATATTATTCTCCAACTTTAACCTCTACTTCAATTAAGTCATTTAATACACCGTTCTTCATTGTAACCCATACAACTGATCTACAACAGCTTTACGATGATTTATTCAAGATTATTGAAACCAAAGCAGATGAATTGCCGGAAAGAGACTCAGGTAATTATTATTTAATCTCAAGAGCTAAGTTTTCTTAATCTCAAGAGCTAAGTTTTCTTAATATCACTTGTACATCTCTAACAAATATTATTCAGAACTAATTTTTTAATTCCTATTACAGGGTGGGCTCTACAAAGAATTCTGCATTTGGAAGTCAACATCAATAAGTACAACCCATTGAATGCCTCCTCCTACATTAAGATGCATCACTTTTCTAAATCAATAGTGAATGTGATGAATGAGGACAATTGCTGTTTCGCCTGGGCAGTGGTTTCAGCAGCATACCAGCCAACCGGTAATCCTCGAAAGACCTCATCATATCCAGACTTCAGAGACGCTTTCGATTTTACAGGTATTGAATTTCCAGTAAAATTATTAGATATAAAAAAGTTTGAGGAAAAAAATAATTTGTCCATAAATGTATATGGAGTTGAAAAATTTTTAAGGGATAATAAAAAGGTATATGAGATTGTCGGTCCTTTACATTATAATAATGAAAAGAAAAAATTACATATTAATTTGCTTTTAATAAGTTCTGATGATGGAAATAACCACTACTGTTGGATAAAGGATTTAGGTTGCTTGGTATCCAAACAATTATCAAAAAAGAAAATAAAAAAATACTTATGTGATGGATGCCTTCAATATTTTGGAACATATGAAAAACTTAACACACATTTAGAACGTGATTGTAGTTTTGTTCGAATTGAGCTTCCTTCAGATAATTTGATTTTGGATAAATTTGGCAATTATATTCCTGCAAATATATTAAAGTTTCAAAATATTCAGAAACAGTATAAAGCTCCTTTTGTTATTTATGCCGATTTTGAATGTTATTTGAAAAACATTGAGTGCCAACAATCTACACCTGATTCGACAACCTCATATACTATTAAAACTGCTGAACATATACCCTATTCATTTGCTTATTATATTAAATCATCATTTGATGAGAATGTTGTGTGTCTTAAACTTTATAGAGGTACAGATTGTGCTATAAAATTTATTGAATACATTGAAAATGATGTAAAAGAAATTTATAAAAAATATTTAAAATATCAAGTACCATTGAAAGATTTATCATCTGTGGAACAGATTGAATATGAAAATTCTAGCATTTGTTATGTATGTGAAAAACCTTTTTCAAAAGGAAATTTCATAAAGTGTAGGGATCATTGTCATATTACAGGTAAATATCGAGGAGCCGCCCACTCAATATGTAATTTGCATTTTAAACCTCCAAAATATATACCAATAGTATTGCATAATTTAAAAAACTATGATTCTCACCTATTTATTAAATCGCTTTGCTATAATAAAGAAAATATTAGTGTTATAGCTCAAAATAAAGAAAAGTATATTTCTTTTAGTAAGGAAATTTTCGTTGATGTGTCAGAAAAGCGGAAACCAGTTGCTTTGCGACTACGCTTTATAGATTCTTTTCAATTTCTCCCAGAGTCTTTAGAGTCACTATCACAAACTCTACAAGATTCACAATGTTTTGAAATTAAAAAGTTTTTCTCAAATGCTGATGAATTTCGATACATTAGACAAAAAGGGGTATTTCCATACTCTTACATAGATTCCAACGAAAAATTAAATGAGAAATCTCTACCATTGATTGATAAATTTTATAATAACTTAACCGATGAAAATATCTCTCCTCAAGACTACAGTCGTGCTGTAGAAGTGTGGAATCTATTTAAGTGTTCTACAATAGGGGCTTATTCCGATATTTACTTAAAATCAGATGTTTTACTTTTGGCTGATGTTTTTGAAAATTATAGATCCACATGTATTAAAACCTATAAGTTAGATCCTGTTAATTATGTCACTAGCCCTTCTATGTGCTGGGATGCAATGATGAAATTAACTAATGTAGAATTAGAATTATTAACGGAACCAGATATGCTTCATTTTTTCAAAAAAGGTGTTCGTGGTGGGGTTAGCACTTGTTCCAAACGCAAATCTGAAGCAAATAATCCATTCTTAGAAAATTTTAATCCTGAAAGATTTACAACATATATCGCTTACTTAGACGCCACAAATTTGTATGGTTATGCTATGAAACAATATTTGCCTGAAAAAAATTTTGCTTGGGTACCTAAGCTCGAAATAGAAACTTTAAATATATCCGAACTTTCAGATACATCATCTATAGGATACATATTTGAAGTTGATTTAGAATATCCAAATTATTTACATGATAGTCATAATGATTTCCCATTTTGTCCTGAACAATATACACCACCAATTTCAAACCACTCAAAATTAATTCCAAACTTACATAATAAATATAACTATATCATTCACTACCGATATCTGAAACAATGTCTACAATTTGGACTCAAAATCATAAAAATACACAGAGCAGTTAAGTTTACACAATCACCATGGTTAGCGGAATATATAGATTTAAATACAAATTTACGAAATTTATCTAAAAATAAATTTGATAAAAATTGTTATAAATTGGCAAATAATTCAATTTTCGGTAAAACCATGGAAAATGTTGATAGGCGAGCAGATATTAAATTAGTATCTCAATGGGAAAGACAGGGTAATAAATTTAGTGCCGAAAAACTTATTTCTAAACCTCAATTAAAGGATTTTAAAATTTTCTCTGAAAATCTAGTTGCTCTTCAACTTCAACAGGTTTGCATTGAATACAATAAACCAATTTATGTTGGGATGAGTATTCTGGATATTGCAAAAACTGTAATGTATAATTTTTATTATGGGTATTTAAAAGTAAAATATGGTAATAATTTAAATTTATTATATACGGATACTGATTCCTTAATTCTTGAAGTTCAGACCCAAAACTTTTATGAAGATATGAAGCTAAATCTGGATCAATTTGATACTTCTAATTTTTCTGAACAAAATATTCATTGCATGCCTATTACAACATCAGTTGTTGGTAAATTTAAAGATGAGTACAAAGGGATTCCCATTGAAAGTTTTTATGGAACTGGTGCTAAAGCATATTGTATAAAATCCAAAAATAGTGTAGATAAAAAAGCAAAAGGCGTTAGTAGATCATGTATAAAAAATCAATTAACATTATCAGATTATAAAGATGTTGTTGAGAAAGGTGACAAAATATTCTGCACCATGTATGTATTCAAGTCAGATATGCATAATATATACACTAATTTGTTAAATAAATTGGCATTAACAACTCATGATGATAAAAGATATTGTATACCAAATTCCACAAAAACTCTTGCATGGGGACATAAGGATATTTTGGAAACAGATTTTTTTGATAAAGATATGAAAATGATGTATGATACTCTAACTTTTTTAAGTTCTGGAAACGAAAATGGATCTAAAAATAAAAAACCGCGATTAGAATTAACTACTCCAAGTAATTTTTCATCTTTATAAAGACATCATTTTATATGATGATAAATTATGTAAGTCGTTTTTGAAGCTTTAAAAGTTGGAGGGGGAACTGAATCCAAAAACATATATATTGTATAGAAATACCATTATTTGTTAGTAATATTACAACAATGACTGCTGCATCTTTAATAGTTTTAGTTTCCCTTGTTGGAAATGTGATATATGTAAATTACATTCCTAATACAGTTAGGGCTGATATATGTATAAATGCCCTCAAAAATGAAACCGACTGCTACAAACAGATGAAAATGACATATCTTGTTGGAAATTCACACTTTTTTACCTATAATGTAACTGATTCTGCTTTGTGTGAAAATACATACATAAAAATTAAATATTCCATGACAAACAAACCATTACAATATTCAGATTGGATTCCTTTCAATAATAAAAAAGAAGAATCTTGTCATTGTGTCTGTTGTTATATATTTGTTATTATATTTACAGCAGCAATATTTATTTGTACATGTTTAATTTTATTGTATTTCATGAAAAAATATCTATAAAAATATTTAATAAATGTTAAAAAAATAATATAAATTTTGTTTTTTATTGATTCTCGTTAGTATAAAGACATTTAAAGTTTATCCCCTCCTCTTAAATGGAGAGGGAAAATAAGTTTACCCCTCCACTTGAGAGGAGAGGGAAAATGTATAAAATTTAGGAGCAAACGGATTGATAGTTAGTTTTTTGAGAGCAAGCAGATAGCCAGTTAGTTTTTGAAATACATCATTTAAAATGTTCAGTAATCAGAGTAAAAATATATTTGAAAATTCACCATTAAAAAAGAAAATAAAAAAAACAATTATAAATTCTACAAAATATAATTTAAATAATTCTAACTCTAAATATGCTGTGATTGGTTTGTGGGTGGAAAGTGATTTTCTACCATGCATTGAACTTGGTGGTAAAAATGGTCAGTCTGTGATATTAAATGAAGATGATTGGAAGAACTTATTGCAATATCAAGGAGTTATAACAAATTATATGTTTTCACCAAATGTTTTCAATGAACCGATATATTTGCAAAATTTATCTATTCATTTTGAAAAGATTGGTGAATTACCAATAGTGAAGATTGTGAAAAGCTGTGATTTTATTTACTATGGAAATGAAACTGTGTGCAGACTATGGGAACAAATTCCACTTATAGAATATAGACTAAATGTTTTACAAAAACAAAACTTTCGACGTTATTTCAACGTTTTTAGAAATAACAATTTTTACGACGGAGATTCTTTTGACAAAATATATAATGTCCTTTCTCCAAAACAAAATCTAAATAGTGAAAATGTGTGCTCCATGCTGGAACTGCTGTTGAATCATCCCGAAGAACTAGAACAAAAATTAAAGTCTAAGCCCTATTATGAAGAAGACAGTATCTATTGATGAATCAAGAAACCAAATTCATCTGATGGTTGCTTGGAACTTCGCCTACAGAAAAGCTCGTATGACTTCTGAAGAGTTTATAAATCAAAAACATTTTAGAAGAAGGATTAAATTGACTGAAGAAATTTTAAATCCCATATTAGACTCTGATTATAGGAATATTGTATTTAAAAAAATGTTTATGTAATAAGCTTATTTTTAAATAAAACAAATATATATAAAAAATCATTTTTTTTTATTACAAACATCAATTATTATTACAGCATTAATTACTATTACATCACATCTCTCTTGAAGATCCAAGAGTTATAAGATTTATCTAATCCTAACCATTTTACAAATACTTTGTTTCCTTTCTTTCTTAACACTTTTTCCACCAGATATACATTTGGGTGTCTTACTTTTTGAAGTTCTTCTTCATAGAAACCTCCTTGAATATCTATCCCATTTCCATCTTGAATCAAATACGTTGTTGGATTAGTAAGCTGGATTTTTTTTATTTGAAAAATTTCGTTTGACCAGTTGGGCGTGTAACCTTTAGAAAATTGTTCGCGAATCTTGCTTATTCGTACTCTATCACTGACACGAAATTTTGGTGATCTGGGATCCACAGTTTTCCTATGAGTATAAGCTGATTTCAAGATTTCCATTTCATTCTTTTTGTTAACTTCGTTTGGTTTTTTTCCGATTGTTGCATGCTTAGTATTATTGTATTCTGTAATTATTTCTTTAAGAAAGCTGATCCATTTATAATTACCTAGTAAACTAAACTTTTTCCACATTTTGTTTTTTATCGTTCTATTTACTCTCTCTACAATACTAGCTTTCATATTAGAAAATGTGTTGTAATGATTAATTTTGAACTGCTCCATAAGTTTCTGAAAGTCTTGATTAAAGAATTCTTTACCCTGATCAGTATTCAGATTTGTTGGGGGAGTTTTTAAAGTTAATAGAATTTTTTTCATTGCAGCTGCTACATCTTTACCAGTTTTGGATTTTACAGGTTCTGCCCATACAAATTTAGAAAACACATTTATTACCATTAAAATATATCTTAAACCCCTATTAAATTTCGCATATGGCTGCATTTCTATCAGATCAGCTTGAAATAGATCATTAAGCCCTTTTACAATTGTTCGTCTCCTTCTATATCGCCTTCTCGCCGGTTTATGTAATTCATTTACAACGTCTTGCTTAATTTTACTCATTATTAATTTATACCTTACTCTCGAAAATAAATCCCACAAATAACTTTACCTCCTTCTAAACCGTTTATAAAAGCCCTTTATCGCTGATGTTGTAAAATATAAAAAAAATCATCTCAGTTTTTTTTAGTAAGTTCTTTAATTTTATTTTCCATTGCTTCAAATGATTTTTTATTTTCATTTATAATTTCTTTTATTGACGAATTTATTTGGGTGATGTTGTTAGTAAGATCAGAAATTTTTACATTAAATTTATTTTCCATTGTTTCAAATGATTTGTTATTTTCATTTCTAATTTCTTTTATTGACGAATTTATTTGGGTGATGTTGTTATTAAGATCAGACATTTTTACATTAAATTTAGTTTCCAAAAGAACATTTGATAACGTATAATCTTTTTTGAAACCACCTAATGTTGAATTCATTTCTTCTCTTGCATAATTCATTGTATCATTAAATTCTTTTCTAGAAACTTCAGCAGCTCTTTGAACTAATTCGTTTAAAGATTTTATTTCTTTTGTTAATTTATCTTCTAGATTTTTTATATCTTTTCCTAATTGAAATTCTGCATTTGTAATATCTAATGTCATTTTCACAATTTTTTTTTCTATATTTTTTATGTCTGACGCTGTCTTTTCAGCTTTGTGTAGTATATCTGTATAAGATGTTTCAAGTTCTTTTATGAGTAAAGAAGTCTCCTCGATTTTTGAACTATTATTTTTAATTTTAATTAATACATCCTTTTTAGAAACTTCTATTATAGCTTGCACTACTTCTAGTAAGGATTCTAATTCTTTTTGTAATTTCTCATCGATTGCCTTTGTAAAATTTCCCTCGTCAAAAGACGTTTCAGATTTGGTTTTCAGATTGTTTAATTGCTTTAGTATATCCTCGATTTTTTCATTATCTTTTGTAATTTGATCTTTGAATTTTGTTTCAATTTTTTCATTTTCGTTTTGAAAATCCTCCTTCAATTTGTCTTCTAAATATTGTAAATTTGATTTATATGCATTGATTTTAATTTCAAATTCTTTAATTTGTTCTTTAAATTCATTAACTTTGTCGGTATCTTTTTTGTGAATTAGGAAATGAGTGTTCATTGATTTTTCAAGATTTTGTGTATTTTTATCCATAACGTCATGTATTTTCTTAAAATTCCTTACTTCTTCTGCTACTCTATCATTAAGCAAATTAGTAAAATTTTGAAACTTTGATGTAATTTCCTTGGAAATACTGTTCTTGACATTGTCAATTGCTGAAGTATCCTTAATTATTGATTTAATTGATGTAATTTCATTTTTTATTTCATTTTCAAAATCATCAACTTTATCATATTTTAACTTCACTACGTCAAAGTCATTTGCATATTTAGAAACTTTCTGAGAAAATTTTTCTACTACATCATCATTTCCATCAACAGTATTTTTCAAATTAATTATCTTGTCATTATATTCAGGAATAACTTTATCCTCAAATAACTTAATCTTTTTTGCAATATTTTGTATATTGTTATCATATTCATTTATTCTCTTATTTAAATTATTAACATCGCTTTTCAACCCGGGATCTAAATTTTGAATTAATTTGTTTTCAATATATTTGACATCGCTTTTAAAAATTTTTATTATTTTCTCTTCAACATTTGATAATATTTTATTTTCTAGTGATAATAATGTGTTTAGAGCAGATTTTTTTGAAATATGACGACCAAATTTATCGATGGTCATTTTAGAAATGTTTAAAAGTATCTATTATGTCCTTTTATATAATAATATTCGCTTCTCTTAGTTCTTCAATAATAGAAATAATTTCATTGTTATGACCAGTGTGTCCCGCAAGCATGGATGCTACCAATAGTCGAAGTCTCTCAACAAGTTCGTTTACATTATCCCAATATATGTAATCTGTATTAGGTTTATTAACTTTTAAAGTTATACCAAATCCGGTTTTTTTTGAAGACACTCGACTTTCTCTATATGGAGCTTTGCGTCTTTCAAAAAATCCCTGGACTGCTTGTTGAGATTCGGGATTTAGAGTTTTAGTTTTTGTAATTCCTTTGCTTTGCAAATAAGGTCCTATTATAGAAATATATTTATGTGATCCATTCCCCTGCACCTGCTCATTTGGATCATTATTTCTACGGTATGCATTGGTTCTTTTTAAAATATCCATATAATTTTCCAAATCTTGTTTTTTATACCCTATTGGTTCTTTTTTAAATAATAACTCATATAAACCTGGTGTACCTGTATAGGTTATTCCTTCAATTTTGATGTTTTTACCAATAATTTCGACAGGTTTTTGAGTTAAACCCAAAAAGAATTTCTCGGTTTCCAAATCATGAACTATTCCATATTGGTGATCAAACTCATGTTCAACATCTTTTACACCGCTATCAATATATTGGCGAGGTAATTCATCAAATCCTAATAAATATTCTTTATATAAATCTGTATCAACAAATGTTCTAACTGTTTGCCGTGTTTGTTCCAGTATATCTGAAAGATTTCCTATTGTGGAGTGTGAACCTGAAGAAGGGTTTGTTTCTGCAATAATACTTGTTTGTTGTATAGATGGCATTTGACTTGCTGAAGCTAAACTCGCGTCCCAGTCAATAATCGATGGTATTTCTGTAGGAAGGAGTGGAGTTTTTCCCGTCTTTCTTTTTTCTGGTGTTGATGTTCCATATTGTAATTTTCTCTTTGGTGTTAGTGTTTGAATTGATCTTTTCTGTGGTGTTTCATAAATTTTTTTAATTGGTGTGTGTAGCTCTTCCTTTATTTCAACAGGTTCAATTTTACCAATCGTTGAAATTAATTCTTGTAAGGGTTGAGTTATCGGTTTATATGTTTCCTCCAATTTAGTTTGCGCCTCAAATTCCGCATTTTTTAAACTCTGATATTTTTGTTTAACAGCTTTTCTTGATTTAACTAACTCTCTTGCTAAACGTTCATCCATGATTGGTATAATTTACCATCAAACGTTTATTTTTATAAGTAAATATATGAATCAAATCCTTTTCGATATCGGCCAGATTTCACATTAGAGTCTTTGTCTATTACTAAAAATCCAAATTTATCTTTCCAACATATTAAGCACAACTCATTAAATTGGTTTAATGACATATCAACATTAACATGATCATCATAAATATGTTTTAAGTTTGTTCGATCTTGTTGAAATATAACAATTAAATTTGCATTGTCACGAATTAATTGTTTCGGAATAGAAGAATATGTTTGACATAAATAAAAACAATCAGTATTTTTGTGTCTTCCGAAACAAAAATAGTCCTTTACAACATTCTGATTACAACACACTATATCATCAAATATTATTATAGAGTTTGGTTTAACTTGTTTTGGTGAAACAATTGTTTCTTCATTTTCAGATTCATAGTATCCAATTTTTTTCAAAGGTTTAAAAAGTGTTCTCAAATATTTATACTTTGGTTGATATAAGGATTTTGAATAAACATACAGATTTTCAAATCGCAAACCATTCGGATCTTCAATCAAACTAATAATAACATTGGTTTTGCCACAGCCTGACGGGCCAATAATTAACCCTCTTTTACTATTTCCCTCAAACAGTTTTCCATGTTTTCTAAAACCATTCACTGAACTTTCATGATCCTTAATTGTTATAGAGTATGGTTGTTTCTCAACTCTCATTTTATATATAAAACAAACTATTAATATTCAGTATTGTGATGTAACTGGTTAGTTATCACTAGGATTGCAACTATATATAATGTTTCCATCACATAATAAACGAATCATTTACAAGACAAACAGCAAAAGGAAAGGAAGTGGTTTAGTAAACTCATTAATAAATAAATTACCCTTTGAATTGCATATTCCTGGTTATAATTTTTGTGGACCTGGAACAAAATTGGAAAAACGATTGTCAAGAGGTGATAAAGGTATAAATTTATTGGATGAGGCTTGTAAAGAACACGATATTGCTTACTCACAATCAAATGATATAAAAAGAAGGCATTTAGCTGATAAAGTATTAGCTGACAAAGCTTTATCAAGGTTCAAAGCTAAAGATTCTAGTTTTGGGGAAAAAACTGCTGCACTAGGAATTACTGGTGCTATGAAAATTAAAAGAAAATTAGGTATGGGACTTCGAACGAGAAGAAAGTTCAAGCGAAAAACTCGAAAAGGACGAGGACTATCATTATCTCAGGTAATTTCAAAAGCTAGAAAAGGAATTAAGGGGAAACGTTTTAAAGACCTAAATGAAAGTATTCAAACTGCTTTAAAAGTTATTAAAAAAACTGGTAAAGTGTTACCTCCAAAGAAAAGGGTAATTCCAATCCCAAAGACTGGCGGATTTCTTCCACTTATACCTTTATTTGCTGGTTTGTCTGCTCTTGGTGCTCTTGGAGGAGGGGCTGCAGGTATTGCTAAAGCAGTAAATGATGCAAAAGCAGCCAAAGCGAAATTAGAAGAATCTAAACGACACAATCAAATGATGGAGTCCATTGCGGTAGGAAAAAAAGGAAGTGGACTTTATTTAAAACCCTATAAAACAGGATGTGGATTATACTTGAAACCTTATTCAAAAAACTGCTAAAACATATACCTCGAAAAGCACTTACAAATTACGATTTACTTAAATACGCTAAATATTTACAAATTCCCAACTTTCGTGGTATTTTTATGAGGGATAAATTACCAAAAAAGATAAAGTTAATTGAAAGTGCAATTGTCAATCTAGATAATCACAGTGGTGTTGGTACTCACTGGATAGCATATACAAAAAAAGGAAAAAACATAATATATTTTGATAGTTATGGTAATTTGCGACCCCCTTCTGAATTAATTAAATATTTTTATAGCGACCAAAATAATAATATTGTTAATTATAATTATAACAGTTATCAAAACTTTAACAAAACAAATTGTGGTCAATTGTGTCTAAAATTTCTTTATAACCATATGTAACACCTAATTTTAGTTTATTATTAAACATATTTTTAAAGTAAAATGTCATATAGTTTTGTTCTTAGCGGCAATTCCGCTATTTTAACATCAGAGTTACATCCTCCAATATATTTAGATGAAGATGTTGAATATGTTATCGGTCTTGTAAATTTCGAAACTTTTAATGCAATTCCCAATATTGATGTTGGGAATAATGTATTAATTCATGATGAAAATTTAGAAATAGCTATACCCCCAGGTAGCTACGAATTAGAAGACATAAAAGATTTTTTAAAAAAACACTTGGATGAGGATAAAATTAGTTTTAGTCTTTATGCAAATAATAATACTTTACGTACACATCTTAAATGTTCAGCCCCCATAACTTTTCGTGAAGGAACTATTGGTAAATTATTAGGGTTTAAAAATGGGCGATTGGAAGCCAACATTGAACATATATCAGATTTTCCCGCGGAAATAATTAAAGTAAATTCAATAAATATAGACTGCAGTATTGCAGAGGGATCATATTTAAACGGGAAACCTGTTCATATAATACACCAATTTTTCCCGAGCGTTGCTCCAGGGTTCAAAATAATTGAGTCACCTCAAAACGTCATATATTTCCCAGTCACCGTTAAAGTAATTGATAAAATAGCCATTAAAATAATAGATCAGGAAGGTGATTTGGTTAATTTTAGAGAAGAAACCATAACCATCAGACTACATCTTAAAAAAGTAGATTAAAGATGGTAATATTATATAACAATAAATCTGCAAACTTTACTAGAAAATTTAATAATAAAAACATTAATAAGACAAGAAAGAAACCAACTTCCTTTAGTAGGAAATCAAACTTCCAAAGGTTAACACCTTCTAATAGAAAATTTCTTCAAAGTTTGGGTTTTAAACTTAAATAAAAATGGATTATTTAAATGTAAGAGAAAATGTATTGGTTGATGAATCAATATTAAGCTGGGAAATTCTTTCTTTCGATCCTTTTAATCCTACAAAACTCGGACCAAATGATGAAATCAGAATTGCTTTGCAACAAACAGGAAAATATCCTTTACCTTGCAAAAGTGAAATTTATGTGGAATTGCAAGTAACTAAAGAAGATGATTCCCCTTTAGCTAATACTGTTTTAATTAATAATGCTCCGGCATTTTTATTTAAAGAATTACGCTATATTTTAAATGGTGTTACTATTGACTCCGTTCGGGATATTGGTATAACTTCAACTCTTAAGGGATATATTTCATTTAATCAAAATGAAAGTGCTAAATTGGAAAATGCCGGTTGGTATCCGAAAACAAAATCTAAAGAAAAAATTATGACTGATGACAAAGGTAATGTTTCATTATGTATACCATTAAAGATGTATTCAGGATTTTTTGAAGATTATAATAAGATTATTCTTAATTCACAACAAGAACTTATTCTAATAAGAAGTAATGATGATACAAATGCATTATTATCCAGTAATGAAGATGAAAAACCCAAAGTTAAAATTACCAAGTTGTGTTGGAGAGTTCCTCATCTTACTGTAGCGATTCCGCAAGAATTAGCACTTACCAAAATTATTGACAAAAATAGTGATATACTAATAACCTTCCGAAGCTGGGAATTAGTTGAATATCCAGAGTTATTGGAAACTACGAGGCACAACTGGCCCGTAAAAACATCTACAAAAGTCGAAACGCCACGTCATGTTCTAATTGCTTTTCAGAAAAATAGACGTGGTAATCTAAAAATGGATATGAGTAAATTTGATCATTGTAATTTAAGAAATATGAATGTCTTTTTAAATTCAGAAAGATATCCTTACAACGATCTTCAACTTGATTTTGAAAATAATAAATTTGCTACTCTGTATGAAATGTTTACAGACTTTCGTCAAGGGTATTATAACTCTCCAGTGGAACCAATTTTTAATCCGAAAGAATTTAAAGAAAATGCTCCTATAGTTTACATTAATTGTTCACATCAAAGAGATTTACTACAAACAGGTCCAGTAACCATGAGAATTGAATTTGAAACCAAGGAAAAAATTCCCCCTAAAACAGCGGCATATTGTGTTATAATTCATGATAAAGTTTTCAGTTACAATCCATTAACAAAAATTGTGAAACAGTTGTAATACAATTTCCTTAAGATAAAATACTCTTTTTAAACAAACCGCTACTTACGCTTAAGAGCGCACGCGTCAATTTTGATATTTATTAACGTAGCCAAACCAGAATTCTTCATTTATATAATGTCTTACGAGATTTCAGTTCGAGTATTAGATTTTCAACTTCAGTTGCAGAAATTAAAAAAACAAATAAGTGAATATCAATTAAAAGTAGAAATGATCAAGAAATTCAAATATTTGAAAATATGAAACTTATTCTAGATCTTCAAGGATTCAAAATTGAAAATAATAAATTTATTGTAAAGGAATTAGCAGCGTACGATGGGCAAAAGACAAGTCATTTTATTTTCAAAGCTCCATTTCCGATGGGTCATTTACCATCCTATTTACACAAACAAGCTCTGTGGTTAATAAAAAATTACCATTGCATTGAATGGTGTGAAGGATTTACACCATTACACAAATGTGGAGATATCATAAGAGATTTAAGCGCTAAGGTAGACTATGTTTATGTAAAAGGGGAAGAAAAGGCAGATTTCGTAAAGAAGTATTCCATGAAACCAGTTATCGAGATTGATGAACAACCCACCCTAAAGAAAATGGATCCTTGCTGCTTTTATCATCAAAAAATACCATGTGTATGTGCATTATCAAATGTTTATTACCTTTACAACAATTTTTTTATGTAATAAAAGACTTGATTACAAATTATGTGTTTTATTTTCTAACATTGTTTTAATACATGAAATATTATTATTTAATCCTAGTTCTTGAAGTTTACATATTAAAATATCTATATTTTTATTTTTTAAATATTCGCTACAACATTTAGCTGCTAGTAAACATAATTCCGCATGTTCCATATAATTTAAAAACAATATAATATTCTGCGCTTCACTTTCTTGACCTTCATATGCATAAAACTCGGAACAGGCTGCGGACATCAAAAACTCTTCATACATTTCTCTTATTAATAATTCCATAATAAATCCTACACTAAAACCTCCCTGTTTCTCAATATCTCTTTATCTCTCTCTTCCTCTTCCACGATTTCTTTTAATATATCAGGATCTTTTATATAATCCTTCAATATCCTTAAAAAGTAACTGAATCCTATTTTCTTTATTTCATGAAAGAACTTCGGCAAATTTTGGGTTTTTCTATAATTTAAACAGGCTTCTGCAGCTAATTGGTATTGGAAGGCAGTCTCATAATATACCTGTGCCCACTCGGGGTGTGTTTTCCTTAGCATTGCATTCTTTAATTCGGAATTTTGAAGTTTAGTAAACTGTTTACCTAATTTGATTATTTCATTTTGCAAATCACTGTTCATAACTACCACTTATTTTTAATTTAACACTGTTCTTTATTAGTGGTGAATCTTCTATATAAGCTTAAGACTAGTTGTAAATGAATGTAGCTCGCTCAGATTCAGTCCTTTAAAATACCAGCTCCCCTCCAACTGCTACCAGCTCCCCTCCAACTACTGTGGTGGTTAGGAAGGAGGTAGGAGGTGGAGCAAAAAGAGGCGGAGTTTATGAAACCAATCGGAATAGGGGGCGAACTTGGGCAGCCAATCAGAAACAAGGTCATTCTTGGCTGACCAATCAAAAAAGTGGTGGGGGGGTCAACTAGGAGCCCCCTATTCCCACTACTAAGATACATAGAATATCTACCTTTTGCTTTATCCGAATTCGGAAAGCCCAATTATTTATGAAATCTGTTCCAACAATTTCTATGGCTTTGGTTTATGCCTCTTCACAGGTGTGCATACAATTTTCATACTTTGTCTGACAATGAAAAACAAACGATAGCTTTGTTACTTTTATACAGTGGGTAAAAAGTATATTAAATAAAAAATGAAAACTTGGACTACAATAGCACATTACCTTATATACAAAAATGGTTAGGATTAGAACTTCTAGAAAATTTATAGTTCCAACATATTAGCGGATAATACAAAAATTTCACCAAAATCCCTTCGTTACATTTTAAACAAAATAGAAGCAGTCATTTCCAAAAGAAAAATATATTATCAGCAGCCCATTTCCATATGGCAGACGCACTCGAAATTTTCTTCTCGCTGGTCTCTACAAATTTTCTGCCGCAATTTTATTTCACACATTTACTTCTTTTCTTCTCTAAAATTTTTGTCCATAACTCACAAATTTTGGAATTATTTTCAGGTCCCTCTATTTTCTTCCGAACACTCTACATTCACTTATGAACAACTTTTAATCAATTAATGCCAAGTGCTAAATAAATTTCATTTCATTAACAAAAAAATAAGAAAATCTTGTGTCTTCAGTCTCACCACAAAGTAAATTTTTTCGCAAGAGCTTGTCATAAACCCGCCCCACTAGATCAAAAAAATCCAAGTTCGCACCAAAGAACCGACAGAAAATGGATCGCTGCGAGTATCGCACACACTAGAATACATAAAAAACTGGAAATAGATATTAGCGATACCCAATTTGGATTTCGAAATGGACTCGGAACGAGAGAAGCGTTATTTGCACTGAATGTCATGTCTCAAAGATGCCTTGATATAAATCAGGATGTATATATGTGCTTCATAGACTACAATAAGGCCTTTGACAAAGTGAGACATGATCACCTTATCAGTCTATTGACGGAAAAGAACCTCGATAAAAGAGACATCAGAATGATATCGAATATTTATTACAATCAGAAAGCAGTAGTGCGAGTGGAGCATGAGACGACTGAAGAAGTCGAAATAAAAAGAGGAGTGAGACAAGGGTGTATACTTTCACCGACCTTGTTCAATCTTTACTCTGAGGACATAATGAATAGAGCACTTATTGACCAATTCGTTGGTATTAAAATAAATGGAATTTTAATAAACAACCTCAGATACGCCGATGACACAGTACTTATCGCAGAAACACTCGAGGATCTCCAGACCTTAGTTAATAGAGTAGCAACAGTCAGTGAAGAATATGGACTGTCACTAAACATAAGAGAAACAAAATGCATGTTAATATCCAAATCAACCCAAAATGTCCCAGATATACGCATACAGGGTCAAAATATAGAACACGTCAGAAAATACAACTATTTAGGCACCGTCATCAATGAAAACAACGATAGCTTTGAAGAAATCAAAATCCGGATAGAGAAAGCAAGAGCCGTATTCACGAAAATGAAGAGAGTGTTCTGTGGCAGAGACCTGAGTCTTGAATTAAAGGTTCGTCTGGCAAGATGTTACGTACTGTCAGTTTTGTTTTATGGAATGAAGGCATGGACGCTTAAAAAGATCGATATTAACAAGTTGGAAGCCTTTGAATTGTGGATGTACCGTAGAATGTTGAGAATATCATGGATGGAGAAAATCACAAATGCTGCAGTACTGAGGAGAATGAATAAAGAAAAGGAGGTCATACTTACAATTAAAAAACGAAAATTACAATACCTGGGACACATTACGAGAGGAGAAAGATATCAACTACTGAGAACTATTATGCAGGAAAAAATTATGGGAAAGAGATCTGTAGGAAGAAGACGAAACTCTTGGTTAAAAAATCTAAGAGAATGGTATAATTGCAGCAATAACCAGCTGTTTAGGTCAGCAGTCTCGAAAATACGTATAGCTCTGATGATCGCCAACCTTCGGAACGAAGATGGCACCTAGAGAAGAAGAGTATCGATGGAGCTACTCGAAAACAATAGAAATATAAAAAAATTGACTTCTTGTGTCCCAACTGCATTTATTACCTTTTTTGAAATATGCCGACGATGGCCCTCGATAACATTAGAAATCGGCAAGATTTCAAGGAAGTCTTGTTAGAAGTTCGAGGCATACTCGTCACGCGCTCGACTCGCCATATTTATACGCAGCCTAACATATTACTTCAATTTCATCTGGATATAGTTTCCCAGACATATCTTCGCTTATCTCATTCCTTGGAAATTTGACCAAAAATTGTATTTCCTATTACTTTCCTCTATTTTTAGCTATGTCAGTATTGCGCTGTTGCTAATTCCGCAAAATAGTTCATGCCACAGAAATGCTTAGGGAATTTAGTTTCTCTAAGAGACCAGCGCACCATTCTTTTCTTTATTGAACCGAATGCATTTCCTAACAGCATAAATTGCTGCATGCAAAATAATTGGTGTTTTGGCCAATCTCTTGAAGTGTCTAGTTCCTCGCTTATACACTTCTATATCATTGCCTGTATATAATATAATAGAGTTTCTATTAAATTTCCAAAGGTATTTCTATATGATGTCTTCCTTGCCACACCCTCCTACTAATATATCTATATATATATATATATATATATATATATATATATATATATATATATATATATATATATATATATATATATATATATATATATATATATATATGAATGGTTTGGTCATTCCGGGTTTCAATCCGCTCGTTCAAAAAATCGTGCGCCATCTGTGTACCTATTGTGTACTTTCACCAGTTATAACCAATCTTTTTATGATATACTTGGAACAACAGGCACTGCAAAAGGCATTCTTAAAACTGAAATTTTGGAAACGCTATGTGGACGACATTTTTATAATATGGCCACATGGAAAAGAACACCTGGACAATTTCCTCATATACCTGAACAATATCCACCATAGAATAAAATTCATGGTAGAAATTGAGAAAAAAAGAAATTTCCCTTTTGGACGTCTTATTAACTAGAAAACCCAACAACACCCTAGGTTTTAGCGTATATCGGAAACCCACACATACTGACTGATATCTCAATGCAGAGTCACATCATTATCCCTCTCAGAAGCAGGCAGTAGTCAACACACTAGTATCAAGATCCCTCCGACTAACAGAACTAGACACAAAACAAGACGAAATAAGACACATTTCAACAGCTCTAGAACGGAATGGTTTCTCACAATCAGACATAAAGAAAGCCATAAAAAGACTAGAGAAAACCTCAACAAAAACCAAAGACCGAGATCAAACAAGAAACGAAGCCATAATCCCATACATAAAGGGAATAACGGACAGAATCGGAAGAGTCTTAAGAAAACATGACATACAGCCCATATTTAAACCACAAAAAACAATAGCAAATATCCTAGGAAATCCCAAAGATAAGATTAACCTTGAAAATCATGGCGTTTACAGCATTCCATGTGCAGATTGCCAGCAAACATATATAGGACAAACAAACAGGCGCATATCAGCAATAATTCAAGAACACAAAAATAGGATCAAAAACAAACAAGCTACTTCAGCTCTATTTCAACATCACCAAACCACCGGACATACCATCGACTTTAAAAAAGCAAAAGAAATAGCACCAGTACAGAACTCCAAGGTACGCGTCATAAGAGAGGCCCTAGATCGAATCGGAAAAGCGGGATAGCTGAATAAACGAGACGATGCTATACATATTCCAACAACATGGAAAACATTAATAAAAAATCAAGTAACAAAACAACAAAGATCAACCAATACACCAATAACCAGCATACAAGAACCAAATATATCGCACTCGGCAGAGCGGAGGAGCATGCGAAGCCGCTCGTTCAATCAGAAAGCAAGTCAGCTAAATAAAACTCGAAATTCATCAGAGGCCACCATCAGTTCTCAGCGAGTAACGAGACGAACCGCACTTGAAAATGCGGGGGTCTAATATAGTTACTTTTTAAAATTATTTTCATATTATACAGGGTGTCCAAAGGCTTTAAAAGTATCAAAGTTGTCTTTCTTTAAATAGAACCCCCTGTGTATTATTGCATTTCTACAATCAAAATAAGTACCTATTTGATAAGCTATAGTACCTATACCTAGCCACTTAAAGTTCTTATTTGATTAGTTTTAATTTTTGGACACCCTGTACAATGTAGCAAGTTAATTATAATTGGGATATAAAATATGATTTATTGTTACACTTCACTGTAAATTTCAAATACATAACTGAAATACTTCTTAAGTGTTTGAAACATGAAAATTAGGTTACATTTTGCCTAAATTCAAATTATTTAAAAACCCTTAAGGTTTAGGTATTATAAGTCTTATTAAAATAGGCACTTATTTAAGGAAACGGTAGACATTTTTACCATAGGTAGTGTCCGCCATCTAGACTGGTTTCGAACTCATTGTTTTCGGTCAGTTAGGGGCAGAAATGTATACCTCACCGTAAGAAAATTGAGTCCGTTATGCAACTTATATCATACTAGCAAAATATTCAATATAAGTTGCACTATCTGCCGGATTCTCATGCAATATATATTGAATAATAACATAAATTCCTTTTATATGAATTAATTTTAATGCACAGAAGTTGATATATATTTTTAGGTACTTTACTGAAATTTAAGATACCATTTAATCAAATTTATTGTACAATTTACTGATATTTGAATGAATTGCTTTAAATTCAATGTAAATGTAAATTATTCACGATTTTTTGTACAAAATCATTAATTTTAATGTAGAATGGAGATTAAATACACATTAGATATAATGTTATTTTTAACAGGGGAGTTTTTAAAATATTTATTTGCAAAATAAGAGAAGTAAATGTAATATATAATATAAACAAACTAGTAAAAAAATTAAAAATTTTTAATTTTTTTATTTGAAACTTTTATAAACTTAACCTCCTACAAATTGGTTCAGGAGGCTAGTTTAACAGAGTAACTGTAAATCAAGGGTGAGTACAATAGACCTATACTGGCCATAGTGCCCGGTTTCAGGACGAACCCATGATAGAAAAATTATTTTCCAATCAAAAAACAATAAAATAATCACTTTGTCCTGCCGAGATCATCACCAAAGTTTATTTCATCATAATTTATCAAATTAAACATGTCTGTGTTTTGTAAGAAAATCTTCATACCAATTTTTCCAGGCTACATATTAGTAAATTTTTTAACATTTTTTTTCAGCATGATTCACTAAGAAGATTTAAAATTTAAACCCGATCTAGTTGCCATGAAATTTAAATCTTATAGTCGGCCAGTTTTGTTTTGGTTATGATATTGTCATAATTTATATTAGATATGTCAACAAATAAATGATTTTATAGGGACATTAAAGCTAAGAACCTTGCGATATAGCCTTGAAATATTTAGGAGGAATGGTTTTATCCCAAAAACAAATGAGTTCTCCATTTTTGCCGGTTCAGTAATAAAACAAAATGATTTTTAGTGTTTTTATTTTTAGGGTTTCAAATATGCTTGATTTACTGTTGCGTTTGTCAATTTTAGACCTCAGCTGTTAATTTAGGGCGATTTTAAATTTAAACCATGTTAGTGAATCCGACTGTTAATGTCTTCTTTCTCACACAGATAACCCCAGTCAGCCGTCGTAATAATTACATCTACAATGGCTTTTTCTTGAATTCAATTTAGAGCAGGTAACCCACCGAATATTTTAGGGTGCTTATTGTAGATTTTCTTCCATAAAATTATTGCTGGAATGATATACGTCGTAATGGCTTCTGTATAACTGATTCCTACCCTAACAGCGGTTAAAGCCTTTTCTAGCATTTCTTTTGAGTGCTGGACAAACTTGCGACCATCAATTTTGCGTTGCAATTTATTATTAAGACACCCTAAACATGTTACACAAATCTAAAATTGCCACTAATATCATGAAGAAATGAAAAATTATATTAAATCCAGAAACAACAACTCTTCTTTTGAGCAAATATTACAAAAACGTACCAACTGTACTCCTTCTATGTCAGCTAAATCAAAACACAAAAAAGCAATGCGAGTAAGTCCGTAATGTTACAATAATAAGATTTGCAATTAGTATGTATAAATGAAAATAAATGTGATTATATGATCCAATTTAGTTTTAAAGAGGTTAATAAGGTTATGTCAGTCATAAACAACACAATGCGTAGAGATGTATAATGTCTCCACAATAAATTATAAATGCTATACGCTAACATATTTTAATATATTTTGTAAAACTAGTAAACATATGTACATAGTCATGGGTTTTTCCATGCGTTTTTAAAAATTCAAATCATTTACCTTTACCGGGTGGTCAAATAAGAAAGAACCCTGGCTATATCTCAAAAACTCTTATCGAGCAGCTTTCGGAAAAAATATTTATGGCAAAAACAGGCCTGCAAAATAGCTGGAAATTATTTTCAAATTCTTATGACGGTTGCCAAGGTTGCCTAACAACTATGTTATGTTAGGAAAAAGAGTTTATTTCCTGTAAGTGTCATTTGGAGCTGTTTAACGACTCAACAAAAGTATACATCTTTTCTGAGAATCTGAAATGGCATGGTTCGTTTCTTTCTATTTTGTTAATTAGAAGGTCAATTTTCTGAAAATCCGGTCAAGAATCGCGACTTCATCTCTTTCATGATTGGAGATATTAACAAAATAAATATAAGTATGAATACCCTTAACGACGTTGATTTCCAGCATAGACATTAAAGTTAAATATATAGACTGTAGATCGTATAGAAGCAAGTTGGTTTACGCTTAGATAGGGACAGAACATTTTTGACGAGTAGTACCCCTCTATCTAATAGCAATCAGGTGACAGAGGTAAAAATGACATTTGGGATGTCGTGATTAGCTCCGCCGTTAGAAAGTCATATGGAAAAAACTATTGACTTTTGAAGGAAAATTTTTTTATAAGAATTATGAAAGTGTTAGATGTTCCAAATTTGATTTAATTATCTTTAAAAAGAAATGATATAAAATTTAACGCCCTATATCTTAAAAACTAAGCATTATCGGACATGTATTTATAGAAATTTTTATGCTTACAATTGACTCAAAAATAACTTTTTAAAGTTTTTCACATTTATTTGGAAACACCCTCTATACCCGCCAATGACTTGGTCATTTGATCGCTACATCTGAGATCTAGGAGGACCAATAATGCGGGTTCTCCCAACCATAAAGTGATGATGCTCTTAAAAAAAAGACTGGAAAATGGGGAGACTGCTCACATTTACATGGAAAGGACCCTTAAACGCAAGAAAACAGTCAAATATCAGGCAGTAATCCAGGATTCCCGATTGACCTGGAATGATCATCTTTACGTGAAAATATATCTTCGGAGAATGCTCAGCTCTTAATGGACATTTCGGAGATTCAATATCTAAAGCGATCAGACAATTTAAGTAAACTAAGCTGTTTGGATTCGTAAAGGCTATTGTTTTGAATGACTTGCACCCGTGGTGACATGAAGATCTGGGTACCCTTTATAAGAGAAGTCAGACAGCATTTTTAGTTCGCGAGCATCTCAATAGTGGCGCTAGTGTGTCAAAAAAAGTAGATTAATTTACCGACTTATCACCTGAAAGATTCTGCCATTTTGGTCAAATATAGGGCTTAATGTTGATGATTTGTGGAATATATTTCGATGTTTCTGTGTTTGGACGAATCTTAAAGGATTAAGTTATTGGCGTTTCCAATATATAATTTATTGTGCATTGTTTTAAAAAATCATAGTGAAGACATTGGTAAGTAAATTTAATTCTTGATGAAAGTTACATTGACCTAAACGACATATATTATTAATTCTGTCTAACAACACCCCAAATTGGTGCTTTTTTTCAATAAGTTGAAACTTACTTTAATATCTTTTTAAACTGTATTATATTTTTAGCTTTGCTGTGGAGACAATAAATATGAGCATATACGGGAACTGTTGTTCCCCTGGTTGTATTGATTCAACTTTGACCAGACATAGTTTTTCCAATCTTAAAAATCATGAAAAGCAATTTGATGAGTGAATTCTTCTGTGTGATAATCCCAAGTTATTGACGCTAAATCTTAATTTAGTCAGTAGAAGTTATCGCGTTCGTCAACAGTACTTCATGAAATTTTCATAAGTGGACAATTTTATAATAAATAACTATAGATTAAAGTTTTACGTAGGTATTAAAATCTAATCTTACTATCGTTATACTAATAATAAATTATTAATTTTTGTTTCCAATATAGCAGTTACCTTTTGATAGGCAGAATACAAACAAGGGCATAACTTATACATAAGTAAGGCCAATATTTTCAGGTTGAGGTTTGTTTTACAGGTTCTTCCTTGCCAAGAGAGGACATACGTAACCCTAACCACTTGGGACACTGTGGAAATATGCACTATATCCACTATATCAACAGGTAGGTGACACATTCTCATTTCAGATCTATTTTATAAATATAGTATTAAATTTTGGGTTACATGAGAAAATTTTGTGATATCTCAGAGACTTCATTAATTAAAAATGTTTTATTTATATTTATACAAATACTCTACCGTGAAGTTTCAACGATTTGTTCTCTCTTTATTATTATTTCTATATTCTTCTTTAATTTTGTATCTAGCCTGTAATTTTTACTTTTAATTTATGGAGGTATTATTATTCCCATTTATTCTAGAACAAACCAAATGTTACAAGACGGATTGTTCTTATCATAAAAAAGAATTTTAGAACGCAGTAATGCAAAGATTGCAATACATTTTTCTGCTTCAATCTACCCTCTTTTCCTATTCATGAAGAATTATGTTAATCCCTAATAGACTAACAGTATCGAACATCATTTTAGTATTTATCAGTCACAAGCATGGACGGATTGGGAACATTGTCAAATGAAACACCATTTTGATAGAGCCCGACATGAAGATGTGGCATAATTTGTTAATTACAACTTTTATTATCATCAGAAAAACCAACAACAAAATCGAAAATACAATAATTTTATAGAAAATTTACAAAAATAGAAAAATTTAAATTGTTTTAAAAGCCTACCTACCTACACTAGAATTATCAATATTGGTATTTATTTATTCTCCTTTATGGTTTTACTGTTATTTTTTTATAAATATTAACACAATGTATTTTTTGATCTTCTCTATTGTTTCATGGTTTTATAATCTAAATTATTTAAATATTAATAAAATGTGTGACATGTTCATATATGAAAAACAAATCTTAACCACAGTTTGATGTGTCTTGCCGTGTAACATAAAGGGTTATTTTTTCTTACTGTTTTCTTTCTTCTCTAATCGAACCACAAGATATAAATTTAATACACCCCATTAAACCCAACCTCCTAAAATCACCCCTCGATATTCTTTTTAAAATATTTTTCAACTATCACTTCTTGATAACTTTGTAACATGGTACCCTAAGGCAGCGAAGATCTTTCAACAACTACTGGACTTACGTCATTGACTATCACTTCTTGTACTTCTTCCTGTACAAGAAATACTTTTCAGGATATATTTTTGGACTTTTTCGATCATTTCGGCACACAGGTCATTCCTAGTCCTAGTACCCTACTAGCTATACTACTAACGTTCTTAAGTGAAACATCATACGAAGATAAATTTTAAACAAAATGACATGGGTACAAAATTAATAGCTCATTTATTAACAGTTGTAGGACATTATGAACAATTAAATTATTAATTATAAATTCCTTAATTATGGGACAGCTGAAGATTTGGATTCAGCAACTTAAAATACATCGCAGTCAACCTTAAACGTCCATTGATCTTATCCAGCTACGAAAACCCTTAGGCGCCTACACTAAACTAACTATAAAATTTGGTAGGTTGGAGATCGTAAAAAATAATCCTATCCTCACATCATAATATCACAGGTTTGAAAAAATTTTGAAACAAGAAACAAAATACGTAGTTTCTGATGCTGAACCCGTATCCTTTTTCCGTTTTTGTCCACCATGTCATGTTTCCGAGATATATTAACATAAAAGTGAAAGGAAACACTGATTTTCGCTAAATATAAAAGTATTTTAAAATACGAGGTAACATTTCTTCATAAAATTGATCTTAGCATCTCTAACTAGCACTTTTTCTCTTCACAATACACTTTGAATAATTCGGATATTTTTTTTTTCTCCGAGAAATCACCCATGAAGTTAGGTTGTTTTGCATAGTCGTCGTTATGATAGACATACGAACAATTTTCGCCTCAGAGAAACATTAATCATTAACCCCCACTGTCCACCCATCTTAGATGCCTAATAATGGCTAAACCTAATTATCTGCACTGTAAGTTCACGAGTCATGTAAGCTGGATGAAACATTTTTCTATCTTTGTCATCATGACGACTATGCAAAATGACCCAATTTCATGAGACTATTTCTCGGAGAGGAAAAAACATCCTAATGATTCAAAGTGGATTGCAAAGAGCAAGAGTCGTACTTATAGATGCTATGATCAATTTTATGATGAAACTTTACCTCGTGTTGTAAAATAACCTCAAGTTTAACGAAAACTCGTGTTTTTTTTTCCATTTTTGTGTTAAAATACTCATATTTTGGAACCTAACGTGATAGCCAGATTCAAATTCAGTATCAAATATTACGTCAAAACTAAATGTTTTGGTTCTTGTTTAAAAAAATCGGTAAAATTTTTTATCTTCGTAATTTATTATAAAAATTAGATAAACATAATATATAAATTTTTATTTGTCTCCTCGCATTTTCCAAAAATTTATTCACCAATTTATATCTGAATTTAGAATATGGATAAAGTAAAACATGTTTGGAATGCCACTGTAATAGGTCGAATCTTTTTTATTGCACTTTCTTAAAATATATATTTTACAAAAAAAAATCGGGTCAAAAATCGGAAAGATCGTATATTTAACATTCAGTTACAATAATAAAGATGAGGGCGAAGAAGGTCTATTATAGGCTCGGAATCGACAAATTTTAATATGATTACAGGATAACATTCATTGAAAACGTTGCGTATTTTAACTTCCAATCACATTTTTTTATAAAAAAGAACATAACTCTAACTGAATTTTTTTAAAGTAGCAAGCTACTTTTATGGCTTTGGGCCGTTCAACCATGCAGCCAGTCACACTTTATTAATATCAACAATTATACAAATTATATATACTTAAAATATAACTAAACCTAAGGACAATCACAAACAACCAAGCCTGAACCGGGAATCGAACCCGGCATCTGAGTGGTGCTATACCACTGCTTCACCAGATGGGCTAACAGCATTTTTTCGATTTAACAATTTAAAAAAAGAAAATTTTCATAGTCGTAGAGACAAAAAAAAAACAATTGAGAAAAAGACAATTTTTTAAACATTCACAATGATGTTCCTGCTTAAACAATTCGTTTTGAAGCTGTATTTTTATCTTACACTTTAAATTATTGTGCAAATTTTTTTTTAATAATTTACAGTCTATGCCTTCAGCACTTAAATAACAACAGTAAACTATCTGGCTAACCTAATGGCGTTTTTATACTCTTCTGCACTTTGATCTTTGTCTCCCCAGCCCCATGTGGCCCGAGTTCCATCGCCAGTACGTTTCGATCTTTGCTCCACCATCTCTGGAGTAGTAGCTTTTAAATCGTATGTCCATCCGATTTTAGCGAACACATCAATGAAAAGTTTTGTAAAATTGAAGGTGAATGCTCCTAATTCGGCAGCTCTGTAATCCCATGGAAATGTATGATGGTAATTATGTAATCCCTCGCCTAAAGTTAGTGCACATACGAGGTTACTGTCTCCTGGTCTTATAGCTCTAAAAATAAAAAAAATTGTAATTATTTTTGAAAAGTATTTCAGTTACAATCATTAGTTTATTTCAAAAGTAGTTAAAAAGTAATCTATGGATTATTTTTATTTAACAAAATATACTATAGTTACACTATGACACACGAATGTCTGGAATGATTTTTTGCATTTGGTATATCTAATACATAAAAGAAAAAAAGTTTTATTTAGATATTATGCCCAAAACATAGCTAAGTAGTGATTTGTTTTGCTTACGCATCGTAATACTTTTTTGAGAGTAATCACCAAAATATCTCTTATTTGTAAACGAAAGTTATCAAAACATTTATATTATTTGTTTGAAGGTTGTAGACAATATTGAAGATTGATTAAAATGTGATTGTCGGACTAGCATTGTCTTTATTTTTTATTTATTTTTACGATGTTTCGATTGGTTGTATCTCTAATCGTTATCAAGTTTAAACTGAATGTTTTGTCTTAAGACTACGAGCTTATGTAGGGAATGGGTCCGTTGAAGCGCAAAGTTTCGCTTCACTGTACATACGTCAATGATTTGATGTTACAAAGTATTGGTTGCCAAAGATTAGGTATCTCAACACTCAGTTTACTGAAGATTCAATTATTGTTTTTTAGTGTAAGCTGCTTCTATAAATTTTCTTTTTTTTTCCGGTTAGCCGCAGCTTCAGACGATTTTAATTGATGTTGTTTATCCCAGGCCTTTTCTACTCTTCCTGATTTTGACATTTTCCCTTTTTGAATATGAGTTTTATGTTCCTTAACCCTAACTTCTAGTGGTCGTTTGGTTTCTCCAATATACATTTCATCACACTCACATGGAACTTTGTAAACATATTCTTTCCTATCTGTAGCATTTGGTTTTGTTTTTGTTAAATGAGCTCTAAGTGTATTTCCTGTTTTAAAGGCTGCATTTTGTATTTTAACTACTGGCAATTCGTCTTACCTTCTCCAAAGTTCCCTTAATATTCTGAATTGTGAAGAAGAAATGTGTTTTTTGCTGTCCAGTGGTCGTTGTTCTAAAATTAAAACTAATTGACGATGTTATAAATAACTTTAAAACAACGACCAATGGACAGCAAGAAACACATTCCTTCTTCACAATTCCGTACATTAAGAGCACTTCGGAGAGGATAAGATGAATTGCCAGTAGTCATAATATAACAATAGCTTTTAAATCAGGAAATACACTTAGAGCTCATTTAACAAAAACAGAACCAAAAACTACCGATAAGAAAGAATGTGTTTACAAAGTTCCATGTGAGTGTGGTGAAATGTATATTGGAGTAACTAAACGACCACTCGAATTTAGGATTAAAAAACATAACATTTATACACAAAAAGGAAAACGTCAAGATCAGGAATTGCAGAACACGCTTGGGATAAATAACATCATTAAAAATGGTTTGAAGCTTCGGCAATATATATGAGACCCAAAGTGAAAAAAAGGAAATTTATAGAAGCAGCTTCCATTAAAAATAATAGTGAAATCTTCAGTAAACCGAGTGTTGAGATACCTAAATTTGGCAATCCCTACTTTGTAACACCAAATCATTAAGGTGTGTACAGTGAAGTGAAGCTTTGCTTTTCAATGAACACAGTCCCTATATAAGCTTGTAGTCTTAAGACAAAACATTCAATATATATTTGATAATGATTAGAGATACAAACTAATCGAAACGTCGTAAAAATAAATAAAAATAAAGGCAATGCAAGTCCGAAACCACACTTTAGTCAATTTATATTATTCATAAATAAACAATTACTTACTTGTCATAAGGTTTATCACCAAAAGTATGTGCCACAGAGTTAATCAGTCCATGCATATGAAGAGCAAACACATATCGGAAAATGTTGATGCAAAATGCGTTAATAAACGTTTCCTGCCAATAATACATTGGAATAAAAACTGGAAGAATGAAAGTTCCCAATGGCATAAAAACCATATAGTATTTTTCTTGCCATCTAAGTATGGGATCGTTATATAAATCAGACATATCAATCTTTTTTCCGTGTTCTATTACTTCTGGGCGTTTCTTTAACATTGCCCAACCCATATGAGCAAAAAATAATCCACGTCGAGGATCATGAGGATCTGCGTCCGAATCTGAAAACTTGTGGTGCGTGCGATGATCACGAGCCCAATGAATTATTGGATTCTGAAACATTTAAACAAATCTTGAAAAGAGATTGTGTATATATATATATATATATATATATATATATATATATAGATACCGAAGAATATACTGCAAAAATTCCAAATCAGTCTCGAGGGATCCCGATCCGTTTATTTTTTTTTGCTACAAAATTAGCTGAGGTTGACTTGGAGTCTAGATTTTTACAAAAATCGATTCATGATTTCTTTCACTACAAGGTAATATGAATTTAATTACAACACTGTGTGAGATTTTGTAACATTTTCATTAACGGTAAAAATATTTTATGAAAAATAGGGTTTATTCTTTATCAACAAACGAAAACGTGTATTAATTAGATTAAGGCACAAAACAAATTCCTAAATTAAAGCGATTAAAGTGTTTACTTTCTTAAGGTGGATCCATTTTACCCAGTCGAAATCCGCACTTTAAACTGAATATAACACTGTTTCAAAGTGGCCATGTCGCTGACGATTACTTAGGAAGTACACCTATTCATGCGTCGACGCTCATTTTCGGAATGAATAATTTACACCTGAGCTTATTAATAGACTTTCCCGTGTTGCATTTTGCTGCGGGTAATTCCGGTTTAAATAACATAAGCATAGAAATACCTACTTACGTATTTTCATACTTCGAACTTTTAAGGTAGTAACGACTAATATGCGGTTCGTTCACCTGGACTGATCCCAAGGGAATAGAAGGATTTAAAAAACAAATTTCGTTAACTTATAATAAAATTCCCACTTGAAGTTTCCAGAATATTTAAAAAGGGATCATTAAAAATGTGCGATTTTACTTTCGAAATAACGAAGTTAACTTCTAGCATTCTACCTAGTTATATGTATTTTGGTTGTTGTTTTTTGTTTACATGTTAATTTGTTATTGTTAGCTAGATTCAGGTTAAAATTAGTGGTGTAAATTTGGATAAATAGTATGAATTTTTTCGTTTTTCATGAATTATTTATTTAAATTCTTTGAATTTTATTTTAATTAACTTAAAAAAAAATTGACAATACAGTTCCTTATTTACAAAAATTCAATAGACGGGAAGCTAGATTTTCTACAACAATTGTATTAAGACCAATAGAATAAGTAATACAATTTTACATTAATTTAATTTTTAAATTTTCTCTAATTTCTTTGAAAGTAAAAAAGTACTGTCTATAACACGGTTCACAATTGACAAAAAATAGGGTTAAATTTGTTACTATTTAGATATTGCCTTTTCATATATTTTTATTTGATACTCCACAGGAACACAAATAAGTTATTGAGTATTTTATATCTTTGACCATGTAAATTTCGACTATTTACTCACATAGTCTATGAAAAATATTGGTGCAAGAATATATATATATATATATATATATATATATATATATATATATACATATATATATATATATATATATATATATATATATATATATATATATATATATGTAATCGAAGGTTTTCGGGCATCCCGTGTATGTGCTGAGTCCCTCTCAGGACTGTAAAGCAGCTGACGTTTCGGTGAAATCTCATTCACCATTTTCAAAGCTCACTGTATGGCGTCTACGAGTTCGCTCTGCACCGCAATTTGAAATAAGAACATCTTTTTCCATTGTATCGATTGAATAATTTATAAGTTTCGTTTCTTTACGTTAATTTTATACCTCAAATACGCAAAATATTTAAACTTTAATATAAATACAATTTGAATCGGTTTTGTAATATGAAGAAATTTGCACGGTCAATGTCAAAAGTAAAAGAAATGTTAAGGAAGTACGCATCAATATCAAAAGTGAGTCAAAGTACAGTTCGAAGAATTAAAAAAGAGTATGGAAGTAGTTTAATAAGATGTTACAGGTTGTCCGAAGAAGCTGAGTCATAGAGATAGTAGAAATATAGTCAAATACATGGCTACTGGAGACGCTTCAGCAACGTCGCAGCAACTAAAATTGTTCAACGTGATATTGGAAAATTAATCAGTAGGTGAACGGTATAGCGAGAACTACACAGAAATAAATTTCAAGCAATTGAAAAGAAAAAGAAGACATTATTAAGCAAAAGAGTAAATAAAAGCAAGACTAAACTTATAAAAAAAATGAAGGCTACACAGAAGCAAATTGGATGAAAGTAATTTGGAAAAGTGAAGGTCACAGCTTCTGAGCTGGGACCTGTTCATAGAATAGTCGGTAATATGCCTCACCCGATAGATGGAGTTACTTTCTAGCAGGATAATGATCGAAAACACACAGCCAAAATAGTAAAGAACTGACTTATTCTCAGAATTTTCATATGTTACAATGACCGGCACAAAGTCATGACCTAAACACAATCGAAAATTTCTGATCACAACAGCTAAATAACCATAATTCTCCACTTTCCTCATTAATCGTATTATGGAATAGAATCCAAGAAGAATGGGGAATAACTTTACCAGACTATTGGGAGAAAGAGTATGGTAAATTGATTACAAGGTGTTAGAAAAGTTAAACGCTTATGGATAAATTATTGGAAAGTGTAAAAATTAAGGTATTCAGCCTGGTGCAAAAGTGATTCAACAATTTTTATATTTTCGAATTTTTAATTCATAATTTGTTTATATTACTTTCATTCTCCAATATATGCATTACTTTCCTAGAATAACTAATGTTACTAAGCATGTGTTTAGATATATGAATGACATTTATTGCGTTATGTTCAAGAGATTACTGCCCCTGTCGTTTCGGAGGAAATTGGTTTAGTAAAATTTAACATGGCGCTTGTAAACTGGTGGAAAAAAATAATTTTCTCAGATTTTCTCCAAAATTGAAATGGGTGAGTTTATGGGGTCGCACAAAACAAATCTGATATTATTTTTAAATAATTGAATGTGGCAGATCCAGTATGGGAGATTAAATACTTTAAATCACCCAATTTCTTCACAATTGGTATTGGTGGGTTCTTGAATGTGTAAATTACGAATTTAAAATTATTCTTAAACAATTTAATATGGCGGTTCCAATTTTGTGACCTAAAAATTTTACATCTCTCGATTTTGTCTAAAGTTATTATAGAGAGG
Source organism: Diaprepes abbreviatus (assembly GCA_034092305.1). Classification (NCBI taxonomy): domain Eukaryota; kingdom Metazoa; phylum Arthropoda; class Insecta; order Coleoptera; family Curculionidae; genus Diaprepes; species Diaprepes abbreviatus. The sequence continues at coordinate 1,000,047 of JASJET010000338.1, read as the reverse complement.
CTTTCGATGGTGTAAATAAGGAATTTATAGTTATTTAAAGGAGGTGACAGTCTAAAAATTTTATATATTTTTTAGTTCAATATGGCGGATAAAATATTGTAAGTTGAAAATTTTGTTTTATTCAAATTTTTCAAAACTATTAGAAGGTTTTGGAGTACTAGACTGTAGCATTTTCATATTGCCGCACATTAATGCTACGATATTTTGTGATTATTTTCATTTTACGTGTAGTTAGTGCCACGCGTTGGTAGTCTTTTATTAACTCAGTTCGATCGCAAAAGTGTGAACGCCATCTTATTGTGAATGCGTCCTCTATTTAAACATAAGATAATTTGATTTTTTTTTCTGGACTCACGACTCTGTGGCCTTCACGAAATGAGCTGCGGTACTCAATGTGCGCTCCGGCAGTTAAACCGATAAAGTGAATCTGAAGTTAATTTCTTAAAATTCAATTCGTCAGATACAATATACAGAACTAAAAATTTTTTTCCCATTCTGTCGAAGAATTTTTAGGTCAGTTCTATACCTCGAGAAAACTAAAAGCAAATATTTTTTACCGCTTTATTTTATAAATTTTGATATTAATGTTGACCTGCGGATAAAAACTAAGATAAAAGAAGCAGCATCTTAGGTATATTTAAATACTTACCTCAAATAGGAGGAAATTTAAACAAACCAGTAATAATCTCACAGGCCATTTTGCTTTGTACGATCGATGTGACCAAAGTCTGTGAGCTCCAGCGGACAGACTAAGAAAACCTAATACCCCAAGTACATAATCTGAAAAAAAAAAATGATTTATGAAAATATGTTTACAGACGGAATATTTTTATTTTATTTTATTAGTGTTGGCTCAGGTATGAAAAAATAAATTCAAGAATTTAAATTTTTTGTTTTAGTGTAGTGTAGTATTATTTTAAAGATCCTTTCAGTCTGTCTAATGTAACAGTTATGACAAGAATTACACTCTAACTTCTAGACACTGCATTTTTGACCTCCTATGGTTTAATTTTTGTCGGTTTTATGTATTTCTCTAAATTGTTGTAGATTTTAAATGCTACATTGAATGAATGAATGAATGAAACAGAGGGTGGTGCTACTAGATCATCGAAGCCTAGGCCTCTATTGGGCCCTTTATATCCCACCATAGCGCAGGTCATTCTAGGCCGATCACCTTTGCGAATCCAAGCAGCCTCGTTAGTTGAACTTGCGTGACTGCTTCCGGTAACAAAATTGTATCTCCGAAATATCTCCGTCTCAGTTCGTTTAGTGCTGGGCCTTCTCTGAGGATATGATCAATAGTTTCATACTCCTCCAAACATCATCTGCATGTCGGGTCATCTTCGACACCGATCTTATGAAGATAGCCCCTCAGGCGACAACATTTTGTCAACCATACCACCACAATTCGCAGCTATTAGCTTCGCAAGGAGAGAATCTCCTTAGTACGGCGTGCGCTAAGTCCAGTTATATGTTCCTTAGCATGCCTCATTCCAGGAGCTCCCATCAACGATTCAATAAATTTGCTTTCCAGCAACGATTTCAGTTCCCTTTTTCCAACGGCATTTCGGACAGGCAGAATTGGTTGGAGTCCATATGGTTCAATTTCAGACCTCATGTTTGCGAGACGAGTAACCCGGGACCTACACGAGTCTGATTGTGCAACCGTTCCTTATCATACCATTCAGTACGTCCTTGGTCTCAAACATCAATCTCGAAGTTGCGACATTGGACTTCAGTGCCAATATCGCAGCCTTACTGTCTGAGTATATATTTATTACTCTATTGCACAGAATAGCATAAATTTTCGCTGTGAAATGTCACATTAATATTTTCTTTGTTCAAAGTCTTTCGAATATTGCCTGATGTTTTCCCAAAATATGTTTAAAATTTATAGTTCTGCTATATATTTTTTGTAACAGGATATATTAGGGATATTGTTCTCTCTTTTATTTTATTTTCAATGATGTTTTCTTTTAAAAATGAATGGAAAAAAAAATAAAAGTGACATTGTTTTGTTTAAGATTAATTTTACATTTATTTATATTTTCAAGACCCTTTTTACTTTATTATGACTTTAATCACTATTTCTGAAATCCAGAGGCAGGCAAAATATTTTATTAACATTGACTTCTCCTTAGAAAATCCAAAATATTGAAGTTTATCAGAGTGGACATATTGAATTCAAGTAATTGCAGATATGTATAAAGAAGCTAAAATTACTATAAAATTACTGATACATAATTCATTCAAATGACACGTGAATCTGATTGTGTAGTTGTTTCTGTTAGATTATGAAGTAACTTCTCATAGTCTTACACCATTCGTAAAGCTACTACATTGAACCCCAGTGCCAATAATGCCGCCTTGTGTCTGAGAATATTAATAGTCATATTCTATTTATGGCCCCCTCACAGAGATGGTGACATTGTAGAATATTATTAATTTCCGCTTGGGATAATATTGTGTGTTATCCCAGATAAGACGTTCTAGTTTCAGCTCTTTCATCCTGTCTGTAACCAACCAGGATCTATTTCTGGGAAGAGTTTGCTTTTCCTCTTAATCATCTCTGCTTGGTAAAAGATACCAAGAAATCTGTATGCATGAAGAGCGATGGACATGTTTCCAAAAACGCTCCCTCAGACCCAGATAAGACGTTCTAGTTTCAGCTCTTTCATCCTGTCTGTAACCAACCAGGATCTATTTCTGGGAAGAGTTTGCTTTTCCTCTTAATCATCTCTGCTTGGTAAAAGATACCAAGAAATCTGTATGCATGGAGAGCGATGGACATGTTTCCAAAAACGCTCCCTCAGACCTCAATTTTTATGAGGTTAAAAACATTTAAAACGACAAATAAAAGTAAAAGGCGATGCAACACGTACATCAAGAAAGAAATAGTGTTAAGTGGGGCATGAGCTTAGTAAGGGGATAATAGATGGAGTAGGTAGGTCGCACAGTGGAAATTGCAAAAAGGGAAAATCGATAAAGAACGACCATGATGACGTAGCAGGAGTATCCAGTTCATAATGGATTAAGAAAGTATGGAGTAGGGATGAATGGAAAAATCCTGTGGAGGCGTATGTCTAACAATAGAACAAATAAAATGCTGATAAAAGTAGAAGAATTGTTAGTATATAGGTTGTGGTTGATTACAAAAAGTGTGTACTAATTAACCAAATAGTCAAAGTAGACGTAGATACCCGATTATAATCATATTTTGAGAAAATTTACTTTGGAACAAAAAAAAATCAATTGAAGTCCGGCCGTATAATTTTCTAGAATGGACAAAAACAAATGAATTTACATGTTAAAGGTGTAACCTTTTCCTTTTCGGTCGAGGTTGAAAAGTTCAAATTTTAATAACAGGCAATATGTAAAAATACAGTTGCAATTCAAAAATATGATAAAATCTTATCGAATTAATTCGAAATATTCTGTAGAATATATTAAACTCAAATTTCGTAAATATGCGGATATGTTATTATTGTTCATTTCTCGAAAATGTCACTGGTTGGAATATGTTTTTTGATTTCGTAATTGTTTTTTCTGAATATATGATTGAATTATGAAAATTGAAATCATTTGAAATTCAATTTTTTTTAGGTTTTTTTGATGTTTTGTGTGATTTATGAAAATTTTTGCGACTCGATATCATTCAAAAAGTATGTTAGTTATATAAAGAGGTCTAAGTACCAATAACGCGCACCTATAATTACCTTGTTGCCATGCAAAATTTTTGGACACGTTTACGGAAAATTTAAAGTGGGTCTTATTGAATAGATCAATTTATGATAAAATATGATACAAGTGTAGAAATACATTTTAATTAAAATGCTGTATTGTGATTTTTTGATTGTTGAATTTTTTACTGTATTGCCATTAATACTCGCGTTAAGGCAAATTCATTGATACTGTATTTTTCAAAATTGGTCTAACTGTTCACGCTTTAAAATTTTGCTCTTTTTAGAGTCAAAAAAGGAAAAGATGAATTTGGCGTATATATTTACTTATTTTTATTGCTTGTTAATGTACAGTTTTTGACAGAAGTGACATATTTTGATAAAACCCTCAGCAGATTCTAGGGGTGATTTCCAAGGTCGAAGAAAACATTGTAAATAATAAATAATAAAACAATATATTATATATATATATATATATATATATATATATATATATATATATATATATATATGTTTATGCGGCTTTCACGGATTCCTCCGTGTGAGATGCAATAGCAATGGATATATCCACATTATGCCGTTGTAGTGCTGAAATCACATTCAGCAAACGTACAACTATATGCAGCTCCGAGCATGAATGAAGTAAAATGCGAACAATAAATGCAAACTGCGTTCCAACCATATCCTTTCCATGTTAGAGGTTGCACAGTTTGAACAAATTGCCAAGCACTACAACGGCATAATGTGGACATATCCACTGCTATTGCATCTCACACGGAGGAGTCCGTGAAAGCCGCATAAACATATATACGCCATCCGGCGGGAGGTCGGCTAAGCCGCGTTCAGTATTTGCATGTTTCCTTTCGATCTATTCTTTGCACAGCCAGGTGCATGTCGGTACCCTGATGAGTCTAGTAGAGACGAAACATGTACCTCTGCCGTATCACTGTGGCGGGGAGGGTAAGTTTTGTACAGGTAGGCCATCATCTCGATGGTGGTGGAATAGAATAAATTCTGTTTTTAGCAATTTGTTCAAACTGTGCAATCTCTAACACGGAAAAGATATAGTTGGAACGCAGTTTGCATTTACTGTTCTCATTTTACTTCGTATATATATATATATATATATATATATATATATATATATATTATTTTAACGGACTTTATAGTAATATAAACTTCGTAATGTCAGTTTGTGTTTCTAGTTTGTACAGTTTTAAGTTTATTTTCTGCGAGTTCACAATTTATTTAGTTAATTTTAGCCTTTGTTTTTTCCTCATGCATGTCGATGAAAGAAGGTCTGGAACCTTTTAGTAAATTCTATTTCCTTATTTTTAACATGGAACGCCTATGACAGAGAGTCTACAAATCGCAGATTAGGGAATCTTCTGGTATCGGCCAAAAGGGTATATAAAGGAGCCAGATTGGCTTTCGTGGACAGTTTAGTTTGAGACGTCGTTGATGTAACTTGAATTGTTTGACAAGTGACAGAATTGAGGGTGACAATAAAGAACTATTGACATAAGCTAGTGTGTTCAAAAATCGGCCGTCCGGAACAAATTGGTGTCAGAGGTGCGATTAAATCCAGAAGAGGTTAGTTCAGGATAGGAAATTAAAAAAAAAGAAAAGAAGTGAATTGAAATTGTATAGCAGTGAAAACTAGGAAAGAGAAAGCAAAAATGGAAGAACAACTTCAAACTAGTTTAAATCAGAAGTCGATGCTGATACAGGACATGAAAACAAGTCAAGAAGATATGAAAAAAAGCGAAAAGGAGATGAAATAAAAATTGAAAGAAGATATGACGAAAAATCCAGAGGAATTAAAAATAAGCCAAGATGATATACAACAAGAATTGATGACACTAAATACAAGCCAAGATGATATGAAACATTAATTAAAGACGAACCTTGACGACACTAAAGACAACCCAAGAAAAAATAAACCAAGAATTGAAAGAAGACATGAAGAAAAATTAAGAAAGTATAAAAAAAGATCTAAAAATCAGCCTGTAGGACATGAGACCTGAACTTAAGACAAGTCAAGAAGATATGAAACAACAACTTAAAGAAGACATTAAAAGAATCAAGAAGGTATGAAGCGCATAGAACAAGAGATGCAACAATTACATTTGCGAATTGACGTGGTAGCCAGTAGAAGTATAATACCGGTATGACAAGGTACCTTGGCTTACCTATGTCCGTCAATTCGAAGCCGCCGTCACCGGCAATAACTGGAGTTCACCGGAGAAGGCACGTGCCTTGTTTTAGTACTACGAGTTGAAGCTATGGAGGTTCTACATAACATTCCTGAAGAAAAACAGAATGATTCCGAGTTTAGTGTTACTTTTCTGGAGATGCACTATGGGGAAGCCCACCTCCAAGAAGTTTATAAGGCCAAACTTCAATCAAGAAGACAAAAACACAACAAAAGTCTTCAAGAATATGAAGCGGATATAATGAGATTAATAAATATGACTTACCCTACATATCCAAAAGAAATAGAGCAAGAGTTAGCAGTAAACACTTTTATTGAAGGTTTACGCGCCCTAGAAACAAGTTAAACTCTAAGAATGGTTCGACTGAAGATAATATCCGAAACTCTTGCTTATGCCTTTGTTTGAAACAACAGCTTAACCCCAAGTATCAAGAAACAGTCGTAAGAAGAGTCAACATTTCCAGGGATTATTACAAGACCAACGAAGAAATTTTCATGAGGCTAATGAGGAAGAATGAAAAATAAGAGAGTGTTCTTAAATTCGACCTTTCGGAACAATATATCGTTTTATCATTCATTATTTGAAATGTTTTCAGTTTTTTAGCTTTTTGTCTCAGCAATAAACCAATCTTGAAAGTATATTTCAAGAAATAAGAGATTGTTATTTCAGAGTATATTTTATATTATCGGCCTAACGCTTTCGATCTTACTTAGACTATCCTCAGGGCTCAGACTTCGTCAAAGGGCACACCCCAACCTTGTCATTTGGAGAACGGTTTCCAATGCCAGATCAGCCTCTACACAGTACAAATCATTTATACAATTAAAAGGTCTATCCCAAATTAAAATTATAACATTCAGAACAATGTATACATTAATACTGTTAAAACAATCAACTTTAACATTCAACTTAAAAGACACAAGAACCTTGTGTCTTTTAAGTTGAATGTGAAAATAGTATTAATGTATACATTGTTCTGAACGTTACAATTTTAATTTCCGATACTTTTTAATTGTTTAAGTAATTTGTACTGTTTAGAGGCTGCGCTGGCGTTGCCAAATGGCAAGGTTGAGGTGTGCCCTTTGACGAGGTCTGAGCCCTGTGGATGGTCTAAGTAAGACCGAAAGCGCTTGGCCTATAATATAAAATATACACTGAAATACACAATCTCTCATTTCTTGATTTCTAAGGTGTACAACCTGTTAATAACTTATGAATATTTCAAGGTCATTTCAGTGGCAACTTCAATTCCGATTATTCGATTGAGCTGAAATTTGGTACACATATGTAAATCCGACAATCCGACGACCATGCAATATTATGACCTTAAAGATTCATTTTAAGGTCAACCCTACTTCCGATACCTAATTAAGTTGAAATTTTGTACACATATGTCGAATTTTAACTCACTTTCATTTATCAATTAATCTATAATTTGATGCATATGTATAAACCGAGTGACAATACAGTATTATAACCTTGAAACTGATCTTGTGCACACACTTCAAGATCATTTTAAGGTCAAATTTGTTTTTAATATATAAACCTCTATTTTTTATTATAGAAATGGAAAGTAGGGAAAATTCCCTGCCTAGCGATATAAATATTTTATGATTTCTTACATTTAGAGATCATTTGGAGGTTAATCGTATTGGTTTGACAAAAAAAAACAAAAAAAACTTAGAACCCAATTTTTTTTTAAATTAAACGTTATCATTTAGCTCCACTACCGCCTATGATCTGTTGAATTCTAAATAACTCTTAAAAGCGAAAAATAACAATATACCCCTTATTAACCAACATGGTCCAACCTTAACATCATTCTATATTGCCAGTAGAAGGCTTAAGCTGATAAGAGCAACAATAAGTAAAGAAAGTTTTAAAGCCTAAAAATATAAGAATAAAAAAAAATAATTTTCTTTTATTACTGAACCAACAAAAATTTAGAATTATATTTATTTTCGAGATACAACTATTTCTCTTACATATTTCAAGGCTTTATAGCTGGGTTCTTATCCTAAATATCTCTATATATGCATTTATTTTTTGACGTATGTAATATAAATTATGACAATATCATAAGCAAAACAAAACTGGCCGATTAAAAGATTTAAATTTCATGGCAGCTAGATCGGGTTTAAATCTTAAACCTTATAGGGCTGATGATATTTATTTGAAATTAAAATTTTTGACATCAACGCTAAATTATTACTAAATTCAAGAAATTCAATTTCATATAAAAATTAGTATCGTTATTTTTCACTTGTTTGCGCCTTTTTAAAAATCGGTTCATTTCTTTTTTAATAACTTAATTGTTAATAGGAATATATGCCGAAAAACGAATATTAACATGCAACTGTCTTTTGACACTAGTGTTAAAAAGAATTCACTAAAATAAAATGTTAACACTAAAATAGATTACTAAAAACAAATGTTTTTTTAAGAAGTAAAATTGTAGTAATATTATAGATATATAAATACATTAATAAAGTTAAAACTTACTGAGAAGTACTGTGCTCCATTTCGGTGATCCTCTTAGAATAAGAAAGAGCCCAATTAGTGCCAGTGGATGAGAACCAATTAAAACAATTATGTTTTTCCAAACGAATAATTTTTTGTTGGCTTTGTAATAACTGATTATCGAATTCATATCAGTATTGTCGTGAAACGTATACCCATTTTTGTAATTATGTGACGCTGTTTTATACTTGTGTTATAAATTTAAATATGGTAATTTTACACGAGCATTAATTGAAGACGCTGATTATTTGATTTGAATTGTCCACTAATACCAAAATTAAATAAAAGAATTAAGAAATTTAGTTAAATCAGATTCTTTGTATATTTTTTTATGATAAGAAACATTTTTAAAAAAGATTTATTGATTTTCTCAGATTTTTCAGGGGTTTAGTGGAATCTAAGAATTTTAGTTTGAGATCAGACTTCGTTTTGTATTAATAAACATTAAGATATTCAGTTTAACAAATTGCCTGCATTCTCCTTCAGATAGTTAAAAGAAATATATTTTTTGCAAATACAACTGCGGTCATCTCTCCATAAGCATTTCAGCCGCCCAATAATCTCATCAGTGAGACTGTAATGAAAAGTGCAACATCCATAGGAAACAACTCTATATAGAGTTTTACTTTTGGGATATATGAGGGTCTAATATTTACTTTTTTAAAATTGTTTTCATATTATCCAAGGTGTCCCAAAAGCCCTGAAAGTATCAAAATTGTGTTTTTTAAATGGAACCCCCTATATATTTTTGCATTTTTGAATTCTCCAATCAAAATAAGTGCCTATTTTAGTAAGGTTTATAATACTAAACCATAAGAGTTTTAAAATAATTTGAATTTTGATAAAATCTAAACTAATTTTCAGCTTTCAAATACTTAAGTATTATTTCAGTTATGTACAGGGTGAGTCAACGATTGGATGAAGTAGGTTTATGCCTTTTCGGTGAAATTAACAAAGAAACTATATTTATTGTTTGATACAGTTTATTTTTACGCAGATTTTAAAAATATTTAGGACTCTACAGTTTGAGCCAAAAAACTAAGACAGCATAAAGTTTTATTTTTTTAAATAGAACACCCTATATACGAATTATATTTTCGATTTAGCTTATAATTTTAAATCTTTTTTATTAAGGGTTTACTATAACAAAACTTTATAGTTTCAGAGATAATTAAGTTTAAAGAAAAAAAGTCACATTTTCAAGCATCAATTCAATCCTAAATAACGTTTTCAATTTTATGACAAATATATTCAAATTTGGAATTTAGCAAGGCCAAGGACAAGTTAATATAATTTTTACCTAATATTTGCAATAAAAGCTTCAGGGTGTTGAACACATCGACTCAAATTTGAACAAGTTTAAATGAATAAATATTTTTTTTTTAAATGGTACACCCTGTATATTTTCATTTTATTTAATAGAGTAATAAAAACCCTAAAAGTTTTGTTCAATATATCCTATACCTATTTATAATAGTTTTTGAGATATTTCAGTTTTTCTTATTTTCCATACTTTTTTACAGAAATAGTCTTCATTATCATAGTAGCCATGGCAAAAACAATGTAAAACAACATTTTTCTGTGTGTCAAATTTATAACCGCAATCGCTTCTTTTGGTTTTTATGTAGTGTAGTTCGGTTTTTTTTTGCATTCATGTTATATTGTAAAATGAATTTTCCAAAGCATGAGTTAATATATATGATTTATACAATAGGAGAGGCTCAAAAAAAATTGCCTTTTTGCGCAAATAATTTACAAAATGTAGTATCCTGATCGACGCCAGCCTAATACCCATACTTTTCAAAACTTAATGCAAAGATTTCATTCTTCTGGTACTGTTGATTATCCAAAACGTAAAGTGGTCAACAAACCAGTAACTAATGAAGAAAAAGAACTACAAGTATTGTTAAATCTTCAGGAAAATCCTTATATTGGTAGCCGTCAGTTTGCAGCATTATGTGAAACATCACAATCCACCGCTAATCGTACTTCCAAGAAATATAGGTATCATCCATATCACATGGAATTACACCAAGAATTGCATGGACAGGATTTTAAAAGTCGTGTAAACTTTTGTCGTACAATAAATGCGGAGATTCAATTAAATCCAAATTTATTATGCAAGGTAATGTTTAGTGATGAAGCTACTTTTAGAAGTAACGGTGCCGTAAATAGACGCAACATGCATTATTATGCCACAGAAAACCCATTTTGGATTAGAGAGGTGCAACATCAAAACCACTGGTCATTAAATGTTTGGTGTGGTATTCATCATAATCGAATTATTGGACCCCACTTTTTTAATGAACCACTAAATGGCCATAGTTACCTGAACTTTCTACAAGAAGAACTACCCCAAGTGCTTCAAGGTCTCGATAGGGATGAGCTCGACAGTATGTGGTTTCAGCACGATGGTGCGCCTCCGCATTACCATCGGGAAGTTCGTGCGTTTTTGGACCAACGATATCCGCCAAAATGGATTGGACGTGGGGGTTTCATTGAGTATCCACCAAGGTCTTGCTACATCACCCCATTAGATTTCTTCCTATGGGGTTATATTAAAAATAAGGTGTATGTTAATCCACCAACAACAGTGGAAGATATGCGAAACAGGATTAGGGATACCTGTAGAACAATAACGCCACTAATTTTGTCCAGGGTCCGAGAAAATCTGCAAAAAAGACTAAATTTGTGCATTGCACAAGAGGGTCGTTTATTCGAACACTTATTAAAAAGAAATAATTAATCTCAATATTTAATCGGTAATTTTTTTGTTTCAATTTAGTATAAAAGTAAATATGTATTTGCCTTGTCGTTATTGTTGTGTTAATTTTTTCACATTATGTTTAATTAAACTATTGTCGTTGTAATATAACGAATAATGTATTTCATCATATTTAACCACATTCTGTTTGTTTCTGTTGTTTCTTTTTATTATTTTACATGGCTACTATGATAATGAAGACAATTTCTGTAAAAAAGTATGGAAAATAAGAAAAACTGAAATATCTCAAAAACTATTATAAATAGGTATAGGATATATTGAACAAAACTTTTAGGGTTTTTATTACTCTATTAAATAATATGAAAATATACAGGGGTACCGTTTAAAAAAAAAGATATTTATTCATATAAACTTGTTCAAATTTGAGCCGATGTGTTCAACACACTGTAGCTTTTATTGCAAATATTAGGTAAAAATTATATTAACTTGTCCTTGGCCTTGCTAAATTCCAAATTTGAATATATTTGTCACAAAATTGAAAACGTTATTTAGGATTGAATTGATGCTTGAAAATGTGACTTTTTTTCTTTAAACTTAATTATCTCAGAAACTATAAAGTTTTGTTATGGTAAACCCTTAATAAAAAAGATTTAAAATTATAAGCTAAATCGAAAATATGATTCGTATATAGGGTGTTCTATTTAAAAAAATACAACTTTATGCTGTCCTAGTTTTTTGGCTCACCCTGTAGAGTCCTAAATATTTTTAAAATCTGCGTAAAAGTAAACTGTATCAAACAATAAATATAGTTTCTTTGTTAATTTCACCGAAAAGGCACAAACCTACTTCATCCAATCGTTGACTCACCCTGTTCTCCAAATTTACAGTGAAGTGTAACAATAAATCATATTTTATATCCCAGTTATAATAAACTTGTAGATTATACAGGGTGTTTAAAAATTAAAACTAATCAAATAAGAACTTTAAGTGGCTTTAACCTGATTAATTTAAATAGAACGCTGTACTTTTAACTTACCAGAAAATGTACCTTTTATATACCTATCGAATGGTATAAGGGTATTCCATAGCTAAATCTTCGCGTTTTCACAGAATATACTAAATAATCGTTTTCTGCACCATTTTGTGTTTTTGAATGGATCTTTTACTGTATCTAGTTGCGGATGGCATTTAAAAACATGAGACAATTCATTTAATCTGTCAGTTTAGTCTGCAAAGCCTGTTGCTATAACAGCAGTATTATTTTTTGTGTGTGAATAGCGTATTGATATGATTTCTATCCTTGGAGAATGTCATCAAAATTGTTTGTTAGCTTCTCGAGTCTATGCTCAAATGTTTCCTGAAAGAAAACATCCTTAACCAGCCGTTTTTGTGGGACTATTAAACCAGTTTCAGGAAAGTGGAAGGGTCAGTTATAAAAAAACCTGTTATAACAAAACCTGTCACTGAAGATGCAGAAAATGTTTTTACTGTACTTGGTTCAGTAATCGAAAATCTCAATATTGGTCAGAATCATATATCCGAAAATATTAACATTAGCCAAATAAGTATTTCAAGGATTTTTAACAAATACAGATTTCATCCTTATAAAATCCAGCTTTGTCGAGAGCTTCACGGAAATGCTGATAATTGCTTGTGTGTGTTAGATAAAGTGGTAGAAAATGAACACTTTTTTGGTAATGTGTTCTTTAATGATGAATGTACTTTTCATAACAATGGTTTCGTTACTATTCTGATTCAGATCCGCAAGAATTCAGAGTTGTGAGAAACCAGAATAAGTGGTCGGTTAATAGGTGGGAAGGAATACTGGGTCCATACTTAATTGGACCATACTTTTTTGAAGGACCTTTATATGACTTGATGTTTCGCGATTTTCTTTTACACCAACTGCCAGTGTTACTAGAAAATGTTCTTTTAATTATTAGAACAAATATGTGGCTTCAACTGGATGGAACTCCATCTCATTATCATCGTGAGGTTCGGAAATTTTTAAATGTCAACTTTCGAAACAGGTGGATTGGGAGGGACGGATTTTAAAATTGTCCTCCGAGATCTCCGGACTTAACACCACTAGATTTTTTATGGGGATACATAAAAGAAATTGTCTACAATGCGTCCCCGACAACACCACAAGATATAGAAATACGCATAAAAGACGCAACCCCGCAAATGTTGTTCAAAGTTAGCAGTGGTTTCGAAAAAAAATATGAAAGTGTTTGCTACTATAAATATTTTGCTTCTGTTTTGTGCTATCGTCAATATGTTATTACCATTATTGCTGTTATATCCTGTTGGACGACTATAAATCGCGTTCCGAGTTTCTGAACATTTGTAAAGATATTCTTGATTATTATTCTTATATTTGTAAATTACCTGTCATTTTCAAATGCCATAGGCAACCAGATACATTAGAACATCTATTCAAAAACACAAAATGGTGCAGAAAACGATTAGCTTCGATACTTCCATGGTATGGCTTCAATCAGTGGAGATGTCATATTTTCATTTTGGCCTTGGGGCTTCATTAGATTCTATAAATAACACCATTGGTTCTTTCTAGAACAGTATATGGTTTTTTCCATACTGGCCTCAACCTAGATGATTTGTCTTTCTTCCTCTTTGTATTCCATAACCAAACCCTATCATCTTGCTGGAAACTTGCCAGATTCGTCTTGATGTCATATGAATTGATTAATGCTTTCAGCATTAGGTATTTATATGGTCTGTTGACGTATTAAACTAATCCGACGTGGCTTCCAGAACTCTTGTCCACTCTTCCGTAAATGATTTTCTCTGTATTTCCTTTTGTTCTGGTTGTTTGTTCTGTGACAGAATTTCATTATAGACTCCTGCTAATGACATATTGAGGTAGTAGTAATCATTTTATCTATAATCATTTTTTGCCCCATATTAATTAGTAACTATTTTAATAACCTACAATTAAATATCACAGTAATAAAGATACTCTGGAAGTCTGGTCGTTCAACTTCTCTCTTGCAGCTTTAGTACCAAACACTACGGTTATTAAAGCTTACCACAACCATGACTCAGATCTTCAGGACTCAGAAAAGGCTGCTAATTAGTTGGTCAGTAGACATAGGTCTCGCAACAGCGCGCCCGCAAATTAATTCGCGTGAAGGTTTTATTTAAATTGAATAAAACAAGTTTCTCAAAACACTTAAATCTATTTAACAAAAATAAATGGAAAAACGAACTATTTACAGTGAGAAACTTAAAACTAATAACAATTACGAAAAAACTAACATAATTGCTCTTCTCGGCCGTTATTTTAACCAAAAACGTAAAATCCAATTTTGAAAAAAAAACACGTATAAATAGCTTTATAAAATATTAAACAGAAAAAGAAATAAAACGCGAAAAACAGCTATTTATGTTACTTAATCAAACCGTATGAAAATCGCGAAATGCCCCACTAAAATAACACACGATAATCCCTTAATTTCCCAAATTAAACGAAGATTACCTTCTTCCCAGACGATTATATCCGGGACGTAATTTTTCTATGGCACTGGTACTCACGGTATCGTTCTAACGACATTCAAATTATGACTGAGATTTACTACTCCTTAAAAGAGTGTCTTCGAAACTTACACCCCTTGACACCCCTCTGTTTCCCGTTTGTACCCATATTACCCGATGGAACCCGGTACACGTCAATTTCTTTCCCTTAAAGTTCGAAGGTTTCGATCGTTACGTGCTGAGGGCGTTAGCTATTCTATACCAGATGCTTGATTTCCGAATTTGCCTTTGAGCATCTTAATAATAATTTTTATATAAACACAATTAATAAAACTATTCTATTTCTTTCTATAACAAAAGGAATAAGATAATATAACGCCTGTGAAAAAACCTGAGTGCCCTTTTATTCCTATTGCTGGTATTTAAAGCATTCTTTCTTGCAATCAGGAAAAATAATCGCCATATTAGATTCCTTACAGAGGTCAAACGTTATATTACAGTATAATGAGTTTATTTGATTATTCTTTTGTTTCCTAATAACGGGAAAATCGTTCAATATTTTAATACATTTTAACGGTATTTCATATACCATACGTTAAAAACTACCCTTATCACGTCTGGTTTAATTTACTTAACCAGGGCAAGATTACTTAGACAGATTTATAGGCAATTCTAAGAAAGGGTCTTTTAGGTCTTCATAAATTAACTGACTTTATGTATTTTTTTAAGAAAACATTTAAACGACAAAGATCATAAAAGTTAAGCTCGATAACTGATTTATTTTTCCTTTAGACTTTCGTGGATAGCGATAAAAATTATAACTACCCTATTCCCACGGGAAATCTATTCACAGAGTGATTATTTAATTATTCATTTTAACGGAATATCGTTCACATTGAACATTGTAAAATAATTAATATTTGTTCCATTACAGTTCGGCAATGACTCTGGTTGGTTCAGTATTATGGTTCTTTGACAGAATAAATTCTTCCGTGCCAAACTTTAAAATGTTAAGCTTGCTGACGGCGTTCTTCTTCTTCTTGCTTTTCTCTGAGGTGTAGCTCTTCTTCTTTTTATTGAGTTTCATTTATACGTTCCATAAAATCAGCGAATGTTTTATTTTTTTGCTCCATATCGATTGTTTGTTGTCTAGTATTTATCATAGAAACTTTTACAATGTTAATGAAAACTTGGTTATAAACTTTTTTCTTGATGTTAAAACTAATGATGAACTTCGTTTTTAGCTATCTCTTCTAATTTCTAAATATGACGTCCTAGAAGTTTAAGTTTTATGCTACCTCTTTTAGTTTTATGTTTTAGAACTTTGTCGAAAATTAGGTCATAAACTTCTTTATTGATGACAAATTCGACGGTGAAATCAATTTTCTGCTATTTCGTCTGGTTTAAAAATACGATATTTTAGAACTTTGTTGAAAAGTCAGTTATAAGCGCCTTTTTTTTGATGACTAATTCGATGGTAAAGTCGGTTTTTCGTTATCTCTTCTTGTTTCCGAATAGAATGTTCTAGAAATTTGTTAAAAACATTATAGAACTTTATCGAAAATTAATCTTATCCTTTAATTTGATAAGGAATCCACCAGTGAAAACCGTTTTTCTCAATCCTACAATACGAGTATAATTTTCTTGAACCCCGGCGATAATCCTCACTTTTGACATCAACAGTTTTAATTTCTTTTTTCCAAAGGTAATTGAGAGGGATAGAATTGGTTGGGGTCGATATGGTTCAGTTGCAGACTTCATCTTTGCCAGACGAGTGACCCGGAGCCCACACGAGTCTGACTGTGCAGCCGTTCCTTGTCAGACTGTTCAGTACATCCTTGCACTCAGACACTAGTCCCAAAGTTATGACGTGGTCATTGATCATTTTAGTTATTAGATGATCACTATTAAACTTACGTGGCTCAAAGAAATCATACAAATAAGCTATCTTCAAGAAATAAAATTTATGCTTTGAGAAATATTATATATTCTATAAAATTAGCTATAAAATTATAAATTAGTTTGCATAATATGTAATATTCTTAAACATACAAACAATAACTTAAGCAACTAAAACGTCTTCTTCCTTCTTATTTAATCCATCATCTTCTTGTATCGGACCTGTTCTAACTCTAATTTGAGATAAACAATATCCAAACGCTTCCATGACAGGAATGAGTATACCTTGTGTACATCCCTTGACAAAGTTTCTTGTTGCACCGCAGGATATCTTCCATATTCGTAGGCAAGGTGAAATGCACCAAATATGCTGAAAATGTTAGATTTTATACAATGTGCAATTGAAGGATAAAATTTTGTACTTCATGGAAATTAGACTTTTGCCGCAATTTTATTATTAGAACGTATATATTTTGTCATCCAAAAAAATATATCTCCATGTTAACATTGGCAGCTCTGTGATAACAAAGTGGCGGACCAAAAATGGTCCTTTTATTCGGTTTTTCTAGTTTATCTAGAAAACTAAAGGCTGTATAAAAAAAAGTTTAAAACAAAAGTTGTAGATAATTGCATTATCTACGATTAGTGTATATTCAGATATAGGTAGAGTAAATATAATTTTTATTCGCAAAAAACTATATTTTTCTTGGTTTAGGATAAAACCATATTTATTTACAAACTATTTTCTCGAAATTCCCGATATATAATGTGACCAGTAAAGTCCGCATGATATGGGATTTTTTTATTAATAGCTTTATTCGAAATTTGGACCACAAAGATTGCAATAATTTTTCTCAGGTAAAGTTAAAATATTTTTAACGTTCTTATTAGATTTAATTGCATTATTTCCGATCTTTGAAAAAAAAATTATCGTACGATGAAAAAAACAAGTTTTAATTCGAAACGTCGCAGCTAACAAATATTAAGGGATGGAGATATTGTTGAATACTTATATTTTACCTGGGAAATTTTTCGTTGCATGAGAGTCAACCCTTTAAGATCTGTGCACCACCGAAAAGTTCCCAGAGTCTATCCGACTATGGTATCCGAGATCATAGGTACAAGTAGTGAATGGGTTGCCATTCTACAGGTGCACAGGTCACTATGTGTGCAAGATCATCTGCTCCGAAATGAGGATGCTGCACCAAGCGGTGAGCGAGCGTGGGTCCAGCGCATGTAGCACGGCTACCCACTCACTACGTGTACCCGCTCGATTTGGAAATCGTCGAAGATATTCTGGGCACCTTTCGGTGGTCCACAGATCTTATAGGGGTGTCTCATATGCACCGAGAGAGTGAAGTACGAGTATTCAACAAGATCTTCCCCAAGTTTAATCCTTTAATATTCGTTAACTGCGACGTTTCAAATTTTGGAAAAAAGAAATTTTTTTTTCATCGCACGATAAATTTATATTTTCAGAGATCGAAAATGGTGCATTTAAATGTAATATCTTCCAAAAAAAATTTATCTCGAAACCTACTAGCGCCACCTATAACAAATATATAACAAATCAATAGGAATTTCAGTTATCTCTATTTTGAAACTTTTTATCATATAACCTTTAGTTTTCCAGATAAACTGATAAAAGTTATAATTTTTATTCCGCCATTTTGTTATCACAGAGTTGCCAGTGTTAACATCGAGATATGTTTTTTAGTATGCCAAAATATGTGCGTTTCAATAATAAAATTGCAGTTTATATATTTTCCAATGAAAAGGTTTTTTCTAAAATTTCCATGGAATATTGTGAATATCTTCCTAAATAATTTTTTTAAGTAGAAATTATATGGCACACCTTAATTTTCTGTTTAGTTTTTATATTTCGGGGTATTTATTTGAACAGTTATGACACACAGCATGATCAAAGGCAATTACGTTGTATGAGAAAAAATGTTAGAAGAGCAAAAAAATTAAAGAACTATAGATATGTAGCCCGAACTAGTCCCTAAAAGAAGCAAAAATCTATAGTAAATAGGCTCTTAATAAACTACTTCCTGTTTGTTTAAAAAAAATCCAAATTAGAATGTTACGCTCATACAAGTAAGATATACTACATATTTACTTGGTAATAAACAACGCGTCAGCATTTTTATAAAAAATTTATCATTTCAGATGCTAAGTAAAATACCAAGTTGAAGGGTGTATCAATATACTTTAACATGCTTTTCGTGCGTCAAACCGGTTTTTAATAAAATTTTTATAAAACAATTGAACCGACTTCTAAAAATGTGTTACAAGCAAAAAATAATAATATAAATTTTTATATGGAATTGAAATTTTTAAAATCGGCGCTGAATTTATACTTAATAAAATGAGATTCTCATAAAATGACTGCGAAATACTTTATTTGTAATTGCTTTCTTACCTCAACTTGTATATATTTCGTGTTAGTAATTATTTGTATCGTTTAGTAATCATTTGGCGCCGACTTCAAAATTGCAATTTCATATAAAAATATATATTATTGTTTCTCGCTTTTTTGGGTTTTTTTGGAAGTGGGTTAAACTTATTTGTAAAAATTTTATTTTTCAATTTTTAGTTTTGAATTGAGTTATTACTAATGTCGCAAAACAGTTCTCAATTTAGCCAACGTTGTAAAACTCACTAAACTGAATAACAAAAAATTGTTTGGTTCTGAGAATCATTTCTTTTTTAAATTCGCACAAAATTGTCAGCTATCACGTCCAGTTATTGGCGTATCGATGACATTATTTGTGGAAGTGGTATTCTATTTGTTTATACCGAAAAAATGAACGCTAACTTTGTTAATCTATTTCAACAAATCAATACTTTATTCGTTCTTTTTTGATACTACCAGTATAAGCCTCGAAATTTAATTTGCGTACTTACAGATTGCCGTAGGACTTCCTGATCGTTGAGAATAAATAATTAAATACAATTCCTCAAGTTATAAGCAAATTGACTGTACAAAAAACTATTGAATATGTTTACTTCAAATTTTGCATGCCTATTTTGGGCCTCAAGAGGCTTCTTTTGCTGCAATATGTCTTTTTATTGTTTATTAACAATTGAAAAAAACAGCCATTTTGATATGTTTTTTTGCAATAACCAATGAACAAATAATACGATTTTTATATTCATAGTTATTTTTAAGACGCACAACTTTTGTTTGATTTTTTTTTTCTAAAAAGCAATAGCTTTTTCTACAACTCAAAAAAACTTTTTCATACTTTTATGTTTAATAAAAATTTTTTCCCAAAAAAATTAAAGCCTAAAAAATATTTCGCGCCGGCTGATATCTAAAAACACTAATTTTTTTTCCAAATTTAATTCGACTGGCCTATAATGTAGAGTAAGCAAAATTCAATTTCTATAAATTATAACATAAAAACTTACCTGAAACTGTAAGCAAGCAAACGATATACCAAAAATACATGCAGCTATTGGAGCACAAAGCACTGAAAGGCAAATATAACCACCAAGCCTTGAAGCCTTAAAGCATTGCTGACTTAAACTCCAAGCACATTCTGGACTTCTTATAGTCACCGGCTCTCCAATAACATGTTCCCAAGAGACCTTAAAATAATATATTTGTGAAGTTTATATACACCTACATTTATCTGTTAAAATATAAAATTTCATATAAATTTCATAATGAAAAAAAAAGTAACAATCCCTATTAAGATAAAAGGACAAAGAAAGTAATACAGTATGTCAGAATACATGTTTTAGGCTCATTTTTAATTTGCAAATATTTGATACTGTTTGAAGTGATATTGTGATAAGTTTGTATATAACTAGGGTTGCCATCAGAAATATAAAGAAACTATGAACAAAACCCCCGAACATTGATTGCTTCTCTAATCCCTGACATACTAGGAATGTTGAAATAAAGGACGACTAAACTAAAATAAAACATAGATTAGCTGAAAAATGTTTCTTATTATAATTCTCTAAACGAACTATCTTTCCATTATAAACAAAATTAAAAATATTTGTTATTAGTTATGTTACTCGAGTTCTTGGTAGCTCTTGCTTTCTTAATACTCTTTCAAAAAGGTTCAGCATAATTTACTGCAATTAATCTTACAAATAATAGCATCATCAAGACCAGTTTCATTTATTAACTTTTTGCAGCAAAGAAACTCACTGAATAATTTTCTCCAATTAATGGGATCTTTAGAGGAACTGAACAGCATTTATCATCGCATACATTTCACATTGGAGGTCGAAGTCAATAAGCAACTACATTTCCTTGACTTTATAGCACCACAGTCTACAGAAACCCCACACATACAGATGCCTGAACGTCGAATTTCACCATCCATCAGTCGCCAACACATTGATCTCCAGATCCTTGCGACTAACTAAATCCACGAACCGCCAAGACGAATTCAACAATATCACAACAGATCTAAAACAAAACAACTACAGAGAACATAATATCAAAAAGATCATAAAACAGAACATAAATGGAAAAGCGGAGAAAAAAAAGATGACAAATCCAAACCAAAACCACACTGCCATACATAAAAGGTATAACAGACGTAATTGGAAGAATTCTGAGGAAGCATGACACATGCACAATTTACAAACCACAAACAACTATACACAAATTATTGGGCAAACCCAAAGATAAAATATCATTGAAACGCCAGGAAGTGTACAGCATCCCATATAGGGACTGTGAAAAAAACTCATCGGCCAAACAAACTGAAGAATCTCTACCAGAGTCCAAGAACATCAAAATAGCATAATTAAACCACATCAGCTTTATTGCAGCATCCTCGGGAGTCAGGAGACACTATAGATTTCCAGGAAACCAAACAGATCGCACCCATAAAGCACTATAAAATGCGCATCATCGCTCTCGAAATAGAAAACACCTAAAACCTTAATAATTAGAACGATGATGCATAAAAGTTCAGTAAGGTTTATTAAAAATTTGACATTTTCCGATTTTTTTGAAAATTGGTTCTACTGGGTTTTCCGGGGTATAAATTAAGGCTAGATTAAGAATTAATTTTTTTTTAAAAGTAAATATGGCGGATCAAATGTCATAGGTTAAATATTTTGCATTGTTTCAATTTTTTCAAAACTGTTGTTAAGGGGTTTCGGGGTCATATATTACGAATTTGAAGTGAATTTCTTGACTTAATGTCAGACATGTCATGAGATTGTAGAAAAAATTAACAACGTCAAAGCCAATACCTAGAAAGTTTCATGCATCAACAAACGCTACCATTCTAAACATATTACTATTTATAAATCACATTTTTAAATAAATTTAAATTGAATGACTAAGGTCATAATAGTTACTAGTACTAGTTGATGTATATCGCTAAATATAAGTATGTATCCTAAAAACAGTTCCTGGAAATATGTAAAATTATTAAAAATTAAATAATTCCTTTGTTAGAAAATTGTAAAATTCCAAAATTATGGTAACAAATAAAAAAAAGGACTAAAAATAACCCACATTTTAGGTATTGTTATTTGAAAAAGTTAGATAAACAACCGACTATTTTATACTGACCGCTTTTTTAATGCAAAATTCTGATCGAAACGGAATTATCAGATGAAGACTTTTTAAAAGAAGTTTTTATCAAAAGTTGATTCCTCTGATACAATGTCATGGTTCTAAATTTTTGTAAATTTTAATTTAAGTATACAATGATTAATTTAGTTAATTTTACCTCAAATACCCACGTTATGAGCAAACACAATATCATTTTTTATACATAAGTATCTCTCATATATTTTAAGTTTATTCTTCTGAAATTCGGCTACATTCTTACACTACAAAGGACGGTTTTAAGTTATATTTAATTATCGCTGTTTGACCCTTATTTATGTTATTTCGTTTGGCATTTACTAGACCACGTGTGTTTGTATTTATGTCTATTTTTATATAAACCTACTATTAGCTTTTTTCCAGCTAAATCTCAATTGTCTTGCTTACTATTTGAGTATATATATATATATATATATATATATATATATATATATATATATATATATATATATATATATATATATATATATGCATCTCACACGGAGGAATCCGTGAAAGCCGCATAAACATATATACGCCATCCGGCGGGAAGTCGGCGAAGCCGCGTTCAGTATTTGCATGCCTCCTTCCGATCTGTTCCTTTACACAGCCAGGTGCATGTCGGTACCCTGATGAGTCTAGTAGAGACAAAACATGTGCCTCTACCGTATCACTTAGCGAGGATGGTAAGTTTTGCCTTTCTTCTCGATATGGTGGTACGGATAGGCCATCATCTCGATGGTGGTGTAAGAGGATGAATTGTGTTCTATAGCAATTCATTCAAACTGTGCAACTTCTAACACGGAAAGGATATGATGGAACGAGGTTTGCAATTACTGTTCGCATTTTACTTCATCTATTCACGGAGTTGCATATAGTTTGTATGTTTGCTGAATGTGATTTCAGCACTACAACGGCATAATGTGGATATATCTACTACTATTGCATCTCACACGGAGGAATCCGTGAAAGCCGCATAAACATATATAGGCCATCCGGCGGGAAGTCGGCGAAGCCGCGTTCAGTATTTGCATGCCTCCTTCCGGTCTGTTCTTTTGCACAGCCAGGTGCATGTCGGTACCCTGATAAGTCTAGTAGAGACGCAACATGTACCTCTGCCGTAACACTTAGCGAGGAGGGTAAGTTTTGACTTTCTTCTCGATATGGTGGTACGGATAGGCCATCATCTCGATGGTGGTGTAAGAGGATGAATTGTGTTCTATAGCAATTCATTCAAACTGTGCAACTTCTAACACGGAAAGGGTATGATGGAACGAGGTTTGCAATTACTGTTCGCATTTTACTTCATCTATTCACGGAGTTGCATATGGTTTGTATGTTTGCTGAATGTGATTTCAGCACTACAACGGCATAATGTGGATATATCCACTGCTATTGCATCTCACACGGAGGAATCCATGAAAGCCGCATTAACATATATACGCCATCCGGCGGGAAGTCGGCGAAGCCGCGTTCAGTATTTGCATGCCTCCTTCCGGTCTGTTCTTTTGCACAGCCAGCTGCATGTCGGTACCCTGATGAGTCTAGTAGAGACGAAACATGTACCTCTGCCGTATCATTTAGCGAGGAGGGTAAGTTTTGACTTTCTTCTCGATATGGTGGTACGGATAGGCCATCATCTCGATGGTGGCGTAAGAGGATGAATTGTGTTCTATAGCAATTCATTCAAACTGTGCAACCTCTAACACGGAAAGGATATGATGGAACGAGGTTTGCAATTACTGTTCGCATTTTACTTCATATATATGTATATATATATATATATATATATATATATATATATATATATATATATATATATATATATATTTTCCATTATCCTTATTTATGATAGTTTTCTTTAAATTAGAGTTCCGGAGATTTTGCTTTGTTTATACTATTTTCAGGTTAGAGTTCTGTCACTGTCGAATTTGCATTGATAAATTATTTTTGTAGGTGTTGCGTTTTGCATTATCTCATTTAGGGCTGTTTTGATCTTATTATTCGACTCCATTTTGTGGTGATCGTCATAACTTAATGAATTTTCGGTGTGTTCTAGTTTAATTTATATTATCTAATTATATTTATGCAGTTCCACAATACACCACCTATCGAGAATTTTTATTATTTTTGTTTTAATAGTTTTATAAATTTCTGGTTTGTAACTTGTGTTAGCGACATCTCGTTTGCGGAATCCCCAAAGTTTAAGGAAATCGATAATTGATGCAACACAGGAATACTTTTAGTTTCCTGTAACTTTTTGCAGGAATTTTTTTCATTAATTTTAAGCCGAAAATATTAGTGATTAATTAATTGAATTATTTTACAAATTCAATTCAATCAACTGTTGCTGCCAATATGACCAATGAATGCTACAAAAAACTGTCTACATAAAAAATTCTAAATAATTTAAAAATTAAAAATGAAAATTTGAAAAGAGGAAACAGTGGTTTAAGTAAGGATAACTTTGATGAATGTAAAAAAATTAAGATCATTCAAGAATCAATATCAACCCAATATCAACGCCCTTAGAGTTGTGTGATAATACTAACAAATGTATTACTTGTTCATTTGAATTAAGCGGTAATTACTTGGAATTGAAAATTCGTGATTATTTAAACCGAAAATTTTATTTATGGCATATCCAGTTTTATTCTAGTAATACAGCTAGATATTCGATTATTTAATTACAGTTTTTTTTATTATCTATTGTCAAATTTTATTTGATTCACATGCACACTTGCGTATGTATTTTTTCGTACTTGCCTAATCTATAGTTAGATTCGAATTCATACATAAGTAAAGGTGAAAGCTATATCTTAAGGACGTCATGAAAGGTTTTTGCATTCAACCTAACTCCTACAGATGCAGTGGCAGCCTAAATAACCCACCCCTACTATCCAACATAGGATTTAGTTTGGCATATTTGCTCGCTGGCGCGATTCCAAACTTTCAACTAGACTGTAGATTTTGCTCTATACATGATTTCAAGCCAAACGACTTCGTACTCCCTCCAAGGAATATTGACTCA
This sequence comes from Diaprepes abbreviatus, assembly GCA_034092305.1. Classification (NCBI taxonomy): domain Eukaryota; kingdom Metazoa; phylum Arthropoda; class Insecta; order Coleoptera; family Curculionidae; genus Diaprepes; species Diaprepes abbreviatus. The sequence continues at coordinate 974,903 of JASJET010000338.1, read as the reverse complement.
TACCAGGTATAAAAAGATACCAAAAGTAAGAAGTTCTGTGGGAAGTCTTTCCATGTTATCGCGTCCTACGTGACGTGGTCTGCTATATTTCCTACGAACTTTCGGACGGTTCGCGCGGTTGCAAGGAGAACTGCTTTCTGAATCGGCTTATACAGATGCTCACTAAGGCCCAGTCCCTTGATGTTCTGAAGGAGGTTCTTTGGCATCACTCCAGTTGTTGACAAAATTATGGGAATCATTTGAACGCTGTTCATTGCTCATTGTCTTCGGATTTGTACCTCCACATCTCTGTATTTGGCGATCTCTTCGTTGTATTTTGGCCTTTGGTTGTTGTTGTCAAGTATAGCAATATCAATTAGTGTAGATCGCCTAGAAATTTTATCTGTTAGTATAACGTCTGGTCTATTGAGTAACTGCCGTATCCGTCAGAACCGTTTGATTTCAATATAACTTGAACTGGTTATTCTCAAGAATAAGCTTCGGATTATATTTGTAATAAGGCACACATTACAAATAATAAGACAATTTTCCTGCCTGCAATAGATTTAACTGATCTTCTAAATTTTGGTGGAGTATCTTAGCGGCTGAGTCGTGTCTTTCCTAATATTCAGTTGCGGCAAACGCTTGGCACCCTCCTGGTATGTGCTGGATTGTCTCCGATGTTTGACTGCCATATCTACATTGATAATTTTCTATTGAGGGATCTCTGATGATGAACTTCCAATAGTTCTTCCTCGGCATAATCTGGTCTTGGATAGCTAACAAGAAGTCCTCCGTTTTCGGAAACATTTGTCCTGAAATGAACCAGTAGTTCGACGCTGAGTTATCGACATGATTCTGATTGACGTCATTTGGATGCCGTCCATGAAGTGGTTTCTGTAGTCAGGTTTGTAACTTTTCTTGGTCTGCTTGGTGATGAGAAGCAATATCCTGTTCCCTCAGCTGTAGCAGCGTTCAATCGTCTCCCTCGCATATTGCTCGAAGTAGTGTGGAAGAGTCAGCTAACCTGCGGAAATATGAACGTAAGTTTATTATTTGTTGGTCGAGCTGCTTACCAATATCCCCCAATCTTCTTCCTCCTTAATGTCTTGGAAGTATTGTAAGTTCAATAGCACTTCGAGGGTGAGGTTTTTGTACTTTTGTTAGGAGTGTTCTTTTTCTTTGCAGGTTTTGGATGTCCATCCTGATCCATTTTACAATTCCAAAAGAGTAGCTAAGTACAGAGCAAGCGTACGTGTTGAGCGCCTTAAAAAAATTTCTACTATTTTGGGTTAATTCGTAATATCCTCCTTACCCTCCTGACAAATTCGGTTGTCAATTCGGCTTACATAGTGCGATGGTCAATTCTTTTAGCCTGGTTCATACCTAGGTATTTGTATGTTTTTTCTGCTTCCATTGCAGCTATAGTTTCATCGTTCTGTATTTCAAATGCAAATACGGCACTTGTCAAGTTCAAATTGCATTCCGATATCCCTGGATAACTCATCTTATTATTTATTTTGATAATACCAAATTACTGAATTTCTTCTCATTTAAATGTGAGGTTTTGGCGAAAAATATCAGCGTGTCAATATTTGTTTTTACATGTTATTCCCAAAATACAAACGGATACTCACGTAAGTCTGTTATTCTCAAGATCTATTTTTTTGACATAGCTGGGAATTAGGACACAGTTATTGAGTCGAAATGGGTTGGCTTTGTAGGCATAAATTGAGTAATTTATTTCTTGCACTTTTAAGGACAGATACCCTACACATCATTTTATCATTTATCTGCCTGCTAATTGTTTTCAGTAAGAAATAAATCTATCTGCCATGTTTAAATAGTGCCCTACATGTATTCGTTTTTCAAGCAGAGGACAAAGGAAAGACTATATAGAAACTGCCGACATTTTTCGGAATGTACAGTTTATATAGGGTGTCCAGTAAGTACTTCCTAGTTTCTCGGGAGCATTCAGGGGAGGTCAAAATAAGCCCTAAAAAATTTTAATATTTTATGGAGGCCATAAAGACTCATTAAACCATACTACAGTAGATGTTTTAGAGAAGTCAGGAATGGACTTGCGGCCACGCTCGGTGCGCATAATTTTTGACCGATGTCATTTTACAGAGCTGAAAACTAATTTTTAAATACTTTGGTCATTCCTCTTTAAAAAATGTTCTTTTAATTTATTTCGACAAAATAGACGGTTTTGGAGATAAATCGGTTTTCATGCGAAACACTCAAAAGTTACTAATGCTAAACACAAGTAGATAAAAATTACATTATTATTGTTAATTACCATTGAGGCAACTTGTCAATACCGCCTTCAAGTAAAAATAATTTTAAGAAATGGAGGAATATTCTTACGCAGCGTATGCTGCATTTAATTTTTGGTGAAACGCTGTTAAATTCTTCGAAGGTAAGAAGACTGAAAGATTTCCAGTCCGAGCATTGCCAAGTCCAAAAACCTTTCAAGGGTTGATCGAAGCCTAAAGTAAACGGGTAGAAGATGTCTAGAAAATAATTATTAGAGTTAATGAACTAATTTTTTACTCAGGATCATTTTTGCCAAGCCTTGGCAGTGAAGGCCCTCCCAGAACAGCACGAGACTCTCACGTAGAGGAACAACTTCTGCAAGATATTGCTGATAACCTTTTAACATCATAAGAAAGCTCGCGATACAAAACAATGTTACAAAATGGATTGTACATGAAACTCTAACAGAACAGTTACTCCACCCGTACCACGTTGAAAAAGAACATGCTATGTCTCCGGATGATCATTCCCTAGGACTTTAATATTCCAAAGGGTTTATACAGCAACATATCCTAAATCTTCAGATTTATTTACAATTTTTGCAGCAAAATTTAAATAATTTATTGGAAGATGTACCTCTTGATAGAAGAATGCAAATGTGGTACGTGCACCTTGTTTTAACCCAGTAGTACGTCAACACTTAACAAATTTTTTGGCCCTCGATGGATAGGTCAACGTGGCCTGCTTTGTGGCCACCCAGGTCTCCAGACCTAAATTCTTTAGACTTTAACTTCTGTGGACATCTAAAGGAACTATTTTATTCGACACCAGTAGCTACTAGATAAGAATTACTAACGAGAATAGCATTCTAACGAAGTCCGTAATAATGCCGGATTATTATTTACAGTGCAGCAAGAAAATATTCGAAGATGTATTGAAGCACATGAAGTACATATTGAATATTTGCCAAAATAACATATAAAAGTTTTCATTATTTTTGCGTTTTAATAACATTGTAAGTTAATTGAGCCCCGATCAACCTTTCGAAAGGTTTTTGGATTTGACAATATGAGAGCTGGAAATGTTTCAGCACACCATTTTCTTGCCTTCGAAGAGTTAGACCGCGCTTCCCCATAAATTAAAGCACATCAGCACACCCTGCGTATTTTATTTTTACCTGTTTGTGTTTAGTATTAGTAACTTTTGAATTTTTCGCATATAAACCGATTTATCTCGAAAACCACCAGTTTTATCGAAACAAATTAAAGTTCCTTTTTTAAAGAGGAATGACCAAAGCATTTAAAAATTCAGTTTTTAGCTCTGTAAAAGGACACCTGTTAAAAATTAGGCACAGCGAGTGTGGCTGCAAGTCCATTTCTGACTTCTCTGATGATATATAACATCTACTGTAATATGGTTAAATGAGTTTCTATGGTCTCCATAAAATATTAAAATTTTTTAGGGCTCTTTATCTCCGTTAAAGGGCACTTTGGAAATCTTTTTTATGACAAAGTAGCGTTATTTTGACCTTGCAGGAAATATACTGTTTCTATATATTCTTTTCTTTTTCTCTGCTTGAAAGGAGAATACATATAGACAACTATTTATTTACGACAGAGAGATTTATTTACTGAAATTTCAATTTTTAAAATTTTTCACTACTCTGGCTAATGTATAGATATCGTTCGAATAGCGATATTCTTCAATTAGACATCGAAGTCGGCAGGTTTTTAATATCCTGCCAACGTGTCTCGGAATTTATGTGTTATTAGCGCGAATGTTGCTGTCGCTTCGATACAGCTCCACTGACAAGACCACGAGGTGATCAAAATGCGTATGGAGAGAAGACAAGAGTTGTATTTGTAGGAAATAAACTGTTATTATTTTCTTTTTTCAGCTTGAAAGTCAATTTTTGTTAAGGAAATTTTAGACATTATGCTCAGATTCAGAATTCGTAATAGAATTCTTCAAGGATGTTTAGCATTTCTTCTCCAGTTGACTACATTATACCATTTTTATATTTTTGTTTTAGGTTTTCTCTTCTGCAGCTTTATTTTTTATCAAGTGTTTATGTTTTTGTTCTCTTCCGCATTAACTGAAGAAAATACTTGTTTAAAAAATTCCGCAAAAGAATTTCAAGTATCAGGTAGAGTATTGATTTAATATTATTAAAAAAACATGTTCCTAGGAATACCCTGTAATGCCTTCTTAGTTTTATTAAAATTCAAAGACAATATTGGATCGGTTTTGATATTATCTTCTACTGTTTAAATATAAATCTGATTAAAAACAGGTACATCTTTTCTTATCTTATTTCTTAATGATTTCAATTTTTCAAAATCAGCGAAAGTCCTCTGGAGCTTAACATTACTAGTAATTAATCAAGTAGAATTTCAATATTGCTCAACATATAATAATGAAAATTGACGATTGCAGCATTATATATTTTTTTAGTGGTGGTATAACATAAAAGGTTGTATAATTTAAATGAAAAGTCTTCATTGTATACAAATAAGAATTTTTTATAAATAACACCATAATAGAATCATTGTCATTTATTTTTGTAAACGTGCGTCAATTTTTGTAAATTTGCGTCGATTCTTGTAAAAGTGCGTTAATTGTTTGAAAACTGTCACCGTGGGTACATAATAAATTATGCTACGATTTATTTGTAGTTAATTGCGTTTTAAATTTTTGTTTCTTTAGTTCCCAATATTTAGCATTATACATGGCGTCGGGGAAAAACATCAAGGAGTTGATTTTTTTTAACGTAAAGATCAAAATATTTGATAGGTTTTCTTGTGTAGGAAATATCTTCCAACGGCTGTCGAGGCTGTGAAGTTTTTGAGCTTCTATTCACGATTGTTGCGAGATTGCCGAAGATGAAGAAGTTTATGTAGCTGGCTGAGTTTGAAATCATTTCAGGTAGTTGGATAGTTGGAAGTCCTCACAGAAATAATAAAATATTCTCTTTTGTTTTGACTAACTCGCATAGAAATTTCCAACAAGCGTGCGATGTGATCCGTTGTTGTTGTGAGATGAGATCATCTTGGACATGTCCACTATCTTAGTGATCCCATTATGTCACTCAAACACGCTGATATTCTACATACAATTCTTCGGATGGGCTTAACTTTATCCAAAATTATGCAAATTCTTTCTTCAATTGATTTCGGTAGGGAAACATTGCTATGAAGCATATATAACATTCAATCAAAGCCGCTGTAATTTATCTACTAATGTGAGGAAAGTCATGAAATTTCACGTAATTTTCACTACCGCCCAAATGATTGTTGTGTTGCTTGTTATATCTATGTGAACAGGTTATTTGCCTTCATCAGATTAAGGAGTCTACTTACTAGGTTCGTTCATAGGATTGAGCGATCCAGTAGGTTAGAGCTTCGTATTCAAGGATGATTCGTGAGGCTGTTTCGTCCTCTTCATCACATAATATATTATGGTTTTTCATTATAGATGCTCATGTAGATGGTTCTTTAAGTCACAGTAATCGATTATCAGCGCTGCCACCAGTGTAATTTATACTTTAACACCCTCGATCAAATACCTCCATTCGATTAGACGAGATCAACCTTCTCTCCAATAGAGGAAGTCAAAATGTGGGGCTTAGTATGAAAAAAAATTCTCAAACATAACTCTCGAGTGTCTAGGAACACTCAGCAATCCATTCCGTCTATTACTGAGCGCATAAATCCGATTACGAAGAAAAAGCATATCCGACAGTTACTGGAGAGTGCGTAAAGTCCACAATGTGATCAAACTTCCTCAGGCATCAAACGAAACGGCAGCAAGAGTTCTATACTCTCTGAACACGATTTTTTATATTGAATTTAGAAACGACTGGTAGACAAAACTGCAGTACTGGAACAAGAACAACATCAGAGGCTGTGAAACATAACATTAAGATTCCCTGGTTATGCACGACGATTACTATATAGTACCTCTGGACTAGAAAATGACTTCTTTAATAACAAATTTATATAAGGATGAATGTTAACCTACTATCAATCAGGAGTCCCTATGACTACTACCGTTTCCACCTTTATGGATGCACAAGCCACCCGAGGGTGCACAAGTGGCTTCGTCCTATCGACTTTTACACTTCCAAAGTAGATAATCACTGATTTAGATGGATTTAGTTGTAAATTATGTATCCTTGACAGGCAGTCGATACCGTCCGGTTCACGGTTTATTACGTAGCGATGTGGAGCTCGTAACTAACAAACTAAAACTCAGCTGAATATCAGCAGCATAAGCCTGGTAGAAACAATTTTTTAAATTCTTCAGCACATCAGAAATAGTATATCACAAAAAAAAAGATGGAACCCTGTGGAATACCCGATCTTACAGGAAGCGGGTCCGATATCTCGCCTCCAGGTACCACCTTCTGTGTTCTATGGGATAGATAAGATCGGAAAAACTGCACCGCTCAATTGGCAAAACCATAGTGCTTCAATTTGGCAGAAAGAAGGGGATGATTTATCGTATCAATCACTTTTGAGAGGTTTAACAAAGTCAAACCCGACATACGATCGAAATCCAAATCCCCAACGATGGTGTCGAACATATTTGATAGAGCTGCATCGGCACTGTGGCCATTTTGAAAACCTGATTGAAATTCTGGAATAATATTGTTCATATTACAGTAGTTGTTTACATGCTCATGAATAATCATTTCCAATATTTTGGACACCACCGACAGCAAGCTTATAGGCCTGAGATCATCATAGGATTCCGGACCTCCAACTTTAGGTAGAGACTCCGACCAGTGACAACTTCCTGGCGCCCCGAAAATATCCCATCTCCAAACAGACTTTCACAATATAAGTCAAAAAAGTCAATAAAAAAGATTGCAATATTTCATGAAGGTGTGACAGAATTTGATCATAGACTCCTGGAAATGATATATTATGGTAGCATTAATCATTTTATTTATAATCATTTTTTGCCTCATATTAAGTAGTAGCTATTTTGATAACCTATAATTAAATTTTACAGTAATAAAGACACTCTGGAAGTCTGGACGTTCATCTTCTCTCTTACAGCTTTAGTTCCAAATAACTACAGCTATTTAAGCTTACCAACCATAACTCAGAACTTCAGGCAATGTTGCTAATTAGCTGGACAGATGACTTCTCTTGGTTACAGCTCACACAGAAGTACGTCTGCGAGTTTGGTCGCGTGAAGGTTATTAATTAAATTAAATAAAACAAGATTCTCACAACACAGTCTATTAACAAAAATAAATAGAAAAAACGAACTATTAACAATGAGAAACTTAACTAATAAATAACAATTATGAAGAAACTAACATAATTGCTCTTATGGGCCGTTCCGTTTACCAAACATGTAAATCCCAATTTTCAAAAAAAAACTCGTATAAATAGCTTACTAAAATATTAAACAGAAAAATAAATAAAACGCGAAAAAGAGCTATTTATATTACTTAATCAAACCGTATGAAAATCGCGAAATGCCCAACTCAAATAACACATGATATTCCCTTAATTTCCCAAATTAAACACAGCTAACCTTCTTTCTCGACGATTATACCCGTGACGTAATTATTCTACGGCAGTCACGGTACCGTTGTAACCACATTCAAATTATGACTGAACTTAAGTACTTCTTGAAGGGCCAGGTTTGTACGCTCTGCACTCCGCGGGTACGCATTTCACCCCCATGTATTCCTGTAACTGTAAATTTCTGTAAATTTCATTCCCTAATAGTTCGAAGGTTTGGGTCTTTTCGTACTGAGGGCGTTAGCTATACTATACCGGATGCTTGATTCCCGAATTGGCCTCTGAGCGTCTTAATCTCAATTAATAAAACTATTCTATTTCTTTCTATAACTAAAAGAATAAGATAATATCACCTCTGTGAAAAAACCTGTGCTCTTTTATTCCTATTGCTGGTATTTAAATCATTCTTTCTTGCAATCAGGAAAAACAGTCGCTATATTAAATTCCTTTTACAGGTCAAACGTTTCCTAATAATGGGAAAATCGTTAAATATTTTAATACATTTTAACGGTATTTCATATACCATATGCTAAAAAAACGTCTGGTTTTATTTACATAACCAGAGTAGGATTATTTCGACAGATTTATAGCCAAATCTTAGAGAGGGTGTTTCACTTTATGTCTTCATAAATTGACTAAGTTTTTGTATTTTAAGAAAACATTTTAACGACAAAGATAATAAAAGTTAAGCTCTATAGCTGATTTATTTTTCTTTTAGACTTTCTTGGGTAGTGATAAAAAATATTTACTACCCTATTCCCACGGGAAATCTATTCACAGAGTGATTATTTAATTATTCATTTTAACAGAATATAGATTACATTGAAGAGTGTAAAATAATTAATATTTGTTCCATTACAAAAGGCGAGGGATATATTATATGAACCAGCAGAAATGGATTTGATACTATTAATTGCCATAATAATATCCTCCTCGCTTGCCATTACAAACTAAAAAGTTTTTACTGAATGTTGCTCTTGAACCTGATAAAAATTAATCATTTCATTGTAACCCTCATCCAGAAAGACAGAAGAGAAACACTCATTAATCCTATTAACATCCCTCAGGCGCTTCGCCACTTCAATGCCATTATTTTTTCGTATGCTTATTTTCATCTGAGTATTGCATTTTGTTTTTCCATTGTCCTCCCCAACAACCCCATCAATACGCGCCCTGTTTTGCTGATGGACACAACAAAAGCTTTAAGTTTTTCAGCCATTTATAAGTTGTCTAGTCTTCACCCGACTTGGTGGCTCTAAAACGATGATTTATCAATCCACGAACAGCGGTTTTCAGAATGCCAAATAGTGATTCCTGGACCAATAAATGTTATCACTAGGAGTCGCACCAACGTAAATAAATTACGCACGCAGTTTAAATTAGAAATTTTCGTTTATTTTCGAGAAGCGAGTAATACAAACTATTTCTTCTTTTATTGAATTTTGTAGAAATTAAAAAAAAACTAAAAAAAAGGAAATTTTTTAGATTAAGTGAAATCTGGGAAAATCACTTTCTTGTAAATATTTTTTACATGCCTCCTATTTTGAAGTCAAAAAATGATTCTGGTTTCCTTTTCACAATTTTTCTTATTTTTATAGAAATTGAAAAAATATTAACACTTACCACTCTCAAGGACATTATCATTTAAAAAAACACCGAACTTTCATATTTTTATGGTGGTAATGAAAATGTATTGTCTGCAATATATTTAAACTATTTTTGCATAAATTTCAGTAACCAAATAAAGAAAAACTGCTACTTAAAATACTAAAAAATTTGTAACAATGTTGTCAGATGTCACCGAGTTTCATGTAGGGAATGTTTATTTTAAGAGATATTTATAAGATTTAACGATCTCAATTAACAACATATCTTAAATTTTTCTTGTAAAATCAAGTGTAAAATGAACCTTGACCAACAAAGATTTTTGGTTAGTTCAGGTTAGGCCAGGTTTAGCTTGGTTTTATTTAGTTCAGAAAACTGAACTAATTAAAATTGAACAAATTTCAATTAACCTGAATTATTCGAAATTAACCTAAATTGACCTAGACATGAATATTGATAAAAAAAATGTTATTGTCTAGTAAAGACCACGAGGAGGAGGAAGAATCTAGGGGAATATCTGCAGTTGGGTACCACTGTTTCTTACGAAATCTGTTTTCCTCAGTTTTAAAATTAAATTTGATTTCTGTTATAACTAATTTAAGATCGCTTCCAATATACATTTTGTTTTGAATTAGTAACTCAAAATTCGATATTTATTGATTTATGTAATTTGTAGCTTTCGTCAAAAAAAAAATAGACATTTTTTTGTTGGAAATAAACTTAGGTCCAAGAAAAAATGTTAAATATCCCAAAATTTACTTTCTGCATTCTAAAGACAGATATTGTTGTAATTTGTTCAGAACAGGTAAATGAAATTTGTTTTAAACGGCTTCAGAAAATAAATGTATAGTTTAATACGATTTTTGGCGATCTATGCTATTTTTCCCAAGTTATTACACTTATCTTGTGCTCCAATTTTAATTTACACAATACCAACTATTGGTCCAATACTTTTTATCGTTTAACTTTCGTAAGTGTTTTGATTTTATTGATTGTCTTTGATCAAGTAAATTAACATAGGTGTATACTTTTTCTCACCTCACCAGTGAAATGGTTAATGTATGTATTATTGTAAGAAAATTGCTCTTAGTAATTGTTTTATTCATAAATATGCAATATGGTTAATAATGATGCATACTTCGTCAATTTACCCCAACAACTTTACATGCTAATAGATTCTTCATAATTATAACTAATGGCGTAATAAGAGAATGTCAACAGGAATTGACGTCAATAGGGTGCTTAAATTAATTTTTCACCTACACTAGTAGACAAATTTAGGGGAACGCAAATAAAGGCATTCTGAAAAATATATACCGTCCTATTATAATATATTTGATATGATATTAAAATGTTACGATAGTTATCAAGTGTTATGAATGTTTTTCTATCCAATATATCGTTATTTTCATCAGAACACCGCACTTTCAGCGTTTTATTACTGTCGAAAAAGTTGCATTTTATTTTTTTTGAATTGTGAATGTTTGATTTGAAACTGAAGACTATTCAGTTATTATGCATCTTATGAGAAAAATTTATATTACTTGATCTTAATGGAGTTTGAGTTGCTGGAGTCGAGATCGTAATCCAAAATGGGTACTCCTATCGAGACACCGCTGCAATGTTGGGTGTTTTAAAGCGCTATTAAACGGTACTGACATTACAGATATATTTATCAAATATAAATATTAGGAACAAAATGCCAGCCACAGAAATTACGGTGTTATGAATAATTTCTCCAGGAAAAACTGTACTTTCCCCACTTCCGAATACATCGTTCGTAAAAAAAATTCAAAAATTTCTTGATTAGTGGTATAAAGGTGGTAAATACAAGCTACTAGCCATGATAGTTAGCGATAATTTAATAATTATTGCGATCGTTTGTCAAAATGCGGGAATTGAAATTTAGAAGCTCGGATACTGATTATGAACAAAAAAGGTTAAATAGTGTATTCTAGGTAGTTAGAAAACCTACAATTTGAGCTATGTTGTGATTCATTTTAACTGTTAACCACATCATGACCTCATGTGGAAAATATGATCATCGCGGCAAAGAAATTGAAACCCTCCTCTTTTACCAAATCTTCAATAATGCAATTCCATTCACTAAAGATCTTGAAATACGAGGGGAGTCAATAAGTCCTCAGAAAATTCAAGAGATGGCGCGCGAGGCATTGAAATATATATTTTCGCAGCAAGCGCCATTCCTCACTAATGTTTCAGTCATATTCATTTAGTGGTTTCATTTTTATTGTCGGTTGAAGTGAATAACTTTAATTTATAAAAATGAAGTGGAAATACATTTTTATTTAAAACGCTTAACACCGAAAGAAGTTAAAGCTGAGTCAAATGCAGTTCACGGCACATCTGCTCCTGTGTTTGCAACTATTTATATTTGAATCAATTAGTTCAAACGTGGCCGTAAATCAACAAAAGATGAGCATCGCTCAGGACTTCCCGTAGAAGTGGTTGATATTGTGTTAAGTGATCGAAGAACAAAATTGCGTCAAATGGTTGAGAATACAGGAATATTAAAAGATCCAGTCATTTCAGTTTTACATGAAAAATTGCGTATGAAAAAAAATTCAGCAAGATGAGTGCCGCATTTACTCACAGCTGAGAGCAAATGCAGTCATGTTTTCGCCTTTAAAGCGGTCTTGGCGCGCATGTGTTTTATTCCGGACGAGTTTATGCGTTAATACATAACTGTAGACGAAACATAGGTACACTACTATACTCCTGAGACAAAGGAAAAGTCATAACAGATTTTTAAATGCTAGCTGGTTCCGAAGAAGATGAATACGGTGATGTCGACCGCCAAAGTTATGGCCAAGGTTTTTTGGGAAGCACGTGGAATTATCTACATTGCACAGTACTATGCGTCGTTATTAGATCGGCTGAGTAAAGAAATAAGAATAAACATTCTCATTTGAACAGAAAAAAATCCTTTTCAATCAAATCAACAGATTTGGCTCCCTGTGATTTTTTTTCCAGGCCTAAAAAAGTGGCTTGCCGGAAAACGATTCATGTCGAACGTGGAGGTCGCCGCTGAAATGAATGACTATTTTGAGGACCTCCCAAAATCATATTTTTCTGATGGCTTAAAACTATTGAAGGGGCACCTGGAGAGGTGTATTGAGCTAAAAAAATATTATCTTGGAAAATAAAGAACAAATCCACTTAAACTTTTTTAAGCCACTGTGTATATATCAAAATAATTTTAAAACGTAGTGTTAATAGACCTGATTAAAAATTGGAAATGTGGTGCGCCACTCTGTATATATACAGTGTGTCCCATGATGAAATACCGCGATTGATTTTTCGGAAAATAGACTTTGAAAAATTTTCAAATTTTTTTCAGTTTATTAAAGTCGACTAAAATATTTTCAAGATTGTGGTACTTCCGGTATTCTAGAAGTTGATGCATCCTTGCTTATTTTAATCGAAACACCCTATATATTATTTGATTTTTAGATTTTATGCAAAATTGTAGATATATTTTATATACAATGTTCTATACCTAAGTTTAACTGTTTTTGACATATTTTTAATCTCATGTTAAAAATGGCGTTTGCAGGTCTACACATAATCATCAATTCCTCCTGTATGAAATATGTCTATAATTTTACACAAAATCTAAAAATTAACTAATATATAAGGTGTTCTATATGTACAGCAGGAAGTGACTTTAGTAAATTACCAAATTTAAACAATTTTCCAAAGTATATTTTCCGGAAAACGATCGCTACAGTTCGTTGTGAGACACACTGTATATTAGCGATTATATTAAATTAATTCGTATAACCTACCTCTAGATGGTGATTAAGCCGTTCAGTATCCCTGTCTTCCAAATTGAAAATCTCACTTTCTGATTTAGACATTTTCGTTTACACTGCGGCTATTTCAGATCTTAAATGTTAACTACCGTCCAGAATATTCACCCCTAACTCCTTTTTAGCTGAACTCATTAAACTAACACGCACGCCAGCTGCAAAAATCGAAAGAAAATCAACAAGTCCTAAATTTAATACGGCAAGGTATTACCATTATTTGCATATCTGTGTAACAATTCAGAGAAAGAGCATTGATTTTTTCTATAATTATATGAATAGCATACATTGCGGTATATGTAGTTCCTACTTTAGAGGTTAATATTTAATAATAATATTTGTATGAGTAAAATGTGAATATTTACATCTTTTAATTGAAATCACATTTTGTAAGATTAGTTTTTTGTTCTTTAGTGTATACTTTTAGAGCATAACTAAACTATTTCTGGATCTTAGAATTCCTATGAAAAAATTATGTACAAGACGAAAAATCCCAATCTGTGAAGAATCATTCCAAATGCGTTTAAATCCATGTGCCCGTTGTAAGAAGAAAATAAGTTGATGATAAACAAACAGACGAATTTTGGGTAAGAAGTTTATCCGACACGGTTTGTACGTATTGGTTTATCATAAAGATAAAACGCCGATGCCCCTGGTTTTGGTTACCGTTCCTAAAGAACAAAAGTCAGTTTATGATCTTAGGACCTTCGATAGTATCTCAATTAGAGTTGAAGCACACAAATTCAAGAGTCATAACACCCAGTATCGTCGGTGTCAGTTGTTTGCACATGCTCAATCCAAGTGTACGGCAGAGCCCAGCTGCTTCAAATGTGCCAAGGCGCATCTGACGTACACTTGCAAGCCGGCCCCAGGTTAGAAACCAAGATGTGCTAACTATAGTGGGGAACACTCTGCCAATTATACAGGGTGTCCCAAACACCCAAAACTACTCAGAGCAGCCAACCTACCCATTCTCAACAATGTACCCAGTGATCCATCTAGGCCACACTTTCTATGGGGCTCACAAGATAATAGGAGACTCGAAAGTCCCAGTCAAACTTCCTCTTTATCTGCGCAGATGCAATCTCTGATACAGATCATGCAAGTCTCGATAGAGGCTTTCAATAACATATCGATTCAGATGCAGCAGTGCATGCAACATATGATGACACATGCCTTTGTCAGTCAGTGGATGTTAATGGATACAGTGATGTATCGTCCCTCCTACCTGAAGATCGTTACTCTAAACGTCAGCGATATTAAAGACAAAAAATTGAAGATCATTAACTTCATAGAAACGCACGGAAATGATGCACTCTTGATCCAAGCAACCTGGTTAAAAGTCATCGATTCTCATGTCCTAACTACAACATTTTTAGGAATGACAGACCGCTTGGTAGTACTATGATCTTACTCAAAAAGTACATTGTTGCACACTCCATCCCGAATCCTGACAATATACTGGAAAATACATTTGTTTGGATGCAAATAAATGGTAGACCAAGAATTCTTGGGCCTATTTACTCAAACGCCAACGCGGTCGTTGATCTGGAAAATCTTCAAAATGTCTTTAATACCAATGACCCTATTCTTATAGGAGGCGAAACACCGATTATGGGTTTACAGGCTCGCCGCTGAAGGCATGTTATTCGAAAACGCCTCCCAACAGCACAATCTGTTTGAAGCGATTAATTCAGATGAGCTAACTCATCTGGCTATTATCGGATTACCAGATATTCTGGATATCTTTTTCATCAAAGATACCGGCAGGTTGTTAAGACCGTTAGTTCTTCATGAGCTGAGATCAGACCACCTGCCGGCGTTTATTGAATATGGCGATCCCAGATCCAAGCATAATGACTGTAATTTGAAAACTTTCAATAACTGGATAAGATAAGGGAAATCCTGGAGGAGGTCGATGATCCTGAGACAGCTCCGGGTATTGGACCACTTGAGGACGCTGTTAGACAGTTAATCTATTTAATTACTGACGCCATAACCAGCTCTTCGGTCACTACGGTATTCAGATATTCGCGCAGATTTGCGGGAGCATATTCGAGCGAAAAATAGACTTGAGAACAGAGCTTATAGGACAGGTGATCCTGCAATCAAGAGGCAAGCCAACCAAGTCTCTGACCGGGTAAATATGGATCTTAAGATCCTTTATAATCACTATTCGGAATCGAAAATACCTCTTGCGCATATTAGAATGGAAAATGTAGTTCTAACTGATCCTCAAAATAAAGTTAGTGCATTTGCAGAGAAGTTTTATGAACAATTGAACCCAAATTCAAGCAGTGATTTAGCCAAGGAACAAAGAATCAATAATACGGTTCGGATCTACAAGACCATTCAATTTATTGATCTCGGCATGCCGATCATTAGCCTTGCTGAAGTAAAAGACATCGCCGAGAGTTTAAATGTTAAGAAAGCGCCAGGCCTGGATGCTCTTGTTAACGCTGCACTGAAACGTGCGCTGGACATGACCCTCTGTGCTATAGCTAATATAACTAACACAGTTATGCAATCAGAACATTTTTCCTCGGATTGGAAACTGGCTAAGTTGATTCTTATTAAAAAAAAAAGCGAAAGAGCCACAAGTATCAACAGTTACAGGCCTATTAGCCTTCTTTCCAATCTTGGGAAAATAATTGAACGCACCATATTAAATAAAATAACTGATTTCATAACAGAGAGAAACATCTTGCCTCCGGAGCAATTTGGTTTCAGAAGCAATCATAGTAGCGTGCACCAGACTACTAGACTGACCTCGATACCTGGACTCAACAGAAGATTCCACACGTGTGCGATCTTCTTCTGTATCAGTAAGGCTTTTGACAAAGTATGACACAACGGTCTTGTGATCAAACTGATCAGGTTTGGAATTGCGAACTACTTAATAAGACTAGTTGCCAATTTTCTAGAAGGCAGATTATTTGTGGCGTCAGTTGACGCCGCAATGTCTGAGGTTAAGCAGATAAGAACTGGGGACCGTTAGATTCTCCCCTGTCTCCAACTCTGTTTAACCTTTATACAGCAGACATACCGGCCGATGACCGCAGTAAACTATATTTATTTGCCGATGACACCGCATTTGCGACGTCTTCTGTATCTTTTCGCTTGATTATTTTAAGGCTTCAACGTCATATCAACAAATTAGAACGATGGATGGCCGATCGAAAGATAAAATTGTTTTCAAAATCACGTAATCTATCTATCCATATCCAATGCTCACGTTCCCTGGCGGAATAGTGCAAAATATCTGGGACTAGTCTTTGATAGACGACTCAATTGGTCACTCAATACCGAGTATATCTTAGCCAAAGCTAAGATCTCTCTAATCACTCTTTACTCCTTGCTCAATAAGAGTAGCAAGTTAAACTTAAATAATAAACTTATTATCTATAAATTATTCTTACGTTTAGTCTTGTCATTTGGTACTCCTACTTGGATCAACACTGGCAGAGATTAGAGATCTTTCAAAACAAGGTTCTTCGCATAATTTTTGGAACCCCATACTTCGTATGCAATACTATCATCCATAGGAAATAAGGTTTGTATTACAATTTTTTAAATAATTTTTAATAATTTATTTATCTGACAACTTTTATATAAACGACTTCTCGTAAATCGATTTCTCTTTATTATTATATTAGTTCTACAAGCTGATAAAATAAATGAGTCAATTTTGAGAACACTCTGTATATGTTGATTATTCATGACATAATGACATTTTTCGCATAGTGTACAGAAAGTTGCTGCGGTGGTCCCTTATTATATTGGCCAGAATGGTTCAGTAAATCCAAGATGACGCTCATAATATGGAGGATAAAAAAATGAATATAGTCCAATTTTTTCCAAAATTGGCATGGGGGAGTTTTCGGGGTCGTAAATAACGAATATAAAATTATTTAAAAAAAAAATCGTTTTGGCTGATACAATAGGGATTAAAAATTGTATTTCTCTTAATTTTTTCTAGAATTAGTAGATAGGGTTTTTGAGGCTGTCGATTATGAATTTAAAATTATTTTTAAAGAATTCAATATAGCGGAATAAACGTTATACATTTCTCGATTTTGTCGTAAATTGATATAGGAGGGTTATTGAGGGTATAAATTATGAATTTAGAATATCTTTACAAAATTCTATATGGCGGACTAAATTTTAACATTAATGATTATTTTCAAAATTGGCATCGGGCTGTTTTTGAGAGTGGAAATAACGAATTTAAATTATTTTAAATAATTCAAGGGAAAAATTGGTTCCCTTCTTGCTTGTAGCCCTTATATGCCAGCTCCTGTACCATCCTTAGATTTTGAACCGTCAGTGTACCAGATAAGTGATCCAGAAGATGGCTCGGATTTAGATTGTTTGCTTATTCTTCGATTCTCTCTAGTGATCTCGAACATACATTGCAGCGGTAGCCCGAGAACATGTGGTCTATGTCCATTTCCACCTCAAGGCCACTGAGCACTGAGTGGTGTAGCCTGTGAAGCTCCATTCTTGCCTCTTTTTCAATCACTAAGTAGAGAAAGGTCTAGAATGCACTCCATTGCTGAGGTTGGTGTTGATTTCTAGCCCGTGATGCTCAAACAAGCGACTCCCTATATGCCGCCCAGTTGGGTCATAGCTGCCCTTTGCATTACCTTGGACCAACATATCAAGCCTGCATATGTAATCGCTGGTTTTACCACACTGGTGTATAACCAATACACCATCTTTGGTGAGAGACCCCATGTTTTCTCGCACAATCTTCTAACAATCATAAAGGTTGTTTTCGATTTTTTTGTTATCTTTTCCATATGCTTATTCCCGATCAGTCTAGAGTCCAAGATAACCCCCAGATATTTGACTTTTTAGGAAAGTGGTATTATCGTTCCTTATAGGATAAGGGTACCGAGTTTCTCTACTTTTCTCTGTTTTGTGAAGGAGATTAGGACAGTCTTTTGGGAACTTATATTTAATCCTTCCTGTTCTACCAATTTTTCTACAACCGTGAGAGCCTGTTGCATTCTCTCCCTCACAGTTGTCTTAAATTTACCTTGAGTAAAGTTAAACCAAGTCATCAGCTTATCCCAGTATGAGTGACCCTCCCTGCTTAGAATTTTCAGAAGCCCATCCATTAGCAGGTTCCAAAGCAGTGCAGAAAGAACTCCCCCCCTACGGACATCTCTCAATTACCTGCGCTATCAGCATTTTTCCACGTAATTCTGTATAGACAATCCTATCTTTTAACATGTTTTCTATCCACCTGCAACTGGCTTCTTCTAAATTGATGCTCATTTCCTTATTACCTCGGTGATTGATTAAAATGACGAGTTATCAACAGCCCCTTCTATGTCTAGATATGCTTCTAGAAGCACATCTCCGTTTTCCAGCGTATTTTCCAATTTGTTGACCAATTCGTAAAGCGCTGTCTCTGTAGATCTCCCGGTCCTGTAAGCATGCTGGTTCTGATAAAATGGGTTTCAAATTTAATATTCCTAATTATCATAATATTTTGCACTAATTTTTTTTTGTCACGATTTTTTGCTCATAAAAAAATTAATATTATTCATTTAAAATATGTAAAATAAGTTAATGTTTAAATGACTTACTTTATCAAAGTTTAATTATTTAAAACGAAATTAGAAAGATTTACATTATGTATTAGATAACTTTTCCCTTGAGTGTATTTAGTTGTTGGCGAATACTCAAAACATTTTCGATCATCTCCTATATTATATTTCTAGTCCCAAAAGTTCATTTGTTGTAATGAAATATGACACAGTCCTAAGTCAAAAGGTGGTATATTGTTAAAATAAAATCAATTGCTAATAGCATATTAATAACTTTTGCTTAATATGCAATCTTCGCTAACCCTTTTAAATTTAAATAGTATTATAAGAACTTCTTAGTTTAAACAACATCCTACAGTTAAAAAATACTTAAAGAAACAGTTTGGTTTTTCACTTTACTGGAACAAAATTTTCACAGCAGTGATAGTTTAGATAGAATTTTTGAAATAATTTATTTTTTATTTTCTCTTAAAGTATACTTAACCTTTGACGTATGTTTATAGATTATTTTAATTATCATAACATTTTTTTGTAAAATATACAAACTCTGCTGATAATTTTTAAGTATTATACAATTTAAATTCATATTAATAGATAATTAAACAAATAATAAATTATAGATCAGTTGAACCATAACTTTCAGTTTCTCCGAAATTAAAATTTGTAAAAATGGCCCTTGCTACGGGTCTAAGTGGTATTTCCGCAAATTTGCCTACAAATTATGAGTACTACACCTCAGATGGGATTAAGCACGGTTTAAATGCTAATCAGAGTTATTTTACCCTCAATGATAAGCTTATAAGGATTTATAGTGGAGCTATGCATTACTTTAGAGTGCCTAGGGCATATTGGAGAGACCGGTTGAGAAAAATTAGGGCAGCAGGACTAAATGCAGTTGAAACCTATGTGCCTTGGAATTTGCATGAACCAGAGTCAGGTGGGTAGATCTCTATAGAGTCTCTAAATAATTATTAGTTATAATTTTTAACAAAAAAAATAGTTAATGGTGTGTGAGTAAGGGTCGGTTCTAAATTATTTTATTTCACAAAAATTAGTTGAAATAAATTTTTTAAGAAAACCTTTTGTTTTTGATATATATATATATATATATATATATATATATATATATATATATATATATTGTCGTAATCTGCTAAGGTCCCTGTACCCAGCGAGAATTACGAACAAACTATAAAGTAAAAATTTGGGGTGTTTCGTCCCGGTGCCAGCCTTTGGACTCCTCAGTGGGTTTCGAATGACACCTTCCCCCGTTGTCGTACTATATAATTTTTGATTCTCATATTTGAACTTAAACTGTGGCAAGAATTATCGGTTAGATGTAGTTTACACAACAATATATATATACAAACTGTTCCATTTTAACTTTGAGACTCAACAATATCAGAAATTAAGTGCCAAAAAAACATGAAAAATAAAAGTTTATCAGCCAGATTCACTAACAAGGAAGGAGTGCAAAGTGTCCGGCTCTGATTTTAATGAAACTTCAATATGTTGTAGAGGGTACAAAAATAAGAGATACGTATTTCTTCATCTGCGGAGATTCATTATAACAGGGTGAAAACCGCTATTTTTACAAAGCAAAATAAGAATTACTTCTAATTCGAAATGATGTTAAACTATGCTATTTTCAAATCCAAGGATATCATCCTTTATTTGTTATTAGGGTAAACCATATACTTACGCTTCTTCTTCTTCTTCCTCTTTTATTTAAGACGACGTACGTAACTAACTTATTTCTAAAAATTACGAAATTTAATGGAATTGTTTGAAAATATTTTTTTCACGAATACTATAAGTCATTTAAGTTGACAAGTTTGCACAGTTAGAATAAATGGGTATAAAACGCAAATTCATCCTATTCCACCACCATCGAGAAGAAAGTCAGAACTTACCCTCCCCGCCACAGTGATACGGCAGAGATACATGTTTCGTCTCTACTAGACTCATCAGGGTACCGACATGTACCTGGCTGTGCAAAGGACAGATCGGAAGGAAGCATGCAAATACTGAACGCGGCTTCGCCGACCTCCCGCCGGATGGCGTATATATGTTTATGCGGCTTTCACGGATCCACCCGTGTGAGATGCAATAGCAGTGGATATATCCACATTATGCCGTTGTAGTGTTTGCTGAATGTGATTTCAGCACTACAACGGCATAATGTGGATATATCCACTGCTATTGCATCTCACACGGGTGAATCCATGAAAGCCGCATAAACATATATATATATATATATATATATATATATATATATATATATATATATATATATATATATATATATATTGCCATGTCTACGCGAAAACAAGTTGAACTTTAAAGTTCCGTATTTCAGTAAGGAATCATGGCATAACAATTCTGAAAAAAAGCATTTAAAAGCTCCTTGCGAGTACTTGCAAATGACATAAAGTGTAAGTTGATTTTTAATTTTTTTAAAGGTTTTAATGGAGAATAAAAAAATTTAAAAAAATTCGACTTTATTAGATTCAGCCCCATTTTTGTAGAAAAGTTTGTGAGAAAGTCTGTTTTTTATAGTTTTACAAAAGGTTTAAATATTTTTTTTAAAGTTTGATCTAACTGCATTTTGACCAAAACGAATTTTTTTCAATGTTTTGTATATTCTTAACTGAACTAGATAGAGAAAAACTTCAAAGAGAAAAAATGCCTGTTTTTATATGCAAAATGACCTCTATTAGTTCCGAAATGTTTTCCGCAAAATTATTTTTTTTTAATATTTAATTTTATTTAATTTTTCAATTTTTTTGGAAATAAAAACGATAATATGCTGTTTACGACTGTTCACTCAGTATGGTACCAATGCGTAATTTTCGGACAATTTTGAAATGTTTTTACATGAAAAAATATTGAATTTATTCCTTTTTTTATGTGTAGTTTAGGGGTAAACAGTTAATTCTATGATAAATAATTAAAAATTGGAAATCATGTAGAGAAACCAATGTAAAAACATTTGAAAAATGTTCCGAAAATTACGCGTTGGTGTCATACTGAGTGAATAGTCGTAAACAGCATATTATCGTTTTTATTTTTAAAAAATTGAAAAATCAAAAAAAAATAAAAAAATGAAATTCGCGCAAAAAACATTTGAGACCTAATGAAGGTCATTCTCCATGTAAAAATTGGCATTTTTTCTCTTTGAAGTTTTTCTCTATCTAGTCCAGTTAAAAATATACAAAACATTTTTGTCAAAAATGCACTTAGATCAAACTTTAAAAAAGTAATTTAAACCTCTTAGAAAACTCTAAATCTGATCAGAATTTTCTCACAACCTTTTCTACAAAATTGCGCTGAATTTAATAAAGTCGAAAATTTTTTTTTTTAATTTCTTTATTCTCGATTGAAACCTTTAAAAAACTAAAAATCTACTTACAATCTATGTCATCTGCAAGTACTCGCAAGAGGCTTTTAAATGCTTTTCTCAGAATTGTCATGCGATGATTCCTTACCGAAATATAGAACTTTGAAATTCTACTTGTTTTCGGGTAGATATGGCAAAAGTGATTGACGGGCAGTATATATGTATATATATATATATATATATATATATATATATATATATATATATATATATATATATATATATATATATATATATATATAGGCGCGGATCCAAGGGGGGGCGGTGGGGGCGATCGCCCTCCCCCCCCCCCAAGAGCTTTGAGATCAGGAAAATAGACTCGATTTTGCCTCTTATACTATAGTTTATTCAAGAACTAGAGAGAGTAATAAATAATTTTTTAACCTTTTTTTTTCTTCGCAAACTACCTGTGTTCTTTATTCCGATGTCTTTGGCAAAATCTGTTAGACACATATATTTTTCATAGGAAAGGGTTAGAAATAAAAAATACCGGTCTATAATAATCGACTATTTGGATAGAATAACAATAGTATTTGGATGTGAAGTGTTAAAAAGAATTTTAATCCTTGTCATAGGCGTCGGAAAGAGGATTCTTTTATCACTAAGTATTTATAGCATAGAATATTATTTCGGTTAAAAACTTAAAATGATTTCTTAATAATTCACATACATTAGAAAATATAGATAATTTTGACATATTTAACACAAATCACAACGGTATTTTTTTTATTTTTAATTTTGGCCCAGAAACCGTTTTAGGTACATTCAGACTAAAACGCAGTAAATTTATAAAAGGTTATAATACTTAAATATAATTAGATTTACGGCAGTCCTCAGTTACCTGCGCACTGGAGCAGGTACGTTGGAGGTTTTGGTAACAGTTTCATTACTCTCTTAGGAATATGTATGCTGCTGACACTCCCCCCCCGTTGATAATCTTGTTTTTCTGGCGATAGCCCCTCACCAAGTGCTTTGAATTCAAGAAAATTGACCCGATTCTGCCTCTTATAGTAGAAATGTGTATGCTGCTCGCATCCTCCCCCCGGTCGGCAACTGATTTTTTCTTGTGATCGCCCCCCTCCCACTCTTGAAGAGCTTGAAATTCAGAGAAATAGACCCGACCCACCCTGCTTTTTACATTAGAAATGGGAATGTTGCTGGTGTCCCCCCCCCCTATCGACAACCTGCTTTCGGACTTTTGTGATATCACCGCCCCCCCCCCCAAAGAGAGAGGCTGGATCCGCCCCTGTATATATATATATATATATATATATATATATATATATATATATATATATATACAATTATTTATTTATTTATTAAATATTCCACGTCAAACGGGATAGGGCCGAGAACAAATACTGGCGGCTGAAAAACGGACGAAAGCCCAAATTTTTCATAATAATACACACTTTGAGATGCAGTGTGGTCTTTTGAAAAGTTCCCATATAACAGCTACAAAATGACGTTTGTTTTCAGCGTAATAGCAGTATAATTATTCAAATGCGGCTGCTAATAAAAATTAACTGGGGGGGGGGGAGGGGCGATATCACAAGAGTACAGTAAAGCAAGCGAGAGCGAGTTGTCGACGGACATGGAGGTGCCAGTAACATTCACGTTCCTAATACAGCAGATAGGGTCGAGGATATTTTTCTGAATTGGAGGCTCTTGGGGAGGAGGGAGGTCTCACAATTTGACAAGTGAAAGGGAGTTGTCGATAGGCGGGGAGGGGGGGGTTGAGTGCCAGCGATATTCATGTTCCTAATGCAGCAGGAACAAGAAAGTCTTTTTTTCTGGATTCTTTGGAATCTCTTGGGTTGGCCATCGCCCTCACAGCCCCCCCTTGGATCCGCACCTACTTAAAGTGTTGTGTATTGATACCCACTTTCAAATGTCATTAGGCTCTTAGTAGATAATCCGCAAACAATTTTAATAATGTTCAAATAGGTTTGAGTTTTAGATGAAACAGAAAACTGATCGATCGCGGGTTAGAACAAACTTATGTGTCATCAGAATTTCTTAGGTTCTTTTATAAATACGCGATCAGAAGTTCTTGCTTATTCCCCAAAAGAGTGATGAATATTAGGATTATCCTCATTTTCAAGCTTGTTTAAATACTCTTCCATGAATTTTCCAGTTTTTTTCCATATCTCATTGTCTTCTTTGTTTGTGGAACTTAAGCACAAGAAGGGTTTTTTCCTTTTTGAAAGTTGCTGTAATAAATATTGCTTATGAATAAATCTATTAATTTATCACTAGTGTAAATGAACTGAAAACAGCAAACCTCATTGTAATAATAAGTAGCGCAAATTTGACAAATAATTATTATTCGCTATTGTTATTTAGTCCCAAAAATCTCCTAGTTCAAATATCTTTGAACTGTATAATATATACATTTCCTGTTGGTCAGGTAAATTCATTATAAAAACAAACTATTATTTCTATCTTTCACGAAATCATGACCTAGATGAGTAAGTTTTTACCAAAATGCCCATTTTGCTAAGTTTAGATGTCAATGTCCCACTTTTTTGTATGTATCACGCGAGAAAAGTAAATCAATGGCAAAATAAAGCAAGTTAAGCTAAGTAGTGCTATTTTATTATATAGTGTGTCTCTAAAATGTCTGTATAAAACTTTAACGCCAAATCTAGCTCAATTTATCTTAATCTCAAAAGTAAAGTTTCCGAAAATTAAAATGTTAAAGTTATAATTTTTTGTGAATATTAATCTTAATAATAATTTTATTTGCACTAAGTTTGGTACTTTACAGTTTTTTAGGATGAGAAATCAAAATTTGGGTAGAGTTTCGATGTAAATTACAGAGAGCCCAAACCACAGCACTTGGCTTATATTTAAAGCTTTGTAGCTTCTTTGTGCCTCGTGATTTAAATTTCTAATTTCGAATTCTTACTATCTGACATTTTTATCTAAAAAGATTTCACCAGATGATCGAGTTTAAAAGTGTTATTGCGTCGTAGACCACTTCATATCTCTCGTCGTAGATCACTTCATATTTTGTCCAGGTTTGGGACTGGTTCGAAAAATTTGGAGTGTGTTTAAGGAGGAACAGGCAGACAATACTAAAAATTTATATAGCAATGAGCTAACAGTGATACCTATAGTTATTAACTACAAAAAAAGATATTGTCAAACTATTCAGTTTGACAAACTTTTATTGATTAATTTTCAAATTTATCATTTAATATTTAATTTTATTGCAATTGCCGAACTTG
The DNA here is from genome assembly GCA_034092305.1 of Diaprepes abbreviatus. Lineage (NCBI taxonomy): Eukaryota > Metazoa > Arthropoda > Insecta > Coleoptera > Curculionidae > Diaprepes > Diaprepes abbreviatus. The sequence continues at coordinate 949,499 of JASJET010000338.1, read as the reverse complement.
ACACTAACGTAGATATGACCGATAAGATATTAGTTTACAGTTATTGCCTAGGAAATGACCGAAAGTCGATGAGAGTACACACAGAAAAATTTCCAGATATACGCTTACCAAACGATCTTACATTTGCCACTGTTGAAAGGCATCTTTGAGAAACCGGTAGTTTCTCTCCTTCAATGATTAATTTTAAACTGAATCTTATAACTAGGACATCGAAGGTTAAGGAAACCTTTCTAGAACAACTTGAACAAAATCTGAGTCTGAGCACGCGATACTTAGGTTTGTAGGTTAGAGTTTCCAAAGATATAGTAAATGAGACTTTAAGATAACAGCTGTTGCATCCATTTCATCTCCACATAGTGTCAAAATATTTATCTCTCGATCTTGAATTGACATTGGGCTTCCGTCGATTCACTCACGAACGGAAAGTGTATGTTACACAAGAAGGATTATGCCAAATTTACATAATGAACATGTTTATGCAAACGACAACTTGCATACAATAAAGGTTAAGTATTATCAAATTTATAATTTTCGTAAAAGCAGGAATCAAATTTACTAAATTTGTTGGATGATTTTCCATTTAACACTAGACAAAATTTTGGGTCAGCAAGAAACTATTTTTGGTTGTCATATCATAAACATTAATTACTTAATTACCTATTCATTAAATTCATTAAATTGTTTATTAGTGATTAAAGTGGATTAGGTAATGATGCTAAGTTCTATTTTTAGAAAAAATCAACAGTGCCTGAGTGAACTAGCTTTTATTGTCGTGGCAATTATTAACGGGCGGGGTCTTTATGATTCACTTGCTATAAAATGCAAAAACAGCACTTTCTGAAATTATTCTTTCCGAAAATTCAAAAGCAAGGCACTTTAGTTTAAAACTGATAAGATGGTAATTACAGAAAAACAGTTTCTACGGATAGAGCTTTCCGATTATCCAAATTATGAAATATTAAATTATGAAATTTACTTTATTAAAAATATTTGGTAACTCTAGTTAAAAATAATAAAGCAAAAATGACATAGTTTGACGACGGAAAAATGCAATTTCCTTTACAATACGATTCCGTTTCTTTTTCTTACACATTCGAACAATACAGCTACTTATCTGGTTGTAAGAACTTGCTGTCGGGCTGCGGTCACCAATAGATAGTCTCAGGAACACTTGAAAGCGCCAACAAACGTATTTAATGTCGGATATGGATGTACTGTATCGCATAAAAACAAGGATCAAAAAAACTGTCATAAAGCTTCGAAACTAGGACAATAACTTACAGAAACTGAAGTCAAGCTTGAATAAATGATCTCAATGATTTAAATGCTGGACAAAGTTGAAAATAACTTAATTAGTTTAAAATTGAATGTTGGTAAGTTGTTTAAAAATAAACATGGATTGCAGGAACGAATATGTTCAGCATAATTAATTTTATTATTTGCTTACAGCCAAGAAAGCTGCTGAGGCTCATAAATAGCTATGTCATGTTGTGGAGATTTTTCACTTAAAGCTGACCAACGTTCTGATCGATCTAGAGAAATTGATGACGATCAAATTAAAGCAGTTGTTTGGTTTACACCGTGTCAAAATGGAATTATTATCCGACGTTTTGCCTATGATTGCACGATGCATCTTCAAGGATCTTTACTCCTCGAGATCACTTAATGTGTGCTGGATTCACTAAGAAACTCGATAATTGGTTTTCGCATAAATTAAAGGAGATTCACTTGACACAACGAATCAATATTTGTCTTACGCATCTTACGCATAATGAAATCGCCCTTTTTTGGAAATGATCATCACTGGTGATGGAAAATGGATCATCTATGGTAACATCATTCGAAAACCATCATGATCCAAGCTTGATAAACCAGAAAATATCACGTCTAAAGCTAAATTGCCTCCAAAAAAGATCATGCTGTTAATTTGGTGGGACTGCAAAGATTTTGTGTATTTTAAGCTGCTTCTGAGGTTTACCCCCATCAACTAATCAAACTGGATAAAGCAATAAAATAAATTGGCATGATTGAAAAATCGCGAAGGAATTTCATCAATTTCATTTAAATATTTAACAAAAATTTTATCTAATGGGTTTTATGTTCTTCTCCCAGTACTGAAATTTCCTTAAAATAAAGTTGAATTATTTTTTTTTGGAATAGGTAGTTTTTTTATGTCTAAATACAAATTTCTAAAGTATCCTTTGAAACAATAAGTAAATTTAAACAATGACCATAAAAAGAAAACTTTTTTCAACTGGTTAAATTAAATCAAGAGGATATCTGAAGAATGGACAAATTTGATAAAAATGGGATGGTTTGCTGTCGTGATGGAATGAATGTAAAGAGCCCAACGAGAACTAAACATTGAACAACTAAATTCATCACTAGTATTTATTTATCCTCTACACAATAAGTTAATAAAAATGATTTTTTTTATTTGTTACAGGAAAATATGATTTTGGAAATGGAGGATCCGACATGGAAGATTTTCTTCACATAGATGAATTTTTAAACATAGCTAAAGAGGAAGATTTGTTTGTTATTCTGAGAACAGGGCCTTATATTTGTTCCGAATATAATTATGGTGGATTTCCCAGTTGGCTCTTAAGAGAGAAAACAATGGCTTTTAGGACTTCAGAACCAACGTATATGAAATATGTTACCAGGTAAGAGAAAATAATTGACATAGAAAAAAGAAATCCCCTTAACGAAGATACAGAGCCCTAAAGGATTACCCAGCTTTGAACCGATTTGTATAATTAACGATATTTATTAAATCATACTGCAGTAGATGTTTTAGATCATCAGAGAAAAAAAACTTGCAGCCGTAGTCATTGGATCTAATTTTTAAAAGGTGCCATTTTACAGAGCTGAAAATTGATTTATTAAATAATTTGGTCATTCTTTTTCAAAAAAGGTACTCCCAATTTATTTCAAAAAAACGGGCGGTTTTCGAGAAAAATTGGTTTTTATGCGAAAAACTCAAAAGTTACTAATGCTAAACACATGCGGGTAAAAATCAGGTTGTTATTGTTAATACCTACATAATGAATTACTATTGACCTATCTTGTCAAAACCGCCATTCATGTAAAAATAATTTTAAAAAATGGATGGATATTCTTATGCAGAGTATGCTGATATGCATTTAATTTATCGTGAAGCGCTGTTAAATTGTTCGAAGACAAGAAGATTTTATGCGGAAAGATTTCCAGTTCGAACATTGCCAAGTTCAAAAACTCAAATCTCTCAAAGAGTTGATTAAAGCCTAAGGAAAACTAGCAAAAGATGTTGAAAAAGTACACACTGTGTCTCCGGATTATTATCTTGCAAGACTTCAATATTCCAACTGGTTTATACAGCAACATATCCTAAATCTAAATTTTTCTAACATTATTTTGTTTACCGATGAGGACAGTTTTACAAGAGATGGCATAATAAACTCATACGATTCACATTTTTGGGCTGACAAAATCTCGCACACTATAATTCAAAATAAACACCAAGTTTATTGTAAATGTGTGGCTGGTATCATAGGAAATAACCTTATAGGAACATTTGTTTTGGAAGGAAGACTCAATGATGAGATTTATTTAAAATTTTTGCAGCAAATTTAAATAATTTATTGGAAGACGTATCTCTTGATAAAAGAATGCAAACGTAGTACGTGTATGATGGTGCTCCATCTCACTTTAACCGTATAGGACGTCAACACTTAATTAGCGTTTTTGGCCTTCGCTTGATAGGTCGAAAAGAGCCTGTTTTATGGCCACCAAGGTCTCCAGACCTAAATCCCTTAGACTTTCATTTCTGGAAACATCTAAAAGAACTAGTGTATTTAACACCACTAGAAAAGAACTACTAGCGAGAATAGCACAGCATTTTAACGAAGTCCGTAATAATACCAGAATATTGTTTGTAATGCAGCGGGACAATATCCGCAGAATAAGACAATGTATTGAAGTACGTGGAATCCATATTGAATATTTGCCAAAATAACATTTAAACCTTTTCACTATTTTTGCATTTTAATAACATTGTAAATTAACTGAGCCACGATCAACCCATTATAAAGTTTCTGGACTTGTTCGACAATGTTCGAGTTAGAAGATAAGTGTAATCATGCGTGCTATGCTCCATTTAGTTTTAAGAAGTCTTATATCAAACTTATACTAAAGCAATTCGGGTTCTGATGTAAAACTGCGACTTCTCTGAATTTTTCTTTTCTCTAATATTGTTCTCGGTGTTAAATTCTAGCTTCAGATCATTTTATGTGATGACTATAAGCCCAAACGTGGTTGACGGCATCAGATTTTTCTGTTTCTCCCCGAGATATGTTTTCTGATCCTTACTTCAAGGAGCTATCTGTTTCGTCAATATAGGAGTTGCTACATTCACATGGTATCTGAGACACTCAATCCTTCACTTTCCTTTGAGATGTTAGTTTACTCCTAGTAACATGGCTATTCAAGGAGTTATTTGAATTTATAACAACGTTGATGTTATTTCGTTTCCCTATTTTTCTAGCTTTTTCCGAAATTCCTCTAACATAGGGGTATTCAACACTAGTTTTCATTCTTTGTCCGTTGTCGATCTTGTCCTGTTTCTATGTTGTTTCAGAATCTTATCCACCAGATTTAATGGGTATCCGTTGGCTGTCAGGTTATACATATTGTGATTTATCTCTTCGATTAAGTTCTTGTTGTAATTCCAAATAATTAATGTTCTATCTACGAGGTTTCTTATAATTCTATGTTTGGTATTATTGGAGTGGTCGGATGGAATTTGAGTGCCATTTCTTTCAACCAGAACATCTAAAAATGGTATTTTCTTTTATATTTCTTCCTCTATAGTAGAACTGATATTGTTGATATGAGTAAGGAAGTTTTGAAGTTCTTCATCATTCCCATTCAAGATAATTTTTTTTATATATTATTACATCAATATTATAGTGAATGTACAAAAAATAATCAAATTATGCATTCTATTATGAATCGTGTATTACTGGTATATATATATATATATATATATATATATATATATATATATATATATATATATATATATATATAGATTAATTATCAGGGAATGAGAATTGAAGAAATTAAACAACATCTTAGTGAATATACAAAAAATAAAGCCCTATATCTTCTTAGGAGGTCTTACGTCTCTAAATGAACAATGGGCTTCCGGTGATAGCATCCTGCTAAAGACAGAGTGCAACTCTGATATAGAGAATTCACACTCCAAGCGGGTATCATTTGAACTTTGAACTCTAAAATTGTCTTGCCTTAATATGACACTTAATGAAGAAAGCAAAGAAGGCTTACATCTTTTCCCATAAGAGGATGAAATAAAATGCATACTATTGTAAAACATTAGATCAGGTAGTTTTTAAACTTGGGTGCATCACTTAAACATCTTATAAAGATAAATGAAAGTTCTTTCAGACCAGAACATTTGATTTGACTTTCGACCCAATGATATTTCTTCAGCTCATCATTTTACAACAACAATATATATATATATATATATATATATATATATATATATATATATATATATATATATATATATATATATTGTTTTGTTTATTATTCAGATGGAATGTTTCTTTATAACAAAAAATGATATTATTTACATTTTGACGTACTAATGATGTCTCGTGCGCTAGTTATGTTATATTTATAGCTCATAATATGTATTTTACTTTGGACCGGAATAATTCAAAAATTGAAATTTTAGATCAGACCACCAATAACGCTATTAATAAAAGGGTCAGTGTCAAAGATGACATATAAATATTTGGAAAATAATTTTAATTTTTACAGGGTGAAGATTGTAATGTCTGATAAGTCGATCGATGCAGAGTGTATTTAACAGTTTCCTTATATTTAAGAGTGGTTTCCTACAGCATAATTGTGGGTAGTTTCCCAATTTTTATTTTTTTTGTGAAGAGTGCAACTCTATCTCCGCCCGGCACCATTGTTCCATGACCCGAAGGGCCACGCCTTCGGTCTTTCTAGGTCCTGGACTCTGCGACCAGGACACAAAATGACCAGATCATCGGCATAGGGCTGTATATACAAACCGGCTACTTTTAGCTCATTTAACATGCTCCACAGTAAAGGTGATAAAACACTGTCCTACGGACAGACCCTATTTGACAGTACTTTAACAGGTACACTGTTAAGCTCAGTAGATTTTAATATTTAAGTCAACATTGCTCTGATTCAACTGACCACTGTCGGTTTAGAGCCTTGCCGTTAAAGAGCATTACATAGTCGATAAAGATGCATAAAGCAGATCGTCACTTGACGGCGCGTTTTCGACCCTTGTGTGGATTTCCTGCTTGACAGGCAAATTGCAAGGGATGTAAGGGACTATATACCGTTACTTATATATCAATCCACCAACCTTTTCAATATCTTTAGTAAGAAACCAGTGAAGCTGAAAAGGTTGGGTGTATTTTTATTTATATTAGCGCTTCGTTACCTTTTACTAAGGAGATCTAATGAGTTCCAAAGCGATTTACAGATGATGGTGTGCTACCATGGCAGAGATTTTCACTCTTTTGCAAACTGAGATAGTGTTTTATTTCTAATCGTGTCAGAACAAAGTACGTACCCTTGTATTTTAAGGTTTTCTTCAATTGATTGAGATATCAATCATTTCTCTAATATAAATGTATTTATCCACCCAACCGCAAGTACTCCCTGTTGCTTAGTAAAATTTACCTCCTTAAATGATCAACAAATTATTAATTGAAAAATATCTTTCTAGCTGCGTGTATAGACCTTTTTCTTATTTAGTCTGTTCGCAATTTTAGTCTGATATCATATTGACTATTATCGAATGTTTAGTATTGATATTTAGAATTTAGAAGGACATTTTTATTTATAAATTATACCCAGATTTAACAGTACTGACAAAATTATTAAATTCTCAAAACAGTTTTGTGGGGTGCAGTTTATAGGGCTAATGCTGATTAGCTTTTGATTTATTGGCATTAAATACCCTTAAACTATTTTAGGTATTTCAATGTATTACTGAGTCTTCTGGCAGTATTTCAATTTACTCAAGGAGGACCTGTAATTGCCTTTCAAGTGGAAAACGAGTATGGAAATCAAGAACATGGAGATTTATTTCAACCGGACAAAGTTTATCTTGAACAACTACGTCAGCTATTTATTAACAATGGAATAGTAGAATTACTGGTGACATCGGATAGTCCTTTATCTCATCAATCTAAAGGTTAGAAAATTAAAATTCATTTTTTTTTGAACCAAATGAAGTAAAAGTAGTATTGGGTATAATTCCAGTTAATTAATTTTTATTGTTTACTTTCATTTGTACATATATATATATATATATATATATATATATATATATATATATATATATATATATATATATATATATATATATATATATATATATATATATATATATATATACAGGGTGATTCAAAAATCGATCACGAAACTTAAGGGGGTGATTCTACTTGACAAAATAAGGGTAGAGCTTCATATAATTTTTTTTTCAAAATGTCATTCGTTTTCGAGTTACAAGCCGTCCAAGTTCAAGTTTTTATTTTTTGTTTTTTGAATTACTCGCTTACAGGAAAACCGATTTGACTAATATTTGAAAGATAGGCTAAGTCTTCTGCGCTTCATCATTTTAGTAACAATTCACATTGATTGTTTGCCGCTAGAGGGCACTTTACCTACATTGAAAATTGTTTTTTTGTCATAATTTTTTAGTGTTGACAGCTACAGTAGTTTTTGGCATAATTTCTGAAAGACTGATGCCAGGCCTTTAAAAAAGGTGCTCTTTATTTACATTGCTAAACCCAACGGTTTAGACGTAAATCACCCTTAAAAATTAAGTGGTAAATTTACTTTTCTCATTTCATTACCACCAGCTACCAGGTAAATAGCTATCAAAGTATACTAGAGCTGTCAGTTTAACATCAAATAAATTCGCTTTTTAAACTATTTAATTTATAATCTTAAAATAACTAATAATGGCTAATCAGTAAATATTCATATTATGGATTATTGCGATATACATTTAATTGATAAAAATTAATGAAACAGTACTAAACAAACTAAAAAAGATTCTCAAAATATCCCCCATTTTCTTCCATACATTTCCTAACACTCTTCAAAAAATGTCGCCTAACTCGATGAAAAATTTCTGGTGTTTCTTTAATAATTTGGCACTTTTCGATTATCCTGAAGCGAAGATCCTCGACGTTGATTACTGGAATATCGTACACCAATTGTTTCAAATGACCCCAAAAGAAAAAATCCATAGGATTAAGGTCTGGTGACCTCGCTGCCCATGCCAATGGTCCACTTCGTCCTATCCATCGCTCAGGATACGTTGCATTCAAATACTGTCGGACACGTATACTAAAGTGGGGCGGAGCTCCGTCTTGGAGGATCCACATGTTGGCCCTTACTTCCAATGGCACATCTTCCAGATACAATGGGAGACGATTTTGGATAAAATCTAAGTATACGTCACCAGTTAATGGGCCATCAAAGAAATGAGGACCAATAAGGTAATCTCCTATTATCCCTGCCCACACATTTAGTGAAAATCTACGCTGATGTTTCGTTTCTACCACATTGTTTGGGTTCTCGTAAGCATATGTGTGGATGTTGTGTAGATTTGTTATGCCATCACGAGTGAAACCAGCTTCGTCAGTGAATAATATGACGCCAATTAATCGATTATCGTGTTCATACTTAGCTAGGATCTGATTGCACATTTCCAACCGTCTCGGCCGATCATCGTCATAAAGAGCCTGCACCTTTTTTGAATGAAACGGGTAGAGTTGTTCTTCTCTTAGTATCCTCCATGAACTAGCCTGACAGAGCCGCACTTCATTCCCAATTTTTCTAGTACTAATACCTGGATTATCTTCAATAATTTCAAGCACTCTTTCTTCTTGTTGCACGTTTCTAGCAGTTCTAGGTCTTCCCCTATTTCCATTATAACTTTTAAAGGAACCACATTCCGCAAGCCTCCTGTGCACACTGGAAAATGTTTGAGCATGAGGGATATTTCTTTCCGGATAACTCTCCATATAATATCTTCTTGCCAACTCTGCATTACCATTTGCTTTTCCATAACAAAAATGGATATCACAATATTCGATATTTGAATATTGGTGATTAGCCATTATTAGTTATTTTAAGATTATAAATTAAATAGTTTAAAAAGCGAATTTATTTGATGTTAAACTGACAGCTCTAGTATACTTTGATAGCTATTTACCTGGTAGCTGGTGGTAATGAAATGAGAAAAGTAAATTTACCACTTAATTTTTAAGGGTGATTTACGTCTAAACCGTTGGGTTTAGCAATGTAAATAAAGAGCACCTTTTTTAAAGGCCTGGCATCAGTCTTTCAGAAATTATGCCAAAAACTACTGTAGCTGTAAACACTAAAAAATTATGACAAAAAAACAATTTTCAATGTAGGTAAAGTGCCTCTAGCGGCAAACAATCAATGTGAATTGTTACTAAAATGATGAAGCGCAGAAGACTTAGCCTATTTTTCAAATATTAGTCAAATCGGTTTTCCTGTAAGCGAGTAATTCAAAAAACAAAAAATAAAAACTTGAATTTGGACGGCTTGTAACTCGAAAACGAATGACATTTTGAAAAAAAATTATATGAAGCTCTACCCTTATTTTGTCAAGTAGAATCACCCCCTTAAGTTTCGTGATCGATTTTTGAATCACCCTGTATATTTATATATATATATATATATATATATATATATATATATATATATATATATATATATATATATATATATATATATATATATATTTATATATATATATATATATATATATATATATATATATATAAAGCAACGGGCTGCCTGTCAGTATATCTCTCTCATTGTCTGCCTATAATTCAATAAACATTAGATATACTATGATGTAATCTTCCCTGCTATTCAGAGGGCTTTTCAAAAAAGGTTTTATTGTATGAACCATTTAGTTTTTACAAATGTGACTCAAGCGGCCACGTGAAATGCTAGTTTTAATATAAATTTCATATAAACAGTACAAGGGGTCTTATCAGTCCTAAACCATTTCTAACACGTTCCAAAAAAATATTTCAATGTGATCTCCAGCTTAATATATATTGTGTTTGAAAAATCAATAAAATGTAAAAATTTTCTAAGTCATTAACAATGCCTAGCAAGTTGCCCTTTTTTCTGTCCATGCTGTTTAAACGACAGTTTATATTCTGCTAATCACATTCCGCACATGCGTTTAGAATTACTTAATAGTCTTGTTTACTTGCTCATTAAATGATCTATAAGTAACCAAAGTGGATTAGGTAACTATGTTAAATTCCATTCGTTTAAGAAATCCACAGTGTCTGAGTCAGCTAACTGTTATTAGTTCTTATATGGGCGGGGTCTGTATGATTTACTTGCTATAAAATGTAAAAACAACATTTCCTGAAATTACTCTTACCAAAAGTTTAAGTTTAAGGCACCATCTGTAGCTTAAAAATGAAAAAAAAATGGTAACCTCCAAAAAACAGTCTCTACATATCGACTCTTCAGATTCTCCAAATAAAATTGAAGATACTACTATTAAATTATGAATTTTATTTTAATAAGAATACTTGTAGATAAAAATAATAGAGGGAAAATGATATAGATATATTAGCTGTAACTATAAATAATAAAGCAAAAATGTTAAAGATGGTTAGCTGTAGCTGTAAATTATAAAGCAAAGATGACATGTCAGCGAAAATTGTAATTTCCTTTACAATATGATTCTGTTTCCTTTCGTTTTAAATTGAAACAATACAGCTACTTATCTGGTTGTAAGTACTTGCCATCGGGCTGCAGACACTAAAAGGTGGTCTTGGCTAGTTGAATACTTGGAAACTGAACTGCTCTCGGATGTTTAGTATCCCCTTTTGAGTAGTTTGAAATATGTGGCCAAAAGGGTATTAAACTTAACACATTGACCAGCAAAAGTAGTTGGTTTCGAGGAAATATGCATTATTTCTACTAAAGAAGGCGGACCTCCAGAAACATAAGATAATCTATGTATAAAAACAAGGAACAAAAATGTTATAAAGCTTCAAAAACAAGGATAATAGCTTGCAGAGATTGAAGTAAAACTTGAATATATGATAGCAAAGCTTTAAATGTTAGACAAAGCTTGAAATTACTATAACATAGGGTGTTCCTGTTAAAAAACAAGTTGACAACCATTTCCGGTATAACCGAAAGTGCCACCATCTTGAAAATATTTTAGCCGGGTTACCCCCAATCGATTTTAGTATATTGTAAAATTTTCAAAGTTTTCCTATATGTAGTTTTCCATATATAGATCGAATTGGTTTCCGGTGAAACACCCTGAATATAAAGATACGAACATTCAAAGATAAAAACATTTCTGTTTCCCTTTCCTTATTTTTCTTTTTCATAGTTTTATTACAGAAATTTGGCCTTTTAAGATTTTGGAAACACCTATTTCGTGGACTAATTTATGATTAGATTTTTTATTCCTATACAAAAATTTATTTCGTAAATTGTAAAATAAAATATATCGTAAGAAAGACGCAAATGGCCAATCAAAGGTTCCTATATTTATTAAAATCGGGCCAGGTCCAAAAAAACACAGACAATATAGGGTAATATCAAATTTGGGATTCAAATTTTAATTATTTTGATTTACGTATTAAATAATTAACTCGATTATAAATAACTCGACCTCAAGTAATCTGAATAGCATTTAGGTTGTAGAAAGTACCTAAAATAGAATATGTTTACTTACATATAAAAAGGTGTGAACAGCGTCATGTATGATACGTCCGTGATGACTTTGAAATTGTTTTGTAAAAAATTGTGTACGTAACTCACTTTTTTATGAAATGATAGTATAGTTCTGCCAATTAGAGAAGATTGGGAGGGAGAGCAAAATCTTTGAGAAGTGGATCCTTGTGATATACTGATGGATCTCGAGAAGATGAAAGAGCTGGAGTAGGAGTATTCGGCAGGAGTACAGGAGTCAGAGAGCACTACCCTCTCGGACAACATACAATTATCTTTAAAGCGGAAATTTATGCTATTCTACAATGTCCTCCCCGTGTGGGGTTGCTAGATCCCCCATCGGGCGCCTCCCCAGGTGGTGGATAGGGGAACACCTCTCAGATATGAGTGGTACCGAAGAAATCAAATATTCGGGGCGAACCAAATACTAGCTTGAGAATGGGCAGCATCATTCTCAATACCAAGTTGAAGCATACCGGAAATGATCCTAGACTGATTCAATTATGGATACTGGAGGGCATGACTGTAACAGTTTGTTTGGTCTCCACAATGCGATGAGAAAGGCAAGGGGAAACCATCTCATTAGATATCCCTAGTGAAATCATCATGGTGATAAAAGCCAACGAAGATACGTTTACTGATCATGGTTTTCGGAACCCAAGATCCGGCAGGGGAGGAGGAGACAAGGCCTCTCAGGTCGTTAGCCGGCGAAATCCTTGTCAGATGAGCAGAGATGACAGAGTAAGATTGAACAACATGAAGAATGGTACATGGAATGTCCGGAGCATGTTCCAACCTGGTAAGATGCATAATGTGATTCAGGAAATGAGTGAGTTGAATGTGGACATACTGGGGATTAGTGAAACAAGATGGCCCAACTCAGGTTGCATCTCAACAGAAAAAGGAAAAATTTACTACTCAGGTAACAATGATAACCAACATAGACACGGGGTGGCAATAATGATCAACAAAAAATCTTCCGGAGCAGTGGAGGGCTTTTTCCCGATCTCCGATAGAGTAATAATCTTAAAACTAAGGACAACCCACGCCAAACTAAACTTGATCCAGGTATATGCCCCCACAACGGATGCAGACGAAGGGGAAATAGAAATGTTTTACCAGCAAATCAAAGAAGCGTTAAAAATAACGAAAACCAGAAAAATCACGATAGTCATGGGGGATCTTAATGCAAAGATCGGAAGAGAGGGAAAGAGTGGTCGAAATGTAGGAAACTATGGACTGGGAGAACGTAATGAAAGAGGAGACCGTCTATTACAATTCTGCCAAGAAGAAAACCTGATAATCACAAACACCTTTTTTAAACTACCAGATAGACGGTTATACACATGGCGATCACCTGCGGATAAACCAGACAAAATAGTCAGAAACCAGATAGACTATATTATGATTAATGAAAGATACCGGAACGCTATGAAAGCAGTAAAAACATACCCCGGAGCGGATGTCGCCTCAGATCATAATCCACTGATCGCCAGGATTACACTTACACTCAAAAACATTAAAAAACATCAAAAAAGACCTACAATAGAAACAAGGAAACTTAAAGAACCTGAAATAAAAGAAAACCTCCAACAACAGATAAATGAAAACATTAACAAACTGAACACAACCAACAATGATATTGAAGAACAATGGGAACAACTTAAAAATTGCCTACTGGATCCAAGTAAAGAGATATTAAAACCCTCTCTAAAGAAAAAAGAAGAATGGATGAACGAAGAAATACTGAATATGATGAAGCAACGAAGGCAACATAAGAACAAAGACATTCACAAATACAGAAGAATTAATCTCGAGATCAGAGGAAAGATAAGAGAGGCCAAAGAACGCCACTTTGAGGAGAAATGCAAAGAGATCGAAGACCTTCAAAATAGATACGACCTATTTAACCTACATAAGAAGGTTAAAGAAATGGCAGGGATAAGACGACTAAATCCCACTAATGCATTATTGGACAAACATGGAAAAAATATAATACAGACAGACAAAAAAGTGCAACGGTGGAATGAATACATTGAGGAATTGTTTGATGATGAAAGGGAAGACTTGGACCAGGTGGAACTGAACCCGGAAGAAATTGGACCGAATATTACGAGAGAGGAAATATTGTATGCACTAAAAACAATGAAGAATGGAAAGAGCCCCGGACCTGATGAACTTCCTATCGACATACTGAAAATCATAGAGGAGAAGAACTTCGATACCATAGTGACACTTTTCAACCAAATCTATAAGACAGGTATATTACCAGAAGAATGGTTGACCTCGATCTTTATCTGTCTTCCCAAGAGGACGAACGCCAGAGAGTGTAGCGATCACCGCACTATCAGCTTAATGTCACACACACTAAAACTTTTCCTGAAGGTCATCCATAAACGCATATACCATAAATTAGACATGGACGTGAATGAGACACAATTTGGTTTCCGTAAAGGCTTAGGTACGCGGGAAGCCCTCTTTACACTTAATGTACTGATTCAAAGGTGCCTGGATGTCAACCAAGATTTGTACATATGTTTCATCGACTATAACAAAGCATTCGATAGAGTCCGCCACGATCAGTTAATTAATATTCTCAAGACAAAACAGTTAGACTATAACGACCTTAGAATCATATTAAACTTATACTATAAACAAAGAGCAAAGGTACGCATCGAAGAACATCACTCAGAGGAAATGGAAATCAAACGCGGAGTGAGGCAAGGATGTGTATTATCACCACTCCTCTTTAATGCATACTCAGAAGAAATCCTGAAAAAAGCTCTGGAAGGAGAAAGTGCTGGAATAAGAGTAAACGGAGTACCGATTAATAACATTAGATATGCGGACGACACGGTCATAATTGCAGAAAATATGGAAGACCTTCAGAGACTGGCAAACAGAATAGCGGAATGTGGACATGAGTATGGACTAACAATGAACGTCAAAAAGACGAAATTTATGAGAATATCAAGAACACAAAGAAACAACGAAAATCTGACAATTAATGGAGCCAACGTTGAACAAGTAGAAAAATACACATATCTGGGTACAATGATTAACTCCACAAACGATTATATCCAGGAAATCAAGACACGGATAGAAAAAGCAAGAACAAGCTTCAATAAAATGAGAAGAGTTCTCTGCACAAGAGACTTAAAGTTGGAATTGAGGATTAGGTTGGCGAGGTGCTACATTTTCTCGATTTTGTTTTATGGAATAGAATCCTGGACCCTGAATGCGACATCGATTAAAAGATTGGAGTCATTTGAAATGTGGGTATATAGAAGAATCCTAAAAATATCATGGGTAGACCACGTCACAAATAACGAAGTTATGAGAAGAATGAATAAAGAGATGGAAGTCCTGAATACAATTAAGGTTAGAAAACTGCAATACCTTGGGCACATTACACGTGGGGAGAGATACGCCCTGCTTCAGCTGATTATACAGGGAAAAATACAGGGAAAGAGAAACGTGGGAAGAAGGAGAATATCATGGCTGCGTAATTTGAGAGAATGGTATGGATGTACATCGAACGAACTGTTCAGAGCAGCCGCCTCTAAAGTACGAATAGCTATGATGATTGCCAACCTCCGTCGCGGAGATGGCACTTGAAGAAGAAGACAATGTCCTCATCTCTGTGAGAGGAATATAGACAGGAATAGAGTAATAAATATATGCTCAGACAGTAAGGCTGCGATATTGGCACTGAAGTCCAGTGTCGTAACTTCGCGACTGATGTCTGAGTGCAAGGACATACTGAAGGGTATGACAAGAAACGGTTGCACAGTCAGACTCGTGGGGGTCCCAGGTTACTCGGCATACGAGGGAATGAGGAAGCAGACCGTCTGGCAAAGTTGGATTTGGCAACTTAACCGTATGGACCCTAACCAATACAACCTGTCCCAATTGCTATTAGCAAAAGGGAATTAGAATCGTTGCTGGGAAGCAAATTTATTGAATCGTGGATGGGAGCTCCCGGAATGAGGTGTGATAAGGAACATATAACTGGACCTAGCGGATGGCGTACTAAGGAGCTTCTTTCTTTAGGAAGGAAAGAGCTGCGAATTGTGGTGGGATTGTTGACAGGACATTGTCACCTGAGGCCATTTTCATAGAATCGGTGTCAAAGACGACTCGACGTGCAGATGGTGTTTGGAAGAGGATGAAACTGTTGACAATGTCCTCAAAGAGTGCCCAGCACTCAACAGACTAAAACAGAGAGGCTACCGACGACAACAATGAACTGGAAAATATTATAACAAACACAGTTACAGAAGATCAAAGTAAATTTTGTGCTAAAAATAAAACCGAAGAGAAAATCAGAACAGCGTCAAAATTAAAAAAGCAAGAAAGACGACAATTAAGGCGAGAAGAAGATAAAAAGAAATTAAAGCTTTAAATCAAGAAATCTCTAAAAATCACCTGAGGTAAGATTTTATGAAAATAATGTTGATAGCTAAAGACAATAAAATCAAAATATAATTCAAAACAGTAATTCATGATGGAAAATTTGACTGAAATAAATTAAAAAAAAAAGGAAAATACTTTAGAGAGTGATCCAAAGGCCTAAATTTCAATCTAAGCTGACAAGTTTTTGGTATTGCGGTGAAATTTTGTCTCTTTCTTCTCTCGAGCTGAAGTTGTTCTACAAGACATCAAGAACACACTCTGATTACTTGTTTATTGGAAATTAACGTATACCAGATAAATAGTTTCTTCTACACAAAGCATCGAGAGTGGATATGGCAAGTGCTGAAGGAAAGACAATGATTGAAATGGATTATTTAATAATGCACAAAAATATATCTTTGAAGATGCAACAGCGTTGAATAGCAAGTAAATGGATAAGTGCTACTACATATTAACATATATAAACAACAAAATATTCGAAAAGATAGAGAATGTGACTCTTGAATATACCCGCAAGATGAACCTAAATTAGAAAAGTATGATAAGTGGTGGTATCGCTGCGGGCACTCCAAATACTACGAATTTTAAAAGAAAGCTGTTTTACAATAAAACAAGATTTCTTTTGTGAATATTTCAATTTGTTCGAAAATATTATCACCTAATATTATTTAAAATCATATTTTTATCACATAAATTTTTGATAAGTATTTTAAACGAAACTAGATCCGCAGTATTAAGAGCAAACGTATACCAGATAAATAGTTTCTTCTACACAAAGCATCGAAAGTGGATATGACAAGTGCTGACGGGAAGACAATGAATGAAATGGCTTATTTAATAATGCTCAAAAATATATCTTTGAAGATGTAACAGCGCTAAATAAAAAGTAAATGGATAAATGCTACTACATATTAACATATATATATATATATATATATATATATATATATATATATATATATATATATATATATATATATATATATATATATATATATAAACAACAAAAGATTTGAAAAGATAGAGAATTTGACTCTTGAATATACCCGCAAGATGAACCTAAATTAGAAACGTATAATAAGTGGTGATATTGCTGCGGGCACTCCAAATACTACGGATTTTAAAAGATAGCTGTTTTACAATGAAACAAGATTTCTTTTGTGAATATTTCAATTTGTTCGTAAATATTATCACCTAATATTATTAAAAATCATATTTTCATCACATAAATTTTAACCGAAACTAGTTCCGCAGTATTAAGAGCAAATTCTCAATAAGAACATGAGCGTATATTACCGAGGAGCAAACAAACCCACCTGCCTGAACTGGTGCTAATTGTTAATTGATGTTTTCTTAGTATGGATGTAGATTTTCAATTATTAATCACATACCTAAATATTTATATGTTCAAAATTGGGAGAATTTTAATCTTAAATAAACATTGTTGAATTTCGCAGTAATAGGCACGTAATATTAAATGTCTCTGTGTTATTTGGAGCAATAATACATGTATTTCCAACAAAAATTAAATAATACTTAACATATTCAATTTTTTACTTTGGTCAATATTTGTTTACGTAATTAAACTAGAGCATTCAAACTTTTGGTAAAAAAAAGTTGTTATGAAAAGATCGATTAAGAATAAGATGTGGCGTAATACCACTACTTACCCTATATCACGGAAACATTAAAAAACAAACCAGCTACCGACGAAAACAATGAACGACAAAATTTATAATAAAGACAGTTACAGAAGTCCGAAGTAAATTTTGTGCTAAATGTAAAAAATAAAGAGAAATCAATACAGAAATACAACTGAAAATGAAAGAAAGACGACAATTCCAGAGAGAGAAGGGAATAAAAACCAACAATTCTAAGAAACCGCGTTACCATCCTGTAAAATAGAGGCAAATATCTTATTTTGCTGTATTTTATAAAACTTCTATTTAAAAAAAATTAAGCTTTAAGAAAGAAAAATAAAATGTTTATTCGGGAAATGTTTAAAAAAGGAACTACTATGTTTTATATCACTAAATTTATTAAGAAAACAGTGACTGCAGTTTCAACTCACAGAGTCATTTTCAAACTGAATTACAAAGGTAGAGTAAGCATTCAATACAGAAATATGACAAAATTTAACAATAAATAAAAACTACCTGAGATATTATATTATTACAAACGGGAGGTACTAAATTTTGGGAACTAATTATTATTTGGCGACAACAAATAACGGGAAAAACCCAAGTTCTGTCTGGTCATTAAGCAAATTTACATTTTTATTTTTACTATGTTTATATATTTCTAAAGATTCAAGAATATTTAACTTTTGGCCCTTTGTTGAATAATGTAATATGTCAGTGTTGCCCAAATCAGGAAAACTGTGGCTATGTTCTAAGCAATGGTTGGTAAAGCTCGAGTCTGTTTTTTGTAGTCTATATGATCGCTGGTGTTCTGAAAAGCGAGTTTTAAAGCTTCTACCATTTTGTCCAATATACAAGCTATCACACTCTGAATATTTTAACTTATAAACTCCTGATTTATCAAATTTATTAATTTTATCGTTAGCGTTGTAAAGGATAGTGGACAGATTGTGTTGAGATTTAAAGGCTACTTTTATGTTATGTTTGGAAAGAGTATTAGCTATGTTTTCTGATAGGGTACCACAGTATGACAAATATATATAAGATGAACTATCTTTATCATTTTTTATTTTGGGATATATTGAACTAAAAGCTTGTTTTTATTTTTAGTTATTAATTTCTTTATGGTTTGTTGGGAGAAATTGTTTGATATTGCAATCCTTTCAATGATATGTAGTTCCTCTTGAAGATCTTCTTCAGAGAGAGGCAATGAGAATGCTCTATGTATCATTGAATTGTATGCAGCCATTTTGTGTTGTAAGGGGTGAAAAGAATCATTAGATATAGTATAACCTGTAAACGCTGGTTTTCTAAAAATTTTAAAATTACACTGATTATTGAGGTGAGATATGGTGAGATCAAGAAAATTTATTTTATGGTTATTTTCAGTTTCCAGAGTAAATTGAATTTTTGGATGACAATTATTAATGTACTGTAACAATTTTTGAAGCTGTCTAGTAGTGCCTTTAAAACATGCTGGAACATCATCTACATATCTGTATCAAAATTGAACATGGTTTTTGCTTAAAGGGGAATTAAGAATTTTGTTTTCTATGTTTGATATGAAAATGTCTGCTAGGAGAGGGCTAAGAGGAGAACCCATTGGTAGGCCTGAATTTTGTAAATAAAATTTGTTATTAAACTGGAAATAGGTTTGTGATTGGCAAAGTTCAAAAGAGGACAATATTTCAGTAGTAACTATTGGATTTATATTTCGTTCTTGTAATATTTCTTGGATAAGTATAAAACATTCATCTGTTGGAATATTAGAAAACATGCTTTTTATGTCGAAAGAAACTAGTATGGAGTTAACTGGGGTTTTTATGTTTTTTAGTTTTTGGACGAGATCTGCTGAATTATTTAAACTGTGACTTGGTTTAAAGTTGCTTATTTGTTTGAAGAATGAATTTTGTTTCATACTGAGTTCTCTCGTGGGGCTATTTATGTATGAAACGACTGGGCTAATGAGATTTCCTGGTTTGTGATTTTTTATAAGGCCATAGAGTTTTTGTGCTTGTGGGTTCTCCTCTTAGCCCTCTCGTAGCAGACATTTTCATGTCAAACATAGAAAACAAAATTCTTAATTCCCCTTTAAGCAAAAAAACATGTTCAATTTTGGTACAGATGTGTAGATGATGTCCTAGCATGTTTTAAAGGCACTACTAGACAGCTTCAAAAATTCTTACGATACATTAATAATTGCCATCCAAAAATTCAATTTACTCTGGAAACTGAAAATAACCATCAAATAAATTTCCTTGATCTCACAATATCTCACCTCAATAATCAGTGTAATTTTAAAATTTTTAGAAAACCAACGTTTACAGGTAATACTATATCTAATGATCCTTTTCACCCCTTACAACACAAAATGGCTGCATACAATTCAATGATACATAGAGCATTCTCTTTGCCTCTCTCTGAAGAAGATCTTCAAGAGGAAATACATATCATTGAAATGATTGCAATATCAAACAATTTCTCCCAACAAACCATAAAGAAATGAATAACTAAAAAACAAAAACAACTAGCTTTTACTTCAATATATCCCAAAATAAAAAATGATAAAGATAGTTCATCTTATATATCTTTGTCATACTGTGGTACCCTATCAGAAAACATAGCTAATACTCTATCTAAATCAGGAGTTTATAAGTTAAAATGTTCAGAGTGTTATAGCTTGTATATTTGACAAAGTGGTAGAAGCGTTAAAACTCGCTTTTCAGAACACTACCGATCATATAGACTACAAAAAACAGATTCGAGCTTTGCCAACCATTGCTTAGAACACAGCCACAGTTTTCCTGATTTGGGCAACACTGACATTCTACATTATTCAACAAAGGGTCAAAAGTTAAATGTTCTTGAATCTTTAGAAATATATAAACATAGTAAAAATAAAAATGTAAATTTGCTTATTGACCAGACAGAACTTGGGTTTTCCCCGTAATTTGTTGTCGCCAAATAATAATTAGTTTCCAAAATTTAGTACCTCCCCTTTGTAATAATGTAATTTCTCAGGTATTTTTTATTTATTGTTAAATTTTCTCATATTTCTGTGTTGAATACTTAGTCTACCTTTGTAATTCAGTTTGAAAATGATTCTGTGAGTTGAAACTGCAGTCACTGTTTTCTTAATAAATTTAGTGGTATAAAACATAGTAGTTCCTTTTTTAAACATTTCCCGAAGATGATTAACTACCACATAGTAACGGCTACCAGCATCAACTTTTTAAAATATTTATTCTATACGAGCAAAATATTGTAATTTGCTGTTTATGATAAAAAATTTTGAATTCAAAAAATTCGAGAACCATTAATTATGTAATGTGAATATGAATAATATGTTAGTGAATAAAACATAAATACATGAATTGATTGTACCAAAAATATCGCTTTCATCAATATATCGTCATGAATTTTTTGGAGGGTACCTTTAACCAGATTGTTGTTATTATTTTCTAATTAAATGTTTACCTAACAACATTTCTTGCGCAAATGTACGTCTGAGTAATTCGTTTTAAAAACGTACAAACAGAAATTCGAATAAATTAATTTCATAAACACAGTATTTTTTACGATTACTCACTAAAATGACAGTACGAGTGTACGTAGACATTAGAGGAAAGTTTATTTTTTCCTTTCCAAAGAGTCATGAGGTCAGTGAAGTGAGAACGTTTTTATTTGAATAATTAGGGGTCCGCTAATTGCGTTTTACATTATTTACTCTACAACTGAGTAAAAATTTTAGTGTGGCATATACCAGGGCAGCCCATAAATTTTGTCCCCTAATCATGGTATCCATAGCTGGGGGAACCAATGATGCGGAGCGATGGTACCACAGAGAAAAACGGGTTAACTTCCCACATTTACATTGATGAAAAGGATCCTTCAATACAATACTCACGATTGAGCTGATATTTAAGCTCGAACTAAGAAGACTATATGTGCTTTCTTGGCTCGTAAATAAGATTTAGAGTGCACATAGGGGCTGAAAATAAGAGTGTTATTTAGGATATACACTATGGTGATTCGTCGCGTCGGCGGTGGCTTAGTACAACAAAGCGCAAACACCGTCTTCAACTAGACAAAGTTCAAAGAATGGTTTATGTGGAAATAATGAGTGCGTTGGGGATTGTACCCAATAAGGCTCTAGAGGTCCTGATGAGCCTACCTTCTCTTCACTTATACGTAGAAACCGAGGTCCTGAAGGATGTTTATCGTTTCAGTTGCCTAGAGCATCTCGAAACTGGAATGGGCCGCTACTCAAGTGTCTGGGGAAGCATGGTGGAGATATGTCCATCACTCTCCATGCAAACAGATTATATTGCCCAGCTTTTAAAATCCAAGCACTCTCTTGAGCTACTTTTGTCAAGTAGAGAGAATTGGGAAGGAGAGCAAAATCTTCCAAGCAATGAATCCTGGTGGTTTACAGATGGATTTCGATAAGATGAAAGAGCTGAAGCCGGAATTTTCGGCAGAAGCACGGGAGAGTTCTACTCTCTCCGAAAACGTGCAAACATTATATCACCTCTGTGAGAGGGACATAAACAAGAATAAGGTAATAAACATATGTTTAGACAGCAAGGCTGCGATAATGGTATTAAAGTCAAGAATAACTGCACAGTCAGACTCGTGTCCACATTGCCGTTGGTAAGAGAGAAATAAAATTTTCACTGGAAAGTAAATTTATTGAATCGTGAAGAGTAGCACGGCATACTAGAGAGTTTTTCTCCCTAGGAAGGAAAGAGCTGCGAATTATGGTGTGTGGACATTGTCACTTGAGAGTCTATCTTCATAAGATTGGTGTCGCAGATAACTCGTCGTACAGATGGTGTCTGGAGGAGGATGAATCTGTTGACAATATCCTCAGAGAGTGTCCAGCATTCAACGAACTGAGACAGAGACATTTCAAAGCAGTTAATCAAATTCAATTAACGAGGCTGCTTGGAATCGTAAAGGCGATCGACTTCGAATAACATCGATGATCAAGATACGTTTTTTGTATATTGTCAGACAAATTATTTACCTGGTGTAAGTTATTTTCCAATATGTAGGCAATCAGTGTTTCTCCCTTGTTGTTAATAAAACAACTTTAACTGAAGAGAGAAAAAAGTCAAACTATTTTACAGAAAAATCCAAAAACTCGTCAGAATAGATTGAAATTTGGATTTTTGGATCATTGTAGGAAGTGGTTTCCATTTTTTGAATTTATTTCAGTTAAGGTTTATACTCTGTATCATTGTTTTGAATTATATTTTGCCTTAAAGTCTACTATTGATCTTCACTTTTTAACTTAACTTCAATTTTTTGTCCTTTACCACACCTGAATTTGACTTATAGAAAAACAACAAAATCAATGTAAATTAAAATTGTTGCAGGAACATTACCGGGAGTACTCCTACAAACTGCAAATTTGGGTCAAAATGCTATTAAACAACTAGAAAAACTGGAAGAGTTACAACCTGGAAGACCACAAATGGTCATGGAATTTTGGATAGGCTGGTTTGATTTTTGGGGCACTAACCATAGCGGAAAAACCGATGACGACACGAAAAAAGTTCTTGGAGATATATTGAGTAAAAATGCGTCTTTTAATGTTTATATGTTTCATGGTGGTACGAATTTTGGCTTTACTAATGGAGCAACTTTTCGTAAGTAGAACATTGAATTAGAGTTATTAAGCAAGAAAAATAACAGAAATCAGTAATTCAATTAAGGTAATAAGAAAATGTTCAAGTACATTTTAATCGTTGACTACTTTAAACAAATTAAGTTTTTTTAAGGTGATGCAAAAATAATTTTTCAGTTTTAGGGGTAAAATAATCGTAATTGGTAATTGACTTTATGAGTAACCTTATAGTAACTGCAATTACTTTTAGTAATAATTATTTAGTACTCATAGTAATTGCAATTACTTTTAGTAGTACAGTTATCTACTAGCAACTGCAATTGATTTTAATGCTATATTCAAATTACTTTCCATCATGTGTGTTTAAATTTTTAACACATTTCCTCCACTAATTAAACCATGCCATTATATCAGTAATGGATAAACTTTGTAAAATATATTATAATACAGTTTATATTTTCATAACGCTGGCATCCAGACCGTACATATTAGATTTGATTTTGATTTTTTTATGAGTTACTCTCATTTATATTATATAACATGATGTAATGATATAATCGAAGTCCAAGTCTTAGCACATAATCAAGATGGGATTTAATTTATTTTTAATGGAAGAGATTATAATTGGTCCAGAAAACAAGCTCTATCTGGCCAATTTCAATAGCAAGTACTGTTGAAATCAAATTTAAAATAATATAATTATTTTTAAATATTGTTTTTCTTTTTGACTGTATTTTTAGGTTTCTACTTTTTTGGAGCTTATTCTGTAATATTTCATATATTGCGTACTTTGTACAGAAAATATTTGTTTTTGTTTACAAATTGTAAGCTAGCAAGTTCCTTGCCCTTATTTTTAACGTCGTATCGTGTTTAATTTATTTGAAATTAATTTAAATATACGGAAGGTGAAAAGTTTACTGATATTTCAAGAATATTTTGATACCACAGGCTAACAAATTTCAGAATTATAAACCAAACCAGACTTTTCCGAAGATTTTTGATACGCTTAGTAACACTGGGGAACAACAAAAATGTTTCCGAGACCAAAATAGCAAAAGCTTACTTATTTTATTATACCGATAAACAATCTGTGTTGTAAGTCTCAGTAAGATCCGGTTTCATAGATATGTTCTAAATATGATAATTTTTTCTACCTCCCCTTAATATATGGGACAATTGGGCCATAAAATGAGAAGTATATATATATATATATATATATATATATATATATATATATATATATATTTCCCAGTCGCCATTGTTTTCGGTCTTCCCAATCCCCGGGAAGTAAGTTTCTTTCGGACATGGCTCGGTTAATGCCCTTAATCCAGGTAACTTTTGGTCTTCCTCTTTTTATTTTTTCATTTGGTGTCCATTTTAGGATTTGCTTTGGTAGACTTCGTCCGTCATTCTCTCGCTACATGTCCATACCATATCAGCTGACGTTGTTCTATTTCATCGAGAATAGTTTTATTTACGCCCATAATCTCCCTAATTCAATCGTTGGTTATCCGTTCGATCCTCGACTTTCCGGCAGATCTTTGCCAAAAGTCCAGCAGTTTACGTTCTAAAGTTTTATTTATCTACCATGTTTTACATCCATACAATACAACGATTTTAAATATTGCATTGTATAAAAGATGTTTTCTTTCCTTGGAGATGTTTGTTGACCATAATAGTGAGTTTAGGCATCCGATCAGATGCCTAAAATGAGAAGTACCTGGTTTTATTACACCAGGTGTACTTTATAAGGGGTTTAAATACACGTTATCTCAATCCTATATTGTTAGTTAGTTGTATTTCAACCTTCAACTGATCGAAAATTGCTTATATTTGAGAGATTAGAGAGTTTTCAGCAACATGTCGCGAGTTTGTGTAAATAAGCTGGATCAGTTTTGTTATATATGTGGTAAAGTGACTTTTGTGAAACAAAAACGCATTCTTAGTCCTTTAATACAAAAGGCTTACCGCTTATATTTTGGCTGCAAAGTTGGAGACCAGGATAAAAATTAGACTCCTCATATCTACTGCAACAAGGGTGCGTCTAATATTCATGGTTGGCTCAGTGGAAAAAAGCGTAAGATGCCCTTCGCTGTCCCTATGGTCTGGCGAGAACCGAACGATCATATGACCGACTGTTATTTTTGCTTGACACCTCCCATTAGAAAAGGCTTTCTGAAGAAAAAAATCTGTGATAGGGTATCCAAATATACAATCTGCCATACGCCCGATGCCCCATAGTGATGAGTTGCCTGTACCCAATCCACCTCAGGAATATACCCTTGATTCTGATGATGATCAAATGGATTCAAACGGTAGTGTGCGGAATATGTCGCCGGCCCATCAACCTCGCAAGACTCCGATTTTGTCTGTGAACTTCCCAATAAAAAGTCTCACAAAAGTCAAAGTGAATTAACTGACCTTATAAGGGATTTAGAATTACCCAAGAAAAAACACAACTATTGGCCCCTCAATTGCAACAATTGAATTTACTTCAAGGTGAAGTAAGAGTTTCTGTGTACCGAACCCGTCAGAAAAATATAACACCATTTTTTTTATATGGAATACAATTTGGTAGTCTGTAGGAATATTAAGGGATTATTGACAGCTGTAAATCTGGACTATGATTCAAAAGACTGGAGATTTTTCATTAATTCCTCAAAAGTAAGTCTTAAAGCTGTGTTACTCCATAATGGAAACAAGTTTCCTTCAGTCCCACTTGGCCATGCAGTCTACATGAAAGAAACTTAGAGCAATTTGAAATTGTTACTAGAGACGTCTTCTGTCTGGGCTTTGGTTTCAGTCCCTGGTCCTAAACAGTTCCTCTATTGTTGTTCAAGTTCCAGGTTTTCTTTCAAATTTAGCTGTCAGGACAGGATGTCTTTCAGTAAGAGGCTGGATATTTTGTGAATTCATACAATAAATAACTGATTGGATAGTTTGTGTAGTGGATTGGCATGATGGCTTTTAGTCATACTAATTTCCACCGTTTTAAAATTTATCAGTGCTGGCTTTCTACAATTACCGTATATAGGGGCATGTATTCCCATTGACGTCAGTAGATTACTTTGTATATTAGTTATTATTTTTCTTGATATACCTTTTTCTTTATATATTAGAATCCTAAAGTATTTGGCACTTTGTATGCATTTTTGTTTAACAGTTCTAGAGTGTCAATTTAAGATACTTTTGTGGTCTATATTTGCACCTAAATATTTAACTGATGGCTTGGTCCATATTTCTTGATTGTTAAGTAATATAAAGTAAATTTAATCCAGGAAAAGTGCAAATATTTTAATTGAAATTAATAATGTCACAATAATAATAACAATGACACTATTTTTTTTACTTTTGATGGTTAATTTGACGTATTAAAACTACTTTTTGCCTAAAATGGCGACAAAACATACTACGGACATTTCCGGTCTGACAGCTCAATTCAATCTGTTCACAGCTGTGTCAAAATTGAAGGAGAGTGTAGCCAAACATTTTCTATCAACAGAGGATTAAAACAGAGAGATGCTTTGTCGCCAGTACTGTTTAACCTTGCACTGGAGAAAGCCGTAAGAACAGTATCAGTTAACGCGGAGGTTTTTGGGCCAAGTGGCCCTAAACTTATTTTGGCCTACGCGGATGATATGGGCGCGATAGGAGAAAGCACAGTCAGTGTGAAGGAAAACTTCATAAAGATAGAAAATGAAGCTCAGAGAATAGGGCTCCGAATAAATGAAGGAAAGACCAAATACATGCATGTCTCCCGCAACCCCGCCCGAGACAGAATCAGGCAGAACGTCACTCTGGATGACTATAATTTTGAGCATTTGCGAGTTTTCAAGTACCTGGGCGCAGTGATAACGGCAAACAATAATATGCAGGAGGAGGTTAAACAGCGCATCACACAAGCAAATAAATGTACATGTGCGATAAAAACCTTGCTGAAGTCAAAACTTATCACTAAAAAGGCAAAAACCGAAATTTATCGAACAATAATACGACCAGTAGCAATCTACAACATGGACCCTGACAGTCCACGATACGGGGCTGCTAAAAAGGTTTGAGAGAAAAGTCCTGCGCATAATATATGGCCCATACCGAGACCTTGAAACAGGCCGTCACAGAATGAGAAGCAACATAGAGCTTGCGCAAATATATCAAAGCCCTGATATCATTCAAGAAATAAAGTCCAGAAGATTACGATGGGCAGGTCATATCCAAAGGAGTCAAAACGATCGACTAATAAAACGAGTATGGGAGGAAACACCACAAGGAAAAAGACCACTGGGAAGACCTAGGCTTAGATGGAGAGATAACATCCATAAGGATCTAACTATCCTTGAAGTTGACCAGCAAGAATGGAGGGAGCTGGCACAAGACCGTTCCAGGTGGAGGCAGATAGTCGAGGCAGCCAAGACCCATCTTGGGTTGTAGTGCTAAGGAGTCAGTCAGTCAGTCAGTCATATCTGACAACATTGCCTTTTTAAGAATTCGGTATTTACTATCAAAAGCATGAAGTGACAGTTCACATCGACATTCATATCACTTTTCACATCATGCTTTCGTGAATACGGGTCCTGGTGATGTCGATAACACTTTTTTATAAGTTGCCAATCTAGATTACCTCTAGAAATTCCTACACGCAGTAACAGAACATAGTTTGTCAAGGAAATTAAAGTTACTTGAGCGGCTGTTTCTAAACGCTAAAACATTGATGCAAACAGATCTTAATATTCCAGTAGATGCATTGAACCATGTAATACTCAATATCAATTACCTATTCTTGCAGCAAAACAAAATTGTGGGATAGGGAGGACTTGGGTGTCAATCTGCCATGTCACCTACAATAGCGGCCTGCGCTGAGTATACGAATGCTTGTTGGCAAGGCTGTAGATAAAAATCAGATTATGAAACAAATTTTCAGCATTTCGGAAGGACATTGCATTCTAAGAGGGGGAGAAACACAAATTTGAGGCATTCAATTATGTAGTGTGAAAAAAGTATAATGCGTTGCGTTGAGTAAATGGTATTCGATACTAAGGTTAATTTCATATCATAAAATAGTAAAAAAATTTTACACTTGATATGTTGCAAAGTAACAAAATTTTTGGATAGCCAAGAAATATTTAGTATATCTTATGTTTATTTGTTTTTTAGAAAATGAGTTATTAGACAACTCAGGATATGCGTCAATTACAACCAGCTATGATTATGATTCACCTCTGACTGAAAATGGCTTATATCGGAATAAATATTATATTGTCAAGGATATGGTTGCAGCAGCTAATCCCGTAAAAACATTTGTTCCAAATGTTCCTGAACAAATACTGCCTATAGCTTATAATAACACGGTTATTTGCAAGTATATTCCATTTAAAACTATTATTGAACAAAATTCTCCGCAAATACTGTCCAGCCAAAATTTGATACCAATGGAACAACTTGATATAAACAACAGTTCTGGTCAGAGCAACGGATATATTGTTTACAGAAAGGAGAATGTTAATTTGAGTGAAAACTCAGTTTTGACTATTGAAGGTAAGGAAATAAATTTAAAACTTTGAAGTAAATAATAACGTTTTACGGTTAAATAGGTTATAGTTGTTCTTCTTCAAACCATTCAAGGAAATGGAAGACAGTCTACTTCCTGCGAATTACACCCTGGTTCTCTCTCAATATGCGTTTCGGCTACCTATTGTTTTTGTTAGTGGAGCTGTAGCGAATCAAGAGCAAAATTCACAGAAAATAATGGTATACGCAGGATTCTCTGTCAGTATATGTCAAATACTCAGCAGTCTACAGAAGGCGTTAAAATAACTATACCCACTGATATGCCATTTAGATTAATGGTTCAAATTTCAGTTTAACTTTATTATGGCTAATTCAGTCAATTTTACTCTATTTTTACACATATCCGCGTTATGATCAAACACAATATCCTTTTCTTTAAGCATATCTCATAAATTTTTTGAATAAGTATACCATTCGTAGTTTGGTCACATTTTTAGTTTTATTACAAACTTCCGTAGTTCTAATTTCTTGTTAATTTCCCAGCTCAGCCATTTTATCTTCCTGAATGTTTGTTACACTATAAAGTACAGTTTTAAGTTACATTTGATTATCACTATTTGACCCTATTTATGTTGTTTTGCTTGGCATTTGCTAGAATGTGGGTGGTTGAATTTATATCTATTGGAATTTCAACTTACTGTTACCTTTTTTTCCAGTTAAATCTCGTTTGTTTTCCATACTATTTAAATATATGGTTCTTTTCTTGAAATTACATTATTCAGTTCTATAGATTTTGTTTATGCTATTTTCAGAATAGGGTTTTTCCACTGTCAAATTTGATTTGACGAGTTATTTTTGCTATTTGCATCATCTTACTTTGGGCTGTTTTGATCATATTATTTGAATCCATTTTATGGTAATCTCCATTTCCTAATTTTCTCTATATTCTAGTTTAATTTTGACCCCTGTTAAAGCATTTTTGTGTAACTGTCATTATAAAGTTCCCCAATATACCATCCATCAAATATTCTTTAAGGTATTTTTAAGGTTTTAAAACTTTTTATTTTGTAACTTGCCTTAGCAACATCTAGTCTGCGGGGTTCTAAAACCTTCAGGAAGTCGATAATTGTTGCAAGAGAAATCTTTTTTGTTTGATTTAACTGTACGAAACAGTTTCTGTTCTGCGTCGAACTATTATCGGTGGAAAGTGTTTTTTTTAACTTCAAGATAACTAGTGGGTTACTTATTTAATTTAGAGTCAAAAATGTTGACGATTAATGAATTGTTTATCTAACAAATTTATTTCAGCCGACAGTTTTTACGCAGAAACGCATTTAAGTTATTTTTGAGTTATCATTTTTTTATATTTTTGACATTTGAAAGAAAAAGCGTAATGATAATGCATGGATTCTTGATATAAATAAGGCCATTTGCTTTTTTTTTTCTTTCTGAAACAACTAAACGAGTTGTAAATATTACATCACAACTTATATGACCTATCGTTTTAGCTTGTAAAACAGTTTGTTATACCGGTATTTGAGTATAGTTGATTAGTTATCTTACCTTTTACCTGTTTTTCTGTCAGTGGAGAGTGGGATTTTAGCAGTTCTGCATGTGGTAAGCAAGTAATGGAACAACTGACGACTCCCCTAGGGATGATTTGTTGGTTAAAGGTTAAGGTCATACCTGAAGTAATTTTCAATGAGAAATGGTTATCTTGAATTTGACCTTCACAACGACCTCCAAGGTTTTTTGAAGGTCAACTTTACTTTTCAAATGGAAATCCTTTTTTTAACATCTGCAATCGAAAGAGCGGTAAACTTTACGTCCAAATAGGTTTAAAAAATTGACCTTCACAATGATTTTCATGATTATTTCAAGGTAATTTTTTTTGTCTTTTGTGCTCATAAGGTTTTGAACCATAACCCAGAGAAACCAAAATTGTTTTTAGTTTTGCAAAATGAATTTCTTTAAATAGTCTGTTTAAACAAATTATTGCAAAATTAACTTTTTTCCAAATCAAACTCCAAAATCTTATGCTACAGGAAAAAATACTTGGTATTTAGTTGTTGTAAGTATTAACATATAACTTGTGAAAAATTATTAAATAATTAATTTCGTAATTTTAGTAAACCCAAAAACGCCCAAAAGGAAATGACCAGTCATATGTGCATTGCTTAAATTGAATTATGAATTTATATTTGTCATTGGTGTTGCAAAATTAATTTTCGTAAACAATTTGTTTATAAAAAAGTTAATTTTGAAATAATTTGTTATTATTAAACAAGTTTATTTTGCAAAACTAAAAGGGAACTTTAGTTTGGCCATGCCACCTACCCTCCAAATCATATATGGTTTCCCTGGGTTTTGGTTCCAATCTTTACATTCAGGAAAAAGACCTTGAAATAATCGTGAAGGTCAAATTTTTAAACACATTTGGATGTTAAGTTTACCGGCCTTTCGATTGCAGATGGTAAAAAGGAGAGTTTTCATTTGAAAAAATTAATTTGACCTTCAAATAATTATGAAAGTTATTGTCAAGGTCAAATTCAAGATCACTATTTGAATGAGACTATAAGGTGACCGAAACGCATATGGTAATAGAACCAGGGTGAAATTCCTTAGGCATTCTGAAGGAGAAAAACCAAAACAAGATATATTTATATTTGATTTAAGTTTGAAATTTCTCGATACTCTGGTGTTTGTATAGATTAGATGTCATTTGACTATTGATAATTTACAGTCTAGTATCGAAAATGAGGATTTTAAATAGAAAATTGTTTCCTGCGAATTTCTCTCTTGATTTATTACAGCTTCACTGATGAGACAATTAGTTGCTCGAAACACATATTTGGAGAACCAGAGTTTTTTTAATAGTCTAAAGAAAAAAAAATTATAACTTATTAAACTAATTTTTTTTTCAATATTCTACTAAAATTTGATAATAGAACGTAAAGTTGCTTTATCAATATTTATATAAATAGTTTTTCTATTGGTTTATAGGACACGTATTCGACACAGTATTAGTTCTTGTTAACGGTGAACTAATAGGCCCCAAAGAGCTAAAAACTACTACAGATTTGAATGGATTTGGATTCTGGAAATTAAAAGATTCAACTATAACCCTGAACAGCAAAGTTTTAGAGGGAGCTACGGTGGATTTAGTTGTCGAGGAAATGGGTAGAATGAACATTGGAGTTATTTTCCAGTGGAATCAAACTTTTAAAGGTTTATGGCAAGGTAATTTTTTTAAGTTAATACATATAGACGGCATTTTTTCTGACTAATTTTAACGCGTAGAGTGCAAAAAAGTATATGAACTACAAATATGAAATTTGAGTTATTTTCAGTTCTTTACTAACTCAAGTATACAAAAAATTTTATTTCAAAACTCGATCTCAGTCCTGACATCTGGGCAGTTAAAGTGGGTCATACTGTTTTTCGCAAGAACGCATGCATTGTAGAACCTTCGAAGTTAAGTCTAGATTCAAAAGTGTGTAACATTTTTTGTTTATTATTATGTCCTCCATGAAACGAAGTCTTGTTTTTTTTTTAAGTTTTCTTTTTAAACATCATTTAAATAAAATTTAAGAAAAAAACAAGACGACATTCCATGTAGAATTTTATTATTTTTAATTTGCAAGTGGAAATTTTGAAATCAGTCTAGCCGTTTATACGTTATCGTGCGTGCTAGTTCAGAAAACGCGGTTTAAAAAACTGGTTAAGGTTTGTGTGTCCGAAAAGTACATTTTTTTTTCAGCTTACTCATAATTTTCACTAATTTTTTAATTTTGGCCTGAAATTTCGCACATTTACTTTTGAATGTGTATACAACTAATTAATGAAAAAAAGAAGTAATTTTTCGAACTATCTATCTATCTATATCTATACATATATATATATATATATATATATATATATATATATATATATATATATATATATATATATATATATATATATATATATATATATATATATATATTGGGCTCTTAAATGACATAGTTAGAGATGACTACTTTGATATTATATTTTTTATTTGTAATGTAGCTAAATTTATAACATTGGTGTTCTTTTTTTACATTGTGTTTCGCATTATATCGAAATTTTTTAAATTATTTGTAAAGGGGTTAAAAATTGAATAAAAAATTCTTGTTTTCGCGAATATTCTAACCGATATCACACGCATATTACTTTTGATAAAAGTAACATATTTCTACCCTTTAGGTACCATTTCCTATGATAAATTTGATAACACAGACTGCAAAAAAATCTTTTTTTCAGACCTGGGGTTCTGACTATGTCCAGTATATGTTTTTGGTGTCACCGAATCCGAAACCGGAGTCTACAAAACGCCATTACGTCAGTGTTTTGCTATAACCTCAAAAAACCTCAAAATTAAGACTACGAAGCGTTATTGAACGCTTTTAACTCTAAACCAATGCTGTTAAACACCTAATAACCCCATGACCTAAAGACTCCATAGCTCAAAGGCCCCATAACCCAATAACTCTATAACCTCACGATTTTATGACCCCATCCCTCTATAAACCTATAATCATGATACTGAAATCATTATATCTCTCACAGAGGAAGAAGTTATAGTCGCCTGAATCTTTTAAACTACAGCTCTTGAGTTCCATGACCCAATAAATCTATAACTTCATGAGCCTATGAATCTAAAACTGTATAATCCCATAACCATGTCACTAGAATCATTACACTAATTCTCCCAGAGTGGAAGAGCTTGTCGTGGCCTCAGTTCCTTTAAACTATGGCTGTTGAATTCCATGAGCCAATAACCCTATCACCCCATAACTCTATAATTCCATAACCATGTCACTGAACTCATTACACTCAATCTCCCATAGCGGCAAAACTTTTTGTGTCTTTGATTTCTTCAGGACATAGCTTTTGAACCCCATAACCTCATAATCCTAATAATGTCAGACACATGGTTATAGGGTTATAGAGTTCTGAAGTTATGGAGTTATGGGGCTAGCGGGTTATGAGGTCTTTGGGTCATGGGGTTATTTGGGGTTTCACAGCATTGTTTTTGAGTTAAGAGCGTTCAGTAGCACTTAAAAAGTTGAGTTTTGGGGTTTCTTGAAATTATGGCAAAACCCTGACGTGATGAGGTTTAATGAACCGCAGATTCGGATTCAGTCATCCAGAAAACATACAATAGACATAATCAGAACCCCAGGCTAGAATTTCTTTTTGTGTGGCTATGCACAGCACTGGCCAGAATTTTTTTGTTTGGCTATGCATAGCACTGGTCTGGGGTTCTAACTATGTCTGTTATATGTTTTCGGAGTCACTTAAACTTCATTATGTCAGGGTTTTATCATAACTTCAATAAACCCAAAACTCAGACTATTAAGTATTATTGAATGCTGTTAAGTCAAAACCAATGGTGTTAAAGCCCTACTAACCCTATGCTCAAAGACATCATAACCCGATAGCCCCATATCCCCATGAATCCATAACTCCATGATTCTATATCCTCATAACTATGTTACTGAAATCATTGGGATTATGAGATCATGGGATTCAACAGCCATAGTTTGAAGGAATTGAAATCACGACAGGCTCCTCTGCTATGAGAGAATGAGTATAATGATTTTAGGAATATGATTATGGGTATTTTATATCTTAAAACAGATGTCGTGTTATCGACAGTTTTCGATTATACTTGTAAAAGAAAACAATTACTGTCTCATCGAGATTAAGACGGTTTGAAAAAGAACATTTTTTCGGATTTCAACAGATTTATTCTACCTTCAAAATTGCTTTAACCTCATTTTTACTAAGAAGTTCAGGACCATCATAAAAATAGGAAAAATATTAAGGCTGCCAATACTAATCCCTGTGCTGCTTCAATAATAACATCATAATTCTATGAAGTGTAATTATGTATCTTTATCAGCAATTTCTGCTTCCATGAAAATTATTTTATAAAGAAGCGTGCTTGTTACATTGTGCCTACGTGGTAAAATTTATTTTCAATAAATAGAAAATTTAATATATCAGATGCTCTAGATGAATCAAAGAAAAGGCCAAACACAATTTATGGAAATTCAGGTGCTGTGATCGTCGTAGACCGATTCAGAAAGTTCACAAGCCTATTGAGCTAGTTCGAGGGTCTTCGGAAACACAGCAAGAAGTGATACGTGCTGTTTGTTTCCTGTCCTTTTTTTATGAATACGTATCACGGTTGTTATTTTGGTTTAACAGTATCGCAAAAAGGTCACTGCCAGTAAGGCAAATAGGCTTAATTTAATTTTTCCTTCTAAGGTTATTGTTTTCCACAATTTTTATTCTGTTTTGATTAAAAATGATCTGTTGTTATTTTTATTTTCCATGTATTATTTCTGGATATTTTTCCCTTGATTTGCTTCTCCGGATCATATATATCTTTGACGTTCTATTTCTTCTGGATTATATCACCTTATTGGAATGGATATATCAAATCGAATTTAAATGTTAAAGATATACGGAATATTCTTTTAAAAAAAATTCATTATTGTTTTGTGTTGCGATTTTGGAGTACTTATTAAAATTTCGTTAATGTTTACGAATTACACATATTTTGAACTACCAGTATTTCCAATAATTTGGACTATATACGGTTGTTTACTGTAACTAGGAAATATAAATAATAGTTCAGGATGTCCTGACCTTTAAAAATTAAAAAAAGGAATTATCGAACAAAGGAAATTTAAATTGGTAAAACGCGAACCAAATATTAGTAAACAATCGGATGCAACTATATATCTCATAGTGTCAAAACCCCAACAAAAAGTAAGAAAGTTTAAGGTCCTCAGTCGATTCTTGCCCCGCAATAATAAATAAAATTTAGACCAATCGAAACCAATTTAATTATGAATAACAGCTACCTAATTTAAATTAAATTTTAGGAAACGTAACTATCAACAAAGAAACTATTCATGATTGGAAAATTATTCCTTTGGAATTTAAAAAGCAATGGGTAAACAACTTACAGGGATGGAATGATTATCTTGATCAACGTAGTGGTCCTGCTGTTTATACCTCTATTTTACACATTGATGATGAACCACAAGATACTTATGTTGACACCAGGGGATGGGGAAAAGGTAAAGTTTTGAAAAACTGTGATAAGTAATTAAAATAATAATATTAAAATTAATTATTATTAGCCAAACCCCTTTCGCCTCCCTCCAGGGGGGGGGGGGACTTTCCATGTTGTCGGACCCTAGGTGATGATATGGTCATTTCCAATAGACTTTCGGATAGTTCGAGCGGTCCCAAGTAGTACAACCTTTTGCATGGTCTTATAGAGGTGCTTGTTAAGGTACCATACTATGTCAGTTATTGATAGAATTATGTGAATCATCTGGAAGCTACTTATGACCCACAGTTTGCGTATTTTTACTTTCAGGTACTTGGCGATCTTCTTATTATAATTGTCCCGTAGATTATTGTTGTTAGGGATAGAGTTTAGATGTTTTATCTACTAAAATGAAGTCCGGTCTGTTATGGGCAACTGTGTGATCTGTAAGCTCAATTCGATCCCAGTAGAGCTTGACTCGTGGTTCTCCTGCATAGGATCTGGCCTGTATTCATAGTATGGCATTTTCTCTACCTACAACAATTTTTGATGGGTAATCTTCGCGACTGAATTATGTCTCACATTGTATTCTGATGCGTCAAATGCTTAGCATTCTCCCGTTATTTGTTGCACTCTAATGTTCGATATCCATATCGGCATTAGTGACAGAAAAATTTTTCTGTATTAAGTGATGCATAAGTATTAGTACCTAGAGTAACAGCAGACACCTTATATAGGAATATTGTGATTTATCCATGTTCTCGATGTAAATATATTCTTTGCTTATTAATTTATTTTTAGGCATGGTTTTTGTAAACGGATTTGCTTTGGGACGATATGCTGCAATTGGACCACAAAAGTCACTTTATCTTCCAGCTCCATTTTTGGTTAAAGGAGACAATCAGATTATCCTTTTTGAACATTTCTATGCACCAAATGATGGCTACCTTGGATATGTCGATCAAATTATTTATGAAGATGTGCTTTAATTTGTTATTGAAATAAATATTAACTTTGGCTGTTTTTTTTTTCATTAGCTAAAGGAACTTTTTTATACCCAGAAACAATTTTAACTATCCAACTGTTTAAAAAGTGTTTTGATGGCCAGCAATATTTTATAACAAACTTTTTATGTACTTACCTATAAATTTGCTGTAATTGTTCAAACTACTATTTTTTTGAATAGTAACGGATCGGGACGTTAATATTTCTATACCTTCGGCATTCTGTCAAGAAATCAAAGTATCTACAAATTTCGCTGGAGATTGAATTGGTCTACGTGCAATAAGTTATGTAACAGTATAATAGCGTTTTAAATATCATCAAATTTGATTTCATGATATGAGTATATAATAAAACTGAAGGTTGTGTGTGCTTCAAGTGTTCTGACTCATCTGCTTTTAGAAGAAATCTTATCGCAGAATATTGATTTCGACATACTTGAGTAGGGCAAAATTTACAGCCTTAAAGACCTGAAGAAAAATGATAGCATCATAATATTACCAGCAGATAAAGGCAATGCATAAAAAATACATTAGCATAGAAGATTATACCACACAAATGAAAGATATTTTGAAGAACTTTGCTTATAAACCTGGATCAAGGTATTTTATCACACATTTTGAAAAAAACAACTAAGATCAAAATCATGGACTCCATCATAGAACTGGATGTTAAATGAAAACTGATACCACGGGAAAAAATCCAGCAGGTGTCCAAGACTCTAGGCACTTTCAAAAATCCATAAGCAAAATGATCCTCCAGGAACCATTGTTAGCACTTACAACAGGGTGGAATGAAAAATCCGACTTTTTAGATCCCCTATATACGGAAAACTGGTGGACTAAGGAATTATAGTTCCCTGCAAAATCTCATGTCAATTGGATATGGTTAGCGGTGCCCCAACCACTTCCAAATTGCGCTGAATGCCAAGAAATTTAGCTGGTTTAATTAGTTTTTCAGCGATTGTTGTCAGGTGCGTGTGCGTTTAAGCTGTCAATATTCATTCGAAAATAGTTTATAGATTTTTAATTGTATTTCAGTTACCTTTGTGTTATTCAGCGAATTTTGATATTCAAGTTTTTGGGTAAAATATGCCAAATACTGGGAAAGACACTGAGTGTCATGTATTTGGGGCTCTGTCCATGTGTTACTTACATATGCATGTGTGATGAAGAATTATTCATACATATGTCAAACGTTAATTCAACTTAAAATAAAGCGGAACCGACTTAGGTAACTTTGCAGCCATTTTAATAGCGGAGCAGACAGTTGTTTTGGATAAGGCGTCTATTTTCTCGGTGACAGATCAATAAATTTTACATATAATAAGACATTATCACGAAAAATTGAGGAATCTTGAAAAACTCTTTTTTTGATATTTCGTCCTGAAAGTGCGTGAACTTTTCGTTCTGTAAGTGTAAAATAAAATAAACCAATTAGAGAAAGAAAATTTTTAGCAGATCAGGGAAATCGGAGGAAAATGTTAATTGGCTCTATTGATCCGGTAACCACCCAAAGCATTAAGCGATATTTATATTGAAAAGACTTGGAAAAAAGATTGCTAGTCTCAGCTTCTACCTCCAATGTGCTGGATTTAGAACTGTCATTAGATGATGGAGAGACAGTTGATAATGATAACAGTTTTAATACAAACCAGGATGCTAGCACGCGAGTAGTAGCAAATTCTAAACAAAATTATCGCACAAGCCTGCAATCTAATGGGTGTTTCTGATAGATCCGCTGCTATTATAGCGTCTGCTGTACTAAAAGATATTGGCATGGTGACCACAGAATAAACTTTGAAAATAATAGATAGAAGTAAGATAAGAAGAGAGAGAAAAAGAACACGAAAAACCTTAAGATCGCAGCTAAAACAAGACAAAGTTTTTTACAAGCCATTTATTTCGACTGATGTAAAGATAATCCTGGTTCAGCATTTAATTGGTAATAAAAATCACAAAATTTCAATTAGCGAAGAATATATTGATTGTTTCAGATCCCGGATCCCAATATTTCGGTAATATAACCATTCCATTTGGTACAGTAAAAGCAATTTCCGAGAATATGATACAGTTTCTCCAGCAACAAATGGATTTGATGAATTTACTTGCTATTGGGTCCGATGGAACTGCTATAAAACAGGATATTTACAATAGTGTAAATAGAAAGCTAGAAATTTACATAGGAAGGCAACTACAGTGATTCATTTGTATGTTGCATGCAAATGAACTACTTTTGCGTCATTTAATGAAATATTCAGATGGGGAAACTATTGGCCTCTTTGGGTTTTCTGGCAAAATCGGAAAAAAGAATACAATCATGGGAATTTATACCGGTCATGGTCAAACACTTTCAAAAGATTTTCACAGAACTTCCTGAAATTGATTAACAAATGTTAAGCACAGACCAAAAATATTTATACAACATAAACTTGTCGATATCGAGCGGTAACGTATAGGAAGATTTGGCAGATACACAACCTGGAAAAATTGCTCAATCAAGATGGATAAATACTGCAAATAGGGTGTTGTGCTTGTATGTGGCAACATCGAACCCTTCTTAAAAAAATCTTTAATAGAATATATTTTGAAAGTTTAGGCTTCAACATGGTTTTTGATTAAAGTATGTTCTGAAACTAAATATGGTCTACAATATTTAGTAAACTTAATCAAGTGGTCACGGTATATGCAATGCCATTTGAGAGAAATGGTCGATAAAGTAATTCAAGTTAATGGCTATTTGTTACATTTGCAAAATATTTTATTAGCAAAGCTTGCTGATTCGCGAATTCACATCCGAGAATTGAGGTTAAAGCGCATTTTAAAATCTAGAGATCATATCGAGACGGGAGTACGAAAGTTCAAGATATCAAAGATTAATTTTAAAGCTAGCGAGTACTTTGAGCTAATAAACTGGCAGTCAGCTGTTGCTACTGATATTTTTTTGTACATGAACTTAAAGAAATAATCCCTAATGTTCCAGATCAAATGTCACTTTTAAATGCCCCTTGTCATCCACAGCCTGCAGAAAGATGTGTAAAGTTGGTGACAGATGCTTCATGCATCATCTGTTTGTGGACAAGAGGCCAAAGATAGATTTATGAGATGTCCGAGAGCTTCCCGAAAAATTTGTTCCAAAATCTGACTTTTTAAATGCCTTGATTTGAAGAGCCAGAATAGCTAAGGAGGGCGGGTAGGTGAAACTCGACATGCAGCCACATCCTCGTGGTGAATTCTGGGTTGTTTGATATTATAACAGGCAAAGAACTTCATAAAATGTAAGTAATTATACGAGGTTTGTCGCAATAGTATCGAGCCCACCTTCATATCTCCGTATTGGTGTTATCCTTTATCAGCGGTGTTTCCACTTCCTGAAGCAGTTCTGGAAGTCGGTTTCCGAAATTGCCTTCAATGCATTAGTCGCATTAGTTTCAACCCTCTCTTTGTCATCGAACCGGTGATTTGAATGCAGACTCGATACTTTTGGGACAAACCTCGTATATTAATCTATTTCGAAATGTAGCGACTTTTCCGCGTATAGGAAAAAACAAAATTGACATTCTTGATCAACCCTAACTTACAACTCTCCCACTGAAAAACTAGAAAATCACCTGCTTAGCTTCATGAAACCACTTGTAGAAAATGCTGCATTTTACGCAATAACTTTGAGCAGTTTTTAACTAACTACATTTCCTAAGAATTAGGAAGGATGACATCATTAGAAGTTTTGATGTAAAATCCCGGTATTCGAGCATACCGATGGATGAAACAATAGACTAAATTACCCAAACAGAGAATTTCCCGACTCGATCTCACCAGATCTTACCTTAAGAATACATATTTCTTAATTGATGTCCAGATATACAGACAGATAGATGGCGCTGTCATGGACTCATCACTATCTTCAGCTATGACAAATCTATTCATGATCTATTTCGACAGCAATGCGCTTGAACAATCTTACCTCAAACCCAAACTCTGGTGTCGCTAAGAAAATGATGTATTCGTAATATGGCCTCATGCAAAAAACAGCTCAACCGCTTCCATGAGTTTTTTAATTCTACTCACACCAAAATACAGCTCACTATGGAACTTGAGAAAAACTATTAATATCCGTTTCTAGACGTGAATGTACGTCTGCGACATACAGTATATCGAACACCAACCCACACGGACAGATATCTTAATGCTGATTATCACCATCACATATTAATTATAATAGAAATATACATGCATATGATACTAGATCGAAGGAAGACTTTTATATTCCTCCAGTATTAAAGAAACAAACACAAACC
The DNA here is from genome assembly GCA_034092305.1 of Diaprepes abbreviatus. Taxonomy (NCBI): domain Eukaryota; kingdom Metazoa; phylum Arthropoda; class Insecta; order Coleoptera; family Curculionidae; genus Diaprepes; species Diaprepes abbreviatus. Next base: position 908,091 of record JASJET010000338.1, on the reverse strand, counting down.
TCTGAATTCTTTAAGGGTCTAAACAGTTTTAATCAATTGCCCACAAATATTAAATGTTTAAAATCTCTAAATAAGTTTAAGCCGTGTCTAAAGCAGTATTTTTTTTAATAGGGTCAATCCTTGAGACATGAACTTTCTTTGTTTTTTTTTAGATTTGTGTCAGTTTAGGTTAGGGTATCATCTCTGCAGAGCTTGATGATGTTTGATTGTTGTTTGTAATTTTAAAATATGAATTTAGTTGTTAAGATTTGTGTGTAATTATATTAATCTATAACTAAATAAAGGATTTATATATATCACCCCCCACTAATACAGGATGAATCTAACACGCTAATATCAAGATCCCTTCATCTAATCGATAACCAAGGAAAAGAAAAGGAACTATCACTTATCAAAAGGGCTCTAACACAAAATAGCTACATGCCACCAACCATAAATAAAGTGGTTACAATTGCAACAAACCACAAAACCACATGAAACAATAGGCTTATCTTTGAGAAATCTAAAAGACAAAATCAATCTCGCAAATCAAACTGTAGATAACATCGCATGTAGCACATGCAATAAAACATACATAGGCTAGGCCAACAGAAAAATATTGGCAAGACTAGAAGAACTTAAACTCAATAAGAAACAACCAGACAACATAGGCCCTTTTCAATATCAGCACTAGACAAGACACAAAATTGATTTTAACAACTGATAGCAAATAGCTAATATAGAACATCAAAAAGGCAAATTTATTCGTGAATCCATTAAAATTGAAAAGATCGGCACTCTGAATAAGCACTTATTCTTCCTTCTACCTAGAAAACTCTCCTCAAGTGGAGTTATTATACCGACATGGCTTCTGCACCTGCACTGACAACCCCAACGGTGCTTACAAACAGGGGGAGGGAAACCAACACCAACCAACCGGTATGATCTATGATCACATATGAAGCGCGCTACACATTAAATTTCTTTTTATACACAGTTGCGTGCCAGCAACCGAAGAGAACATATCGTCGATGGATTCATTTCCCTTCGTACAAGCAGAATGACGTATTGATTTTGATAACATCACAGAAGAAAAGAGAAGAAAATAGTAACGTGATGCAGATTCAGATGAGCAAGCCCCACTGGACGGCATTGATTACTAGGATGCATATGCACCTAGGGCGAAAACATAAGCTCAAAAGGTAACATAATTTAGCAAAAGAAAAACAAATGAGAAAATGAAAAATGGACATTTAGTGCCCAATTAGACTTGCATTACTCTGCAATTCCACTGAAATAGAATCGTGGGGACCGTAAGTTTTTTTTACTAGGAAATAATATATCACAATTATGATAATGGCTTTATAAAAACAAATACATATATACTTGAAAACTGAGTATTTGGTTTTTCCATTTAAATTTAATAAAATTTATCGCACTTGTTTTTTTTTTCGTTAACTAAATTTTCCAAGATACATAAATTCAAAAATAAACACTTAGAGATCGTTGTCAAGTACTTAAAAATGATAACGACATAGTTCCTCTTTTGAATAAAATAATGACGCAACTTAAATACAATTTCAGTTTTCAAAAACTAATATAACATTTAATCATGTCTTTAAGTGAAAGTTGTGTTACGGCAAGTTTGCCTACAAATTATGAATATTACACTTCCAATGGAATTAAGCATGGGTTAAACGCAAACCAAAGTTATTTTACCCTAAATGATAAGCTGATTAGAATCTACAGTGGAGCCATGCATTACTTCAGGGTTCCAAGGGCATATTGGAGAGATCGGCTGAAGAAAATCAGGGCAGCAGGTCTAAATAGCGTAGAAACATATGTGCCTTGGAATTTGCATGAGCCAGAATCAGGTAAGTCAGTATAACAGTTTGGTAATAAATATAGATTAAAATGTGTAAAACTATATATATATATATATATATATATATATATATATATATATATATATATATATATATATATATATATATGATTCAGTATTAATCTGGGAATACATCCGTTCGTTCAGTTTCCTGTAAAGGTTTGCAGACGTTTCGCCAAAATCCCATTTGGCATCTTCTGTGCTTGGTGGTGGTAGTCCAACTGAAAAGAAATTCTACGTGCAGCGTGCTTTATACGCAGTCGCAGATGGCAACGGTTGGTTGGCGTTGGCTCCGCCTCCCTTTCGAGCGCCGCCGTTGGTGTCAGGTTAAGTGTGGCATGCGTGTCGGTACAATGATCCCGCTTAAAGAGAGTTTTCCAAGTAGAAGGTAGATTGAGTACATTGTCTCTTTTAGTCAGAGTACCGTTCTTTTCAATTTCGATGGATTCACGAATCAATCTTGCCTTGCAGTATTCTATATTAGCGATTTGCTGGCCGGTATCAAAATCAATTTTGTGTCCTGTCTCGTGCTGGTGTTGAAAAAGCGCCGATGTTGTCTGTTTATTTCTTACACTGACTTTGTGTTCTTTTAGTCTAGCTGATATTCTTCTGTTGGTCTGGCCTATGTGTGTTTTATTGCAGGTGCCACATGTGATTTTTATACGCCTTGATTTTCCAGATTGATTTTGTCTTTTGGATTTCTTAAAGAAGAGCCTATTGTTTGGTATGATTTGTAGGCTGTAGATATGTTGTGTTTCCGGAGTAATCTGCCGATTCTGTCTGTTGTGCCTTTTATGTAAGAAAGTATGGTGATTTGTCTATCCTCGGCAGATGGCTTTGTTTCTTGAGTTGGTTTTTGTTGCAGTTTTATTGCGTTATTTATTGTTGGTGTCCTGTAGGTGTTTTGTTGGAGGACCCTTTTTATGTATGACAGTTTCTTTTCTTTTCTTTGGTCATCAGATAGGCGAAGGGATCTTGATATTAAGGTATTGGCTACGCTCTGTATTTGTGAGGGGTGGTGGTGAGAATCCGCATTCAGGTATCTATCCGTGTGTGTTGGTTTTCGATATACTGTGTGTCGTAGATCTCCATCCATTGTTTTGGTAATGAGGACGTCTAGAAACGGAAGCTGGTTATTTTCCTCAAGTTTCAAAGTAAACTGTATTTTTGTGTGGGTAGAATTAAGAAACTTATGGACCCAGTTAAGCTGTTGTTCGCCATGAGGCCATATTACAGATACATCATCAACGTAGCGACACCAAAGTTTTGGTAGCGACCGCGTATAAAGCACGCTGCACGTTGAATTTCTTTTCAGTTGATCTACAACCACCAAGCACAGAAAATGCCAAATGGGATTTTGGCGAAACGTCTGTAAACCTCTACAGGAAACCAAACAAACGAACGGATCTATTCCCGGATTAATACTGAATCACATGTTCTCATTCGTGAAACACTACGCAACAACATATATATATATATATATATATATATATATATATATATATATATATATATATATATATATATGTATATATATATATATATATGTATATATATATATATATATATATATATATATATATATATATATATATATATATATATATATATATATATATATATATATATATATATATATATATATATATATATATATATATACAGGGTGTCCAAGATAAGGATCCTAAGCATGGGGATCTCGGAAACAGTTGGAGATACGAGGTCGGTTAAATTAGAGAAAAGTTGCGCAATTTAGTGCTAAATTAAACGCAGTTAAAAAAATTTAAAAATTTCAAACACTTCCGGAGATTTCCGGAAAAAAACGAAATTTGGCAAAATCGTTTTTAATTTTTGCAGGCTTTATTTAAAGAGATATCAGAAAATAAAAGGTAGATTCTCATTGCCACTTTTTATTTTTTATAATATGGTCTAAACAAAATTTAAATCCGACGTTTCGTTTCTGAGATACCATCATGAACTTTCATTTTTTATATGGAACAAAAAAAAGTATCCCATGTATTTGATAGCATTTTTTATTACAAATTCAACGATGTATCACCCTTGCATATCGAATACGTAGTTCAAGTACTTTCCATAAGAGCTCCATGAGAGCGAGAGAGAAAGGTATATCAGTTTTATAAAAGCCAATGAACTACACACTTGATATGCAAGTGTGATACACCGTTGAATTTGTAATAAAAAATGCTATCAAATACATGGGATACTTTTTTTTGTTCCATATAAAAAATGAAAGTTCATGATGGTATCTCAGAAACGAAACGTCGGATTTAAATTTTGTTTAGACCAAATTATAAAAAATAAAAAGTGGCAATGAGAATTTACCTTTTATTTTTTGATATCTCTTTAAATAAAGCCTACAAAAATTAAAAACGATTTTGCCAAAATTCGGTTTTTTCCGGAAATCTCCGGAAGTATTTTGAATTTTTAAAATTTTTAAATTGCGTTTAATTTAGCACTAAATTGCCCAACTTTTCTCTAATTTAACCGACCTCGTATCTCCAACTGTTTCCGAGATCCCCATGGTTAGGATCCTTATCTTGGACACCCTGTATATATATATATATATATATATATATATATATATATATATATATATATATATATATATATATATATATATATATGTGTATATATATATATATATATATATATATATATATATATATATATATATATATATATTCCAGATTCTTGAACCATAGATTATATAATTTTTTTTATAGGAAATTTGAGCCACATTTACACCAGCCTAATTTAAAGAAAAATATTAAGTATGCGATCCTGTTAATAAACATCAAAAATTGAATATCCTCTTAAACACAAAATTAAATGTTCGCGGTCTTTCGTTTTTTTTTGGTTCATTGTTGAAATCTAAAAAAACAAAACACACTCGCATTCCATGTATCCTAAGTACCTAAATAGACGATGTTGAAAACTCATTTCATTATTAATAAATAAACAAAATGTCAAGGTATGTACTGTGTAAAATTGAATACTTTTTGAGAAATTTGAATAGTTATTCAAAGTGTTTGTTTGTTTTTTAAAATTGTAAATATATTTCTATATGAATGTCTTTAATAATATAAAAAAGAAGATCAATAAATAAAAAAAAAATTTGAAGATGACTTAAATAAAGGGCGAAACGTCAAATTGTTTTTGATTTTTTGTTAAATAAAGAATGTAAACCCAAAAAAAGACAAAATAAAAAGAAAATATATATATATATATATATATATATATATATATATATATATATATATATATATATATATATATATATATATATATATATATACAGGGTGTCGTATCACATGTCCTTCGGCTCATGTACAGAGGACGATAAAATATTTTTAATAAGAAATCTGTAGGTCTAGTGCTTCCATATTTAAAAAAATTCCGCGAAAGTTTTGAATATTTAAATTCGGCGGGCTTAATAACTATTTTTTCATATACATAAAGAAGCCATTCTTGAGATATTTAATTTTGAAATTTTAGACCATGATTTAAGAGGCGTACCTGCCTTGCCTATTAAAGCTAGAGGTTTTAAATTGTATTGGTATTTTTGTAAAATCAGTACAATTTATTGCAAAATAACAGTGATCCCAAAAAATTATACAGGGTTGATAAAATCTCACATTTGGTTTTTATTATCATTAAAATAAAACAACTTTCTTATTTTAAATGGAACATTCTGCATTTATTATCGAATTTATATTCTAATTTTAATAGTATTTAAAATTTGATTAAGGTTGTTTTTATCTATTTTTCATAATTTTTAAATAATTTGGCATTATAAATTTTAGACATATGTGGAGCACTTGGTGAAATGGTTTTCTGATATAACGATTAGTATTTGAGTTTACTATGTATATATATATATATATATATATATATATATATATATATATATATATATATATATATATATATATATATACAGAGTGTCCCAAAATCCCACAACGACCTGCCGCGATTGAATTCTAGAAAAATTTCAAAAATTTGGTAATTTACTAAAGTCGATGGGGACATTTCGCCTAAAATATTTTCAAAACGGTGATACTTCGGGTTATACCGGTTATCACCCGAAGGTTCGAAACCACGAATGTTTAATTAATTTAAATAAATTATTTTGCTTGTAGAACATAATTACATCGCTAAACATATTCACAATACATTTGTAGAAATTCAATTTCCTACAACTTTTGTAGAAAATGTTTTTTTACAGCATACCTAATCGTCGAGTTATTGGATGGTCAACATCAATTCATGGTGTCAGGACATTTGACCTTCAAATGACTTCTGGATGTGATTTGACCCCCTATGTTCTTCATACGGCTAGATAGGAAATTTTTCCCGTTTTCTATTTTTGTAATAAAAAATCAGAATTTCTATTTGAAAAAATCAACATGTCTTCCGATTGACCTTGAAGGTCAAGGCCAAGGACAAATTTAAGGTCATTTTCAGAAGTGCCGCTCAATTTTCTACACTTTGTTTTAAAACATTTTTCTCGATAATCCTTTGCTAAGAAAATATTCTACCATATCGGGATTTTTGGATCACTCTGTAGTTACTCCCTTTTCAAGCAGATAAGGGAATGAATATATACAAACAGTTTATTTCCTATCACCATACGCGCTTGAACTACGACATCGAAAAGTCGACAGGTTTTAATATTCTACCGATATGTCTCGGAATTTATATTTTATAAAAACAATTTTTTCCTGCGAATGTTGCCCTCGGTTCGATACAGCTTCACAAAGGAGACAATAAAGCGGTCGGAATACGTACGGAGAGAACCAGAGCTGGATTTGTGAGAAATAAACTGTATGTATATATTCTTTCCCTGTCTTGAAAGGATATATATATATATATATATATATATATATATATATATATATATATATATATATATATATATATATATATATATATATATACTTATAAAGGGTGTTTTTTATAGAGGTATAGAACTTTAAGTTGGCAACACTTTTTTAACTGGCGGCCATTTTGTCAGCTGTCAAGTGATATGCAAATTTATTTTGAAAATCATGGTTCTGTTCGAAATAAGTATCGCGCACTACGTCCATTTTACGGTCAACATAATCGTCCATCAGAGCAATTAATTCGATTAACTATGGAACGTTTTCTCACCACGTTTACTCTAAATGATAATACGCATCCACAGAGACGTCGTACAGTGCGTACAGAAGAAGTCATTGCTGCTGTAGAGCGTAGCGTAGAGGAAGACCCGAATCAGTCTATCCGCCATCGTGCACAGGAATTGGATATGTGTCCATTCACTTTATGGAAGATTTTGCGGAAAGATCTTGGTTTGCGTGCTTACAAAGTCCAACTCGTGCAAGAATTGAAGCCACACGATCACCTAGCAAGGTGTAGATTCGGTGAATGGGCCCAAAACAAGATTGCCGTTGATCCCGATTTTCATAAGGGAATTTTGTTTAGCGATGAAGCTCACTTTTGTTTGAATGGATACGTCAATAAACAAAACTGCCGTATCTGGAGTGATGATAATCTTCAAGTGTATGTTGAGACACCGTTACATCCAGAAAAAGTGATTGTTTGATGTGCTTTATGGGCTGATTACTGACTTTTTCGTTCATCAATTGAACAACCATGATGTGCAAGAGCTGTGGTTTCAACAAGACGGCGCAACATGTCACACAGCTCGTGCCACAATTGATTTATTGAAGGAAACGTTTGGTAACCGCATAGTTTCACGTTTCGGATCCGTGAATTGGCCTCCAAGATCGTGCGACTTAACGCCGCTAGACTATTTTCTGTGGGGATATGTGAAGTCGCTAGTCTACGCCGATAAACTCGAAACGATTGATCACTTGGAGGACAACATTGGCCACGTTATTGCCGATATACGGCCACAAATGTTGAAAAAAGTCATCGAAGATTGGACCTCCAGATTAGACTACGTTCGAGCCAGCCGTGACGGTCATATGCCAGAAGTCATATTTAAATTATAATGCCAGAAGGTTATCTTTTGAATAAAGTAAATTTCATGTCAATTTAAAAAATTCATCTGTGTTTTATTCCATTTAAAAGTTCTATACCTCTATAAAAAACAACTTTTATATATATATATATATATATATATATATATATATATATATATATATATATATATATATATATGTATATAAATATGTAGATAAGTTTTTGTCCGTGTAATTTAAAATAAAATAGAATAAAATATTGGCGAAGCGGACGTGAAAATTTGTCAATCTACATGATTCTCGTATTAAAAAGTGCGGAGCACTCCAAAGTATGGAATAACTCCGGGTCCGACAGATGGCGACAGCGCTGTTTCGTCCTAATATGGGACTCGTCAGGCCACCGCAGTCGGTACAAACCATCATCTCGCCTTTGCATCGTATAAGCCATACTTATAATCAAAATACGGCAAATAAGACGACAAAGGCGACATCTCGATGGTCCACTTGACAATACAAGAACCATACAGATTAACAAAGTTTGTTAGAGAACCGTCATATGGTGGCGCGACGGTGAATTAAAACAGAAATATGTAAAATCGAGTACACGAAACGCGCTGCCCAAAAGATAGGGGTCGCATTTTTCGGTACTGGCAAGCAAGCATACCGCTATTTAAGCAGCCAAAGCCACGTGCCGCACCAAACGATCCCACCATGAGAGCATCGTTTAACGTGTTTCAAAGCCAAACAAGTAAATAAATATGTAGATAAGTTTTTGTCCGTGTAATTTAAAATAAAATAGAATAAAATATTGGCGAAGCGGACGTGAAAATTTGTCAATCTACATGATTCTCGTATTAAAAAGTGCGGAGCACTCCAAAGTATGGAATAACTCCGGGTCCGACAGATGGCGACAGCGCTGTTTCGTCCTAATATGGGACTCGTCGTATATATATATATATATATATATATATATATATATATATATATATATATATATATATATATATATATATATATATAAGCAACTATTTAAACACGGCAGAAAAATGTATTTATCTATTTTGTACTGAAATCTTAATTTTGAAACTAAATTTCAATTGAAATGATGTTTTTCATGCGATCTTCGCCGAGGAATTTGTAACTGTTCTAAAAACGTCCTATTCATTATAATTATTTCTTCTAATTTGTTGTTTTTCTCACACTGGTTTATTTTTTGTAGGAAATTATGATTTTGGAAGTGGCGGCTCAGAACTTGAAGATTTTCTTCATTTGGATGAATTTTTGAATACGGCGAAAGAAGAAGATTTATTTGTTATTTTACGAACAGGTCCATTCATTTGCGCCGAATACAATTTTGGTGGATTTCCTGCTTGGTTGTTACGGGAAAAAACTATGGGATTTAGGACATCAGAATCAACCTATATGAAATATGTTACAAGGTAGGGGATAGTTCATGTCCAGTTTAATATTTTGCAAAAGGTAGATCTAGTATCATAAAATTAGGTTAAATTTATGGTGATAGTTAACAATTAAAATTCCGAAAGCTTGTAACATAAGTATTAAGCGTAACTTGTTCTAGGTACTTCAACGTTTTACTAACTCTATTAGCAGCCTTTCAATTTACCCAAGGAGGACCAGTTATTGCTTTCCAAGTGGAAAATGAGTATGGAGGTCAGGAGTCTGGAAAACATCAACCAGATAAAGTCTATCTAGAACAACTTCATCAACTATTTCTTAATAATGGTATAGTGGAACTGCTGGTGACATCTGATAGTCCTCTGTCACATGGAGATAAAGGTAGTGACATGTTATATTAACATCTCTTTTATGTGCTGAAAAGTGATAATAATGATTAGCTAGTAGAGGTTGAAAATTTTTGAGATCTTCATGTGGTAATTTACATCAAATTCTACGAAAAATTAAAAAATTATTTACATTTCTAAAATCTTGATAATGTACCAATATTTTTATTATTACAGGTACATTACCGGGGATATTTTTACAAACTGCAAATCTTGGTACAACAGTCGATAAGCAACTAGATAAACTACTAGAGTTGCAGCCAGGACGACCTTTGATGGTGATGGAATTTTGGATTGGTTGGTATGATTATTGGGGTACAAACCATACTGGTAAATCCGACAGAGTGGCACAAAAGGCTTTTGAACAGATTTTAGCTAGGAACGCTTCATTCAATATCTACATGTTCCTTGGTGGTACAAACTTTAGATTTAACAATGGTGCTCTACTAGGTAAGTTTGCAGTGATTAAAAAATGAGATAATAACAATAATTTAAGACTCAAATTTATCCCGAACTTTTTATTTTGTTCGACATATGTGGGTTGCTTAAAACATTCATTTCTTCCGTGGTTAGTTGTAGACACCTACCCTGTACTGAAGAGAACCACAGAGTTTGAAAGTGTTTCCAATTTCCTACCAACTTCAGGATTTATTGATCTGAAGACCTTCTACTTCTGGGATCGTCTTCAATGAATTCACGACCGGATCAAACTTATTCTAGCCAACATTTTACTTTAACTATAAATTGACAAGGAGGATTTCTGAGTAGATTACTCAGAAAATCTCCTTGCCGACAACTTACCTTTAAAATCAAAAAAATCGATAATAATAGTACTCCTTAAACCTGTCAAGGATAAATATAAGCACGAAAGCTATAGGCCAATAGCTCCCAGTTCGTATTACAAACTTCTGGACTAATCTATAGTCGTATTGTCGATATAGCAAAGGAGCATATTTCAGTGGAACAGACAGTCTTCTGAAAGAATCGAAGCTGCTGTGACCAAGTTCTGTATTTGGTAAGGTTTAGAAAAGCTGGTTTTTAAAAATGAAATAAAGCATCATTAGACTGATGTTATAGACTCTACATGAGCATACGACACAGTCTGATGACAGCGCCTTACATTCATATTCGTAAAAACCACCAAGTACAAAACAATAACCAGACTTATTGAAAGCAACCGAAATTTTCGAGTTCGTATGAACAAGCAGACTAGCAGAACCAACACTAAATAATGGTCTCCACCAGCGAAAAGTACTCGCTTCGCTGCTTGTCAACTGATATCTGTCTGACCGGCCTGAAAGGCTTTCGAGAAAGTTTGATCTGTTCGTGACAGAGAATGCCCTAAGAGAAGATTTGGTAATCACAAGCAAATATTTTACAAAATAAAGACTCAAGCTTAGCGTGTTGAAAACTGAAGCATCATGCTTTCTCTTTATTAACAGAATGACTAATGTTCATCATCACATTTCACACACTTCATACCAGCAGCGGCGAAAGAAATTTTATGCGGAATTAATAAACAATCCAATATCTATGACTCTATTTCCCAAAATTAACAAAAAATATAAATTGGGTGTTCGAGGTATAACAGCTTTTGTATTTTTTAAAGCTGAAAATAACGAATTTTAAAAAATCTTAATACGCAATCGAAAAGCTGAGAAAAAATTGCTTTAAAAACCTTGAATCTAAAATGGTCTTCAGTTCATTTTAGCTTCGCAAACCGAGTTGAAAACAATATGCTCATGCGCTCGGACATCGTGTTAGGGTAGTTGACGTGAAATGGTTTGAAAAAAATACTTAGGGTTATTTTTATTTCAGGTTATAAAGCAATTACTACTAGTTATGACTATGACTCACCGCTTAGTGAAAACGGAGCCTACAGAAATAAATATTATATTGTCAAAGAATTAGTAGCTGCTGCTAATCCAATAAAGACATACGTTCCTGAACCACCAGCTCTTATTCCTCCTATAATTTATAATGCTACGAAAATTCAAAAGATTCTATCGTTCAAGTATTTACTAGAACACAACAGTCCACAAATCTTAAGAAGCAAAAACGTAATATCGATGGAGAAACTTGATATAAATAATAAGTCTGGTCAAAGTAACGGATATCTTCTATATCGAAAAGAAAACGTAAATTTGAGTGAAAACTCAATTTTGACAATAGAAGGTAAGTAGAAAATCAGAAATTAAATCAAAAGAATGGCATGGCAATATTGGGTATTACCTTTCTTATTTTTAGGTTTTCTTTTTTTATAACTAGTAAATCTATACTAGATAATCATATTCAAATTAAATGTTAGGGGAGAGTGGGGGAATCCCGAACGGCGGGTAATGGTGGACACGCCATTATAGCTATGTTAGAAAAAGATAGCAGATATTTTTACCGCCACAATCGCGAGCTGCGCCCGAATGCTGTGCCGAACAGTGAATGGTGAAGTAAGGTCCCGTTCGCCGTACAAGGTAAGTTAAGTCGATTATTTTTCAACATGTTCATCTTATTTTTTAGTAAAATTGAATACGTGTATATATGAGATTCACGTTTTTTTTTAAGTGAACTAACGTCTAATTAAGCAACGTTTGTAACTAATCGCCAAGTGTATTACGATTTTCTAACCTCAAATAAATATATAGTTTTTTGTTTTTTTTGTGAGTTGAGTAATGGCGGACGATTTGTGTGAGGTAATCGCAGACATCCGTAATTACCCCTATATGGGTTATTATAGGCCGAATACCCAGTTATATAGACTTTTTATAAACCTACTCAAATAATTTTTTATAAACCTACCTAAACCTTTTTATATTTCAGATGCCTCGAAATTACCAAAGAAAGACGGAGGCCAAATACAAATTAGAAGATTTTCAAAAGGCTATTCAGGAGGTCAAGAACAAAAAACTTTCATTAGGACAAACAGCTATCGTTTACTCTATACCAAAAAGCACTATACACGGCCATCTTAATAAAGAATTAGAAAAACACACTTTAAAATGGAGTAAACTCTTTTATGGCTTAACTATAGAGATGGTGAGGAAAATAACGTTGAAATTTGCTGAGGTAAATCAGTTAAAGCATAATTTGACCAAAGATCAGAAATGGCGGGAAAGGACTAGTTTTATGGATTTCGAAAAAGGCATCCCAACATTTCTCTCCGCAAACCTGAATCCACTTCTATTAATAGAATTACAGCGTTTAATGAAACAGAAGTGAGAATCTTTTTTGAAAACTTGGAAGCCTTACAAAGGAAATATCAGTTTGATGCCAATCACATTTACAATGTTGACGAAACCGGCATTTCTAACGTCCAGAAAAATTCTAGAATTCTAGCTTCGAAAGGCCAGAAACAAGTCGACATGGCTATAAGTGGTGAAACAGGCACAACAACAAAAATTGTTTGCGCATTCAGTGCTTCAGGAAAGTATGTCCCTCCATTTTTTATTTTCAAGAGGAAGCGAATAAATGCTCATCTATTGCATGAAGGCAATGTTGATTTGTATTGTTGGATTAATGAAAACCTATTCATAGATTGGTTACATCATTTTATGTCTTACGCTAAACCAACTGTTGAAGAACCTATTCTTCTTATTTTAAACAACCATGAAAGTCATATTAGCCTGGCTTGCTGCCTGCTTTGTCGTCAGAATGGAATAATACTGTTATCTCTGCCACCACATACGTCACATCGTATGCAACCTCTGGACTTAACATATTTTGGACCACTCAAAACTGCATACAACAGAGAATGTAACTTATACATGGCTTCAAATATAGGCCGAAAAATTACACAGTATGAAGTTGTCGAGCTTTTTACTAAAGCTTTCAATCGAATCAGCAATATAAAGAAAACTGCAAATGGTTTTCGCGCAGTTGGTATTTGGCCATTAGATACAACAAAATTTGACGAACATTTCTTTGATTCGGCATCACCTGATGTGCAGACAGCATCGATATCAAATATGCAAAAAGCAGTAACAATTGATGCTCAGATAGCACCGACACCATCTGTGCAACGAGCAGTAACACCTGATGCCCAGATTGCACCGACACTATCTATGCAGAGAGCAATGTCACCTAATGCACAAGTAGTTCCATTATCAGCAGCAGCGATCAGTAACACCTTTACCAGTGTTGGACAAATCAATTCCACTTCAAGATGTTGTTAATGTTCTCCAACTGCCACAACAGAAAAGTAGGCAATGTTCCAGAAAGAAACATTCAATTATAATCACTAGTACCCCTATGAAAGATGCTTTACAAGTTCTCCCTTAAGTATTCGCAATTACCCCACCTTCCCCTACCTAAAAATAATTGAAAATCGTGTTTACTGAATAATATGGGAAACGATTAGAACACCATCAAATTAATTTTATTTATTATTTCCCATGGTTTTAAATACTCGCCTCCCTTATGCATATATTTTAATAAAGTTTTGGCTTCACATCCATAAAATGGGCCAAAATGAGATATTGCTTATCTATTGTTACCAGATCTTTGGGTTATATTATCATGTTCTCGGTAAATTTTAGGAAATGTTTGTGACGCTGTTTTGGTACTTATAAATGGAGAACTGATAGCTCCAAAACAATTAAAATATCTATCTGATTTGGACAACTTCGGGTTCTGGAGCATAGTCAATTCATCGGTTACGCTTAACAATAAATCTTTAGAAGGTGTCACTGTGGATCTTGTTGTTGAAGAAATGGGTCGTACAAAGTCCGGAAAATATTATCAGTATAATCAGACCCATAAGGGACTGTGGCAAGGTAATGTATTAACTTGTAGTTCGTGTACTATGTATATTTCCAATAGCTATGAGCAGAAATTTATTACAGGTATGTTCTTGATGGGATAGAATCAACTTAAATCCTTGTAACAGCACTTTTGTGAGTTGCTTCAGTCACGAAAGTCGTTTTTTACATGCCTCATTTCCACGGTCTTTCCCTCTATAGTTTGTTGAAGTAAATGATACCTTCTCTGAACTATTTCAAGTATCGAATTCCTTTTTCATATATAAGAAAAGTGTCTTTTATTTTTTCATACTGTGCTTTTGGTGATTTTGCCTATACAAATTATTCTAGAGATCTGATGTAAATTCATATTTTAAAGCTCTTATTCAGTTTAGTGTATATTTTCTACATTATCCATATCTCCACACTATGATAAAACAGGTTGTAAAGGATGTTTTTTTATAGAGGTATAGAACTTTTAAATGGAATAAAAAAAAGATGATTTTTTTAAATTGACATGAAATTTACTTTATTCGAAAGATAACCTTCTGGCATTATAATTTAAATATGACTTCTGGCATATGACCGCCATGGCTGGCTCGGACGTAGTCTAATCTGGAGGTCCAATTTTCGATGACTTTTTCCAACATTTGTGGCCGTATATCGGCAATAACGCGGCGAATGTTGTCCTCCAAGTGATCAATCATTTCGGGCTTATCGGCGTAGACTAGCGACTTCACATATTCCCACAGAAAATAGTCTAGCGGCGTTAAGTCGCACGATCTTGGAGG
Source organism: Diaprepes abbreviatus (assembly GCA_034092305.1). Taxonomy (NCBI): domain Eukaryota; kingdom Metazoa; phylum Arthropoda; class Insecta; order Coleoptera; family Curculionidae; genus Diaprepes; species Diaprepes abbreviatus. Next base: position 892,917 of record JASJET010000338.1, on the reverse strand, counting down.
CCAATTCACTGGTCCGAAACGTGAAACTATGCGGTTACCAAACGTTCCCTTCAATAAATCAATTGTGGCACGAGCTGTGTGACATGTTGCGCCGTCTTGTTGAAACCACAGCTCTTGCACATCATGGTTGTTCAATTGATGAACGAAAAAGTCAGTAATCATGGCTCTATAGCGGTCACCATTGACTGTAATGTTCTGACCAGCATCGTTTTTAAAGAAGTACGGACCAATGATTCCACCAACCCATAAAGCACACCAAACAGTCAGTTATTCTGGATGTAACTGTGTCTTAACATACACTTGAGGATTATCATCACTCCAAATACGGCAGTTTTGTTTATTGACGTAGCCATTCAAACAAAAGTGAGCTTCATCGCTAAACAAAATTCCCTTATGAAAATCGGGATCAACGGCAATCTTGTTTTGGGCCCATTCACCGAATTTACGCCTTGCTAGATGATCGTGTGGCTTCAATTCTTGCACGAGTTGGATTTTGTAAACACGCAAACCAAGATCTTTCAGCAAAATCTTCCATAAAGTGAATGGACACATATCCAATTCCTGTGCACGATAGCGGATAGACTGATTCGGGTCTTCCTCTACGCTACGCTCTACAGCAGCAATGACTTCTTCTGTATGCACTGTACGACGTCTCTGTGGATGCGTATTATCATTTAGAGTAAACGTGGCGCGAAAACGTTCCATAGTTAATCGAATTAATTGCTCTGGTGGACGATTATGTTGACCGTAAAATGGATGTAGTGCGCGACACGTATTTCGAACAGAACCATGATTTTCAAAATAAATTTGCACAATTTGGAAGCGTTGTTCAGGCGTCAGTCTATTCATGTTGAAATGCCAAACCAAACTAAACATAAATCACTTGACAGATGACAAAATGGCCGCCAGTTAAAAAAGTGTTGCCAACTTAAAATTCTATACCTCTATAAAAAACACCCTTTATAACATATCTTGAGTCGAATTATCAGATCTAAATTCGAGTCTCATTTCCTTTGTCTTTGTTACCTGATATTTGCCACCTTTGTCTACTATTTCCATTTTGTATTGACTTTTTATTAACGACAACTTTTTTTCTATGTGTCGTGAGCCGATCAGCATTCGTCGCTAATTTCTAATATTTTATTTAATAAGATTTGTAAGCCTTTAACAGACAGGATAATTACAGGACATAAAGTGCCATTGTAGCTTAAGAAAACGTCAATTCAAAATAGAAATTTAAGATGAGGAACCATCAAGTAGATGACCGAAAGGCCTCTACCTTGAAGACAAACCAATGAATAGGCTTCCAAATCTAATTTAAGTAACTAGCCTGTTCATATGGAATAGATATAGCAAGCACACAATAAACTTTCACATTATAGTGGAAGGGTAGTGGATTCCTGCTTGCTGAATAATCCAACCAATCAATCAATTAAATCTACAAAAGTTTCTGCCAGAAGAACAACTATCTTTAGTTGTTAAATTTTTTGAATTTATATGCAACAGACTTAGCGATAGAGGCATTCATGCCCTTCATACTTTTCTATCTCAATTTCTTTAAATGTTTTTTGATCATCTTCTTGAAATCCATATTTTTATAACTTCTGTAAGTCCTTTCCTTTATTTGTAATTTCTAGCGTTACAAATTCTATTTTTCAGGAAATGTTTCTATTAACAATGAAAACATTTATGACTGGATTCTAGTTCCTTTAGAAATGAAAAAACAGTGGATTACCGAGTTGCAAGGGTGGGAGGATTATGGTTCAGCCATAGTTGGACCAGCAATGTATAAGTCAATTTTACACATCGAAGATGAACCAAACGATACTTTTGTTGACATCAGAGGATGGGGTAAAGGTAGGTAATTTTCATTTATTGTAATCATTAATTTTAATAATGAATGGTGTTTAAACCGAAGTAAAACACACCTTAGAAAAAAATGTAGGTCAAGTGTCATCCCCAATTAAGTGTTAAAATGATTTTTCTGTAGCAATGATCGCCGATGTATTATCTTCATATAATTCAATCTCGAGTAAATCAGTGTTTGGGAGTCTTTCTTGTAGCTCCTTCAAAAACTTTTATTTCTTCAATTAAACCGAAGTACTTTTCACAGTATTTATTGCTAAGTCGATTTGGTTTAGAGGGGTCTCGTTTTTTAAGCTCCAAAGGGAAAATTGTTGCTTAATGATTATTTAGATAAAAGTTATCCTAATTTCCTGTTAAGTGATTCCACAATCTTCCCCTATCATCCATTTACTTTCTTCCGAACCAATTTAACAATTTTGATGACATTTGTCTTATATAATTGCATTTCTGTACTACTAGCATAACTATTTAGTTTGTAGAGATTTTTCATGTTGCAAATAAGAGCGGATCAGTTCGAGAAAAGAGGTTTCTTACTCTTACAGACTAAGATAAAAAAAATTATATGATAAAATCACAAGTCATTAGAATACCTGAATAACTACTTTATTAAAATCGGGACATTTGCTATATCAAAATAATAGCGAAATAAAGGACTACGAGGGAGGAGTGGCAATACTTGTTAATAAACGTTTAAAACACAAAGTAACAAAGAGGCAAGCAATGTCTGACAGAGTTAACTACATAGTAATAGAAATTAATAAAAGGTATAGCATTCAGGTAATACAGGTGTATGCCCCAACAAGCGCTTCAGAAGACTCAGAGGTTGAACAGATATATGAGGACATAACTACAATAAAAACGAGAGAAAAAGCTAAATTCGTAATATTAATGGGAGACTTTAATGCAAAAATTGGTGACGACGACAACAACAATATCCCAAATATAGGTCGCTTTGGTCTGGGTCAGAGAAACTCCAGAGGAGATATGCTGATTAACTACTGTAGAAATGAAAACTTGTATTGTATGAATTCTTTCTTCAAAAAACCTTTAAATAGGAGATGGACCTGGAAAAGCCCGAATGGTATCACAAAAAACGAAATCGACTATATTATAACTAACCAAAAAAACATTTGCGAAGATATCACTGTCCTTAACCAATTCGACACCAATAGCGATCACCGCTTGATCAGAGCTGCGATTACCATTAACACCAGATGGGAAAGAAATAAATTGATAAGAAGAAAACCCATTCCAACAAACGAAATACTAAAACAAAACAAGGAAAAATTCGAACACGTAACAAAGAATAAACTTAAAAGTAAAGAAGACCAGGAAGAAATGGACATCAATGAATTAACACAACACATTAATAATAGCATACGAGCAGCAACAAAAGAGATATGCTTTAAAAATAAAGAAAAAAGTAGTAAAATCAGCCCCGTATACCAAGAACCTCATAGAAAAACGAAGAAATGTGGACCGAAACTGTGAAGAATATAGGGACATAAATAAAGAAATTAACAAAAACATAAGGAGGGATATAAGAAAGCATAATACAAAAGTGATTAAAGACACGATAGAAGCTAACAAATCAATGAAGGTTCTCAGATCTTAATTGGGTAGGGGCCGGACAAAAATTTCCGGACTTAAAACTAAACAAGGCCAATTAGTTAGTACCCGGGAGGAAATCACGATGGCTGTCCAGGACTTTTATACAGAGTTATACAGTCCAAAAACTCAAGGTCCTTACTACGAAAGAAAGGAAGTAAGAAATGTCGGTTCAGAAGAGATGCCCGAAATAAATACCGCAGAGTTAATGAAAGCGCTTAATCAAATGAGAAATAATAAAAGCCCTGGCGAGGATCGTATAACCGCCGAAATGTTAAAAATAGGGGGAGAACAACTAAGAGAAAGCGTAAGAATTTTGTTGAACAAGTGCTTAATGTATGGAAAAATACCCGAGGCATAGGAAAACGCAGAAGTTATCATATTATACAAAAAAGGCGATAGAAATAACATAGAAAATTATCGGCCAATTAGCTTACTGTCCCACTTGTACAAACATCTTACAAAAATAATAACTAACAGACTGACGCAAAAGTTGGATGCATACCAACCTTCAGAACAAGCCGGATTTCGCAGGAACTTCAGTACAATAGACCATCTACAGACAGTACACACGCTTATCGAAAAAACCACGGAATATAATATACCTCTGCATTTGGCTTTCGTTGATTACCAGAAGGCGTTCGATTCTATTGAATCATGGGCAGTTCTCAAAGCACTGGACAATGCTCGGATTGATTCAAGATACTCTGCTCTAATTCAGTATATATATGAAAACACTTACATGCAAGTTACAATAGACGAGGATATAAAAACCTCGAGGATACCTATAAAAAGAGGCGTACGTCAGGGAGACACAATCTCTCCAAAATTGTTCACGTTGGCACTTGAAGATGTATTTAGGGGCTTGGACTGGCATGACCAGGGAATTAACATAGACGGAACACGACTAAACCACTTAAGATTTGCTGATAATATTGTTATAATCAGTGATTCACCAGAACAACTGCAATGTATGATACAAGAACTTCATCAAGCATCAGCTAGGATAGGACTCAAAATGAACTTGTCAAAAACAAAAATAATGAGTCTAGAACAAATACAAATTAAAGTTGAAGATAAAATAATAGAAAACGTAAGAGAATACATATATCTAGGTCATAAAATACAAATAGGGAAGGAAAACCAATCGGCTGAAATTCCTAGAAGAATAAGTCTCAGCTGGGCAGCTTTTGGCAAACTCGGATTCATTCTTAAATCCAGTAACACCCCCATAAGTATGAAAAGAAAAGTCTACGAGTCGTGCATCCTGCCAGTTCTTACTTATGGTATTGAAACAACCTCCCTAACATGTAAAGCCATTGATAAGCTTCGGGTTACACAACGAGCAATGGAAAGGGCTATGCTGGGAATTAGTTTACGAGATAGAGTTCCAAATGAAGAAATCAGAAAAAGAACGAAAATAACAGATGTGAGCAAACGAGTAGCGTAGCTAAAATGGAGATGGGCTGGACATATCGCAAGACATGACATAAACAGATGGACATACAAGATAACAGCATGGTGGCCAAGAGAGAACAAGAGAAGTGTTGGCAGGCCCCAAAAGAGATGGCGTGACGACATCCAGAAAATTGCCGGAAAAAACTGGATGGGGATCGCTACGGACCGACAGAAATGGAAAAATATGGAAGAGGCCTACATTCAGGAGTGGATGAAAACGGGCTGATATGAATGAATGAATGAATGAGAATACCCTTAATTTAAGCCTTCCTCGATTAGTTGTAAAAGGCCAAAAAAAATAAATAAAAATTTTGCAAGTCAATTATTGATTGAAAAATACCCTTTTTGCTATTTTTATTCTTAAACCACTGATTTTTATATAAGTTGATCAGTAGATTTGTTGCTAAGATACCTTAATATGTTTACAAAAACACGTCCTACGCTAATAAAATTCCTACATTTGTTAGTGTTTTAGAGATCGTACAAAATGAAATCTATTCTTTCTATTAACATGTGATAAAAATTCCAAAAGTTAAGGAATAATCCTTGATTCTTTGCTTTGAAAAATTTAGTACTTGATGTTTATAAACAAATAGAGCTAGAGCACCGCCCACAGATTGTACGAGTTTCCAACTCAGATATATGAATAACTACAGTACCTATAACTTTGTAATAAAAATTATTGCATAGAAAGCTTACCTTAGTTTGTCGAAGTGAAGAAGCTATTTTTGTGACTTCGAAGTGGCCTTCCTAAAAAATTCGAGTCATCTAAGTTAAGCTCTACTAATCATAAGCTATACTGTAAACCTCTCAACAAGCCTTTATTAACAATATAAAATCAACCTTTTTTTCCCAAGGCTTTATTACACTTGAATATAAATAAGATGGACATGCAGGATTTACTGAAAACTCCAAATTTACAGGAACTTCAATAATTTTCAGCATGATTCTTCTATTACATTTATTAAATTAATATAAGATTTACGTTACTTTTAGGAATGGTTTTCGTTAACGGATTTGCTCTGGGACGGTATATAGCATTAGGACCACAACGAACACTTTATCTTCCCGCGCCATTTTTAGTTAAAGGAGATAACGAAATTACCTTCTTTGAGCATTTCTATGCTCCAGAGGATGGATTGGTTACATATGCCGATGAATTGTTATATGAAGATGTTTATTAAAAAGACAAAGTTATATTGTGAGACAAATAAATAACCGAAAAAAAAATCGTATTATTATTTTACGAAATAACGTCGATAAAATTTTCAATTAAGAATTATCGTTTAAAGTGTGAGTTACACTTCTATATAAAAATGTTAATGTCATTTTTCAAACCTTGTGGATTCATCTTCAATTTTACTTACTAAATCGAGTGTATCAATGAAATAAAAATGGAGTTTTAAATGACTTTTTTTACGAATACTGTGAAAGTTTGAAATTAAATGGCTAAAGGGTGTCTCAGAATGTTTTTCGTTTTTGATTCTTAAAAAATAAAACATCAGAATTATTTCAGACTTGTTTAATTCCTGTTGAATTATAAAGCAGTTTTTGAATATTTATATATGAAAAACAATCATTCTTAAATACGCACCATCTGCTTCTTCACAATCATTAAACTTAGAACTGAAATTTTGAGTCACTCGCTGGCTCCACAGAAAAAAATCAACAGGTGTTAAATCTGGACTTCGCGGTAGCCACTTGATGTCCCCTCGGCGACTTATCACTCTTTCAGAGGATAAATCATAAGGAGCTGCCAGAGAATGATTCGTGATGTGGGGAAGTTGCTTCATCTTGTTGAAAAAAATGTATTCCCGTTATAGCCAATCTGGTTTTGCATTTCTGGAGCCAAAAAATCTGGATTTAATGGCAATAGTAGTGTATATATGAGAGAAGGAAAGAGGAGGATGAGTAAGAAGAGTAAATCATCAACACTTTTCATCCTCGTCATCTTTTCTTCTCTCATTATACTTTTCAAAAAACCTCGTATCATCAACACTTTTCACCCTCCTCCTCTTGTTGTCGAATTATCTCGTATACATTCGAGTTACTTCGTATACATTCGAGTTACTTCATATACATGTTAACATGACCTTGTATCCCTTCTTTAAATTTTGATTGCAAAAGCAACACTTTACCAGCTTAAAACATACTAAAATGAAATATGTCTTCTGCTTCTAACGAAAGTGAATTAAATTTATTAATTCAAAAATTTTATAAAAAATGTAAAAGTTCTGCTTTTGAGTTCGAACATTATGCAGTTGATAGTGGTCCATCTTGGTTTCAATATTATTTGGATATATCCAAAAACCATTTAGAGGTTGTGAAATTGTGCGAAAGTTATTTTTAAAACAATGATATTGTACAGTTTATACGTGAATTAGTGAAGTTAAATTGGTTTTATGATGAAGTTCGTCATTTAAACCAATATATTAGAGATCCCGTTGTATTAAAAAAACTAATCAAATCGCATGGTGAAGATGATGCCTAAAATTGAAAATTTTTTGAGGGATTATGAAGAGTTCATTATGAACGAAGCATATTCCAGATATTTATCTCTTTTAGTTGAAGAAGAAAGTGAGGGTCAAGATTTATTGTTATATATAAAATATGTTGATCATGCAAATTGCATGCAAAAACGATCGGAATTAACAATCTGAGTGCGACCATGGTTATTTTTAAAATAATAAGGGCCGATTATTCCTTGGCTTGATATGACAGCCCAAATGACAACCTTAAGCGAGTCTAAGCGTTTTTGATGCAGTTTCAGCGGATTTTCGGGAGCTCAATATTTGCAGTTTTGTTTGTTTATGTGGCCATTGATATGGAAATTCGATTGTTCAGAAAACCATATATTACAGAAGCCCCTAAAATCGTTTCTTATTGCGCGCTGTGGTCTCATAAAATGTTCCATTGCTACTAAACATGGAAAGACAGTCAAGCGTAACAGTTAAAACAAAAATGAAAAACATTCTGAGACACCCTGTATATACACACCATTTGAAACTCTGAAAAAATAGTGGAAGAAAATGGTGTTTTTAAGAAAAACCATACCACTTTTGTGAAAAAATATTTATATATTGTTAGAGGGTCGTTAAGATTTGCATTGCTACTGCCTCCCCCATTCCCTCTGCCCAAGAGCTTTGAATTCAGTAAAATAGACTGTCTGCTGCATTAGAAACGTGAATGTCGCTGACTCCTCCTCCCCCCCCCCAATCAACAGCGCTTCTGCTTGTCATACTACGCTGCTTTTTCTTTGGTAATATCGCATCCTAGATCTGTCCCTGCCTTCATTAAATTTAGGTTCGGGATATCTGGACTTTTCATGAAATCAATTAGTTTTTTAAAGGACAGTGCTTCATTGCTTCGGACGTTAACGTGATGCCGTCTAGAAAGTTAAGTCCCTTGCAGAACAATGTCATGCATTCGCATAACAGGTGTTTCTTTGTTTAGGCTGCACGGCCTCAGAAGTAGCAAATATCGCTCTCAGTTAGGTCCTTTTTTTAGATGGAATCCCTAATGGCAATGCCTAATGAAGAGATTTTTTACTATTAGAAAATCCTTTTTCCGGGGATCAAGAACCATGCTCACATTCTTTGGAGATAGACGTAAAAATTTATTTACTTAACTGAGACCAGTGTCGCAATTAGCAATGCCCCTGGTGGTAAGGACATGAAGCTAGCGATCTATTTTCGACCACCGTAGTAAATGTATGGATGTTTCGTCACGATACCGGTGGTGGACTCATCAGTGGGATCCACTGGTATCTTTCCCAGACATCCTTGTACTTTCCACAAACTTGGACCTCTATTTAAGTCCAATTTTGCCGGAAAGCGGTGGTAAGATGTTAGGTTCCACAACATGCCCCCCTAAGGCATTTTCTTTCCGGCCTTAACTGTCGGACAGTCCAAGCCGTTAGAAAGCACAGGCCTGAAAAGGAAGTGGAACGGATATCCTCGGTGGTCTTCCAATGGCCGAGTCAGGCTTAATCAAAGCCAACGGCGGCTAAGACCCTCGTCTGCGGCCGTCCCTGCCCGGGCGCCAAGTCGCAATTAGCAATGCCCCTGGTGATAAGGACATGTAGCTAGCGATTTAATTTCGACCACCGTAGTAAATGTATGGATGTTTCGTCCCGATACCGGTAGTGGACTCATCAGTGGGATCTACCGGTATTTTTCCCAGACATCCTTGTACTTTTCACAAACTTGGACCTCTATTTAAGTCCAGTTTTGCCGGAAAGCGGTGGTAAGATGTTAGGTTCCACAACACCAGGCATATTGTTCCACTTTAATTCTATTCGCTTTTGTTTCTAGCTCCGGAGTTCCCCTTTTATGTGTCTCCTTGGTAATCCGCAAACAAATTAGGACTGCGAAAAAGAGTTTCTGCCTCTTCTTTTGCGAAGCTGTTCTCTTCTTCATTTTCTTGTTCCTTGGCACCCGTATGACGATTACTCTGTTATTCTTAGGCAATTGCTTTAGGGCCTCCAAAAACACTTTAAACTTGTAAATGTATGATCTGAAAACTTTTTGCGCTGCTTTATTATCTAATATTATGGATACTTTGGCATTTTTAGTGTTTCTATTCCGGTGCTCTCTGGCACAGATTTGAATTGCATGCCTTTCCGCTTGGATGATGATGGAGAGATTTAGCATGATACTTACATCTTAACCCCCTTTTTCACCTTACATCCGTCAGTAAATCATAACACTGAATCCTTCACAGATCGAGATAATCTCTTTCACACTCGCTTGATACCAATCAATTACTACTTCATAGCTCATGTCAAAGTTATAATAGATGTTTGCCCAATAAAATTACTAGGTCTGAGACTTTCTGAGAATAGTCTAAGGGCATTTGTTGCTGTCGCCCTCATCACAGCTATGTGCAGTGGAGGGAGGTTTATAATTGCCTCTGTTGTTCTGTATTGAGTTGTTACTTACAGTGTCAAGGATCTGATGATCGAGCAATTTGACCATAGATGATTTTAGGTCCTAAATCCCAGGTTTTTCCAAAGATTCTCCGACATGTCCAGCTGCCTTTGGAACAATTAGCAATGATCTAAAAGTCAGCTATTATCAATGATCCATGTTGATTTAACCCTGCATCAGGAAATGCTTTCCCCATTCTTATATCCACTGATGATAAGAGGCGAAGAGAGGAGGGGTGTTTGATGAATCAACATTTCTTCGCTCTGAAATACCATTGTAAATTTAATTTTAAATAGAATTTTACTGTGTTAGATCGATCACCTTTCATCAATAGAAATAAACTCGATCGCGTTGGAAAAATGGTGATTTTTTTGAAAAATTTTCAATCAAATTTATATCGATATGTTGCTTTTGCCTTTTCTTAAATAGTAATCACTTATCGTTACACTTTCAAATTGCAAAATTAGTAGGTCAAAAATGAGAAACAACTAAATTAATCGCAATCATTATGGTATTATGATTAAAATTAGTATATTTCGACTATGCAAATTGTATTAAGAGGGTTATTAGAGCAAGTAGCCAAAATTTTTTGCGAATTTTATTAGTTTCTGAGGAGATAGGACCCTTATTTCATTAGACGTTACAGTGGACATCTTTTGAAAAAAGTACCATGCACCAAAAAGTAAATTTTTTGCTATTTCTGCTGCTTTATCGAAGAATCAGCACATCTTGCTCTTTGCCTTATCTATTTTTTTGAAATGTTTATTTAACGAATTATCGACCGATATTTGTCAATAAAGGATGTGCCATTATCTACAAAAAATAATATTTCATTTATATATACTTAAAGATTATTGTCAAGTGGTTTTTAAATGTGAATACACACTATGTAACAATAATAATATTTTCATCACGTAAACAAAATAACTTTTCATCATAACTGTACGTTAAAGTTCATTAAGAAGCCCTGAAAAATATTTCCAAAGACTGGAAGAATACGCAAATTGTCCTTGTCCTGAAAAACCAAACTTTCAGGTGTTACTGGAGACTTAACCACGGAATCATAACTATCGAAGGAGGAAGCAAAATTAATCAAAAGCTCTATAACCCACAAAAACGCATTGAACGAGCAATAACCAAGCATAAAATACAAAATTTGTACAACATACCGGGTGTCAACGAATCTATTAGACAAGTCATAACTTCTAGAGTATTATGTATATCAAAATGAGAATTGGTATAGGTAAATGTTATGTGAAGAGGGGAGTTTTCGCATATTTTCCACTTTCAGGTCACTTCCCGTTTCACCGGAAATGGCCCCGGTTTTGAATTCTTAAATAGAACACCCTGTATATTTTAACATCTTTGGATTTCTGAGACAATTCTAGATCAAAATGTGACATTTTAAAAACTTTTTACGTCTACTTCATTTTTTTAGAGCCACTTTTAAAATTGCATCTAGGTGGCCATGATCGGACGCAAACTAATCTAACGGCCTTAGGTGATGTCAAAAAAATACAATCGCAAAGTTTTAGTGACTAGTATGAAAGACAGGAATTGGATTAAAAATTTAACAAAATTAACAAAAACCTAACAAAATAAACTAATAACTTAGACGACGCACTTAAAATGTTTGAAAGTACAATAGCTGAATTTGTTAAAAAGTTTAGTGTAGTAAATGTTCAAAGTGCATTCCTTCTTTTCCAAGACACATTTCAGCTCATTCAATTGTTTCTCTCAACACGTTTTATAGCATTTGGGGCGTTATACTTCTAAATGCCCGTAAAATTCTTTCTTCTAATATTTTCATATTTTCATATTCAAGAGTAGCTGGGGCTGCTCCATAGTAAACCCTTTTTTTAACATATCCCCAGACGAAATCGAGCACAGTCCGGTGAGCGGGCTGGCCATCGTACCGGACCATTGGTTGCAATAATTCGATTATTAAAATGCTCTATTAAATAATTAAGAACTTCTCTAGTATTGTGAGGCGGTGCTCCATCTTGTTGAAAATAAATTCGCCGTAAAACTGCTAAAGGTATATCACTGAGATGATTTTCGATTTCATTTTAAAGAAAACCTAAGTATCTAACCCCTGTTAACTGACACTGAAACAATATTGGCCCAATTATTCTGTTTCCAACGATACCAGCCAAGACATTGACGCCAAATCTTTCTTGAAAATTGCCCTCTCTCATTTCATGTTGATTTTATTGGGCCCAGTACCGAGTATTTTGCTTATTGAACATACCATTATTTGTAAATCGGGATTCGTCGAAAAATAGAATAAAATCGATAAAATTTGGGTTAACTCTATGATTTTGAAGCAGCCAATCACAAAACACTACCCGTCTATCGCCATCCTCAGTATACAAATGATATAACTGATGTTTAAATGCTCGATATCCATGCTTTTTCAGTATTTTTCTTGCTGATTCATAACTTATTTGCAGTTCTGGACTAATTTTTTTTAACGAAACTGTTTTATCAACCTCAACCATAGCAAGTACGTTAATCTCAGTCTCTTCATTTATGATAAACCTCTGTTCCGCCTCTTGATTTCCTATTTGCCTAAAACGAGTCTCGACATACAGAAAATACTGATGGGCTAGATGTTGCCGATTCGGATATCTATGAGCATACAACTCGGCAGCATTCCTTGAATTTCTATGACACTCTCCAAATATTAATAACATATCCACTTTTTCACTTTGAGTATACATTATTTTAACGAAAATTTAAACTAAACGAAAATTCAGAAACTTTTACGTCTGTTCTTAGAGCGTATGTCACTGTCATTATCTACTTAAGTGAGTGCTTTGTTTTCCAAAGAATTCGTGATAAAAACAGTTGCAAATTATTATGCATCATGGCTGTCCATGGCGCACTTGTCATAAGTAAATAAATTATCTAGTATTTTACTTAATAATATTTAATTTTTGTTCTTATGTCTAATCCAATCGCAAATAAATTAGTACCATTAGATTTGTCAAAGAATGCTTTTTTCGAAAAGTAGTTGTCAAAAAGGGGTCGCCATTTGAAAATTAATAGTTAGAAATGAAAACGTAATTTTGTCAACTTGTTTTATTCCTGTCTTTCTTACTAGTAACTAAAACTTTGCGATTGTATTTTTTTGACATCACTTAGATTAGTTTGTGTCCGATCATGGCCACCTAGATGCAATTTTAAAAGTGGCTCTAAAAAAATGAAGTAGACGTAAAAAGTTTTTAAAATGTCACATTCGGATCTAGAATTGTCTCAGAAATCCAAAAATGTTAAAATATACAGGGTGTTCCTTTTAAAAATTCAAAACCGGGGCAATTTCCGGTGAAACCGGAAGTGGCCGGAAAGTGGAAAATATGCGAAAACTCTTCCCTTCATATACCATTTACCTGTACCAATTCTCATTTTGATACACATAATACTCTAGAAATTATGACTTGTCTAATAGATTCGTTGACACCCGGTATATAATAAAACTAGAAATTCCCATTGAAAGAATGATTACAAGAAACAACAAAATTATTAAGAAAATGAAAGATAAAATAAATGTCTCTTATTTCAAGATTGAAATTAGACAGTATTACAATAAAAATATTATGGAATTCAGAAAGAGACATAGATATAAAATGAAAGAGAGAAAGAGAGAGAGAGTTACATTTATAATTTTTATTTGAATTTTACAAATAGATCTCAATGAATGATATTTCACTCGTTACGTCAAAGAATGTTTTTTTTTTATATAAATAATACACTTAAAGATTAATTTCAAGTGATTCTCGAATTAAATAAAATATTCATAAAATTATAATACAACTTTGTGAATAGTAGATTTTAACCATGGCTTTAAGTGCAGGAGGTTTAAATTCTGTTTCGGCAAATTTGCCTACAAATTACGAATATTATACTTCGGATGGAATTCAGTATGGGTTAAATGCAAATCAAAGTTATTTTACTCTTAATGACAAGCTTATTAGAATTTACAGTGGAGCCATGCATTACTTCAGGGTTCCCAGGGCATATTGGAGAGATCGATTGAAGAAAATCAGAGCGGCTGGTTTAAATACAGTGGAAACATATGTGCCTTGGAACTTGCATGAACCAGAATCTGGTAAGTATTATGAATTAAAATTTAAAGTTCTAATTAACTGATTTGGTAGTTACAATTTTTCATTTATTAAATTATAATAAAATAAGTTCGTTCCAATTACGTAAACCAATTTTGGTTTTCTTAGCTGTTATTTGGGACATTTTTCTTTCTCGCAATAGAGTAAGATGTTAGTTATTATAACGTTTACTCATAAATTATAATTATATAAAATTTTTATAAAAAAAATTGAACCAACTTCTAAAAGCGCGCTATAAACTGAAAAATATTACCCTATAGTGTGATACATCATTTTAAAGGACGTACGATCTGCTATCCAACGATGTCAAAAAAAATTAAGTTAATAGACGTTATAGGCAATTAGGATGCAAAAATGTGTGTTAAATATAAGCAGTTTATTCAGTTTTATTCAGTTGAAGAAAATTATTTTATTAAATGTTCAAAATGTGCGCCGTTATTAGCGAGACAATAAAAAAGCCTATTTTGAAATTCCCCACGAACATTGGCAAGGGTTTCTCTGCTAATTCCTTTACATTCCCGAACAATTCGATCTTTTAAATCGTCAATATTTTCAGGTGGGGTTTTATAAACCTTGCTTTTTAAATACCCCCAAAGAAAAAAGTCTAGAGGGGTTAGGTCTGGAGACCGTGCTGGCCCTTCAATTGCACCACGTCTGCCAATCCACGTCCCTGGAAAATGTTCATCAAGCCACTCTCGAATTGCCAAAGCGTAGTGCGGGGGAGCTCCATCTTGCTGGAAATGCAAATTATTTTCATTTAGTACCATAACAGCATTTTCATCCACTTGATTTTCTAAAGATTGCACAATGGCAGGGTATATTGTGTTTTCTAAAAGGTTTAAATAAATTTGCCCAGTTAAATTATCTTCCAAAAAAAATGGCCCGATGATTTCATTGCCATAAATTCCTGCCCACACGTTAATTTTTTCTGGATATTGAGTATGCCCTTCTCGGAAAAGGTGCGGATTTTCATTATCCCAGTATCTGCAGTTATGTCTGTTAACCAGTCCATTTAGAAAAAAAGTTGATTCATCACTAAAGCAGATATTCTTAGGTAAATGGGGGTCCTCGTCAATTCGTTGGCACATTAATTCGCAAAATTGAATTCTCCTATCAAAATCGTCTTCTCCGAGTTCTTGAAGAATTTGAATTTTGTAGGGAAAAAACTTATTTTGTTTTAAAACTTTATGCACAGAGCCAGCAGAAATGTTGGTTAAATCTGCGACCTTTGAGATGGATAAAGTTGGATCTATTGCAAACTGTCCTAGTACCTCGATTTGGCATGTTTCATCTACAACCCTTTTCTCAATATATTTTTTATTACAAACGGATCCCGTTTCTTCAAACTTTCGTACCAATTCGAGTACATATTTATGGCCCACGTTTTTGTCTTGATGCCTCTCGTTAAATGCTCTGGCGGTTCTACGAGCGCACCGATCTTCAGCTCCATAGAGAAAAATTATTTCTATTCTTTCGGCTAGCGTATACACCGTTTATATTCACGTTTCAACTAGGCGTCACAATGACAATTTTAACAATAATAAACAACTGGTGTTTAAAGATCTTAAAAATTTTATTTATTGCAGTGATTTTTTGTACCTATCAGGTACCGCAAAAAATATCATTGAAATAAATACACTAGATTGATTAGACTGCAATGAATTTTGCGATGAATTTTAAAACAGGCTTAGTTTTTTTCTCGCAAATATTTTAACTGTTTATTATTTTAAAAAAATATTTATTTTAAATTTAAAATAATATTTTACTCTATGAAGTAGCCATTTGACATAATAAAGTTTAATGTGATAAGGTGTCTATTATTACCACACATCTTTTCTTACTATTCGCTTGTACATCAACAGATTTTGTTTTTTTTTATTGGCTAAATAGGAGATAGTATGCCCTTTAAAATGATGTATCACACTATAGAGTAATCATTTGACATACTAAAGTTCGAGGCCGATATATTATGCATTATTACAAGACATTTTTGCACACTGTTCGCTTGTACGTCAACCGATTTAATTTTTTTTATACGGTTGGATAGACAATTTTATGCTGCTTACAATGATGTGTCACAAGGTGGGGGTTCCCATTTGACATATCAAAGTGAGGTTAGCTGGAGGTGAGGAGGTGATTGACAGACTTTTAACAAATGCAAAATTAAACTTCCCCCTGTATATCTAAATTGACGTGTTTTTTCTTTTTTTTTAATTTTTCTATTTAACAAAGTTATTAAGGATGGTTCGTTTTGAAATGAAGGCACTGTATATTAGTAGTTATTTATTTTAATTTGGCGTCGACTTCAAAAATTTCAATTTCATATAGAAATGTATAGTTATTTTTCACTTTTTAGCGCATTTTTAGAAGTCGGTTCAATTATCTTTATAAAAATTTAATTTTTCGATTTTTTCTTTTGAATTTATTATGATATCCATAAATTATTTGAACTAAGTACTAATCGAGGTTAGTGTATCTTGCAATGACTTCAACGTGGCAAAAAAGTACTCATTTTATCCAAAGTTGTAAATCACCCTAAAATGAACCACTAAAAATTCTTTGACTTTTAGAGTTCTCCAAATATCAGTGAAATTGTGTCAAACAAATATTTAGCCTGTCATAGTAAATCCACTATCTTAAATTTCAAATTAATTTAATATTGGTAATATAGGCCCCAAAACCTTCCAATATCGATATTAAAAGAACTTGACACGTAAATTTCTTAGCCCGATATATTTTATACGGCATATTGGGTTTCTATACGCCCCAAGAACCCCGCAATGTCAATTTTAGACAAAATCGGAAAATATAAAATTTTCAGTCCCTCATATTGTATCTTATCAACCTGATAGTTGTAAAAAAATTACTCATATTCGTAACACACGACCCCGAAACCCCCCTAATACCAAATCTGAAAAAATGCTAATAAGGTAAAATTTTCAACCCGCCATATTGGCGGATGCCATATTGAATATCAAAAAAATAATTTTAACGTCTTAATCTAATCTAAATCTAAATCCTTCAAAGTCCACTAGTATCAATTTTGCTTGAAATCGGGAAGTTTAAAATTTCTAGACCATCATATTACATCTGAAATATCAGATTTTCTTAAAATAATTTTATATTTGCTATTTATATCCTCAAAAACGATTCAGTCCCATCTTTGAACAAAATCGAAAAATGTAAAAATTTTAGCCCGCTATATTTAGATTCGCCATGTTGAATCCTGAAAAAATACTTTTAAATTCATAATTTACACCCTGAAGAATCTCTTATATCAGTTTTGAAGAAAATCGAAAAAGACTGATTTTAGACAAAATCCAGGGATGTGGAATCTCTAATCCCGCCTTCTTGGATTCGCTATATTTAATTTTTTTAATTAATTTTACATTCGTAATGTGCGATCCCAAAAACTTTTCCATAATAATTTTGAAAAAATGGGATAAAATTAATGTTATCCACCGTATTGGATACGCCATATTGAATTTTTTAAAAATAAATTTAGATTCGTTATGTGTGACCCGGAAAACTCCCCCGTACCAATTTTGCAGAAAATCGGACAAAATTGATTTTTTTGTCCGCCATATTTAATTTTTTTTAAATATTTTGGATTCGTTATGTTCGACCTTGAAAACTCCCCACATCAATTTTGGAGAAAGTCGGATAAAGTAACATTTTTTTGTCCGCCATATTGCATCTGCCATATTGAATTTTCGGACAAAATTAATTTTTTTGTCCGCCGTATTGTCAGCGCCATCTTGGATTTGATTGCACCAATTTCATCCAAAAAAATATGGGACTACCACAGCAACTTCCTGAACATAACGTTAAAAATTTTATTCAAATCGGTGCCGCCGTTCCGGAGTAATCGGTGTATATACAAAAAAAATTCATAGGCGACGAATTGAGAACCTACTTCTTTTAGAAGTTGGTTAAAAATATATATTTTATACTCTAATTTCTTTCATATCTTTAAGAAAGAATTTTAAATCCCTCAGCTAAAATGTCCGAATTGTTTAATTATTATTCATTTAAAAATTCACGAATTCAGTTTTTTAAGAGTTAGAGTAAATTTTTAGTAATTTATTCAAAAGCATAATAATGAGAACACAGGTACATAAAAGATATATGTTTCGTCCCACAGATTAGATCACTTATTTCATATATTGAGTCATTGAATCCATTCCCAGTTTTAGTTCACCACCACTATGTCAGAGCTTTTGTCAAATCGTAAACAAAACTACATAAAAGATATATGTTTCGTCCCACAGATTAGATCACTTATTTCATATATTGAGTCATTGAATCCATTCCCAGTTTTAGTTCACCACCACTATGTCAGAGCTTTTGTCAAATCGTAAACAAAACTACATAAAAGATATATGTTTCGTCCCACAGATTAGATCACTTATTTCATATATTGAGTCATTGAATCCATTCCCAGTTTTAGTTCACCACCACTATGTCAGAGCTTTTGTCAAATCGTAAACAAAACTGGTTAAAAATCAATCAAAAAAGAAGTGAAATTCGCAAAAATAGCAGATTTTAGAACATGGTTTATTATATTCATTCAAATAATACCGGAAATGGAAGCAGTAACCCTATATATATCAGGCGCGGATCCAAGGGGGGGGGGGGGCGGTGGGGGCGATCGCCCCCTCCCCAAGAGTTTCGAGTTTAGGAAAATGGACCCGATTTTTCCTCTTATACTACAGTTTATTTAAGAACTAGAGAGAGTAATAAATCATTTTTTACCCTTTTTCTCTTCGCAAACTACCTGTGTTCTTTAGTCTGGTGTCTTTAGCGTAATCTGTTAGACTAGGTCTATAATAATGGACTAAAATGTAGCCTTATTCTCTCAAAAAATTCAAAGTTATAATTTAAATACTTACAAAATATCCATTGTCAAAAATACAAAAAGTTAAACATATATCAAAAAATAAATTCGTCCATATAATATTAAAATATTTTTGGGGCTATTGGCCATTTTATTATTAATTAAAAACATTTTTAGGGTATTTAACGTTTCAGTTTATTTATTTCTTAAACCATCTGCAGAATTACAATTAAACACTAAAAAGGGATTCAAATGTAATTACTTTTTATTTGTTGTAATTAAAATTAGACCTACTTATTTTTATTTCTATTGTACTGATATCTTAATTTAATTTACTTTATTATATGGAAATATGATAGCCCCAAAAAAATAAGATAAACATGATAATTCTACACGCTTAAGAAAAGAGACAAATACAATAATAAAATAATAAAAAACTTACGGCTAATTAGAATTAAATAATTATAAAATTAAAGAGCGGGGCACACTAAAATAAAAATATATAAAAAAATTAAAAAAACATATAAACAACATTAAAAAATAAAATACAACAAAAACAAAAATTTAAATAATAAATTGTGTTTACACTAGTAAACATTACGTATTTAATTCCTAATCAAAGTCAGTGAAACTATCTTCGTTCAAATTAATTATAATTGGTTCGCTATCTCATCGATCATGAGAGTTCTCACATTTTGTTTTATTCATTTATTATATGGATTTTTCCCAATTTTCTGCAATGACTTTATTCAAAAAAATCTTTCAAAAGTTTAGTTAAATTACTAATTGTGTTAATTGTGTTATTTCTAGCAACTCTACCTTTTACTTGAGAGAGATATTTACTTCTCCAACGGACAGTTTCCGGACGATCTATAGGAACAGATTTTCTATCTGGTTTTTCCCAACAAAAATTAAGTTCTCTGAGCAATTTCCAGAGATCAGTTCTTTTTTAGTTTCAGGTAAATTGCGATCTTCATTGATTTTGGGATCTGCTTCTCATAATAAAATATATATAACCCTTTTAATTGCAGTTTTCATCTCTTCTTCCAATGAGGTTTTTCGTCTGCCTGTGATCGAATGTGGCGTGGGAGTAATAACAATTCCAGTCGTTTTTTTCTCCTTCAGTACTCGGTACACAGTAGATTTTCCAACTCCTGTCATGTTGGAACACATATCAATAGAGCTTGTAACATTATTATCTAGATATTGATATCTTAAAGCATCATAAACATTCATCGTAATAAGTTTTTCGTTGAGGAAAAAAAACAAGATAAATCACTAAGAACAAACTGTAAGGTGTACTTTGCTCACTGACAGAAATTAAATTAAATTATCAGAAATTTTATGTTGCAGTAAATTTATAAAATATATTTAAATATAATGAAATATAATTAGATTTAAGGCAGTTCTCAGTTACCTGCGGCACTGGAGCAGGTACGTTGGAGGTTTCGGTAACGGTTTTATTACTCTCTCTAATTCTTGAATAGAGTATAGGAATGTGTATGCTTGCGATCGCCCCTCCCCCTCCCTCCCTAGAGCTTTGAGTTCAGGAAAATAGAACCCATTCTGCCTTTTATATTAGGAATGAGTATGCTGCTTACACCCCCCCCCCCCCCGTTGACAACTTGTTTTTCTTGCCATACTGTACTTTTGATATATATATATATATATATATATATATATATATATATATATATATATATATATATATAGAAAATGAGTGACCTGATCTGTAGAACGAAACATTTGTGTACATCTGTGAACATGAACCTAATAGATTCATGGTTGGCTTAATGGATTATATTCCTCAGTTCAATTATGTTTGTTGCTTTCGTTTCCTGGTAATTGATATTCAGTGTCGTCACATCATTTTCCATTTCCTTTCTCCATCTCGCTTTAGACTTTCCCTTAGTCTCTTTTCTTCAATTGAAATAGTTCCCAGTATCTCTGCTATTCTAGATTATGCCATTCTTTACGCATGGCCCAGCGAACTTAGTTTCTGTAACTTCACTACTGCTATTATGTTGTGTTTAGCATATGGTTACTTTAACTTTGTATTTTTTCTTCACATCTTTACATGTTTATAGCTTTTCCACTCTTAGACTTGAAGTTTTGTCAATTTTTCTTTTGTTAATGTTTATATTTTACATGCATATGTAACGATTGGTCTTATCATTTATTTCTGCACCCCTGGATATATTTTTATTTCTTAATGACCCACTCAGAGCATATACGCAGCAGTTTTCAGACATTATTCTTTTTTGGATCTCTTCCCCAATGTTTAATTTAATGAGAATATGATTCTCAAATATTCGAATCTTTCATCCTTTTCAAAATTATTAGTTTTTCCTAATACCGCCTTTGAATCTTTTCTAATAAGTATCTTATAAGTAGTATATTTTTTAGGAAAATATGATTTTGGAAGTGGCGGTTCGGAATATGAAGATTTTCTTCATTTGGATGAATTTTTGAATACAGCCAAGGAAGAAGATTTGTTTGTTATTTTACGTACAGGTCCATACATTTGTTCAGAATATAATTTTGGTGGATTTCCCGCTTGGTTGTTACGAGAAAAAACTATGGGATTTAGAACATCAGAACCAACGTACATAAAATATGTTACCAGGTAAAAAAATATTTTATATAAGAGTAAGTTTGTTAGATTAGATCGATAGCATTCTGACAATTTTAAGGTGAGGAATATTGTAGTTTTTTGCTATTGAGAAAACAGAGAACCAAGTAACATTAGTTTTAAATGCACAATGATTACGGATCAACGTCATAAGAACGCATGGTTTTCAATATAGTAAAGCCGCAACAATGCATGTAATAAAAGATATTTTAAGAATATTTGGACATTCCAATAGATTTAACAAATTTAAATATTTATTAGTCATTTATTTGTTATTGTGAAAAAAAACTCTAGTACTGAAGCATGTACCTGTTTTAGGTACTTTAATGTTTTACTTACCTTACTGGCAGCATTTCAATTTACACAAGGAGGACCGGTTATTGCTTTCCAAGTGGAAAACGAATATGGAAACCAGGAAGCTGGAGCAGCATTTCAACCTGATAAAGTATACTTAGAGCAACTTCGTCAACTATTTCTTAAAAATGGAATTGTGGAGCTACTGGTGACATCAGATAGTCCTTTATCTCATGGAACAAAAGGTAATAATGTAAAATTTTTAAACCTTAGAGAAAAATCTTATTTATATTATATGTGGAAAAATTTAGTCTAGTATGAGTGAAACACGCATAAGGTCAGCGTTCCGTAGCAGCTTTTTTTGTTGAAAAGCATATTGATACAGTTTTATTTTGAAATATCTTTGAACGATACTGTTTCATGCCAATTTTCATTGAAGGTTTTAACAATAAAAACAAATAAAAACAAATTCTTTAACAGTACCTTACTATTTTTGTAATAAATTTTGAACGAAAAAAGATAGATCCAAGTGCAGGTCTGTATGTATATAAATTATATATTAAAAAACAATTCAATTAAAAAAACAAGTTATTGACGTGGCTTTAAGTATTCATTCAAACCATAGAGCTCGAGACTACAAAGGTAATTGAAGAAACTGTCCTTAAAGCGCTTAACATTCGCAAATTCTTAATTTCTGGTATAAGAGAATTGTATAGGACTATACATTATAATAGAGGCTTTGCTCTGTTAGTGTAAGTGAGTGGACTGGTATGTTGAATGTATTTTTTCTCCTAGTATTATACGAATGAGATATTTCAAGCTCTTTGAATTACATTCATAGATATAGAGTGTAGCCGCTGTTAATAAATTGTAGTTTTTAAATTGTCCTCTACATGACATATTATAAGTTAATTTTAAATTGATACAAAGAGCTCTTTTCTGTACTTTAAACACCTTTTCCGAGACAGGTGCTTCTCCCCAGAAGAATACACTGTATTGTATAACAGAATAAAAATTTGCATAATATACTGCCTTTGAGACAGTAAGGCTAATATTCCTAGATACCATTCTCAAAGAGTAGCAAACACTCGAAAGCTTACTACACAAAAAGTTTATACTGCTATCGCCTGTATTGATCTTTGTGTTATCTATTGTGACTGAGCATGGCAAAGCAACATTTCTTTGAGATGTTTTAAAATTAACACATTGAGTTTTTTCATTACTGAAATGCAGATGATTACAAGAAAACCAGAATTTAAGTTGTCTAAAATTGTCATCTATTTGGTTTAAAAGCTTTGGGATCGATATATTTTTAACAAGGAGATGATTTGTGTCATCTGCATAGTTAAAAAGAATATTACAGTCTTCTTCTTCTTCTTTAGGTGCCATGTCTGTATTCAGACGTTGGTGGCATGTTTACAATTTCCTGAAATCTTTCTCTATCGGCTGCTGCGCGAAATAGTTCTTTTACCGTGCAATCACACCACTGCCTGATGTTACGCAGCCATGAAAGCTTCTTTCGGCCTATCCATCTTTTTCCTTCCACTTTTTCTTGTATTATAAGGCGAAGTAGCTGGTATTTAGGTTCTCTAATTATGTGACCGAAGTATTCTGTTTTCCGCCTCTTTATAATGTTCAAGAGCAGTCGATCTGTATCCATCATTCTGAGAACATCCTCTTTGGAAGTATGCGAAACCCATGATATCTTTAGGATTCGACGGTAGCACCACAATTCGAATGCTTCCAGTTTGTTTAGCGTTGTGGTTTTTAGTGTCCGTGTCTCGCAACCGTATAATAGAATAGTCCATACATAGCATTTCAGGACCCTTTTACGAATATGCATTGATAGGTTCCTGTTGCATAGAACTGGTTTCCATGTCATAAAGGCCTTCCGTGATATTTCTATCCTAGCTATTATCTCTTCATCTGAGTCCCCATTTACATTCAACCAACTGCCAAGGTATTTGAAATGGTTTACACGCTCTATCCTCTTCCCATCGAGCCAAAGTTGAAATTCATCTACAGTAACCACTTTGTTTTTGAGATGTTGATTTTAAGGCCTCTTTGGCAGCTCGCTTCATTGACTAGGTTTACTAATGTTTGGAGATCCTTGATGCTTTCTGCAAAAATGGCCCTATCATCAGCAAATCTAATATTGTTGATTACTTCTCCGCCTAGTTTTACTCCTTCTTGTCTGTCATCCAAAGCCTCCCTAAAGATTTCTTCAGAGTATACATTAAAGAGACAGGGTGACAGAACGCAACCCTGTCTTACTCCACGTTTGATGGGTAGGTTTTGAGTACGACTGTTTTCAATTTGGATAGAGGCTACTTGATTGTAATATAGATGTTTTAGCAGTCTTATATCGTAGTGGTCTAGACCTGCTGCTTGTCAAAGTCGATGAAACAGACGTAGATGTTCTTTCGGAATTCACAGCTCTTTTGTAGGAGAACGCGCATACAAAATAGTGCCTCTCTTGTTCTTAGACCATTTCTAAATCCAAATTGCTTATCACTCACTCTATTTTCGCATAAAAGGAATATTACAGTAATCAGGGTTTATTGTTGGGAGATCATTTAAAAAAATTACAAGAAACAATAGTTTCTGAATCTCAGCTTAAAAATACTATCTAATTGAAGTGCTATTATTAAGATGTGAACAATATACTTACCACAGGATGATACTGTATTTTATCCATTAAGCCACATTTTAAACAGGGGTTTTAATTGTTATGCAGAACAGAGTTTTAATTTGAACGAATAAATTAGTGAAAAAAGATGCTTAGGCCTCCATTGGGCCCTTTATATGCCACCATAGCTGCAGGTCATTCGAGGCCGATCGCCTTTGCGAATCCAAGCAGCCACGACAGTTGAACTTGCCGAACTGCTTCCGGTAACAAAAATGTATCTCCGAAATATCTCTATCTCAGCCCGTTGAGTGCTGGGCACTCTCTGAGGACATGATCAACAGTTTCATCCTCCTCCAAACACCATGTGCACATCGGGTCGTCTTCGACACTGATGCTATGAAGATGGCCCCTGAGGTGATAATGTTTCGTCAACAATCCCACCACAATTCGCAGCTCTGTCCTTCCCAAGGAGAGAAGCTCCTTAGTACGCCCTGCGCTGGGCCCAGTTTTATATTCCTTAATACAACTTAATCCAGGAGCTCCCCTCCACGTTGCTTCACAGCGACGATTTTAAATCCCTTTTGCCAGTAGCAATTGAGACAGGTAGTATTGATTGGGGTCCATACGGTTCAGTTACCGAACCCAATTTGGCCAGACGGTCTCCTTCCTCATTCCCGCGTATACCTGAGTAACTCGGGACCAATACGAGTCTAACTGTGCAGCCGTTCCTTGTCATACCACTCAGTACGTCCTTGCACTCAGACACCACTCGCAAAGTTACGACATTGGATTTCAGTGCCAATATCGCAGCCTTACTGTCTGAGCATATATTTAGTACCCTATTCCTGTCTAGATCCCTCTCACAGAGGTGAGCGCGCTGCAGAATAGCATAAATCTCCCCTGTTAAGATTGTCCGAGAGGGTAGTACTCTCTGACTCCTGTGCTCCAGCCGAATACTTCGTCTCCATCTCTTTCATCTTGTCGAGATCCATTAGTATAACACCAGGATCTATTCTTCGGAAGATTTTGCTCTCCCTCCCAATTCTCTCTACTTGGCAGAAACATCTCCAGGGAGAGATTAGGTTTTAAAAGTGACGTGATGTAATCTGTCCGCATTGGGAGTGATGGACATCTCTCCACCGCGCTTTTCCAGACACCGGAGTAGCCGCCCGAGTTTTAATTTATTATTTAATTAGACTAAAGTCAGTGATAAGTTCAATTACGACCTACTTTTTCCGCGTAGTGTACAGTTATTTTAAAAACAATTACTAAATTTTTACACGATGCACATTTTGTTTTTTATACAGGAACCTTACCGGGGCTGTTATTGCAAACAGCGAATCTAGGTGCAACAGTTAATGAACAGCTGGATAAGTTATTAGAGTTACAGCCAGGAAGGCCCCTAATGGTGATGGAATTTTGGATTGGCTGGTTTGATTTTTGGGGCTCCAACCATACTGGTAAAAGTGATGAGAATACTCGGAAATATTTAGGTCAAATTTTGGACCGAAATGCTTCTTTTAATACCTACATGTTTCACGGCGGTACAAACTTTGGCTTTAACAATGGTGCTAATGTAGGTAGGTTTATTATTAAAGTTCAGAATTAATTTTAGATAAAACTTAATGGCAAGCTTAGTGGAGAATTAGGGAAACATACTGCTTACTTTTTTTAATATCCTGTTCTAAGAAAAATAATATTTCTCTCTTAAATAAACAGAGATTTGAAAAATTTCAGTATTTCTGCCAGTTTTGTATTTGAATAATTTCCTCTTTTTCCAAAGGTATATGGTTTTCCTGTAGATAGTTAATATGTTGCTATATTTCATAAAACATTGTACAATCTATTAATATTCATTAAATATTAATATTTATACAAAAAATGACGCAAATATGCAAGATTGTTATATGTTAAGTGTGATTTTCACATATATTCCTTATACAATAAAATCAATATTTATCGTGAACAATTGAATGACTTGGTTCTTTAAAAATAATTATTTAATGCCTTCATATTAGTCATCAACACTTTAATTCTTAAAACTGGATACCTACGATATCATCATACTTATAACAAAAATGATAATTCACCGACCTCTTACAAGTAATATTATTTTTTGCAGGGAACGGATTAATCGACAACTCGGGATTTAAAGCAATAACTACTAGTTACGATTATGATTCCCCTCTAACAGAGAATGGTGCCTATAGAAATAAATATTATATTGTCAAAGAACTGGTGGCTGCTGCTAATCCAATAAAAACATACGTTCCTGAACCACCAGAAATTATTCCACCCGTAGTTTATAATTCTACGAAAATTCAAAAAATATTACCGTTTAAAACTTTATTAGAAAAGAATGCTCCAGTAAAATTACACAGCAAGAATGTTATATCAATGGAGAATCTTGATATAAACAATCATTCGGGACAAGCTAATGGATATATTGTATATCGAAAAGAGAATGTCGACCTGAGTGAAAATTCTGTTTTGATAATAGAAGGTAGGTTAATTTCTTAAATGCTGCGAATTTTAAAAATTAATTGTTATTTATAATATTTCTGGCTATAATTATTTGATATTAATTTAAAGTTATATTGTCTAACATTTATTGAAAAAATTACTCCTCATACACACTATGGTGGTACCCATCGTACAGTTCTAAACTATATTACTTTAACGAATTTACTTACTACGATTAACATATTTTTCTAAGTTTAATATTTTTTTGATAGATACAATTATGAGACTGAATTAGCAACAATGTAAAATTCTTCATGGTCATTTTATATAATAAAGGAATTAATTTTTCCTGAACCATTAAATATGTTTTTAGTTGGTTATTTTCTTGGGAATATGGTTGATTTTTATACTGAAACTACATATATAAAATAGTCATACTTATTGTATATATATTTTTATTTTTCAGGACGTTTCGATTCTTTGGAATCTTTTTTAACTGAGTGTTTCGGCGGATTCTACAAAAATGTACATTTTTAATATTATTATATATGGAATAAGAGGTTAAAAACTTACCATTAAGAACAGAGATTTTTGTTTTAAACAAAAATTAATTACATCACAAACCAATTATAATCACACACTCTTTTGTATATTAACTTTTCAGAAGTATTTTCAAAGTCCAGCTGGAAGAATGGACACTACATTTTTAACCCTATAACTGCCTTGACTTGACTGAATGTGGAACCCAGATGGTGTATGTTTTAGGTACTTTAAGTGGCGTAAGAAGTTTGGATCTTTTAATTGAAGTGATATCTTTCTGAAAAAATATCGTGATTCAATTTAGAGGAATTGAAAGCGGAGAATTATTTTTATTTCTTGTTTTAGTTATTTTAGAAATTCCCTTATATTGGTTTATTTTAATATGTTGAAATAAATTTGATTTAGATTATTAATATCTGTTCGAATGCCGTAAACGATAAAACAGACATAAATAATCTAAATCAAATTTATTTCATCATATTAAAATAAACCAATATAAGGGAATTTCTAAAATAAATAAAAATAATTCTCCGCTTTCAATTCTTCTAAATTAAATCACCATACTTTTTCAGAAAGATATCACTTCAATTAAAAGACCCAAACTTTTTACGCCACTTAAAGTACCTTAAACATACACCATCTAGGTTCCCCATTCAGTCAAGTCAAGGCAGTTATAGGGTTAAAAATGTAGTGTCTATTCTTCTAGCTGGACTTTTAAAAATACTATTGAAAAGTTAATATACAAGAAAGTGTGTGACTATAATTGATTTGTGATGTAATTATTTTTTATTTAAAACAAAAATCTCTGTTCTTAATGGTAAGTTATTAACGTTTTATTCCGTATATAATAATATTAAAAATGAATACCAACCTTCAGTTGAAAAAGAATCGAAAGAATCGAAACGTCCTGGAATATAAAATATATATACAATAAATATGACTACTTTATATATGTAGTTTCAATATAAAAATGAACCATATTCCCAAGAAAATAACCAACTAAATATATATATATATATATATATATATATATATATATATATATATATATATATATATATATATATTTAATTTGTTGAATTTTTCTTAAACCATTTTTCTATATAAATGTATGGTAACTTCTTTGGGTTAGGTTTTAGATTAATACTACTATTCTGTGCTTGCATTTCGCCCGTCGTAGTGGGATTTTTCAAAAGTATAATCTACAATAAAAAGGAAGATATAACCAACATGGTCACAAACGCACACTCACATGACTTAAAATTAACACTTAAACGGTAACAATATTGATCAAAAATATCAATCGATAAAACAATATGAATTAAAAAGGAAAAATAAAAATAAAAATCATTCACAGTCCGCACCTTAATTTACATGTGTCGTGTCTCTTAATGAAATATTTCAAGTTGGTTACTATCAACTCGTTATTTTTTATTTAGGAACCTTTTTGTTTAGTTTAGTATTTTCTATTTTTGCTAAATCTCGCCACGCCACTGTTTTACGGATTTGTATATTCCTTAACTATTTAGGCCACCCGCGCCACTTTTCGATTGACACTCGACATTTGTCACTACAAAATGGTGAAATAGTCGAGAAGGATGTTTTTCTGTTTCATGATTTAAAAATTTAAACAAATTTTTACAATTCTATCATTTTATGCCTTTAAATATAATTAAAAAGTGTCAATGGTGGATTTTTCCCCTGTCTTTCAAATATTTATTTGTTTGATATTCAAACCACTTTGGTGAGTTACTTAATAATTATAGGTTAGGTTACTACTCTAACTGTTTAATTAATATTTGTAGAGATGTCTTGAAGAAGAGGTAAATAAATTCTCGAAAGCTTGACAAAAACAAATAAAGGGTGTTTTTTATAGAGGTATAGAACTTTAAGTTGGCAACACTTTTTTAACTGGTGGCCATTTTGTCAGCTGTCAAGTGATTTATGTTTAGTTTGGTTTGGCATATCAACATGAATAGACTGACGCCTGAACAACGCTTCCAAATTGGGCAAATTTATTTTGAAAATCATGGTTCTGTTCCAAATACGTATCGCGCACTACGTCCATTTTACGGTCAACATAATCGTTCATCAGAGCAAGTAATTCGATTAACTATGGAACGTTTTCGCACCACGTTTACTCTAAATGATAATACGGATCCACAGAGACGTCGTACAGTGCGTACAGAAGAAGTCATTGCTGCTGTAGAGCGTAGCGTAGAGGAAGACCCGAATCAGTCTATCCGCCATCGTGCACAGGAATTGGATATGTGTCCATTCACTTTATGGAAGATTTTGCGGAAAGATCTTAGTTTTCGTGCTTACAAAATCCTACTCGTGCAAGAATTGAAGCCACACGATCACCTAGCAAGGCGTAGATTCGGTGAATGGGCCCAAAACAAGATTGCCGTTGATCCCGATTTTCATAAGCGAATTTTGTTTAGCGGTGAAGCTCACTTTTGTTTGAATGGATACGTCAATAAACAAAACTGCCGTATTTGGAGTGATGATAATCCTCAAGTGTATGTTGAGACACCGTTACATCCAGAAAAACTGACTGTTTGGTGTGCTTTATGGGCTGGTGGAATCATTGGTCTGTACTTCTTTAAAAACAATGCTGGTCAGAACGTTACAGTCAATGGTGACCGATATAGAGCCATGATTACTGACTTTTTCGTTCATCAATTGAACAACCATGATGTACAGGAGCTGTGGTTTCAACAAGATGGCGCAGCATGTCACACAGCTCATGCCACAATTGATTTATTGAAGGAAACGTTTGGTAACCGCATAGTTTCACATTTCGGACGCGTGAATTGGCCTCCAAGATCGTGCGACCTAACGCCGCCAGACTATTTTCTGTGGGGATATGTGAAGTCGCTAGTCTACGCCGTTAAGCCCGAAACGATTGATCACTTGGAGGACAACATTCGCCGCGTTATTGTCGATATACGGCCACAAATGTTGGAAAAAGTCATCGAAAATTGGACCTCCAGATTAGACTACGTCCGAGCCAGCCGTGGCGGTCATATGCCAGAAGCCATATTTAAATTATAATGCCAGAAGGTTATCTTTCGATTAAAGTAAATTTCATGTCAATTTAAAAAATTCATCTTTGTTTTATTCCATTTAAAATTTCTATACCTCTATAAAAAACACCCTTTAGTTTTTCCTTATCAAGGCTAACAAATTTAAATAGACTGCATCCCCAATAACCCTACTGTGGAATATTGTATATATATATATATATATATATATATATATATATATATATATATATATATATATATATATATATATATATATATATATATATATATATATATATATATGTATATATATATATAGTATCCACTTAAAAATACTTTTTGGGGATTCGGTGCTTTGGCATTATTTCCACGTGTTGCATTTGTTCTATAACTTAAGAGCTTTTATAGCTAGTAAGTTAAAAAAAACTGTTGATAAAAAAATTAAGTCATCTTCCTGCAAAAGTATTTCTTCTTGACATTTACTCAAAGATGCATAGGGATACGTCACTCCCATTGGCTCCGAGAAGACGTTCTTAAATTCTTTATCAACCTCCGCCCCTTTGTCAAGAAAATAAGGTAATTAATCTTTGCAGGAAATAAATTGTTTGTATATGTTCTTTCCTTTTCTCTGCTTGAAAGGAGAATAAATATATAACAACTATTAAAATACGACAGATAGATTTCTTCATTTCTTGCTGAAATTTTGATTTTTAAAAAATTTTAGGACATGTTTGTGATACTGTTTTGGTTCTGGTAAATGGAGAACTAATTGCCCCAAAACAGTTAAAACATTTGTCTGATTTGGATAATTTTGGATTCTGGAGACTTGGTAACTCATCACTTATTCTCAATGACAAAGCTATACAGGGTGCCACTGTGGATCTTGTTGTAGAAGAAATGGGTCGAGTGAATGGCGGGAAATATTATCAGTATAATCACACCCATAAAGGATTATGGCAAGGTATTAATTTGGCACTATAAGTAATATAAGTAATTAAAATTTTGTTAATTATCGTATTAGATAAAGTAATATAAATACAGGGTGTTTCTAAAAAGTCTGTATAAAACGCTAGCGCTAATTCCTGATGCTAAAATATGAGTGAGAAATAAAGATATAAAGTTTCAAATTGTATATGTGTAATGTTATGTTAAGTTAGATCCGGATATGACTTAGATTGTCTTCATAGTTCCTGTTACTCTTTGACGTTTTTTTTTGTAAGGAAAATGGCTCGTTTTATGAAAAAACTCAAGAGGCAACTTTTGCGTAGTCTTAATGAACAATTTGGCGTTGATGTAGTGGCCAAGCTACTGGTTTCTTACTGACGCGGCGCATTGGAGCTATTTTTAACTTTATATTATGTTCGGGTTGTGACTAAATGTGCAAGTTCATAAGGACAAGGGTGGAGGGTAAACAAGGTTATTACAATATTTTCAGAAGAGTGTGATAATCTTGCCTTAAAAAAATGTTTAATAGATTAGTCATAGATACATACTATGAGTGTTTTTTTTTAGGAAATATAACTATAAATAACGAAAACGTCTACGACTGGACTATAGTTCCTTTAGAGTTAAAAAAGCAGTGGATAAACGGGTTACAAGGATGGGAAAATTCTGCTGCCTCCTTTGCTGGGCCTGCTATATACAATACGATTTTGCACATTGATAATGAACCAAGAGATACTTTTATTGATATCAGAGGATGGGGAAAAGGTAATTTATTTGGCATTTGTTGTAAATATTATATTTTTTTATAGTCAATACGTGGCATCTCTATTGAATTGGTAAAGGTATAAAGAAGGAGTTATATTTTAATTCTCGAATGATCACTTGCTATTTTTCCACATAAAATTTCAATTTAAGTAATAAGTTGTTCGATGAAAACCACACTGCTAACTCGCTAGCCAAACATACAGCTGAGATGAAGATGCTGGAGCCAGACCCACCAGCAGGTATGACTAAATCACCAATGACAAAACTTATCAAAGTTTACTCTCATCATCTCTTTAACATACAACATAAAGACAATGCTGGTTGGCAACGCCGTCGCCGATATCGTTTGTATGTTGACATATATAATATCAGTTTTAACCTTGCAAGCGAATCAAAAGTTAACAATTAAGTTACATGGCCACTGTGTGGTCTAAAAGTTAAACCTCTTTAGTGACTCTGGCTGTTGGGATTTTGCTTGCTCTACTGGGTTGATTGATTGATTGATTGATATAGCAGACCAGAGTTGAGGAGTCCTTATACTGCAGCCTTCAATTTTATTGTGTCACCTGTTTTGTTTGTTCTATGTAGACAGATCGGTTCCATTGATCAGGTTTAACAACCTGTTCACGAATATGTCCTCTGGATATAAGCCTTCCGGATTAAGGTATCTCCAGTGGGTTAAAGCTTCGCATTCGAAGATGATGTGTAAAGCCGTTTCGATTTCTTCATCATATACATACTGGTTCTTCATTGATGATTCTTATTGTATGTAGATATTTCCTAAGGTTACAGTGGCTAATTATTAATCCTGTCTTCAGCCTGCTTTGTTGTCAGGTTAAACGCAGGATTTCGCGCCTTAGTAGCAACAGTAACCTGCTGTGTCTACATCCCGCAATGCAATTGGTATTGTTGGTTTATCCACCAAGATAACTACCCACAAATGGCAGCTTTATAATTCCGAAAACTGGTTCTGGTTCAATAAATGTGGAAGCAGATCCCTGTCTTGGAAGTTGGTCCACTATTTCATTGTCTGGGACGTTTTTGTAGCCTGGCATCTACGCAAGAGTAACTTTCTTGTGTTTTTCCAGGACAATAAGATTTTGATGTTATTTGATAACATGCGAGAGCCCTTCACGGCTGCTCTCCCTGTAACACCGTTTTAGATTCTCTCAAGGCATCAATAGCATGTATTTAAGCCTGGAATACCGTCGTATGCTGCCCCATTGCTTCATCTATATTAAGTCTGGATGTGCCCCCATGTAATGCGATACCTATACCATGATCATTTTTGGACCCGTTCGTGTACAAATAAGATTTTCTGACTGACTCACCCATTGATCAAAATTCAACTTTCAGTTAATCGGAAATGTTGTAGCGCCTGTCAATTACAGGTTCTTGGCTGTTGTTACTGCTCATTTACAGGGTTAATTGTTGGTTTTTTATCTTCACTGTATAATTTTCTTATTATTTTAAGGTATGATCTTCGTTAATGGATTTGCTCTAGGAAGATATGTAGCATTAGGACCACAACGTACTCTTTACCTTCCTGCGCCATTATTAGTAAAAGGAGATAATGAAATTAACTTTCTCGAACATTTTTATGCCCCAGATGATGGTTTGATTACATATGCTGACGAGCTAGTACTTGAAGATGTTCATTAAAAATACAAAATAGATATAAGAGAGTTGTTATTTTACTAATATGGTATGAATAAAGTACTTAAAATATTTTAACTGATTTAAATCTTACGTGATAAAGATGCATAATTACACTTGTGGAATAAATAAAATAGTAATTTCACTTTAAATTTTCACTATATCCAAATAAACTATTCAAAATTTAACATTTAATTATGGTCCATTACCCTGACGCTTTTTCATCTAATATACTCAGAATTGACTTGATTTATCACTATTTTTTTGATTAGAAGAAAATTTATAAATAATGAGTTAATGCCATTTCCAAAGTAATGAATAAAATAGAGATATAATTGCCTTTCACGACTGTTCATTAAACTGTCAACACGTAGCCAGTAGGCCCTTGTAAAAACTCCGGGCTGAATGTACGATGTAAGAAGGGAATGCTCCTTATAAGCTAAGTTCTAAAATGCTTAGCGAAAATTTATGCAAGGCTGCGTACTTTATGCAGTGAAATTGAGTGAATATAGCTGTGGCAAACGGTTAACTCTGCATCGGACACAGCAATTCTAATTAAAAGGCGAGACTTTTCTATACGCGGCTTATAGTATTGATAAATAAATAGTAACTGACCTGTCAGTTCAAGTTGAAGTAATAACATAACACCAGCATAAAAATTTTAAAAATAGCATAAACTTGTTTTCAATATACCGCCTAGCTACGACCCGTTACAACGGGAATACTACGACAAAAAATGTAAATTCTTTTCACTTAACTTTATACAGAACCCGATTAGACTTCTTACCTAATATAATCATACAGTTATAATGTACTCTAGTATAATTAATAAAGTTGAATAGTGTAACGAAAATATCATTTTTTTTGCACGTCTTTATATTGATTATAATTTATAGACTATAATACGTTATAGTATATAATATAATGGAAAAATTCCCACCTGGATTATGGTAGCGAACCATATAGCAATATAAGAAAGATTTTTTATGCCGTTCTTAATGTTGTGTGATTATTTATACGACACTGAGAAGAAAGAATTTTTTGCCGCAATTTTACTTATCGTTCAATCATTTTCTCCCACGCATTTTTCATGATTTTTTTTTGATACACATAATTTTCTTCGTAGCCATTATCTATATAAAATCGTAGGTAAAAAAAAATTCTCCATTTTGTCAACGGTATTTTAAAAAATTAATTCAAAAATATCTTGTTATTTATTTTTAATTTTTGCAATGAAGGTTTTCCTACATATAAACCCAAAACAAAAAGTTAGTTTAGGTGAGCTTATAAATTATTGATTTTACAAATT
This sequence comes from Diaprepes abbreviatus, assembly GCA_034092305.1. Classification (NCBI taxonomy): domain Eukaryota; kingdom Metazoa; phylum Arthropoda; class Insecta; order Coleoptera; family Curculionidae; genus Diaprepes; species Diaprepes abbreviatus. The sequence continues at coordinate 857,831 of JASJET010000338.1, read as the reverse complement.
TGGTGTAAACGGAATAATAAACTATTTCTTTTTTATTTTAGAGCTAAAGATTGAATATTAAAAATAATTTCAAAAACGTGTCTTAGCAAAGAGTTTCTACTGCCGTTTAAATTAAACTTGTAAAGCTAAATTGGCAATGAGCCGGTATAAAATGAACTTTGATAATAACTCTTCTTTTTCATCAAATCAATCTTGCGACGATTTCTATTACATAAGGCAAATATGAGGTTTCAAATATTGGTTTTATAGTTTTGTATACCAATTGATATCGAAGAGAAATAATACAAATAAAATAAACAATGGATGAACAAAAAGCAGAAGAAAACTAATGAGGTTTTATTTCTTTGATTAAGCAAATAACCACTGAATCGTCTTATGGTAAATTTTTAGTAAAACTTAAACAATCAATTATAAAATAATTTTTGGTAAATAACCAGCAGTCTTTTTCCAAACTATCGGTAATCACACATTACAAAACTGGACCTTAGACCAATAGCCAATATTGTCAATCAGTAGAAAGTAAAAGTAGAACTTTGCTTCCGTTTCCGTAAGGTTTTAGATGTCTATTTCTGGTTCCGCTTCTGCATTTTGTTTAATGAGAATTTAGCGAATCTATCATGCAACGAAAGATAATGCACATCACAACGAAAATTTCAAATCATAAATAAATTCGAATTTGCCTATGGCCAAGCGAATGCTAACCGCGATGATAAAATATATGCCTAATAAAGGTTAAAAACTAACTACATTGCAACAAAATTCAACTAGTTCAGAAGTGTGAGATATATCTTTGAAAATACTAATTATTGTGTAACCTTTCATTATAACATATCCATTGAATTACTAGTTCAGAAGTTTTTTAGATTTATCTTTGGAAATTTTAAAAATTTCCACAAACACACTCTAGAAAGGAAATTTGTTTCCAATTTAACCGATCTCATATATCCTAATAGTTTAAACATAGTAATGATAACTACGTTATTCATTATCTAGCGGCAAAGGAGCAATCACTACTAGTGTAGTGATGAAAGTAGCTAACACGAGAAAAAATCGAGTATTTTCAGCCAAGAATGATAGACCTGGCAGAGGAAACTCACGAATTAATCAAAATGTCTAAACGATACATAGATATACAGTATTAGAGGAGAGCAAAAACTTAAAAATCAGAATATCCTACATCAATTTGAAAAAAGAAAACATTTTCAATACATTGTCTAAGAAAATGAGGTTCTAAAAAATATCATGCAACAGCTTCAAGCTAAAGTGGAAACTATTCAGAAATAATATCAAGATATGCAAGACAACATCTAAAAAATGGTCAGCTAAAAACTGGCGTTCAAAGTCCGAACCTTTAGATCAAGAAAACAACTCCAAGAAAGGTCTTAGTAGGAAAAGAGGTACTGTTTGGGAAGATTCAACCCAACTAACGATAGTGAGAAATCAAAAGCCTCGTAAACAGGGGCCAACACAAATAAGCAAGGGAAACACAAAATATCAATAAGCAATCAACATCAATAACAAAAAAAGCGGAAGTGGAAAAAGGCGTGATCGATTTCAGGCACGCTACCACTGTTCCAGAAAAATTATCGACAATGAATAATAAAATTCGTAAACAACAGAAGGAAAAATAGCATACTTATCAACTGCAGAATGATACGTCTTTACACATCATGCTAAACAGGATACTAGAATCCCACTCTAAACAACAGATAAAGAAAAACGTAGAAAACAAGGGCTTTTATATTTCTAAAATCATTGGGTTACAGAAGTGGCGATCGCATTCGATGGATTTGATTCTCGTACCTAGATAAAAAAATACACATGTCAAGTTACAGGAATAAACTATAAAAAGATTAAATCGGGGGCACAAAGTCGGCCCACAATTGTCAGCTGTGTATTCGTGCAGCAAAAAGATGTGATGCATGACCCAACTGTGCTAAGTGCGGTAGAAAGCACATCTTGCCAACTTGTGTAAAATCAAGAGATACTCTGTCGAAATTTGCTAACTGCAGAAGGCTTTGTAGATATTACTCAGCACATGATGCAGCAGTTTTAAGCGTTCTGCTACTACTACTAAAAAAAAAAGTGTCATCAAACAATTCTTGGAAACAATGCCCCGCAAAGGACCCATAAAATAAAATAACACGCATTTAAAATACGGCCATAAACTAGCCCTTTAGATAAAACGTGGCATATAAAAGAGATAGAAGGATTGTAATTCTAACTGTGACAGAATTTGGTTATAGACTCCTGCTAATGACATATTGAGGTAGCGATAGCCATTTTATCTATAACCAATTTGCTGCCACACATTAATTTATAGCTATTTTATTAACCTATAATTAAATTTCACAGCAATAAAGACACTCTGGAAGTCTGGACGTTTATCTTCTCTCTTGTAGCTTTAATACCAAACAAGTACGGTTATTTAAGCTTACCAAAACCATAACTCAGAACTTCAGAACTCAGGCAATGCTGCTGATTAGCTGGACAGATGACATCTCTTGTTTACAGCTCACAAAGCAATACGTTCACGAGTTTAGTGGCGTGAAGGTTGTTAATGAAATTAAATAAAACAAGTTTCTCAAAACAATAGTCTATTAACAAAATAAATAGAAAAAAAAACGAACTATTTACAATGAGAAACTTAAAACTAATAACAATTCGAAAAAAAAAACTAGCATAATTGCTTTTATTGGCCGTTCTGTTAACCAAAAATGTAAAACCCAATTTTGAAAAAAAAAACACGTATAAATAGCTTACTAAAACACCGAACAAAAAAAGAAATGAAACGCGAAAAACAGCTCTTCATATTACTTTATCAAAACGTATGATAATTGCGAAGCTCTCGTCTAAAGTAACATACGATATTCCCTTAATTTCTCAAATTAAATCAAAAACAAATCAAACAAAGAAAACCTTCCGTTTCGAAATTTTTCCACGGCACTGGACGGCGGTCCCACCTCTAACGAATTTCAAATTGCGACTGACTTGAAATAATTTCTAAAAATCAAATTCAACTTTCATCCCTTGGAACCTCCCTTATCCTCCTATTGGATGCCTTTGTTCCGACATGCGTGCTTTTCCACTTTTCCGAGCGTCGAATTTAATTTAATTTAATATTAAAACTGACCAGAGCTCAAAACTAATAATTATTTTATACAAATGTGATCGGTAACTATTCTACAATTATACTAAAAGATTGTGAACGAAACCCATAGAAAAAAAACCCCAAGGTTTTAATCATTTTCACATTTTCTCACTCTTATTTTCGTCAATTGGGGAAAAAATGAGTAACAAACGCGAACTTTGTACACAATAACAAATACTAATATTAGATTTTAGTGATTTTATTTAAATATTCTTTCGTTTTCTTATGATGGGAAAATTTGCTCAGTTTAAGTAAAAGAAAGCTCTCTCACGGTCGGCCACATTTGGTTATCACTTTAGTACTTAACCCCTAACGTTGTGGATTTTAAGACTATTAAGTTACTTTGACAGATTTTTATTAAAAACTTCGAGAGGGTAGAACAGTTTAGATTTGGTGTCACATAAATTCACTAAGTTTATGTTGTTTTTTTTTCAGAAAAATTAATTACCCCAAAAGAAATAAAACTGAGCTTAACTTTAATTTTTAATAGATTTATATTTTCCTGATATGTGACTATTTTTGGCCAGACATAAGATATACATTTCAACGGTCCAAATCTTTATACAGAGAGACTCAGGTAACTTTTGTTCCCTTACATTAATATAAAGCGAATAAAATGTACCAGATACCAAAGATGAAATAGGCTAAATCAATGAATATGTACGTTAAGTAGCCTCTCTAAATATTTGCGTCACAATTTATCATCAAAAGTATACAAACAATTATCTTTATAATATGTTATTTCGTTAATTCAGTTTCATCCATAAATCTTTTTACGTGCAAAAAAGTAATATCGGATTATCTATTAAATTGTTAATGATATAAAGATCTGATAGTTATACGGGGAGTGGGGATTACTGCAGTCAGAAAATAATCAATCAACAACCTCACTTATTAAATATCTTTGGACATATACTTGTCTGTGTAATCAAGAGAATAAACAATGTCATTATATTATGAGGGTTTGATGAAAAGTTTCGAATTTAATTGAAAAAATCTTTTAATAGCAGGACGTCTAATATATCTGATGGTGATTTGGTTTAAATAACTATATTTTAATATTAGCTACAAGTACCATAGGAGTGAGGGCGCTGGATTTAGGCTTACTTGCAAAGGGTTTTGTATGCTACATAAAATAAAAAATTTGAAAGAATAAGAAAAATTTAAGGAATAACCTTCATGAGAAGATCGCTAAAAATAAAGATCTGGACAGACAGTATAGAATAAGTAGTTATAAGGTTTTGATAATCCCTGCAGTTGTCAACAACTGGTATTATACTAAACAATCTTCTACTTAATATCAAGGAGTAAGGGTTTTGGAAAATACCTGTTTAAGGCTATAGAAGTTATGAAGAAATTGACGGATTTTGAATTTCAGTGTATATTTTTAAAATTATTACAATCGGCCAAGCGCTTTCGGTCTAATTTAGATCATCCTCAGGGCTCAGACCCTAGAAACAAGGGAATATGGTCAGCAAATAAACTTACTCAGTACTCACCAACTACACTCATTTGTCAAAGCGCACACCTTAACCCTGCCAGTTTGAGAACAGTCTCCAGTCGCGAGCGTAGCCTCCACACAGAACAAGATGTATACAATTAAAAAGTTTTAAAAACTATTAAAATTAAAACTAGAACATTCAACACACTGTGCATATTGACATTATTAAAACAATAAACCTTTTTAATAACAACCCAAAAGGGTGAGGTTATGCCACACACAGTCATAGCATAATACAGCAATAAAACTTTCCAAAAATTAAACTACATACAAGTATGTGAAAGCCTGAGTAGAGATTTTCTGTATGAGTTTTCATTTTTGAATTTCTTGTCAATTGTATTTAAAATCAATAATTCATTGACAATGAGCAAAAAGAGAAAAAGGGCAGAAAGAAAGGGCATTAAAAGTTTATTAATCTACAGCGTTACTGTTATCGGCCATTCTGTGATCTATTTCGAACACTTGGGTTCAGTGGCGTGAAATAATTTCCATTTTTGTAAAAAAGCAATAAATTATACTACTACGTCTATGTTCGTTCTAAAAGTGCGCTAAAAAGTGAAAAATAACTATAAATTTCTATATGAAATTGAAATTTTTGAAGTCGTCGAAAAATTAATATCTGACAAAATGGGATTCGCATAAAAAAATTAAAAATACTTTATTTGTAATTACTTTCATACCATAATTTGTATATATTAGTAGTTATTTGTTTCATTTAGAAATACTTGGTGTGCCGACTTCAAAAATTTCAATTTCATATCGAAGTTTAAAGTTATTTTTCACTTTTTAGCGCATTTTTAGAAGTCGGTTCAATGTTTTTATAAAAATTTTATTTTTCCATTTTTAGTTTTGAGTTCATTATGATATCCATAAATTATTTGAACTAAGTACTAATCGAGATTAGTACCTCGCAATGTCTCTAAGGTGGTAAAAAAGTACCCATTTTATCCAAAGTTGTAATCACCCTAAAATGAATCACTAAAAATTCTTTGGTTCCTAGAGTTCTACAAATACCAGTCAAATTGTATCAAATAAATATTTAGTCTGTCATAGTAAATCCACTATCTAAAATTTTAAATTAATTTTAGATTAGTAATATAGGCCCCAAAACCTTCCAATGTCGATATTTAAAGAACTTAAGACCTAAATTTCTTGGCTCGATATATTTTATAGTGCATATTGAGCTCGTATACGCTCGAAGAACCCCGCAATATAAATTTTAGGCAAAATCGGAAAACGTAAAATTTTCACTCCCTCATATCGTATCTTGTCAACCTATTATTGTAAAAAATTAACTTCATATTCGTAATACATGATCCCGAAAACACTCTAATATCAAATCTCATAAAATGCAAATAAGATAAAATTTTCAACTCACTATATTGGATTCACCAGTTTCAATTTCAAAAAAATTATTTTAGCGTCTTAATGTAATCTAAATCTTTCTCTCTCGCTCTTCAAAGCCTTCTAGTACCAATTTTAGATGAAATCCTGAATTTCTAAACCGTCATATTTCATCTGACACATTAGATTTTTTTAAATAATTTTATAATCGCTATTTGCATTCTTAAAAATGATTCAGTCCCACATTTAAACAAAATAGAAAAATGTAAAATTCTTAGTCCGCCATTTGGAATCCTGAAAAAAATACTACTAAATTCGTAACTTACACCCTCAAGAATCCCCTATACCAGTTTTGGAAAAATTCGAAAAATGTAAAATTTTTAAGATGCCATGTTGAATCAGCCAGATTGAATAACAAAAATTCCCTAATACTGATTTTAGACCAAATGGAGAGATGCAGAACCTTTAATTCGCCATCTTAGATCCGCCATATTTCATTTTTTTTTAAATAATGTTAGATTCGTAATGTGCGATCCCAAAAATTCCCCCATATCAATTTTGAAAAAAATCGGACAAATTTATTTTTTATTCCTCATATTGGATACGCCATATTGATTTTTTTCAAAATAATTTCAGATTCGTTATGTACGACTTCGAAAACTCCCCCGTACTAATTTTGGAGAAAATCGAACAAAATTGATGTTTTCGTCCTCTATATTGGATTCCCCATATTGAATTTTAAAAAAATGATTTTAGATTCGTCATATGCGACCCCGAAAACTCCCCCGTACCAATTTGGAGAAAATCGGACAAAATTGATTTTTTTTGTCCGTCATATTGGATCCGCCATATGGAATTTTTTAAAAATATTCTGGATTCGTTATGTGCAACCCTGAAAACTCCCCCATACCAATATTGGAGAAAATCGGACAAAATTAATTTTTTTGGCCGCCATATTGTCAGCGCCATCTTGGATTTTACTGCACCAATTTCATCCAAAAAAATATGAGACCACTGCAGCAACTTCCTGAATATAACGTAAAAAATTTCATTCAAATCGGTACTGCCATTCCGGAGTAATCGGTGTACATACATAAAAAAAACATACATACTCGACGAATTGAGAACCTCCTTCTCAGTTAAAAATAATCCAACTCTTTAAAACTAAATAAGGTAAATGATTTTTTCTCAAAATACGTGTACACTTTTTTGGTTAAATGAAATTATATATATTTAGGGAGAAAGCATTTATTTCTTTTTGAAAAAAATTGAAGCATGATTTGAAATGGAATTACCCATTCAAAAAAGAAAAAAAAGTTGCAATTGAAGAAGCATATAACAAAGAGTCCTCGAAAAAAATTCGTCAGAAAAAACATGTAGTTTCTGAGAAATTCGCGTTTGTTTGTTTTTTTTTTCGAAAAACGATCGAGATTTTGTAAATTTTGACAATTTTTCAATTTTCAAATTTTATGACTCATCTGACTTTAATCAAACGAAAATTACTTTCGTTTTCCCTCGTTAAAAATACATATATACTTTTTGGGTTCTAGAATAATATATTTAATGGAGGAAGCATTTTTTTTTTGAGTATTTTCACTAAATGATGTTGAATCGAATCGGTCTTAAAGTATCTAACAGGTTTTCTGTAGTTAACTTTGTTCAACCTACAAATTTTTAATCGACACTGGTAAATTGTTGCAGATAATGTTGTTTACACTAGTTAGAAAATCACCTTTTATCGTAAATATTTAAAATTGTTTTATTTAATATAAAAAGCTATAACGGTGAAAGAACGCATAGTGTCTATTTCTTCTTCGCCTATTTAATTAATTTCAAAATCATGGCAGATCAAAATAAAATTATTTTCGAGAAACTCACAAATATACTAGATACAGTGGCAGAGAGCGAAAATATCAAGAATTACAAAAGCTTACCCGACATCAATGAAAACAAAGGCGAAGGATTTTTATCAGAGTTTTTTACCGGAAAAGTTTTAAATCAAGATAGTGGAAAAAGTTTAGAAGTTGCTATAAAACTTGCACCAGCGCGTCTTGACTTTAATTCGTTATATCAGAACGAGATGTATTTTTATACCGAAGTATTTCCGAAATTAGATGAATTTCAAAGAGAAAATGGCGTGAAGCAACCGTTTAACAATATTCCTAGATATCTTGCAGGCAGTGTCGAAACGAAAAAGGAATTTATTGCAATGGAAAATCTTAAAAGTGAGAACTACGAACTTATCGATAAAACTAAATACTTTGATAGTGAACATCTTGAATTGATTTTTAAAACGTATGGAAAATTCCATGCTTTATCTTTCACATTCAAACAACAAAATTCGGAGGCGTACAAAAATTTAGTGGAAGGTTTTAATGATACAATGGGATTATTAGTAGATTCTCCAGCCATGCAGCAACAAATAATAGAAGATTACGAAGACACTCTAAAGATTTTTGATCCAGTCAATGACGCAATTATTTTAGAAAAGCTTAACAAAATTAAAGATATTAAAAAAACTATTTCTGATTCAAGAAACTATACTGGAAAGAACAGATGTCTTATTCATGGAGACTGTTGGTCTAATAATATGCTATTCAGGAAAAAGGTATAGTAAAAACTGTATTTTTCTCATTAGTATTACTTGTTCCAATACAGCTGGTAAGAAACTTATATACTTCAGAAGTATTTCCTATTTTTATTATGTTTAGAAAGATTTATATCAAACTTTCTTATAAAAATTTTTTAAAATAAAGTAATTATGATTAAATAAAGAAAAACAAATATATAACTTGCTTAGTATAAACTAGTTTCAACAAGTTTGGGATAATATATTAATATGATAGAATTTTTAACGACAACGAGTAGTCGATCAGGAAAAAATAAAAGTGCATTAAACTAGCGTTTTGGAAATTGGTATTAAAATTGTACAGCCTTCCAAGATTAATGCAAATTAGTATAAAATTGATAAATTATAGGTTAAAAGAAACTGAAAAAGATGGTTGCTCATAAGAGATCATATCTCTTTTTAGTAGATAAACAAGTGAGTAACACCTCACACTCAATAAAAACAATCTAAGGAACAGGGATAATAAGAAGATCCTAAATGTAGAGACCTAGAAGTACAATTGGGCTGACAGTGAGGAGTGATGAGTAACGTTCACACGATCCTCAAAATTCTGTCAACAACCGGAGTAGTACCGAAAAGTATTATGCCTAATTTCAAGAGATTAGAGCCTTAGCGAGCTCCTATATAAGGCTAGGCAAAAGGCAATTCTACTTGTGATATCTCGAACTATTCGGAAGATTACGAGAAAGACAAGAGCATTTGGGACCCGATGATAAGAAAATAGGTTCCCCAGAGCTCAGTTCTTTTGATAACTAAGTATTTCTGGAATGAGTCAATGTTCCTTGGAGAGAGTTTGATTTTTATAGACTTAGCCATTTAGCCAAGTCTACAGATACTACTATTCCATTTAAATTACACAAACAAGTCAAAGTCAAAATATGCTTTATTCTAGATAAAATAATCTCATTGATAATGCATTAATCTTAAAAACTTTTTTTCTACACAGATGTGAAGAGAATGTTATCAAGCGTGATATATGCTCTTTTTTTGTCTGTCTGTCTATCTAGGCAAATCTTTCAAGCGTCTGAACCGATTTCGATGAAACTTTACAGATATGAAGACGAGGTTGTCGGACGCGATAGACTAGATATATATAGACTTCTTTTTTCTATCTGTCTATACTGGTTCATGTTCGAAACGGTTGAACCAATTTCGATGAAACTTTAGTGATATGAGGAGGAGGTTGTCAAGAGTGATATAGACTACTATTTTTTCTATCTGTCTGTCCGCACAGGCTAGTCCCCAAACGGGCTGAACTGATTTCGATTAAATTTTTTCTGTCTGTCTGTACTGGCTCCTATTTGAAAAGGTTAAACCGATTCCAATAAAACTTTACTGATATAAGGAGGAAGTTGTCAAGAGTGATATGGGATGCTTTTCTTTCTATCTATCTATTTACATGGGCTAATCCTAGAACCGGCTGAACGTATTTCGATGAAACGTTTTCAGGAATGAAATATGTTTCTTTTCTTCGGTCTGTCGGTCTGTGTGGGCTAATCTTGAAAACAGCTGAACCGATTCGGATGAAATTTTACAAAAATGAAAAGAAGTTTTTTAGGAATGATAAAGGCAGCTTTTTTTTTTGTATGTCTGTCGGTTTTCACGGGTTAATCTTCACAATGAATGAAACGATTCCGATAAAACTTTACAGACATGAAGACAAGGTTGTTAGGAGTGATAGAGGCTGCTTTTTCTGTCTGTCTATCTGTACGAATTAATTTTCAAAGAGGCTGAACCAATTTCGATCAAACTTTACAGACGTGAAGATGATGTCAAGATCATAAAGGCTGCATTTGTTTGTAAAAATTATATCTAATATTTAATTCCTAAGTTTCATGCGGACGAAGTCGCGTGTAAAAGCTATTAGCTAATTGAAGTGTCTGCCTGTCTGTATGTACGGAATATTTTTCAAAATGGCTGAAACTATTTCGATGAAACTTTATAGACCTGAAAAGGAGGTTGTCAGGAGTGATATCGGCTGCTGTTTTTAAACAGTTTATTATTTATAATAAGTACAATAGCTAATAGCCATTAAGCTGATTTTTATGGTGTTTTTACAGAAAGTTATTTGGACAGTGTGGGTAAAAGCTATTATAAACTAAAATTACAGTAACTATGTTACCAAAATACAGAGAAATTTTGTAAAATCTATAAAATGAACATATAAATAGTCACAATAATAAAACTTGAGTTGCGATGTTCAGTAACAAAAGTAGAACAACTGATATATATATATATATATATATATATATATATATATATATATATATATATATATATATATATATATATATATATATTTTATTTTTTTGTTTTTCTTGGGATTATGGTCCGTTTAAAAATGGAATTAAAATGTAATGGTGGTGTTGTATTTTATATTACATTTTTTTTAATACATTAACGTTTCGGTAATTTTTTTTTTTACCTTCGTCAGAATGTGTAGCTTGAACAATGATTCAGGAACAACACTGCACTTACATGTTTAAATTTATTTGAAAATTTTGTTCTATTAAAAATTTAGTTTTTGCGAGATTCACAGAGTTCAAGATGACCACGTGTGTCATCTTGAAGATGAAATTTTCAAATAAATTTATACATGTAAGTGCAGTGTTGTTCCTGAATCATTGTTCAAGCTACACATTCTGACGAAGGTAAAAAAAAAATTACCGAAACGTTAATGTATTAAAAAAAATGTAATATAAAATACAACACCACCATTACATTTTAATTCAATTTTTAAACGGACCATAATCCCAGGAAAAAACAAAAAAATAAAAAATATTTTAATAAAGGTCCAAGAAATAAATAAGAAATAACTCATATATATATATATATATATATATATATATATATATATATATATATATATATATATAATAAACAAAAAAAAAACAGTATTAAACACACAAAAAAATTTTTCGAAATAAATCAATAATACTGAAATAATGCATAAAGAGGATTTTGATTGGAACACATCCTTGTTAAATTCTTTTAGGCTGTAATATGCCATTTATCAAGCTTTTTTACACGTTTTATAAATCTTTGATTTTTTTTTATGTTTTTATGCTCAGCAGGTAAATGATTAAATAATTAAAATTCTTTCAAATAACAGAGAATCCATGATTACCATATATCTTGGAATAGGTAATGGTAAGTTATTTCCATTACGGTATTATAAATATCGACATTTACAATTTCTATTTTTCGAATCAAAGAGGCTGTCTCCAAAATAAAAATATATACTAAGGTTAAATTGTTTTCTTATGAATATAATGGTTTACATTGTTCCTTACCTTAACCTCCCACAAACACCGCAAACTCCTTTTCTGCAATACAAACACAGAGCTAAAGAGTTGTGATAAATCTGTGCCCATACGAGACATAAGTACAGAACCAAACATGTTTCTGTATTTAAATAGACCCTTATTATTCTAAATTCCTTAAGGCCATCTCTGCATGCGCACAGAAAATCTGGTTTTCCATTTTTACAAATTCCAATTAAACTAATTATTTTTTAATTTATGAGGACTCTTTGTGTACTTGAAACACCCCAAAAGTAATTATATATTTCAAAACTGACTCAAAATTCGCCTAGCTTAATATTTTTTGAAAAAGTTAAATTTACATAAAAAGATACTACATTTATACTCAGGAAAATAACTCTCGATCATATCCTATAGATATAAACAACAATAAATTTGTTTAAAGGCTGTTTATGGTCGGCGGGAGACAGGCTTTTTTGATGTTTGACAGACATAAACATGTTTACTTATCTTTTCTTTCAGTTTAGTTGCTTGTCTCTTTTCAGTATTTTTAAGTGTTAAAAATTACTATAAATGCGAAGTTTACAATTAATATTAGCAAAAAGAGGATTTAAAAACTTATTTTTATTGGTAAATATTGTTAGATATTGTTTACATATTGAAAATAACAATAATAATAATTTAGGCAACCATATATTTAAATTTTTATGTATTCAGAATTGAGGAACCGATTATCGTATGTCACTCGTTTAAATAATGCAAAGAAAAGGAATAATTTCACCAAAAATTTGCATTGTGTTAGAGATAAACGGTAGGAAAGAAAGCTGGTAAAATTTTGCTGTTAATTATGAGAAATTACTTTAATAGGTTTGCCAATTACGTAAAGATTCAAGTAAACTTAATTTTAATTTTGGATTGTATGTTAAACATTGTACTAAATGATTTGAGTTTATATTTCTTTAATAAAAGTAAAATAATATATTTTTTGAAAGCTCTTACCTATATGGCCTCTATAAATTTTATAAGTCTTTCCCTTTTAGTTTTTTTACTACAAAATTTGAGTTGTTGTCTTTATTTACATTTTTTATAGTGCGAGTATTTTGCTTAATTAAAAATGTTTCTATTATTAACCACTTTTATTTTAAAAATTTTAGGAATCTGGAATGGTGGAAGATATAAAACTTCTCGACTTCCAATTAACATATGAAAATACTCCAATCCATGACTTATCCTACTTTTTTTACACTGGTGCATCTAAAATAGATATGGATAAATTGGATTATTACTTAAACATTTATCACACCAGCCTGTGTCAGTTTGTTAAGGAGATGCATGGAGATATCAACGAAATATTTTCTTTTGAAGAATTAACATCAGAATGGAGGCAATATTCATCCTTGGGTCTACTTTTAGGTAATAACTTGTTCTTTTTCTTTAATATTATTTAATTAATATATTTTAACTAGTTATAAATGAGTACAAAGTATATTAAAAAGCAAATATATTAAATTAAACATAGACAAGTATAAATATAAAAAAAATTATAAATTGTCATGGTACATTCAATCAGGCTAATACCGGCAAAATTCCAGTTAGATATGTCAAATCCGTTTTATTAGCAGCTAAAGGTGTGATATATTTTGTATTCAATGAGGCATACAATTTACGCATAACATGTAAAAAATTATTACTAATAGATGTTAATAAATTAGTATACTTTTTGCATCGTTGCAAATACCAAAAACAATTACACAGGGGCGTTTATCTTTAGGGGTTTGGCAAGGACTTCTAAAAATAATAATAATAATGTTATAATTAAGGAATCATACAAATTTTGAAAATATTTTAATTTAAAATTAGAAATAATTGTCTTAATTTTATTAATTGTACAAAACAAATGCTTTAAATTATATTATTCAAAATTATATTTCTTTATTGCCTTTTGAAACAAAAGTATCGGTTGTTTTATTCACTAAATATAAGCCATTTAAGTTGATAGCAATTGTCGCCCTATTTTAGAAGTGTTACTTTATAGAATGAGCCAGGCAAGGTAGTGAATAAATCAGATATAACAATTGTCGCCCTATTTTATAAGTGTTACTTTTGATGAATGCGCCAGGGACGGTACTGGATAAGTCAGATAAAAACTTTTTTCCTATTGTAAAGGGTAAGACGAGCATCTTAAGAAAACATCTTCAAAATCTATTTATAGATTGCATAAATAAGGAAGTTTTATTTCATAATCAATCATTTTTTTAAACTCTAATGAAACAAAATTCAGAAATTACCTAAATAATTAAAAAACAGAAAATGTACGAGATCTCCATCTTACTCCATCTATTGCGTAAAATGGAGCACCCCCTTGGGGAAAATAGTGTATAGTATGTTTAGACGTAATTATCTTCACAAATTGGGCATATATGAACTGAGTAAACATACCTGACAATTAACTCATCCTTTATTAGACTCAGAGTCCAAACTTTGACAGTTTAAATATTCTGTGTCTTCAATCATACTTTGTCCTTTTTTCTACTGGCTGTTTCTTGTTTCGTTGCCTTTCTTCTAATTCTGTTTTGTACGGAGAAGCAGTAATGACAGCTATTTTGCCTCATCGACTGGCCTATCTCTTGCGTTTTTGTGCTATGCGAGTGTAAGGTAAATATTTTTGGGCTAATCAAATGAAATTGTAAGGGTTGACATATTTCAGGAGAAATATCCACAGTTAAAAATATCCAGTCTAAGTTTGTCGAAAGTACAGGCCTTGGTCCCAAAAGTTATCGTTAAGTTGTTGACATTGACAATTCCCTTGAATCATTTTGAAGCTGTTCTTCAGCATCCAGAACAATATCAGTGGCCTCCGCAGCAACAAAATTAGATATGCTATTTAACTGATTCCAATTCACATTTTCACGAACTTCTGATATAATATTTTCCAGTATTTGTAAATAACGATCTGCGGTGAGATTTCCTTCATATATGTAACATTTAATTATATATGCAATCATAAAGCAGGAGACGTTGAATTCGAATCTCCCCTGTCGTTCGTGAGGAAATATAATGTTATGTTTTTTTTGTGAACAATATCTATTATTCCGTCTATTAATATACCTGCACTGCTAATAAAAACTTCGTCAACTGCTACGAACCCTAACATAACATGGGTCTATAAGAACTTTAATTTTTTTTAATTAAAATTTATATTAATTTTTAATTTTTTACAGGTATTCACGTATGGGTAACAAAATTAATGAATAAAGATGAAATCATGGAAGTGCTTAGCAAAAGCGACTTGCCGAAAGAAAAATATGGTGAAGTGTGGTTAACTGCAAAGAGTAAAACTCGCGAAACTGAAGCTTTCAAAGAACGAGCAAGAAATATTTGTATCCACGCTGTTGAATATGGAATTTTATAGAACTAGTTTAAAACAAATATAATTTATTTATTATTGAAGGAATTTTATTTCATTTTATGTTAAGTGCCCATATACATTGAGGTAAGCCTCTTCGACGAAGACACAAAAACCGAAAAACTAAACGTTATGAGAGGTGTGCGTCAGGGAGACGTCATCTCTCCGAAACTATTTACGCTAGCTTTGGAAGATGCCTTTAAAAAACTAAATTGGGATGAGAAAGGTTTGAGAGTCGACTGTTCTTATCTTAGTCATCTGCGTTTCGCCGACGATGCTGTTGTCATGTCTAGCAACCCAGAAGAGCTATAACAAATGCTTCAAGATTTCAATGAAGAGGCGAGAAAAGTGGGACTTAAGATGAACTTGGGCAAAAACTAAGTTAATGAGCCCTGACGCAAATGTACAAATAGAGATTTAAAATTAAATCATAGAGAATGTCCAAGAGTACATCTATTTAGGCCACGTCATGAAACTGAGCAAGGAAAATCAAACGGCGGAAATAACAAGGAGAATAGGGCTGGCATGGGCTGCCTTTGGAAAGTTGCAGTACGTATTAAGAGATAGAAACACACCAATCAACCTTAAACGGAAAGTGTATAACACGTGTGTCTTGTCCGTTACTACTTACAGCATGGAAACGATAACACTAACCAAACAAAACGCAAATAGGCTCCGAGTCACTCAACGCTCCATGGAGAGACAAATGTTAGGAATCTCGTCACGGGATAAAATACGAAATAAAGTAATAAGATCAAGAACCAAAGTAGTTGACATCATTGAACGTATATCACGACTAAAGTGGCAATAGGCGGGGCACATAGCTAGACAACAGCCCGATAGGTGGACGAGTAAATTACTGAAATGGCGACCGCGAGAAACAAACCGAAATCCTGGCAGGCCATAACGCAGATGGGTAGATGATATAAGATAGTTTGCTGGAAAAGACTGGCTCCAGAAGGCGAGAGACAGATCCCAGTGGAGGACCATCGGAGAGGCATATGTCCAGGAGTGGAGGTCAATGGGCTGAGAAAGAAGAAGAAAAAGAAATCTCTCCGATTGATGTAAATGTGACTATGCAAGTTAGCGGGAACTTTAACCGCCCTTAACCTCCTTCAATTTAAAGTCATAGCATCATAGTAAACTAATCTTCGAAGATCACCGCCATGGCAGTAATATAGTAATTGGTCTAGTGGTTCTTTTGAACCATGTTAAGCGAAAAAACTGTGGAATATTTTTGTCAGAATTACTATTTTTTACATTTAGTTTCTCCAAAAATTGTTCAATGTTGTAAGTTTCTCAAAACCTTTGAATAGCGCAATTCTAAAAAGTTAAAGGATACATTGTTCTATTTGCTTCAATTACCTGCACAGTTCTATTGTTATATTTCATATAACTGTATCTATACAAGTCGGTCGGAGAAGTTTTCTCCAAGTTAAGTGAAACTCCCTATTGTCGTAGATTGGATTAAGTAATAGAGACGGGAAAAAATTATTTGGACTTTCCGCTTACAGCATATATTTATTAAATGGTTTTATTTGGCTTCACACCCTTGTAATAATAAATTTTGAATCAACAAGAGTCAAATCTTATTATAAATTTGGAACAACTTTTGATTGTAAAAAAGTGAAATAAGACGATTTTCTCTACTTTTAAGTAATAAAAGATTTTCCTGACTAAATGGTGGAGGCAAGCTTTTAAAAAATATAATTAAAAATTATATTGTCCGGGAGAACTGTGTTTTTGTAGCCGATAAAGAGACATAACTCCACCAAATTTTTTTACATGTATATTGATCTGATTATGAACATCAAGGGTAGATTTTCGAAGCTTTTAATTAAATAAATATCTTCATATTTTGCACCCAGCAATTATTTTTGGTGTTAAAGGTGCTCCGAGCTCGTGTATTTTGAGTAAGCCATAAAGTTTACGACAAATGAATGACTGACCAAATGTTACGTAACCTACCTTTGACCGAAACCCATACATTTAAGTTTGCTGCATTGTGATCTATCTATACTACTTCGTATACTACCGATAACATTATGGGGTTAAGTAAATTAGTAATTAATCATTAATATTTCAATGCTTCAATTAAGTAATAAAAAAGATGTACCACTTTAAAATAGCTTATCTTAAATGTCCTTGAGGTAGATCCAGGCGAGATCTAGCTTCTGCCATAACTTGGAGTCTCAAGATGGTAACGCGTGGTAGATTGAGCATCAGGAACGGAATTGGCTGTCCCAGATTCTGTTGGGACGTCACTACCATCTTGGATGAGATGAAAGGGAGACGAACGGGACATAGAGAGGCAGAGAAACGAGAATCGCCGAAATATCGATGACACAGCGACGAAATATCGGTGAAAGATCGACGGAAAGTGGAAGAAAGAAAGATCGGTGAAAATGAAGAAAGAATAAAGAAAAAGAGGCCCTAGTTTACATATGGAGCCACATCTGACTGCCAAGTTCATTCGCGTTAGTGGGAAAACATCCGGAAAAATTCGGTTACAACTTTAAACCATAACTATGCAACATAATTATCAAACTATAATTGCCTACAGGAAAAAATTTGCTTTAGGATTAAACAGGCAAAAAGCGGTTTGAGCAACGCACGTACACTTGCACCAGATACGTTCTCGGCAAAAAGGGGCGATATCCATCGGCTAATCCCTTGGACAAAAGGCCCAAAAAAATTGAATTACAACTGCCAACCTAACTGTAGCTCTGAATACAGTCATAAGTCAGTAATTTGCAATTGGCAACACTGCCTGTTTGTACTGAATCTCATTCTAATCAAGGTGTCACAAAAAACAGGATTTCTATAATTTCGGATGTCGACAAGCGGAATAATTCTACGTCAATATGCCTACAAGTCAAAGACCTCTATCATATGAAGAGCTGTCAAATGCTAAATCATCCACGAGGGGCTCCTCTTGTCTATAAAGGAATGTTTTGGTTTAACAAGATGTTTCGAAGTAACCAAACCGTCAGGTAAATACCTATCAGAAATTTAAAATTACAAGGAATATAATATTAACAAATATACTATTTCAAGTCCCTCTTTTACTGTTTAGGCCAACCTTTAATTTTTTTTTTGTTAGGTAGACGACTTCAAGACAAGTGCTCCCAAGCATATATTTTAAGCCAATCTAGTGTATCTACGGCTAACACCACTTTACCAAACAGAGGAATAAAATATTAATTGCCAGATGAATCATTGTAGTTCGCCAAGTAGAATTATAGTGAAGTGATTTAAGCCTAATGTAAACTTGAAATATATTGACCGTTGAAAATATCAAAGTGCAAAAATTGTGGTATTATCAATTTGAAATTTACATGGACCCAAGGTTTGTGTCGTAAAGTAGAGAAATTAAATAAATGATTAAATAACTAGATTCGTTTGTTTCTTGTTTTTGTTTGACACCGAAACTGAAATCAAAACAAGTGCCATTCATAAATAATTATTCTAAAGGTAGCGGTCAAGATTTTAAATTAAAAGCTACATTAAATAAAAGTTAACCTCAAAGACTCGAACCCCCAGTATCTTTTTATTGATATTTGGACTGGTTACGAGCAATTTAGACAAATAAGATTTTCTTTTGATAAATTTTAACTAAAGTAGGACTAAATGTGGTAAAACCTATATTGGCAGGGATATCAATAAAAAAAAATTGACAAGAAAAATAACCATGTAACAAATTATTAGAAAAAGTTTTTCTAAATGCAATTTTCAGCCCATATGCAAAATTTAAGCTATATAATACTCCATGGAAATTAAATCAAAAAAGAGCTGTTTTGTTAACAAAAATGTAACATTGTTTTTTTTTGCTGGAATCTGTTCATTTGTGTATTTCTTGGATTCAAAAAATTCACAGGTAAAGTACAAGTATTAAAGAATTTTTATAAAAAAATTGAACCGACTTCTAAAAGTGCGCTAAAAAGGGAAAAATAACTAGATATTTTTATATGAAATTGAAATTTTTGAAGTCGGCGTCAAACTAATACCTGACAAAATGTGATTCGAGTAAACATATTAAAAATACTTTATTTGTAATTGCTTTCTTACTGTAATTTATATATATTAGTAGTTATTTATTTCATTTAGAAACAATTTGGCGCCGACTTCAAAAATTTCAATTTCATATAAAAATATCTAGTTATTTTTCCCTTTTTAGCGCACTTTTGGAAGTCGGTTCAATTTTTTTATAAAAATGTTATTTTTCGATTTTTAGTTTTGAATTCTTTATGATATTCATAAATTATTTGAACTACGTGCTAATCGAGATTAATGTACCTCACAATGACTCCAAGGTGGCAAAAAAGTATCCATTTTATCCAGAATTGTAATTTACCCTAAAATGAATCACTAAAAATTCTTTGATCCTTAGAGTTCTCCAAATACCAATAAAATTGTGTCAAACAAATATTTAGTCTGTCATAGTAAATCCACTATCTTAAATTTCAAATTAATTTGAGATTGGTAATATAGGCCCCAAAACCTTCCAATATCGATATTTCAAGAATTTGAGATGTACATTTCTTAGCCCGATATATTTTATATTGCATTTTGAGTTTGCACATGCCCCAAGAAACCCGCAATATCAATTTTAGATGAAACCGGAAATTGTAAAATTTTTAGTCCCTCATATTGTATCTTATCAACCTACTAGTTGTAAAAAATTAACTTCATATTCGTAATACACCACCCCCTAGCGCCCTAATACTAAATCTGAAAAAATGTGTATACGGTAAAATTTTCAACTCACCATATTAGATCCGCCATATTGAATTTCAAAAAAATAAATTTAACGTCTTAATCTGATCTAAATCTAAACCCTTCAAAGCCCCTTAGTACTAATTTTAGATGAAATCCAGAAATTTAAAATTTCTAAACGGTCATATTGCATCTGACGTATTAAATTGTCTTTAAATAATTTTATATTCGTTATTTACATCCTCAAAAACGATGCAGTTCCACATTTGAACAAGATCAAAAAATGGAAAATTTTTAGTCAGCCATATTGCATTCGCCATATTGAATCCTGAAAAAATACTATTAAATTCATAATTTACACCCTCAAGAACCTTCTGTATCAGTTTTGGAGAAAGTCGAAGAATATAAAATTTTTAGAACACCATATTGAATCCGCCAGACTAAATTTTTCAAAAAATATGTTAATTTCGTAATTAACACTAACAAAAATCCCTCCATACTGACTTTAGACAAAATCGAGAGATGAAGAATCTTTAATCCGCCATCTTAGATCCGCCATATTTATTTTTTTGAAATAATATCAGATTCGTAATGTGCTATCCCAAAAACTCCCTGATATCAATTTTGAAAAAAATTGAACAAAATTAATTTTTTATCCATCATATTGGATACGCCATATTGAATTTTTTAAAAATAATTTTAGATTCGTCATGTGCGACCCCAAAAACTCCCCCGTACCAATTTTGGTGAAAATCGGACAAAATTGATTTTTTGTCCGCCATATTGGATTCGCCATATTGAATTTTTTAAAAATAATTTCAGATTCGTTATGTGCGACCTCAAAAACTCCCCCATACCAATTTTGGAGAAAATCGGACAAAATTGATTTTTTCGTCCGCCATATTGAATTTTTTAAAAATAATTTCATATTCGTCATGTGTGATCTTGAAAACTTCCCTGTACTAATTTTGGAGAAAATCGGACAAAATCGATTTTTTCGTCCGCCATATTGGATCCGCCATATTGAATTTTTTTAAAATGTTTTGAATTCGTAATGTGCGACCTCAAAAACTCCCCCATACCAATTTTAGAGAAAATCGGACAAAATTAAATTTTTTTGTCCACCATATTGGATCCGCCATTTTGAATTTTTTAAAAATAATTTCAAAATCGTTGGGTACAACCCCGCAAATTCCTCCATACCAATTTTGGAGAAAATCGGACAAAATTAATTTTTTTGGCCGCCATATTGTCGGCGCGATCTTGGATTTTACTGCA
Source organism: Diaprepes abbreviatus (assembly GCA_034092305.1). Lineage (NCBI taxonomy): Eukaryota > Metazoa > Arthropoda > Insecta > Coleoptera > Curculionidae > Diaprepes > Diaprepes abbreviatus. The sequence continues at coordinate 836,543 of JASJET010000338.1, read as the reverse complement.
CCAATTTCCTCCAAAAAAATATGGGACCACCGCAGCAACTTCCTGAACATAATGTAAAAAATTTCATTCAAATCGGTGCAGCCGTTCCGGAAAAATCGGTGTACATACATAAAAAAAAATATATACGCGACGAATTGAGAACCTCCTTCTTTTAGAAGTCGGTTAAAAAGCATTTTCTGCAAATTTGAGCCCTTAATATTCATTTGCCACGCCATTATGAATTTTTGAAAAAAAACGATCTTTTCATGCAAAATTATTATTTTTTTTTGAGTTCGGAAATGATACATCTAAATCCAATGCATGCATTAAAAATATTTTATCTCCATCCGGTGAAAAGTTATCGCAATTTTTTTGGTGCATAAATTAGTTTTTGCAAAATTTCTCAGCCCACGATTAAATTTTTTCTTAATATGTCTTTAAAATATAAAACAAAACAAATAATTTCCCTTAAAATTGAGCATTCTATTTTAATTAGGAAAGCGGAAAATTGAGGTTGAATTTTCAACTTTGACATCGAATTTCTCGGAAAATAAAAAACTCACAGATTCTGGGTTTGACATGCTTTTTTAGAATAATAATACCTATATTTATGTTAAATTTTAAATCGGTAATTTGTTAATAAATGTCTTTACAAAAAAAAAAAACAAAAACCGTTAATTTTGTCGAAAAAAAAAATATATCTCGATAACTAGTAGCGCCATCTATAACGTATGTTATATGAATCGATAGATTTTTTAATTCTCTACAACTTTTGTTTGAAATATTTTTCAATACAACTTTTTACTATTCGAGATAAACTCAAAAAACCGAACATCGTGACCATTTTTGGTCAGCCACTTTTCTTGCATAGGTCTTTCAGAGTTACCATCGAGATATGTTTTATAGGATGATGAAATAAACACAGTCCAGCAAAAAAACCAATGTTACGTTTTTGTTACTGACGAAAGTCTATTTTCCATGAATATAAGATAATTTAGATTTTTTGCCCATTTTTTGTAAATTGCAGTAGGGTGATATTACCAATTATGAACAAGAACCAATGATGGACATTTTTTCTAAATAAACCGAAATAATAACCAAACGCAAAAGAATTTTGGGGATGGTAACACTGGATTATAAGTAGTAGGGGGTCAGTTGTCTCACTAACAAATTAAAAGGTCAAGATCGGCCACTTTCTTCAAGATGGCAGCCTAAACATAAGTGAAGTATGAGCTACGTCCGAAAAATCCGGTTTTATTATGAAAATCGTTAAGAGAGTAAGTATATATTTTCGTGAATTACTTCATTATGTTATTTGATAATTAAGTTTGATATTATTTTATATTGAATATTAGGAACTAAGAATATATTTTGTCATAATATTAAATAGAAACATAACCTAAAATCTCTGTTTTTTGCAATGTTTATTACTGGATCGAGTACAGACCAAATTACCAATGATGGACAAACGATGTTCTAAATCTAAAAAAAAGCAATAGACCAGGATGACACAACTTCCGAAGATACAGATTTAGAAATAACATATGCTGAGAGTGAAAACAATAGTTATAATGAAAAAGAGGATGGTATTACCGAAGATAACGGAGAAAGGGCAAAAGTAGATAAGTGTAAACAGCGGAAAAGAGCTGGACTCGCGCATGAAAAAAGGGAGATCAAAAAACGTCGCGAAAACAAGAGTGAAGAAAATTCTGAAAATTAATCGCTAAACATGCTAAAAATCAAAACGTTACCTTCAAAATATAAAGCCATTGTTCGACCCGGACAGTTTTTCATAGTAAAATATGAAGACGAGTTTTTCCCGGGCAGAACAGAAGCCGTTGATAAAGACCAGTATGAAATTAGCACTATGGTACTACCAACAGGCAATTCTTTTAGATGGCCTAACAAACTTGATAAAATATGGTATAAAAACACGATCTAATAGAAGTTATAAGTGAACCTTTGCTTCTGAATAAAAGAGGTTTCTATAAAGTTAAGGAAATGGAGAAATACTTACCTGATTTATACAGTATTTAATTACGTAGGCACACTTTCTTTTGTAATTTTTAGTATTTTTAATTCACAGATCTCTGAAGATCTCATTAATACATAATATTTCGTTTGTACGAAAAAACAATTTAATTTTATAAGAATTTACTTAGTTTTTGTTACTTTGCTCATTTTGTTTTTAGTTTTATAATGTTTTTTATATTAAATGAATAAATATTTTAATGATACTGAGACTGTAAATGATAAATTTATGAGGCTATTACTTCGATGCCATAGTTTATATGAGAATAAGTGTTTTTTTTTTCAGAAATATTTAATTGGGGATGATTATCGCAAATAATGTGAGTTCAAATAAAACTCAAATAAAAGCTAATTTATGATTAATAAGTGCCTATTCTTTTTAAATATACCTATTATTTACGTACCTACCTAAATTTGTAATTGAATGCTTTTTAGAAAAAGCCAGGTTACTGCCAATGACTGGGTTTCTTTCATTGAACTTGTCGATAACTGGTTGATCATTACTGGGGTTTAGGTGTCCATTAATGGTGATTTTGAACTTTTTACATTTTTAAGTAAAATAACATATTTATATCCAACTATTTAAAGTTCAACTTAAAGATTCGTCTTCTCATATTATCTCTAGATTCATTTACCACTATACGGTATCTGTACACATAAAAACACGAATTTTATTTTATAAAACGGAAAAAGGTATCCTTAACATGTTCATAATTGGTGCCGTCACCCTACTGTTGCAAAATAAGACTCAACGCATACTACATAAAACTTCTTAGTGTTGACAATGCTTCATTCAAGACATATTTTATTTAAAGTAGCGCCAATTAAATGTGTGTTTTTCTACAAAATCCAAATAGGGCTATTAAAATTTGGTCCCATGTGATGATGTAGAATGATTAGACAAAATTTTTTTAATAAAAAATTACTAACATAATGCATTCGTTATCGCATTGTTAACAATATTGCGTAATTGAAAATATAGACCTGTTCCGGATAAGGAATTTAATCTATTGTATATTATATTTCGAAATACTGAGATATTGATTATTTGTTAGATATAAAAAATGTGCTTATGCTGTAAATCATCAGTATTGTTTTCATGTTTTTCTAGGTTAAGTTATAATAAAAAATTATGGAAGACAAAAGTCAGGCCGTTTTCAATAAGCTTAAAAGTATACTAGATAGTGTGGCGGAAGCGGAAAATATCAAGACCTATATTAGTGTTCCCGATGTAAACCAGATTAAAGGTGAAGGTTTTTTATCAGAGTTTTTTACAGGAAAAATTATAAACGAAGAAAATGGCGAAAATATACAGGTTGCTATTAAAGTTGCCCCTGTTGAAAATGCGATTTTGGATTACACATTATTTTACAACAACGAAGTGCATTTTTATTCCAAAGTGTTTTCCGAATTAGATAAATTTCAAAAAGAAAATGGTGTGAGATACCCATTTAATAATATTCCAAGATATTTTACAGGCAATGTTCAGCCAAAACAACAATTTGTTGCCATGGAAAATTTACCAAGTGAAAGTTACAGTATGATAGACAAAAGAAAATATTTTAGTACTGAACATCATGAACTTATTTTTAAAACTTACGGGAAGTTTCACGCATTATCGTATGTGTTCAAACAATACAATCCTGATAAATATAGAGATTTAATAACACCTTTCGGAGATTCAATGGGAATATTAGTGGATTCTCCATTCTTACATAACCAAATAAAGGACGATTATTTAGCTGCACTTAAAACTTTTGATCCAGTAACTGAAGCTGACAGTATTGCAAAGCTCAAAAAAATGGATGATATTAAGAAAACTATAGCTGATTCAAGAAATTATACTGGAAGTAATAGGTGTATTACCCACGGAGATTGTTGGTCGAATAACATGTTGTTTAAATACAAGGTATAATACAAAATATTTTTAATAATTATTAGGAATTCTAGCCTAATATAGTTCCAGCTCACTACTGAATAGTTTGAGCAACGAAGTTAGTGGTAACTGTCAAATAACTATATATATATATATATATATATATTATATATATATATATATATATATATATATATATATATATATCAGGCGCGGATCCAGGGGGGGGTGGGGGCGATCGCCCCGCCGCCAATAGCTTTGAGTTTAGAAAAATAGACCCGATTTCGCCACTTATACTATAGTTTATTCAAGAACTAGGGAGAGTAATAAGTCATTTTTTACCCTTTTTTTTCTTCGCAAACTACTTATGTTCTTTTAGTCCGATGTCTTTGGCAAAATCTGTTAGACACATATATTTTTCATTGGAATGGGTTAGAAATTTTAAAATCAAAAATACCGGTCTATAATAATGGACTATTTGGGTTGTATAACAATAGATATTTGGATGTGCGAAGTGTTAAAAAGGATTTTAATCCTTGTCATAGGCGTCGAAAGGAGGTTTATTTTATCACTAAGTATTTATGCCATAGAATATTATTTCGGTAATTTTATTTCTTATAATTTCTTAATAATTCACATACATTAGAAAAAATAGATAATTTTGGCATATTTAACGCAAATCACAACTGTATTTTTATTATTTTCAATTTTGGCGTAGAAATCGTTTTAGGCACATTCAGGGTAAAACATAGCGTTTTTCACTCGAAAAAATCTAAATTATAATTTAAATACTTACAAAATACCCATTGTCAAAAATACAAGAAGTTAAACATATATAAAAAAATAAATTTGTCCATATAATTTTAAAAAAATTTTTTTGGGGCTATCGGTCATTTTATTATTAATTAAAAATATTTTTAGGATATTTGACGTTTCAGTTTATTTATTTCTTAAACCATCTGCAGAATTAAAATTAAACACTAAAAATGGTTTCAAATGTAATAAATTTTTATATATTACAGAAAATTTAAATAATAAATTGTGTTTACGCTAGTAAACATTACGGATCTAATTCGTAATCAAAGTCAGTGATGCTATCTTCGCTCAAATTAATTATAATTGGTTCCACTATTTCACCAATCATGAGATCGAGTTTCGACATTTTCTTTTATTCTTTTATTATATGGATTTTGCTCAATTTTCTACACTAACTTTATTCAAAAAAATCTTTCAAAAGTTCAGTTAAATTATTAATTATTTAAGTTGTGTTATTTCTTGCAACGCTACCTTTCACTTGAGAGAGATATTTCTTGCTCCAACGGACATTTTCCGGACGATCTATAAAAACAGATTCCCTATCTGATTTCTTCCAGCAAAAATTAAGTTCTCTGAGCAATTTCCAGAGCTCAGTTCTTTTAATTTCAGGTAAATTCCGATCCTCATTGATTTTAGTTAGAATTTTGTCGACGATTGGGATCTGCTTCTTATAATAAAATGTTTGAACATCTCCTTTTATTGCATTTTACATCTCTTCTTCCAACGAGGTTTTTCGTCTGTCTGTGGTCGTATGTAGCTTGGGAGTACTAACAATTCTAGTCGTTTTTTTCTCCTTCAGTTTCCAGACATAGCAGATTTTCCAACTCCTGTCATGTTGGAACAAATCTCAACAGAGCTTTTAACATTGTTATCTAGATATTGATATGTTATGGCAGCATAAACATTCATCGTAATAAGTTTTTCGTTGAGGTAAAAAGGCCCTGGTTTAACGGTTGTGGAATAAATATAGATGTGGAAGCCATATCTTTTGGGTATCTCACTAATTTCAAATAATATATAAAAACAAGCGCAAACAAGATAAATCACTACTGTAATCACTGTAAGGTGTACTTTGCTCACTGACAGAAATTAAATTGATCTATAAGAAATTTTATTGTTGCAGTAAATTTATAAAAGCTTATAATATTTCAATATAATTAAATATAATTAGATTTACGGCAGTCCTCAGTTACCTGCGGCATTGGAGCAGGTACGTTGGAGGTTTCGGTAACAGTTTTATTACTCTCTCTAGTTCTTGAACACGGGTATAGGAATGTGTATGCATGCGATCGCCCCTCTCCTTCTCAAGAGCTTTGAGTTCAGGAAAATAGAACCGATTCTACATTTTATATTAGGAATGTGTATGCTGCTGGCACTCCCCCGTCCCGTTGACAACTTGTTTTTCTTTCGATAGCCCCCCCCCCCCCCCAAGAGCTTTGAATTCGGGATAATATACCCGATTCTGCCTCTTATACTAGGAATCGCATCTTCTCCCCTGTCGACAACTTGTTTTTCATGTGCCCCCCCCTCCCCGTCTCCAAGAGCTTCAAATTAAAAAAAATAATCCCGACCCTGTCTTTTACACTAGAAATGGGAATGTTGCTGGTATCTTCCCCCTCTCCCGTTGGCAACTTGCTTTCGCGTACTTTTGTGATATCACCGCCCTCCCCAAAGAGTGATGCTGGATCCGCCGCTGATATATATATATATATATATATATATATATATATATATATATATATATATATATATATATATATATATATACATTCAGAAACAAAACAGCAAAATGTCAAGGTAGCAAATATTTTGAAAATGCCTTGAATAAAGGGCGAAACGTCAAACAGTTTTTATGTATTTATTAAATATAGAACCTAAACCCAAGAAAAGACAAAATAAAAGAAAAATGATATATATATATATATATATATTATGTAAGAATGTGTCAGGGTAAAATGACTACTACGGATCGTAGTGAAATTCTGTTTTGAATGTGCCCGAGAGATTGAGATATTATTGTCGGCAACTGATTTTCAATATTCAGAGTAATGATATTTTATTTTTTTAACTTACAGATTAATCCAATTATATAATTATCGTGAAAATAATTTTGAAAATTGCAATGAAATATAGGGAAAAATTGTTTTTATACAGATGTTTATACACAATTAATATATAATTCCAGGAAGATATTTCTCTTCTCATGGAACTTTTGTAATAGTTTAGTTCGCAGCGGAATTTTTATTTAGTTCAATATAAGTTGCTTAAAAGGTTCACTTTTTTTTATGGTGATCTATATTTGCCTAACGTGAGGGCCACTGAGTTCCAAGATGGTCTTTAGGTGGCGGTACACTGCCAATGAGAGAGATATCCAACTTTTTCTGATAGTTTTTTGTAATCTTAAATACTGCCTTTAAGTCTTAACCACGACAAAGCATGCTTGTCTTTATAATAAAGGGCCTTTTCAGTTCATTCTTCCTATATATATATATATATATATATATATATATATATATATATATATATATATATATATATATATATATATATACCGTGTATTATGTGTATCAAAATAAGAATTGGTACAGGTAAATGTTATGTGAAGAGGAGAGTTTTCGCATATTTTCCACTTTCCGGTCACTTCCGGTTTCACCGGAAATGGCCCCGGTTTTGAATTCTTAAATAGAACACCCTGTATATTTTAACATGTTTGGATTTCTGAGACAATTCTAGATCAGAATGTGACATTTTAAAAACTTTTTACGTCTACTTCATTTTTTTAGAGCCACTTTTAGAATTGCATCTAGGTGCATCGGACGCAAACTAATCTAACGGCATTAGGTGATGTCAAAAAAATACAATCGCAAAGTTTTAGTGGCTAGTATGAAAGACAGGAATTGGATTAAAAATTTAACAAAATTAACAAAAAACTAACAAAATAAACTAATAACTTAGACGACGCACTTAAAATATTTGAAAGTACAGTAGCTGAATTTGTTAAAAAGTTTAGTGTAGTAAATGTTCAAAATGCATTCCTTCTTTTTCACGACACATTTCAGCTCGTTCAATTGTTTCTCTCAACACGTTTTGTAGCATTTGGGGCGTTATACTTCTAAATGCCCGTAAAATTCTTTCTTCTAATATTTCAAGAGTAGCTCGGGCTGCTCCATAGTAAACCCTTTCTTTAACATATCCCCAGACAAAGAAATCGAGCACAGTAAGATCCGGTGAGCGGGCTGGCCACCGTACCGGACCATTGGTTGCAATAATTCGATTATTAAAATGCTCTATTAAATAATTAAGAACTGCTCTAGTATTGTGAGGCGGTGCTCCATCTTGTTGAAAGTAAATTCGCCGTAAAACTGCTAAAGGTATATCATTGAGATGATTTTCGATTTCATTTTGAAGAAAACCTAAGTATCTAACCCCTGTTAACTGACCTTGAAACAATATTGGCCCAATTATTCTGTTTCCAACGATACCAGCCCAGACATTGACGCCAAATCTTTCTTGAAAATTGCCCTCTCTCATTTCATGTTGATTTTGTTGGGCCCAGTACCGAGTATTTTGCTTATTGAACACATCATTATTTGTAAATCGAGATTCGTCGGAAAATAGAATAGAATCGATAAAATTTGGGTTAACTCTATGATTTTGAAGCAACCAATCACAAAACACTACCCGTCTATCGCCATCCTCAGTGTACAAATGTTGATGTAACTGATATTTAAATGCTCGATATCCATGCTTTTTCAGTATTTTTCTTGCTGATTCATAACTTATCGGCAGTTCTTGACTAATTTTTCTTAACGAAACTGTTTTATCAACCTCAACCATAGCAAGTACGTTAATCTCAGTCTCTTCATTAATGATAAACCTCTGTTCCGCCTCTTGATTTCCTATTTGCCTAAACCGAGTCTCGACATACGGAAAATACTGATGGGCTGGATGTTGCCGATTCGGATATCTATGAGCATACAACTCGGCAGCATTCCTTGAATTTCTATGACACTCTCCAAATATTAATAACATATCCACTTTTTCACTTTGAGTATACATTATTTTAACGAAAATTTAAACTAAACTTAACGAAAATTAAGAAACTTTTACGTCTGTTTTCCAAAGAAGACTTGATAAAAACAGTTTCAAATTATTATGCATCATGGCCGCCCATGGCGCACTTGTCATAAGTAAATAAATTATCCAGTATTTTGCTTAATAATATTTAATTTCTGTTCTTATGTCTAATCCAATCGCAAATAAATTAGTACCGTTAGATTCTTCAAAGAATGCTTTTTTTGAAAAGTAGTTGTCAAAAAGGGGTCGCCATTTGAAAATTAATAGTTAGAAATGAAAACGTAATTTTGTCAACTTGTCTTATTCCTGTCTTTCATACTAGTAACTATAACTTTGCGATTATATTTTTTTGACATCACCTAAGGCTCCTAGATTTGTTTGCGTCCGATCATGGCCACCTAGATGCAATTTTAAAAGTGGCTCTAAAAAAATGATGTAGACGTAAAAAGTTTTTAAAATGTCATATTCTGATCTAGAATTGTCTCAGAAATCCAAAAATGTTAAAATATACAGGGTGTTCTATTTAAAAATTCAAAACCGGGGCCATTTCCGGTGAAAACGAAAGTGGCCGGAAAGTGGAAAATATGCGAAAACTCTCCCCTTCACATACCATTTACCTGTATCAATTCTCATTTTGATACACATAATATTCTAGAAATTATGACTTGTCTAATAGATTCGTTGACACCCGGTATATATATATATATATATATATATATATATATATATATATATATATATATATATAAATAGATAAGTTTTTGTCCGTGTAATTTAAAATAAAACAGAATCAAATATTGGCGAAGCGGACGTGAAAATTTGTCAGTCTACATCACATCCGCTTCGCCAATATTTGTTCTATTTTATTTTAAATTACACGGACAAAAACTTATCTATTTATTTATCTACTTGTCTGGCTTTGAAACACGCTAAACGATGCTCTCATGGTGGGATTGTTTGGTGCGACACGTGGCTTTGGCTGCTGAAATGAGCAGCAGGCTTGGTTGCCAGTACCGAAAAATGCGACCCCTATCCTTTGGGCAGCGCGTTTCGTGTACTCGATTTTACATATTTCTATTTTAATTCACCGTCGCGCCACCATATGGCGGTTTTTTTACAAACTTTGTTAATCTGTGTGGTTCTCGTGTTATTAAGTGGACTATCGAGATGTCGCCTTTGTCGTCTTGTTTCCTTTTTTTTTTTTTATCTTAAACTCAGCTTTATAGGATGCAAAGGCGAGATGATGATTTATACCAAATGCGGTGCCCTGACGGGTCCAATATTAGGACGAAACAGCGCTGTCGCCATCTGTCGGACCCGAAGTTTTTTCCATATTTTGGAGTACACGAGAATCATGTAGATTGACAAATTTTCACGTCCGCTTCGCCAATATTTAATTCTATTTTATTTATATATATATATATATATATATATATATATATATATATATATATATATATATATATATATATGAAGTTAAATGTGTACAGTGAATGCAAACTTCGTTCCATCATATCCTTTCTATGTTAGAGCTTGCACAGTTTGAATAAATTGCTAAAAAACACAATTCATCCTGTTCCATCACCACCGAGATGGTGGCCTACCTATACCACCACACCGAGAAGAAAGTTAACAAATTTACCCTCTCCGCTACAGTAATACGGTAGAGCTACATGTTTCGTCTCTCACTAGATTCATCAGGGTACCGACATGCATCTGTCTGTGCAAAGGACAGATCAGAAGGAAGCATGCATCACTGAACGCGGCTTCGCCGACCTCCCGCCGGATGACGTATATATGTTTATGCGACTTTCACGGATTCCTCTGTGTGAGATGAAATAGCAGTGGTTATATCCACATTATGTTGTAGTGCTGAAATCACATTCAGCAAACGTACAACTATATGCAACTCCGTGTGTGAATGAAGTAAAATGTGTACAGTGAATGCAAACTTCGCTCCATTATATCCTTTCTCTTTTCCTTTGCTTCTTACATCTTTTTTTGAGATTGACAACAACGTTGTTAAAAGGTTTTATGATATTGGATAATAATAAAATGATCAAAACTAGGATTCAAGACTAGATCATCCTAACTAGTCAGTAACGACTAGCATATATATATATATATATATATATATATATATATATATATATATATATATATATATATATATATATACAGGGTGATTCAAAAATCGATCACGAAACTTAAGGGGGTGATTCTACTTGACAAAATAAGGGTAGAGCTTCATATAATTTTTTTTCAAAATGTCATTCGTTTTCGAGTTACAAGCCGTCCAAGTTCAAGTTTTTATTTTTTGTTTTTTGAATTACTCGCTTACAGGAAAACCGATTTGACTAATATTTGAAAGATAGGCTAAGCCTTCTGTGCTTCATCATTTTAGTAACAATTCACATTGATTGTTTGCCGCTAGAGGGCACTTTACCTACATTGAAAATTGTTTTTTTGTCATAATTTTTTAGTGTTGACAGCTACAGTAGTTTTTGGCATAATTTCTGAAAGACTGATGCCAGGCCTTTAAAAAAGGTGCTCTTTATTTACATCGCTAAACCCAACGGTTTAGACGTAAATCACCCTTAAAAATTAAGTGGTAAATTTACTTTTCTCATTTCATTACCACCAGCTACCAGGTAAATAGCTATCAAAGTATACTAGAGCTGTCAGTTTAACATCAAATAAATTCGCTTTTTAAACTATTTAATTTATAATCTTAAAATAACTAATAATGGCTAATCAGTAAATATTCATATTATGGATTATTGCGATATACATTTAATTGATAAAAATTAATGAAACAGTACTAAACAAACTAAAAAGATTCTCAAAATGTCCCCCATTTTCTTCAATACATTTCCTAACACTCTTCAAAAAATGTCGCCTAACTCGATGAAAAATTTCTGGTGTTTCTTTAATAATTTGGCACTTTTCGATTATCCTGAAGCGAAGATCCTCGACGTTGATTACTGGAATATCGTACACCAATTGTTTCAAATGACCCCAAAAGAAAAAATCCATAGGATTAAGGTCTGGTGACCTCGCTGCCCATGCCAATGGTCCACTTCGTCCTATCCATCGCTCAGGATACGTTGCATTCAAATACTGTCGGACACGTATACTAAAGTGGGGCGGAGCTCCGTCTTGGAGGATCCACATGTTGGCCCTTACTTCCAATGGCACATCTTCCAGATACAATGGGAGACGATTTTGGATAAAATCTAAGTATACGTCACCAGTTAATGGGCCATCAAAGAAATGAGGACCAATAAGGTAATCTCCTATTATCCCTGCCCACACATTTAGTGAAAATCTACGCTGATGTTTCGTTTCTACCACATTGTTTGGGTTCTCGTAAGCATATGTGTGGATATTGTGTAGATTTGTTATGCCATCACGAGTGAAACCAGCTTCGTCAGTGAATAATATGACGCCAATTAATCGATTATCGTGTTCATACTTAGCTAGGATCTGATTGCACATTTCCAACCGTCTCGGCCGATCATCGTCATAAAGAGCCTGCACCTTTTTTGAATGAAACGGGTAGAGTTGTTCTTCTCTTAGTATCCTCCATGAACTAGCCTGACAGAGCCGCACTTCATTCCCAATTTTTCTAGTACTAATACCTGGATTATCTTCAATAATTTCAAGCACTCTTTCTTCTTGTTGCACGTTTCTAGCAGTTCTAGGTCTTCCCCTATTTCCATTATAACTTTTAAAGGAACCACATTCCGCAAGCCTCCTGTGCACACTGGAAAATGTTTGAGCATGAGGGATATTTCTTTCCGGATAACTCTCCATATAATATCTTCTTGCCAACTCTGCATTACCATTTGCTTTTCCATAACAAAAATGGATATCACAATATTCGATATTTGAATATTGGTGATTAGCCATTATTAGTTATTTTAAGATTATAAATTAAATAGTTTAAAAAGCGAATTTATTTGATGTTAAACTGACAGCTCTAGTATACTTTGATAGCTATTTACCTGGTAGCTGGTGGTAATGAAATGAGAAAAGTAAATTTACCACTTAATTTTTAAGGGTGATTTACGTCTAAACCGTTGGGTTTAGCGATGTAAATAAAGAGCATCTTTTTTAAAGGCCTGGCATCAGTTTTTCAGAAATTATGCCAACAACTACTGTAGCTGTCAACACTAAAAAATTATGACAAAAAAACAATTTTCAATGTAGGTAAAGTGCCCTCTAGCGGCAAACAATCAATGTGAATTGTTACTAAAATGATGAAGCGCAAAAGACTTAGCCTATCTTTCAAATATTAGTCAAATCGGTTTTCCTGTAAGCGAGTAATTCAAAAAACAAAAAATAAAAACTTGAACTTGGACGGCTTGTAACTCGAAAACGAATGATATTTTGAAAAAAAATTATATGAAGCTCTACCCTTATTTTGTCAAGTAGAATCACCCCCTTAAGTTTCGTGATCGATTTTTGAATCACCCTGTATATATGTATATATATATATATATATATATATATATATATATATATATATATATATATATATATATATATATATATATACATACATGTAATCGAATCCAGTGTTAGTATTACGTACTTCTTAGGACTGTAAAGCAGATGATGTTTCGATTAAATTTTATTCACCATTTTCAAAGCTCACTGTACGGTCTCTGTAGGCGAACTCACATTAATGGATTTTTTATAAAAATAATTTTAGGAAGGATCTGTCGAAAATGTGAAACTACTCGACTTCCAACTAATGTGTGAAAGTACGCCAATTCACGATTTGTCTTACTTTTTCTACTCTGGAGCATCTAAAGTCGACATGGATAAATTAGACGACTACCTAAAATTATACTATAATAGTTTTTGTAATTTTGCTGAAGAATTAAATGGAAACCTTGACGATATATTTTCACTTCATGAATTTAAGGAAGAATGGAAAAAATATTCACATTTGGGATTACTTTTAGGTAAATATTTATTATAATTTACTATAAAAAATATTAACGGTAAGAGAAATATCATATAATTCTCTAATTAAACTTTAAAAATTAATAGGTTAAAAAAATAGAATTCAAATAGACAGTACCCATGAATTTAGTTCTTTAGTAACCTATATCAATTCATTAAAAGGTTAGAGTATACTTATACAGCCAGATTCAAGATTGAAAATTATTGATTTTAAAAGGGATCTTCTTCCCATGAAAATTAGATTTTCTACTTATATAATATAAAAAGAAACCAAACTGTTTAAGATTTTAATATTTTGGGTTTTATTTAAAATTCTATTTTAAATACATCTAACATGTTTTGTAGCACTACTACTTCATTAGATGTCAAAATTGACAATGGCAAGCAAAGTTAAGAAATAAATAATAAACGAAAAATTCAAAACAATTATTTATGTAGGTAATATCTCCAACAAAATAAGAAATATATTAAGACAAGAGAATATTAATATTGCTTTTGAAACCCTTGTCAAATGTATTAAAGATAATGACGATAAGACTTGCAAAGAGCAATAATACGGAATTTATAAATTACCACAAACACGGTTAAATATATTTAATAATACCAACACCTTTATTATTTATTTATTTCCTAACTTTATTTTTAGTTGCCAATTTTGAGGTCTGATGAAGTAGCAGTGCTACAAAACATGAAAATAAAAAATTATGTAATAAAATGACTTGATGCTGGTAGCCGTTACTATGTGGTAGTTATTCATCTTCGGGAAATGTTTAAAAATGAACTACTATGTTTTATACCACTAAATTTATTAAGAAAACAGTGATTGTAGTTTCAACTCACAGAGTCATTTTCAAACTAAATTACAAAGGTAGACTAAGTATTCAATACAGAAACATGAGAAAATTTAACAATAAATAAAAACTACCTGAGAAATTACATTATTACAAAGGGGAGGTACTAAATTTCGGGAACTAATTATTATTTGGCGACAACAAATAACGGGGAAAACCCAAGTTCTGTCTGGTCATTAAGCACATTTACATTTTTATTTTTACTATGTTTATATATTTCTAAAGATTCAAGAATATTTAACTTTTGGCCCTTTGTTGAATAATGAAATATGTCAGTGTTGCTTAAATCAGGAAAACTGTGGCCATGTTCTAAGCAATGGTTGGCAAAGCTCGAGTCTGTTTTTTGTAGTCTATATGATCGGTGGTGTTCTGAAAAACAAGTTTTAAAGCTTCTACCACTTTGTCTAATATACAAGCTATCACACTCTGAACATTTTAACTTATAAACTCCTGATTTATCAAATTTATTAATTTTATCTTTAGCATTGTTAAAGATGGTGGACAGATTGTGTTGAGATTTAAAGACTACTTTTATGTTATGTTTGGAAAGAGTATTAGCTATGTTTTCTGATAGGGTACCACAGTATGACACAGATATATAAAATGAACTATCTTTATCATTTTTTATTTTGGAATATATTGAATGAAAAGCTAGTTGTTTTTGTTTTTTAGTTATTAATTTCTTTATGGTTTGTTGGGAGAAATTGTTTGATATTGCAATCCTTTTAATGATATTTAGTTCCTCTTGAAGATCTTCTTCAGAGAGAGGCGAAGAGAATGCTCTATGTATTATGGAACTGTATGCGGCCATTTTGTGTTGTAAGGGGTGAAAAGAGTCATTAGATATAATATTACCTGTAAACGTTGGTTTTCTAAAAATTTTAAAATTACACTGATTATTAAGGTGAGATATGGTGATATCAAGAAAATTTATTTTATGGTTATTTTCAGTTTCCTCTTTTGAACTTTGCCTATCACAAACCTATTTCAAATTTAATAGCAAATTTTATTTACAAAATTCAGGCCTACCAATGGGTTCTCCTCTTAGCCCTCTCCTAGCAGACATTTTCATGTCAAACATAGAAAACAAAATTCTTAATTCCCCTTTAAGCAAAAACCATGTTCAATTTTGGTACAGATATGTGGATGATGTTCTAGCATGTTTTAAAGGCACTACTAGACAGCTTTAAAAATTCTCACAATACATTAATAATTGCCATCCAAAAATTCAATTTACTCTGGAAACTGAAAATAACCATAAAATAAATTTTCATGATCTCATCATATCTTACCTCAATAATCAGTCTAATTGCAATTTTTTTAGAAAACCTACGTTTACAGGTAATACTATATCTAATGACTCTTTTCACCCCTTACAACACAAAATGGCTGTATACAATTCAATGATACATAGAGCATTCTCTTTGCCTCTCTCTGAAGAAGATCTTCAAGAGAAACTAAATATCATTGAAAGGATTGCAATATCAAACAATTTCTCCCAACAAACCATAAAGAACTTAATAATTAAAACACATAAACAACTATCTTTTAATTCAACATATCCCAAAATAAAAAATGATAAAGATAGTTCATCTTATATATCTTTGTCATACTGTGGTACCCTATCAGAAAACATAGCTAATACTCTTTCCAAACATAACATAAAAGTAGCCTTTAAATCTCAACATAATCTGTCCACTATCCTTTACAATGCTAAAGATAAAATTAATAAATTTGATAAATCAGGAGTTTATAAGTTAAAATGTTCAGAGTGTGATAGCTTGTCTATTGGACAAAGTGGTAGAAGCTTTAAAACTCGCTTTTCAGAACACCACCGATCATATAGACTCCAAAAAACAAACTCGAGCTTTGCCAACCATTGCTTAGAACACAGTCACAGTTTTCCTGATTTAAGCAACACTGACATATTACATTATTCAACAAAGTGCCAAAAGTTAAATATTCTTGAATCTTTAGAAATATATAAACATAGTAAAAATAAAAATGTAAATTTGCTTAATGACCAGACAGAACTTGGATTTTCCCCGTTATTTGTTGTCGCCAAATAATAATTAGTTCCCAAAATTTAGTACCCCCCTTTGTAATAATGTAATTTCTCAGGTAGTTTTTATTTATTGTTGAATTTTCTCAAGTTTCTGTATTGAATACTTAGTCTACCTTTGTAATTCGGTTTGAAAATGACTCTGAGTTGAAACTGCAGTCACTGTTTTCTTAATAAACTTAGTGGTATAAAACATAGTAGTTCCTTTTTAAACATTTCCCGTTGTGGATTTTCATAATATACTCTCCTTTTTTTTGGTGATTAAACTATATTTCAATCTAATAAAACCACTTATTAAATTAATTTGATAAGATATATATTTAACCTTATTTAACCACATTTCGTTAATGTTTTTTAAAAATAATTATATATAATATATATTGTATGTTGACTACTATCAACTTTTAAACTCTCTAGATGAAGATTTGAATGTCTCTATGTCTGAGGGATGTTGTTCAGACATTTAATTTTTCCATTTTGACAACTCTAAATATAGTTTAGGTGAAGAGTTAGAAAATAATTGCTAATATAGAAAGTGTTATATATAGTGTGACCAATGACAGAAAGGGTTAACGTTCTATCATCAAACAGAAAGTATGGTATAATTTGCGAGGATTTAAGTAGGTGGCATCAAAAACTATTATGTGAAAACTTGTATCCAGGCAATTTTTTACAAGCCCAATAATTGTTATCTTTTTTTAGGTCTACATCTGTGGGTTGGAAAATTGATGAACAAGGATGAATTATTGGCTGTGATTGACGGAAGTAATCTATCGAAAGAAAATCAGCATAAAATGAGACTTGAAGCAAGTCAAAAAGTTCGCGAGAGTAAAGCTTTTAAAGAAAGAGGAAGAAATCTTTTTTTACATGCAGTTGAATATGGAATTGTGTAGACAATGTAGGATAAATATATATTTTTGCTTGTGAATTTATTTTTATCTAATGTAGTCTAATTTTATTTTTCTAAATTATTCCTATTAGTTGAGACTAATAAAATAAGAAATGTTCAAAGTACAAAAAATCGTTAGTCAGATTTTCCAATAGGGCATTCCACGTAATCTGGAATACCAGCATGCCAAAAATTTAATGCGACATACGGAGACCGTTAGATTTGATGCCAAACGATTTATCTCCTCAGGCAGGCGCGGATCCAAGGGGGGGGCGGTGGGGGCTATCCCCCCCCCCCCAGAGCTTTGAGTTCAGGAAAAGAGACCCGATATTGTCTCTTATACTACAGTTTATTCAAGAACTAGAGAGAGTAATAAATCATTTTTTACCCTTTTTTTCTTTGTAAAATACCTACATATATTTTTCATAGGAATGGGTTAGAAATTTTATAATCAAAAATACCGATCTATAATAATGGACTATTTGGGTTGGATCACAATAGATATTTGGAAGTGTCATAGGCGTCAGAAGAAGGTTTATTTTATCACTAAGTATTTATGGTAAAGAATATTATTTCTGTAATAAACTTAAAATAAAAAGTTTTTATAACATTATTTTATTCCTTATGATTTCTTAATAATTCACATACACTACAAGACATATATAATTTTGACATATTTATAAACAAATCACAACTGTATTTTTATTATTTTAAATTTTGTCATAGAACCCGTTTTAGGCACATTCAGACTAAAACGTAGCCTGATTCTCTCAACAAATTTTAAGTTATAATTAAAAACTTACAAAATGCCCATTGTCAAAAATACAAAAATTTAAAGATATATAAAAAAATAAATTCGACTATATAATATTAAAATATTTTTGGAGCTATTTATTATAAAATAAAAACGTTTTTAGGGCATTTGACGTTTCAGTTTATTTATTTCTTAAACTATCTGCAGAATTATAATTACACATTAAAGAGGGATTCAAATGTAATTAGTTTTTATATGTTACTTGTACTGATATCTTAATTTAATTTACTTTATTATTTGGAAATCCGATAGTCCCAAAAAAATAAAATAAACATGTTAATTCTACACGCTTAAGAAAAAGACACAAATATAATAATAAAATAATAAAAAAGTTCCGGCTAATTGGAATTAAATAAATATAAAATTAAGTAGTGGGACACACTAAAACAAAAATATATAAAAAAATATATAAATAACATTAAACAATAAAATATAACAAAAACAAAAATTTAAATAATAAATTGTGTTTACATTGGTAAACATTTCGTATCTAATTCCTAATCAAAGTCGATCATGAGATCGAGTTTCCACATTTTGTTTTTATTCTTTTATTATTTGGATTTTTCCCAATTATCCGCAATAACTTTATTCAAAAAAATCTTTCAAAAGTTCAGTTAAATTACTAATTTTGTAAGCTGTGTTATTTCTAGTAACTCTACCTTTCACTTGAGAGAGATATTTCTTTCTTCAACGGACAGTTTCCGGACGATCTATAAGAACAGATTTTCTATCTGGTTTTTTCCAGCAAAAATTAAGTTCTCTGAGCAATTTTCAGAGTTCAGTTCTATTAATTTCAGGTAAATTGCAATCTTCATTGATTTTAGTCAGGATTTAGTTGACAGTTGGGATCTGCTTCTCATAATAAAATGTATGTACAACTCCTTTTATTGCAGTTTTCATCTCTTCTTCGAACGAGATTTTTCATCTACCTGTGATCGAATGTGGCTTAGGAGTACTAAAAATTCCAGTCGTCTTTTTCTCCTTCAGTATTCGGTACATAGTAAATTTTCAACTCCTGCTATGTTGGAACACATCTCAACAGAGCTTTTAACATTATTATCTAGATATTGATATCTTAAGGCATCATAAACATTCATCATACTAAGTTTTTCTTTAAGGAAAAAATGCCCTGGTTTAAGCCATATCTTTTGGGTATCTCACTAATCTCAAATAATATATAAATACAAGCACAAACAAGATAAATCATTAAGGACACACTCTGCACGGCACTGGAGCAGGTACGTTGGAGGTTTCGGTAACTGTTTTATTACTCTCTCTAGTTCTTGAATAGAGTATAGGAATGTGTATGCTTGCGATCGCCCTTCCCCTTCCCAAGAGCTTTGAGTTCAGGAAAATAGAACCAATTCTGCATTTTATATTACGAACGTGTATGCTGCTGACACTACCCCCCCCCCCGTTGACAACTTGTTTTTCTTGCTATAGCTCTCCTCCAAGAGCTTTGAATTCAACAAAATAGACCCGATTCTGCCTCTTATATTAGGAACGTGTATGCTGTTCGCGTCCTCCCTCCCTGTCGGCAACTTGTTTTTTTTTTTAGAAAGCCCCCACCGTCTCTAAGGGCCTCAAAATCAGAAAAATAGACCCGTCTTTTACACTAGAAATAGAAATTTCGCTGTTGCCTCCCCCCCCCCCGTCGACAACTGGCTGTCGCTTGCCATACTGAACCTTTGTGATATCACCCCCCCCCCCCAAAGATAGAGGCTGGATCCACCTCCGTCTTCAGGTACTTTTAAAAACCATGTGGCATCAAGACTATGTCTTTCATACCGCACCTGAAAGTGCCAGAAATCACATGAATCCTTCCGTAATCAATTCTTTGTTATTAGCTTTATAATAATCAGACAAAAATGACTTAACTAGAGGTGTTCTTGATGGCTTCATTAATAGTCAAAAATTGTCACATTTGGGTTTCAGAGAATTCACATGTGATAATAGAACACCACATGCATCCAGAACTTTTCAATGTTTGGTGCGGATTTTCGCCTCGAGACATCACTGGACTTCGAAAATGAGGCTGGTCCAGCAGTGACTGTTACTGGTGCTCGATATCGCGACATAATAACCCAGTTCTTTGTACTTCGATTGGACGATATTGATGTGGACGACATGTGGTTTCAACAAGACGGTGCCACATGCCATACAGCCCGAGAAGCAAATCAACTACTGTATGAGATATTTCCTGGTTGTGTTTTCTCTCGTTTCATGATCAGGATTGGCCTCTTAGATCACGTGATTTAACACCACTGGATTTCCTTCTATGGGATTATTTTAAATTAAAAATATAGGATAACAAGCCCACAATCTACGCTACATCAACGAAATTCAGTCACATTTATCCAAAACTGTAATAGAAAATTTCGACAAAAGAGTGCGTATGCGTCAGCCACACATATGTAACCATATCCTACGAACGCTATGATTTAATAAAAAAATTACGATTAAAAAAAATCTATGTTTTCTACTTAATTTAAATCTTGAGTAAATTTTGAGACCATCTCAAACTCCCCATATTGCCCGGACTATAGGCGGTATTTCAATATTACCTTTTTTTATAGAGAATGTCGCCAATGTAGGCTATAAATTGTGGTAGTTTTTAATTTTTCAGCTGAAAATTTCTGCATCA
Organism: Diaprepes abbreviatus; assembly: GCA_034092305.1. Classification (NCBI taxonomy): domain Eukaryota; kingdom Metazoa; phylum Arthropoda; class Insecta; order Coleoptera; family Curculionidae; genus Diaprepes; species Diaprepes abbreviatus. The sequence goes on along the minus strand of JASJET010000338.1, from coordinate 815,530 downwards.
CTATAGTGTCATAATAAATTTTGATGGAATTTTTAATGGCCTATAATTTTTAAATATTCCTTCACAAAATAAGTCTCACAGTGTTATAGCTCCCATATATCATAAAACGAAACGGTTATAGCGGACACTAAAAATAAAATTTTCCTCGTCTATAAACCACTTTTAAAATTAAATATTCTAAATTAAAAGTTTATTCGGACGTTTCTGTCAACAAATTCTAATGAAAGTAAATTTTCTTTTTGGAATTTTAATTATGACGATAAAAAAATAAATGTATTGGTTAAATAACTTTCTGTTGGTTATTTAGAAAACTATTTTAAGGAAATTTGTATGCCACTGAAAAGTTTGAATATTAAAAAATATTATTTAGCTTTCCATTTTACACATGCAAATCGTTTTGCTAGTTATATGCTTCAAAATTCGAGCTACTTGTGTCAGATCGGATGTCAAACGAAAACTGATACCATCTAGAAGGTGCTCAAAACTGGACCTGCAAAGATACACTGGTAAAATGTCTCAGATTCGTCAGAGTTTATAACTATCGCTCCAAAAATCTAAAAAAAAAAATACGTTTCTGGTCTCAAGTAACCAAGTTTGGAAAGAATCACGTTATACTAAAAACTTGGAGCAGTTCATAACAATTCTATACTCCATTAGATATGACAAAGATAATATCATTGCAAGCTTCAACGTAAAATCCTTTTGCCCGAATACACTGATAGATGAAACACCAGATTAGAACGCCCAGAGTGAAGATCCCAGCTTACATTATGGACCTCACTAGACATTGTCTTGTCTTGTTTGCTGTTGCAAATCTATTTATGATCTATTTCAAAATCAGTGCTCTGCAATAATCCGATTTTACACACAAACTCTGGTGTCGCTACGTTGGTGATGTACTGGTGATATGGCAAACAACAACCCAGCCGCTTTCTTGATTTTCTTAACTCTATTCATCCAAAGATGCAGTTCACACTTTTATTTAAACCAAATCGTCTGCTCCTAGTGAAAAGGACAATGGATAGACACCTGCAACATACAGTTTATCGTAAACCAACCCACGCAGACAGTGCTGATTCACACCATTACTCCTGACCGATACAGGGGCTTAACCAACACCCTAATCTCAAAATCCCTTCGACAAAAAAGCTAAAATTACAACAAATCAGCAACTATAAATAATGAAAAAAAACATCTATCAATAATACATTCAATACATTCAGGACAAATTTTTCTTGAAACGTAAGATTTATAGCCAATGAATATATAACAGTGCCGTTTTTATGGGATTGTTTGGGTCAGGAGCCGATCTCACTATTTTGATGCTATTTTTCTTACACGTTAATGTCATCACAAGTTCCTATTCTAGATGGTCAAGTAAAATAAATGTTACTACTTTATTGCAATGTATTCGTAGCTGAGCGGTCAACCGCTTTAGGAAACATTTTGCCGTTGTATATGGCATATGTATATTATTTTTAATTGAATCCTTGAAATTATTGAGTGCAACTTTGTTTCTTCATTCATTTTAATTTTAAAAACATATTTTTATGGAAGTGTTAAAAAAATCCGTATGTATCGAGATTCACACCGACACTTATATAAAACTCAAAATATAATTTCACAACACACCTGACCTCTCGGTCACGAAGATATTTGATATACTTAGTTTATTTCTCAAGTTAGGTCATCTGGGAGAGGGGAACTTGGAGAACGATGCCTGCGCCATCTGTTTGGTGTGTATCAGAACTAATTTTTGTAAACATTAGTACCCACCGCTAGCGACGCTTTCTAACCAAGAACGGCACTTTTATATGGAATCTATATTTGTTGTTACAGACTACAAACCATACAAAACAATAAGTTCATTTCTAAGAAACACAAAGGACTAACAAACACACAAGATGCCAAATGAAATTCTTCTTATTTCAATCCTTTTTTCTATGTAAACAGTTTCAACGAAAAATTGCAATTTACTTTCGGAACAGAAAACAATAGTAAAATAAATTTTCTAGATATGATGCTTATATGTAGAAAAAACAAAATTTTAACTGAATGGTACACTAAACCAACTTGGTGAGATAGATATCTAAACTGTTTCTCTAATCACTCAAAAACTCAAAAAAATAGTGTTATAATCGGTCTGGCTGATCGTGCAATCTCTCTAACGTCTCCAGAATTCCAACCAAAAATACTGCAAAAGTGAAAAAGACACTAATAAACAATAGTTTCAATGGAGAAACTATCATCGAAATAATTAATAAACGAACATATAAATTTTATAATAACCTAATAACAAGAAACATATAAGATAAATAGCAAAAACATATAACATTAATGTACACTAGTGAACTGTCAGAAAAAATAAAACACATTTTAAAAAAGCATGATATTATCGTATGCCACAGGTCTCATAATAAATTAAGTACACTGTTCACTAATATAAAAAGTAAAACTACTCTCATGAATAAATCCAATGTAGTATATTCGATCTCTTGCACCAATAGTCCCAAAAAATGTATAGGCATGACTAGTCAATTTCTAAAGAACATGTTGAATGGCCATAAATATACGAAAAGCACCTCCGCAGCGTTAAACAAATACACACAAACGTACCTTTGATTATAATAGTACCATAATTAAAAACAAAGATATGAATTACCAAAAATTGCAGATAAAGGAAACGACAGAAATTAAAAAAGATAAAAACACTGTTAATGACAGAACAAATATTGGAAATTGAGCCACATTTACAACAGCCTAATTTAAACAAAAATATTAAGCATTTGATGCTGTTAATAAACATCAAAAAATGAAAATCCTCTTAAACATAAAATTAAATGTACGAGGTTTTTTTTGGTGCATTGTAAATATAAAAAATAAAATACATTCGCTTTCCATGCATCCTCAGTACCTAAATAGATGACGTAAAATTGCATTTCATTATTAGTTAATAAACAAAATGTCAAGGTGTGTACTGGTAAAATTAAATACTTTTTTAAAAAATTTGAATAGTGTTTTAAAGTGTTTGTTTTTTTTTAAAATTGTAGATATGTTCTTGCATGAATGTTTTTAATTATATAAAAAATATTTTTTGGAAGGTAAATAAATAAAAAAACAAAAAATTTTGAAAATGGATTTTTTATTAAATAAAGAACTTAAACCCAAGAAAAAACAAAGTTAAAAAAGGATATTATCTATCGTTCAAGCATCTGGAAAATATTATATATATATATATATATATATATATATATATATATATATATATAAATATATATATATATATATATATATATATTATATATATATATATATAATACTAGCGACCCGCCCCGGCTTTGCACGGGTGCAATGCTGATACTAAATACACTACAGAAAAACTGTGACTATTTATTTTATTTTTACAACAATTATTACATCGGCCTCCGACGCGCTATTTATAGGCACGCTGCCGCCGCCCCGGTCGGCCAGTACCGCCGCAAGCGCTACTTCCCGCAATTTTAAATCTGTAATATCTTCGAAAATATTCATTTAAATCTTGTGCTGTAAAGGACCATATAGATCTATATTAAATCAACAATGTATTTAAGCTATTTAATTGGATAAGGATTAATGCTGTATTGGTTAAAATCGCTTCAAAATTTGCCATTATTTGTCGTAAAAAGTAAATGACAAAAAAATGTTATTGTGGGATATCCATGAGAGATAGACATATACCATCGCGGAGTTTTCTGTAGACCTTTTCAATGTGTACAAATAATTAGTACATTATTTTGATAAATCTCGTAGGGTTCAGCCTGCGTTTGCAATGTAAGCGGAAAAAAATATGATAATTAACGACATCACATTAGAAACCTCAAAAATAACAGTATTTCTCCACTATTTAATGGATGTTATTATACATATAAACCTTCCTCTTGAATCACTCTATCTATTGAAAAAAACCGCATCAAAATCCGGTGCGTAGTTTTAAAGATTTAAGCATACAAAGGGACATAGGGACAGAGAAAGCGACTTTGTTTTATACCATGTAGTGATTTTCCACAAATTTTATATTAAAGTTCTAGGATTAAGTTTAATGTCTACACAAACAATTTCACTTATGTATACCCAAACAAAAGATCGGGGAATACATACAGAAGTAGCTACAAAGCACCCGAAATAAAGAAAATTGACCTGGAACTGATAGTTATGCTCAAAACAATTTGCTTACCTTTATTTGAAAGGGTTAATGTCTATATCTAAAGAATATTATTTCGTATTTGTCAGTCAGTATTTCTCAAATTGTTGGTAATATGTTTTCTCGAATACCTTTTAAACGCTATTAATTTCCTTTCTAACTACAGATCCGCAGAAAAATACATAGTTTGATAATATGATAGATGACGGAGTTTTAAAAATAATTAAGTTAGCCATGGTACCGATTTAATTAGAAATGGGCAGTATAGGACGACACGGTAAAATTTAGGTTATGATTAGTGGTAACATGTTCTCTGTTGAGCCACACTGAGTTAGTCCCTTTTTAAATATCGGAATATTTACACATTAATAATCTGTGACTGGAGAAATGGCTAAAGCTAATTGATAGAAGAGAATTGAGATGTATTTTTACCCGACTTCTAAAAGAAGGAGGTTCTAAATTTCACCACCATGTATTTTTTGTATGTTTCCAATATGGCGCATCAAAAATTTTATATATCTCGATTTTGTCCAAAATTGATATAAGGGAGTTTTTGAGGGTGTAAATTACGAGTTTAAAATTATTTTAAAAAAAATTCAACATAGCAAATCTAATATGGTGGGCTAAAAATTTGGGGGGGGAGGGGATTTCTGAGAATTTAAAAAATTCAATATCGTCATCATAATCATCATTTCGCTTATCCTGGTCACTGCAGAACAAAAGCCTCCCTTAATTCCAGCTATCTTTCTATTTTGTGCCAGTTGTATACAATTTTCAGCCACTCTTTTTATGTCGTCTGTCCACCACCTAGGAGTTCGTCCTCTACTCCTAAATAGGACAGGAAATGAAGTGATTTTTGGGAAGTAGAAATTACTCAAATACTGCCTACGATATGATTGCAGAAATGGATAAGGGAAGGTAGTAGAAATGACATCTCATCTCGTGTTTGGTTGTTTTTTTTAGAAAATAGGTCAAAAAATGATTTTTCGAAAATTAGATTTAGAGAAAAATGTTCCACAGACAAATTGTACGTCTTAAAAATATCTTCAAAATGAGTTTTTGTTCGTCCAAATCGGTCTGTAAACAAAAAAGTGATTGCAAATTAAACATTAAAAATGGCTTATTTTTCAATTGTTAATAACTTTCTTAATATTTATTGAATTGTTTTCAATTTTTACCAGAATGTGAGTTTTAAAGTGCTTAAAAAGTGTGAGGAAGTTGGGCGCTGTCGGTTCAATAGTTCTTGTAAAATTGCAGTTGTTTATTAGAAGAACGAAAGTGTCCGCTGATTTATTGAATCAAAGGCCTTCTCGAACTCAACGAAGACAAGCATCAGTGGTCTATTATACTCAATACATTTCTCGATTAGAATTCTGACGGTTAAAAGATGGTCGTTTGTCCCATAACCTAATCGGAATCCTGCTTGCTCTCTCGAAAGAAAAGAGTCTACTTTATTTGTCAAAGGTTTGCCAGTATTTTGGTAAAAAGTATGTATATATGACTAAGGAAGCTGAACGGCCTATAATTTTTAAGGTCTGTAACGTCACATTTTTTGTGTACAATAATAATGGTTGCATTTATCTACTGTAATGGGGTTATTCCTTTCCCGATGCATTTATCAAATAGAACTTTGAAAGCTTTGATGATTTGTGGTCCTCCTTCTTTGATTGACTCTATTACAAGTTCATCGTCTCCGGGAGCTTTATTGTTTTTCATATCTCTTAGGGCACTTAGGCATTCAATATGATAGAAGCAATATGGCGCTCTAAAAATTTTATAATTCCGGGTAGTGTTCAAAATTTCTTCTGGGTGCTTTTCGAAGGTAGATTAAGATTACATTAAGAGTTTAAAATCATTTTTTTTGAAATGCAATATGACGGAGTCAATATGGTGGATTATAAATTTTACGTTATTTAAATTTTTCAAAATTAGTATTAGGGGGTTTTTGAAATCGTAGGTCATGAATCTGAAGTTAAATTTATAGGATTTAATATGACAGATACATTACAGGGGACTAAATAATTTACATTTTTCCAATTTTGTAGAAATTGATATTGAGAGATTTTTGAGGATATATTACGGATTTTAAATAAATTTCTTCAAACTAAGAAATCTACATATCTTAAGTTCTTTTAATATCGGTGTTGAGAAGTTTTGAGGGTCTAAGTAATGAATTTAAAATTAATTTCTTTAAATTCAAGATAGCGAATTTACTATGGCAGACTAATAATTTATTTGATAAAATTTCATTCAAAATTTGGACAATTTTCAGAATTAAAGAATTTTTTGTTGTTTAATTTAGTGGAGTCTACAAATTTGGATAAAATGGGGATTTCTTGCGATGTTAGAAATTCATCTCAATTCAAAATCAAAAATCGAAAAATAAAAGTTGTATGAGGATATTGAACCGACTTCTAAAAAAGGCGCTAAGAAGCGAAAAATTACAATAAGAATTTTTATAGGAAATTGAAAGTTTTGAAGTCGGGGCCAAGTTACTACTGAAATGAAACGAATAAAGATTAACACGAAATATATAGAAGTTACGGTGAATAAGTCGTTACAAATAAAGTATTTCTCAATAATTTTATATGAATCACATATTGTTAAGTATTGGTTGTTCATATAAAAATTTATATTAACATTAATTATATTATTAATAACTCAGTTGATAATCAAATTTCGGTTTGTCAGAATCTCTTTTCTTCCTTGTTGCTAAAAAATTATTTACACTTTTCTAACAAGATGAGTTTTAAAATTTTCTAATAAGTTTTTAATACCAGTTTCGAACAAAATCGAGCATTTTAAAATTTTTAATTAATCCAAATTTTTACTCGCTTGTTGAAAATGTCTTCATTATTTATATCTCCATATCAAAATTCAGTACCAAAAATAAAACAATTTTTTAATATGGCCTCGGTTCATTGTAATTTCCTTTTTAAGTGCGTTTAACATAACGCCTCTTCGGTTCGGTAAAAGGCCCATAAGTTATCTCCGACTTTGTATTTTAATTTTGTTATTGTAGTATAGTGGTATAATTTAACCGCTTAATAGGTGTCATTTGAAATAATGGCGTCCTGAGTCATTTAATTTAACTACTTATAATGGACACGAAAATAAGAAATTTGTAAAATGTGTTAAAAATTTAAACGATTGTTCTTTAAAGATTTAAAGTTATTTAATTTAATTAAGAAAGTTTCACTTCTTAAATTTAAACAATAAAAATTTACAGGGAGTCTAACAACAACATAAAAAAACTTAATAATTCAGTTTATTTTTAGTTTATTTTTGATTTATTTGTGGATGGGTCAAGATAATATTTAACACAAAGATTAAATCTTATGCAGGGGCGGATCCAGCCTCTCTCTTTGGGGGGGGGGGCGGGGGCGGTGATATTATAAAAGTACAGTATAGCAAGCGAAAGCAAATTGTCGACGGGGGGGGGGGGGGGCAGACACCAGTAACACTCCCATTTCTAGTGTAAAAGGCAGGGTCGGGTCTATTTTTCTGAATTTGAAACTCTTGGAGAGGGGGGGGGGGGCGATCACAAGAAAAATCAAGTTGCCGACAAGGGGGAAGGATGCCAGCAGAATACACATTCCTAGAATCGGATCTATTTTTCTGAAATCAAAGCTCTTGTGGGGGGGGGCATCGCAAGAAAGACAAGTTGTCAACGAGGGGGAGTGCCAGCAGCATACATATTCCTAATATAAAATGCAGAATTGGTTCTATTTTCCTGAACTCAAAGCTCTTGGGAAGGGAAGGGGCAATCGCAAGCATACACATTCTTATACTCTATTCAAGAACTAGAGAGTAATAAAAGTGTTACCGAGACCTCCAACGTACCTGCTCCAGTGCCGCAGGGAACTGAGGACTGTCATAAATCTAATTATATTTAAATATTATAAGCTTTTATAAATTTACTGCAACAAATTTCTGATAGTTGATTTTAATTTCTGTCAGTGAGCAAAGTACACCTTACAGTGTGTCCTTCGTGATTTATCTTATTTGTGCTTGTTTTTATATATTATTTGAGATTAGTGAGATACCCGAAAGATATGGCTTCCACCTCTATATTTATTCCAAAATCGTTAAACCAGGGCATTTTTTCCTCAACGGAAAACTTATTACGATCAATGTTTATGATGCCTTAAGATATCAATATCTAGATAATAATGTTAAAAGTTCTGTTGAGATGTGTTCCACTATGACAGGAGTTGGAATATCTACTAAGTACTGAATAATCAAGGAGGAAAAAAACGACTGTAATTGTTAGTACTCCCAAGCCATATTAGATTACATGCAGACGAAAAACCTCGTTGGAAGAAGAAATGTAAACCGCAATAAAAGGAGTTGTATATACATTTTATTGTGAGAAGCAGATCCCAACCCTAGACAAAGTTCTAACTAAAATCAATGAAGATCGGGATTTACCTGAAATTAAAAGAACTGAGCTTTGGAAATTCCTCATAAAACTTAATTTTTGCTGGGAAAATCCAGATAGGAAATCTGTTGTTATAGATCATCCGGAAATGTCCTTTGGAGAAGGAAATATCCCTCTCAAGTAAAAGGTAGTTGCTAGAAATAACACAACTTACAAAATTAGTAATTTAACTGAACTTTTGAAAGATTTTTTTGAATAAAGTTACTGCAGAAATTTGGAAAAAATTCATATAATAAAAGAATAAAAGAAAATGTGGATAGAGGAACCAATTATAATTAATTTGAGCGAAGATAGCTTCACTGACTTTGATTAAAAATTAGATACGTAATGTTTACCAGTGTAAAGAACACAGGTAGTTTTCGAAGACAAAAAAGGGTAAAAAATGATTTATTACTCTCTTTAGTTCTTGGATAAACTATAGTATAAGAGGCAAAATTGAGTCTATTTTCCTGAACTCAAAGCTCTTGGGCGGGGGGGGGGGGGGCGATCCCCCCCCACCGCCCCCTTCTCCCTTGGATCCGCGCCTGACATTATGAATGTTTCATCCAGACGTAAAACTGCTTCTCTAACTTACCATCCTGAGACACTACCTAAAATGCAAAATTTACTTCTGTCATAATTTATTTATATTAAAAGAAAATCAGGAAAGATGGGCATGAAGATGAAGAAGAACTGCCTGTAAATTTTACGTGAAATTTAATATTATCACATGTATTTTTGAACTATCGTATTAACAAGATGATTAAGTACTTTAAATAAAAATTAATAAGTATAAAAAAGGTACTCTTGGAAATCTCCTCATTTAGGCCAGTGAATGAATCAATGCCATAAAAAAGAGATGCCCACAGAATTTACAAGCGGGACGTAAAACTCATGAACAAAAAAAAACTGTTGCATATTCTGCTTCTTTCAAAAGTCGTTGAGTCCTGGATGTTTACGAAACAAGAGCAATATTTATAAAATGTATTATGTATTCCAATCAATCTTCTTTCTTTCGGGTGTTGTTGTAGTTTCTTCTACATTCTGTAAATTTATTTCCAAATTGCACTTCAATCTCTTCGTTTGAACTGGTCAATGGGCCTTTTCTTTTGAAAAGGATTGATGGAAGTTGGAATACTGAATTTTTAGTGCCTGTGAACGTTTTTAATCTTTTGCTGTTTAGGTGTTTATTACTTGATTAGAAATTTTGTTAGTATAATCAGGTGTATAGATGAAGATTTTGATATTTAATTTATTATATATAAAAAATTTTCCCCTTAGTTTTTCAATGTTGTTTCCAAACAAACGGTATGACTCAATATATTATTGCAAACTACTTGGGGGGATAGCAAATGAATGAATAAATAAAAGTCGTGATTCTAGATTTTTGCTGATTAGGTATCGTTGGGCCTTTTACATTGCTGGAAACATTCAAGACCGATCGCCCTTAATCCAAGATCCAGTCTCGCTATCTGGACTATCCCCGAAATATCACTGTATCAGTTCGTTAAGCGCTGGGTATTCTTTGAGGACACGATAAGTTTCATCTTCCTCCAGACACCATCTGCATCGAATCATCAATGACTCCAATCTTATGAAGATAGCCTCGTAAGTGACAATGTCCTGTCAGTAGTATAACAACCATTCGTAGTTCCATCCTACTCAGGGAGAAGAGCTCTCATTTCGGGGACTTCCTTCAGCATTCAACAAGTTCGTTTTTCAGCAACAGTTTTAGTTATCTTTTACCAACGGTAATTGGAACAGGTAGAATTGATTTGGGCCGAGTGGTTCAATCGTACGCGCCATCATTGCCACAGGATCTGCTTTTTCGTTCCCGTGTATACCCGAATAGCCCGGGACTCACAAGTCTGGTTATGCAGCTGTTCGTTGCCAAACTGTCAAGTATATCCTGGTACTTCAACAGCAGTTCTGAAACTGCAATACTAGATTTCAATGCCAATATTGCAAGCCCTAATGTCTGATCGTATCTTTATAGTTTTATGTCCCTCTCACAAAGATGACCATATCTACGTCAACGACCATTGCATGTTATCCCACAGAATTTTTGACTGTTGTGCACCTACAAAACACCATCTCCAGTTATTTTGCCTTGTCTAGATCCATCCGTAAATCACCAGGATCCACCAGAAATTACTCCTCCTCCAAATCTTCTCTGTATGGCAAAAGCATCTGATGGAAGTGGTTATATTTCAAAACGGTCGCAACGTAGCCTCCGAGTGATGCAGATCTCTTCACCGTGCTTTATCAGCAAAACATGTAGCAGCCAGTTCGCGATACAAGCTACCCTAGGCAACTGAGATGATACATACCTCGTCTTCTGTATTTACATAGTCAGGTTCATATATTCTTAGTCTAACATAGAAAGAGGAGTGAAATAAAATGAACTTATTAATACAGTCTACCTATATTTTTGTACATCTTTGGCAATGTTTAGTTGAAGCCTTAATACCACTTAAAAATATGCTGTAAATGGTGTGTTAAATTTTTTCATTAGAGTTGAATTTTTTTCCTAGCATATCTGCCTGCAATTCTGAAAACAAAGAATAATCGTAGAGTGGGATGATCGAGTTCCGTGAAGTTGTATTCTGGAACAGCTGCCTTGCAAATTACAGCGATGTGGACCTGAATATTATTATGAAGCAACCGATCATTTCTGTTATTTCTTTCATTTGCGTAGCTTTTAATCCTTTTTTGGTTAGAAATTTTATAACAGCGTTATGTTCAAGTTTCGACATTTTTAAAAATTGTATGATCGACTTCTACCACAGTGACAATTATTAAGGAATAAATAGGAGATAGGTCCATTAGGACTTCCAGTGCTCTAGTTAGGCAGTCCTCATTGCATTTATTGATTGTACTACGCCACCACTCAATTGTGTTTTACATAATTACGAGGCGGATATCCTATATGCATCCGAAGGCTCTTTTACAAGCCCAGTAAGTACATGTGGACTTCTGGACTCGAGCCTCAATATGATCATTCGAGAATTACTCCTAGGTACTTCATTGTTCTCTTTGGATTAGGGTATATAACATAAAAGTTTCTGCTGAGAATAGTTCTCGTTCCAACACATTAAGGTAATCACTTGTTCATAAATATATTATTGCAACTTAAAAACTATCAAAACTCCCCAGAGAATTAATATATGATCGAACTAAGCTGTAAACCAAAAATCGTGTTTAGCATAATAAAATCGTTTATATTTATATCTAAGAAATTTTGCATTATATTTTTAACCCAACACTATATATTTTAATAAACTAAATTACTTTACTTACAGTGTTGCTACACCCTAATAGTATGTCGTTGCAAGGAGACGTCTATAACTGTTTTCCCAACCCTAATAAGTTGAAGTCAGGGGACAGACCCCCCGTAGAAAGGACGCGCCCTTTGCCATTACACAAAGAATTTTTTGCCATTCTATTATTTCTCACGCGATCAACCAACAAGTTTGTAATAGAAAATAATAGTTTGGGGGTTTTTGACAACTTAATTGAAAATTTTATTGGTCCAATTATTAGAGAATCTAAAATCATATAAATTTTCCGTTGCTGTTTGTAGCATAATGAATGGCGGTCCTGATATTTTCGTAGTAAAGTTGAACAAAAGTAAATATATGATTAAATCTAGAAAAGAACAATATATATATATATATATATATATATATATATATATATATATATATATATATATATATATATATATATATATATATATATATATATATATATATATATGAGGGAATGCGCTGATACTGGCAACCACTGTCTAGAAAATAAAAATGCAAACACATGCAAAATAAGAATGCAATAATTTAAGAACTAATTATTTTCTCTCATAGTAACCTATAAAACTTTATTCCTTAAAAATATTAATAGTGGATTTAATATATTTGCAGTATAAATACATTTATATTAGATAAACTATTTTAGTTCTCAACCAACTGAATAAACAAACTCTGTTCTAACAGGGTTAGAGACAAAGTACTATCTCAAATTGCAAGAAAATACCAGAATGAGTGGAAGCCCCTCCTATAGTATTGTATCGCTAGCTGCCGATCGATTTTGAACTCATCAGTCCTCATCAGAGTAAGCAAGCGTACCTAAACATAAGAAAAGCTGCGGTATTAGCGGCCCTTCGCATCATCGTAAAATCTTATTACTGACTGATTTTTTGCCATGAAGGTCATGAAGTACGTCGCAGTTCAACTCAATTAAGATGGTTTTGTTGTTGTTGATGTCCCTGTTAAACGTGGTCCAAACCATGAAGTGAAAATTCAAGGTTGTTTGGAAGATGATGCATAGAGCTTAAGTTCTTGTTTGAATTTAAGTTTAATTATAAATTTTGATATTCGTTTTGGATGTAGAGATGCATTAAATCAAACAGGTCGTGCTCGACCTCATAAAAGGCTGGAGAGGTCCCACCAAAACCACCCGTGAAGCCAAGAACGCCATCCTTCTCTTTTGACCTGAGGATTGATGGATGAATGGACTGAACATTTTTAAAAACTTTTCTTCTAATTTGATATATTTTAGTATGAAATTACTAAAATTACGGAGAGGTGATCTTTACTTAATTTGAGAAAAAATTAAGTATTTGAAACGAGGACTTGATTAATCGCGGAGAACTTGGCCACTAATTAATTTAATTAGCATTTTACGCAATTAAAATTTTACTTTTGGATTCTTAAGGATTTTGTCGATATATATTTAGGGTTGGGGCTCTTAAGGATCCTTACCGTCACTCTTTTTGCATTTAAACTCAAACTAAGGCATGATTAGTGTTCTTAGATTAGTTAAACTTCGTCACTCCTACGATTTATTTAAATTTTTCTCCTCTAAAAAATTTTAATTTGTCATAATCGAGTTTGCTCGCAATCAGATTTTGACCTAATTAGATGTAGTTGCAATTAATTTATTCTCTAATTTAGATTTAAGCATATTTTGGAAGTTTTAATCAGTTTAAAATTTGAACCGGCAAAGAAGAATTATGAAAATTTGACGCATTGCAAATTTTTATTAATCGCGTGTTGAGAGTTTATCTCTATCGATTTTCCGCCTAACATACTGTGAAAAGGAAGTACATTAAATTTAAGGTAAATGTGCTGAAAGCAAATTTTATAAACCGTTTTTCCGTAGTCCATTAGATTTAATTATTTTTTACGTTAATCTAATTTAATGTATATCATTAAATTTAATGTAATCATATATTAAATTTAAAGTTTAGTCACTATTTTTTAAGGTGACTATGTATATTAAATATGCAGCAAGTGAACATTGAATTTGAGATATGTTATCACATATTTAATATGAGGTCAAAAAATTCTGCTACCAGGAAAAGGTGGAAATTCTTCCCATAAGTAGTGTACCGTTGTCTGTACACCGGTTTCGAACTCATTGGTTTCCGTTTGTACCGGCAGATATGTGAACCTCATCACAAGAAAAGTGAGCCCTTTAAGCAACTTATATCATATTAAATAGAAAGTTTAATACAGGTTCCGCTATCTCTCGGAATCTCATGCAATGCACTACGAATATTAACGTAAATTCCTTTAATGTTAAGGTACATGTGAATTAATTTTAATGTACAGCAAGTCGAAATATCTTTTCAGTTACTTTATTGAAATTTAAGATACCATTTAATCAAATTTAATCTACAATGAACCAGGGCGGATCCAGCCTCTCTCTTTGGGGAGGGGGGCGGTGATATCACAAAAGTATAGAATGGTAAGTGAAAGCAAGTTGTCGACAAGTATAAGAGGCAGAATTTGATCTATTTTCCTGAATTCAAAGCTCTTGGAGGGAGGGCTATAGCAAGAAAAACAAGTTATCAACGCAGGGCGCGAGTGCCAGCAGCATACACATTCCTAATGTAAAAGGCAGAATCGGTTCTATTTTCCTGAACTTAAAGCTCTTGGGAAGGGGAGGAATGATCGCAAGCATACACATTCCCGCACTCTAGTCAAGAACTAGAGGGAGTAATAAAACTGTTACCGAAACCTCCAACGTACCTGCTCCAGTGCCGCAGGTAAATGAGGACTGTCGTAAATCTAATTTTATTTAAATATTATAAGCTTTTATAAATTTACTGCAACAATAAAATTTCTGATAATTGAATTTAATTTCTGTCAGTGAGCAAAGTACATCTTACAGTGTACCCTTAGTAATTTATCTTGTTTGTGCTTGTTTTTATATATTATTTGAGATTAGTAAGATACCCAAAAGACCTGGCCTCCACCTCTATATTTATTCCAAAATCGTTAAACCAGGGCATTTTTTCCTTAACGAAATACTTAGTACGATGAATATTTATGATGGCTTAAGATATCAATATCTAGATAATAATGTTAAAAGCTCTGTTGAGATGTATTCCAACATGACAGGAGTTGGAAAACCTACTATGTACCGAATACTGAAGGGAAAAAAACGACTGGAATTGTTAGTACTCCCAAGCCACATTCGACCACAGGCAGACGAAAAACCTCGCTGGAAGAAGAGATGTAACCTGCAATAAATGGAGTTGTACATGCATTTTATTATGAGAAGCAAATCCAGCAGTTCACAAAATTCTAACTAAAATCAGTGAAGATTGGGATTTATCTGAAATTAAAAGAACTGAGCTCTGAAAATTGCTCAGAGAACTTAATATTTGCTGGGAAAAACCAGATACGAAATCTATCTTGTCGATCGTCCGGGAAACATCCGTTGGAGAAGGAAATATGTCTCTCAAGTAAAAGCTAGAGTTGCTAGAAATAACACAACTTACAAAACTAGCAATTTAACTGAACTTATGAAAAATTTTTTTGAATAAAGTCACTGCAGAAAATTGGGAAAAATCCATATAATGAAAGAATAAAAGAAAATGTGGAAACTCGATCTCATGATCGGTGTGATAGAGGAACCAATTATAATTAATTTGGGCGAAGATACCTTCACTGACTTTGATTACGAATTACATACGTAATGTTTATCAATTTATTATTTAAATTTTTATTATTGTTGTATTTTATTGTTTAATGTTGTTTACAATATTTTTTTTCCTTTTTGTATATTTTCATTTTAGTGTGTTCCACTCTTTAATTTTATATATATGTATATATATAAATATATATATATATATATATATATATATATATATATATATATATATATATATATATATATATATATATATATATATATATTTAATTCCAATT
Organism: Diaprepes abbreviatus; assembly: GCA_034092305.1. Classification (NCBI taxonomy): domain Eukaryota; kingdom Metazoa; phylum Arthropoda; class Insecta; order Coleoptera; family Curculionidae; genus Diaprepes; species Diaprepes abbreviatus. The sequence continues at coordinate 799,713 of JASJET010000338.1, read as the reverse complement.
AGCCCTATTTTTATTATTGTATTTGTGTCTTTTTCTTAAGCGTGTAGAATAAACATGTTTATTTTTATTTTTTGGGGTTATCGGATTTCCAAATAATAAAGTAAATAAAATTAAGATATCAGTGCAATAAAAATAAAAATAAGTAGGTCAAATTTTAACTGTAACATAAAATTAATTACATTTGAATCCTTTTTTAGTGTTTAATTGTAATTCTGCAGATGGTTTAAGAAATAAATAAACTGACACGTCAAATGTCCTAAAAATGGTTTTAATTAATAATAAAATGACCGATAGCCCCAAAAAAATTTTAATGTTATATGGACGAATTTATTTTTTTATATATGTTTAACCTCTTGTATTTTTGACAATGGGTATTTTTTAAGTATTTAAATTATAACTTAGAATTTTTGGAGAGAATAGTCTGAACGTGTCTAAAACGGTTTCTATGCCAAAAATAAAAATAATAAAAATAGAGTTCTTATTTGTGTTAAATATGTCAAAATTATCTATATTTTTTAATGTATGTGAATTTATAAAGAATCATAAGAAATAAAATAATATTATAAAAACTTCTTATATTAAGTTTATTACTGAAATAATATTCTATGCCATAAATACTTAGTAATAAAATAAACCTTCTTGCGACGCCTATAACAAGGATTAAAATAATTTTTAACACTTCACACGTCCAAGTATCTATTGATATCCACACCAAATAGTCCATTATTGTAGATCGGTATTTTTGACTATAAAATTTGTAACCCATTCCTATGAAAAATATATGTGTTTAACAGATCTTGCCAAAAACACCGGACTAAAGAACACGGGTAGTTTGCGATAAAAAAAGGGTAAAAAATGATCTATTACTAACTCTAAGTTTTTGAATAAACTATAGTATAAGAGGCAAAATCAGATTTATTTTCCTGAAATCAAAGCTCTTGGGGGGTCGATCGCCCCACCGCCCCCCCCCCTCCTCCCTTGGATCCGCGCCTGCAATGAACGGATATTTCAATGAATTTGCTTTAAATTCAAAGTAAATATAAAGTATGCAACTTTCTGTACATTAAATTCAATTCACATATACCTTAACATTAAAAGAATGCACATTATTATTCATGGTACTTTGCATGATATTCCGGAAGATGGCGCAACTTGTATTGAACTTTTTATTTAGTATGATAAAAGTTGCTTAAAGGATTGAATTTTCTTATGATGGGGTGTGCATGCCGGTACTGACGGAAACCAACGAGTTCGAGACCGGCCTACAGATGACCTATGGGAAAAATTTCCACCTTTTCCTGCTGGCAGAATTTTTTGGCCTCATATTAACGTTGGTGCATTAAATGTGATAACATACCTTAAATTAATGAACATTGGCCGTATATTTAATGTATATAGGTAGTCACCTTAAAAAATAATGATCAAAACTTTAAATTAAATGTATGGGTACATTAGATGTGATGGAATAAAATAATTTAGATTAATGTAATTTATTAATTTTAACACATTGTATTAAACGAATTTAATAAAAGTTTATGAAATTGCTTTCAGCACATTTACCTTAAGTTTAATGCATTTTCTTTTGCAGTATGGAATACTGGAAATTGGCGCAACTTGTATTAAATTTCATATTTTGTCTGATACAAGTTTAACATGAAATTACATTTTATTTGCAAAATACTTCAATATTACAGCATATTTACATTGCATTACAGTACGTTATTGCTTTAAATTTACTTGCTTAATGCCTATATTACAACATTGTGATAATACACCTGTGATTGATGTAATTTTACACTATTGGCCTTAATAGTGCAGCATGCAACATAAAATTACGGGTATACAAACTGCATATGTAAATAAATCGATATTTACTATAGTTAAATACTATATATTTCAAGCCACCACAATTATATATGTGCTCAGGGAATTGCCAATGTCACTAATTTTGAAACATGTTACCTGGTTGCTTATTAGTGATCCCCACCAACCATTTTCACCAACCAGTATCGCTAAACACGCAAACGTAATCACATAATCTGTTTTTATTAGCTCTGTAACAAAATTTAAGATTTTATGGTCACGGTAGGAGTGGCGTCGGTTTCCTATCGGCCGGCGGCGCGACGCAAGTTCGTATAAACACGCTCCCTCTTCAGTATCCGTGTAAAGCTCTAAATAAAAGAACCCATCTTACATTATAGCCGGATGTCACTTGTTGTAATTAAAATACGCGCGCTCTAAATGAAAAATGTTTTATGGTTTTTTAAATGTGTGTGATGGAAAAAATATGAAATAAATTTATTTTATATTTCGAGAGTAGTTTTAAAAACAAATTTGGCAAGTAGCTGAGATGGAAATTATTCGAAGACTTGAAAAAAGACTAGGAGCAACAAGTTGGTTATTTCTTTTGCTATTTATAATTTCTGGTTAGTACTAATATTTTTTTTTATTTATTCGCAAAATCTGTATTATATAAAATATGTTATGTAAGTTTAGTAAAAAGTATCTATAGTAATTTCCTCAATTATATGTATATATATATATATATATATATATATATATATATATATATATATATATATATATTTTTTCTTTTTTCTTGGGTTTTCGGTTCGGTCAGTGGAATAAAAATTAATTTATTTCCTCATAGATGTTTTATTGTTTCTTTTCACAAATGTTTCGACCTTATTATTGGTCTTTATCAATGTTTTCTATAACAATAGCAATTTCCAAAACATAAAATACATAAAATATTTAAAGTGTTTTATAAAAAATCCTCACATTTTTAAAAATTATTTATAAAGTATAACAGTTTAACATGTAACATCATATGGAATTTTTTCTTATTTATAGCTTTATTCGAAATTTGACTTTGGCATCAATTTTTGCTTGGATCAAGATGAAAACTAACCAAAAAAAATAGTAGTCTGAAAAAAAATCAAAAGTGAGGGTATGTCTCAAAATACCGAAAAAAGTTATAAGAAAAAGTTTTTCTAAATATCACTTATAACCCAGCTCTATAAGATAATTTAGATTTTTTGCCCATTTTTTGTAAATTGTACCATTGTTGCAAAATAAGACTCAACGCGACAGCCACATTTTAGTCAATAAATTTTATCGTCAGATATTTGGTACTCCAATGGGGTTTCTAATAAGCCCAATTTTAGCCCTGATTGTCTTAGATTATTTGTTGGATGATGTGCTTTCACGTCTGCCCTTCACTATGCCTTTTATATATAAGTACGCTGATGATATAGTTTGTTCAGTTCCTTATGATAGTATTCAGAATATGTTGAATGGTTTCAACTCATTTAACAACCATATACAGTTCACTATCGAAACTGAGAATAAGTTATTAACAGGTTGTACACCGAAGAAATCAAGAAATTGACGGATTTTGTATTTCAGTGTATATTTGAAATGATTACAATTGGCCAAGCGCTTTCGGTCTATCTATCGGACCGTCCTCAGAGCTCAGACCTTGTCAAAGGGCACACTTCAACCCTGCCAGATGTATACAATTAAAAACTTTTAGAAACTTTTAAAATTATTTTTTTAATAATGTCAATGTGCACAGTGTGTTGAATGTTCTAGTTTTAATTTTAATTTTAAAAGTTTCTAAAAGTTTTTAATTGCATACATCTTGTTCTGTGTGGAGGCTACGCTCGCGACTTTTCTCAAACTGGCAGGGTTGAGGTGTGCCCTTTGACAAGGTCTGAGCCCTGAGGATGGTCCGATAGATAGACCGAAAGCGCTTGGCCAATTGTAATAATTTCAAATATACACTGAAATACAAAATCCGTCAATTTCTTGAAACTGAGAATGACCGATAGGTACCTTTTTTAGATACAAAAGTAATAAGAGCCGAAGACAATAAAGTAATTTTAGATTGGTATCAGAAACCCATTGACCAACTCAATTATTTCCTTATTTAAAGGTTTTTCGAATATAAAAATTACCAAATACAATTTGCTAAGTAACCAAAATCTATTTTCAAGAGTCAAAGACAAAACACCATTGTTGTATAATAGCAATGTTATATGTGATCTGTCTTGTTTGGAGTGTCCGGGCTGTTATATGGGACAAACGGCTCAATGGCTGAAACAACGTGTTACTCAACACAAGAGTGATTGCCGTTTGGGAAAGAACACATGCGCTGTTGTTGATCATCATGTGAAGACTGGACATGGTTTTGATTATGAATACGTAAAAATTTTGGACCACCAGAGTAATTATAAAAGTAGATTGTTTCTCGAAATGTGCTACATCAACAAAAATAAGGACACAATTAATTACAAGTCTGATACTAATCAGCTTAGCAATATTTATTGCAATGTTTTAAATTTTATTTAATTTTACAAGTCAACACTCAATATATGAAATTAATTCCTAGAGTATATTGTTATCGTAAAGTATTTCGTTTTTTAATTTTTAAATTTTGATAGTGTAAGGAAAAAAAAAGAAAAAAAAAAAGAGATTAGGAATTTTGAAGATAAATTTTTAACAATAACTCTGGCACTGTAAGTTTGTTTTATTTTAGTGTTTTCAGTCTGTTGTGATGTTATTCCTTTTCTCTTTGATTTTGTAGTTTTTTACTCCTGATGAAGTTACAAAGTCTTAACGAAATATAGAGTATTTAAAAAAAAGAGTTTGATTAATACAGACCGCATTCCTGATAAGTTTTGCTCCTGTATATATATATATATATATATATATATATATATATATATATATATATATATATATATATATATATATATATATATAATCATTTTTCTTAATTTTGTATTTTCTTGAGTTTAGGTTCTATAATTAATAAAACACAAAACGATTGACGTTTCGCCCTTTATTCAAGGCATTTTCAAAATTTTTTCCTAAAAAAATACATAATTAAAATACATCAAATAAAAAACATATTTTACACATTTTGGAAAACAAACAAGACACTTAAAAACAGTAGTCAAAAACTTTAAAACATTTTAAAAATATTTAATTTTACCAGTACATACCTTGACATTTTGCTGTTCTGTTTCTAAATAAACTTTAAATTTTCATCGTTTACTGAGGATACGTGATTTAGAAACAGAACAGCAAAATGTCAAGGTATGTACTGGTAAAATTAAATATTTTTAAAATGTTTTAAAGTTTTTGACTACCGTTTTTAAGTGTCTTGTTTGTTTTCCAAAATGTGTAAAATATGTTTTTTATTTGATGTATTTTAATTATATATTTTTTTAGGAAAAAATTTTGAAAATGCCTTGAATAAAGGGCGAAACGTCAATCGTTTTGTGTTTTATTAATTATAGAACCTAAACCCAAGAAAATACAAAATTAAGAAAAATTATATAATCTATGGTTCAAGAATCAAGAAAAAATATATATATATATATATATATATATATATATATATATATATATATATATATATATATATATATATATAAATATGTATATAGACACACCTGTAACATTAACGATATTAAATTTGTTAACAAAGTTTTTTTTTCATTGTCACAAAAAGTCCATCGAAATGTAGTCCAAGCCATAGGTAAATATAGTGACGTAAACTCCGAGATAGATGAAACCTTCTCAGGGGTTTTGGGAGCAATGTAAGAACAAATCTTATATAAAATGTAACAGCAAAAAATAGGTTGTAGCTAAGAGGGCGGGTCAAAGTTGGCCAAAACAGGTTTTCTGAATCTACAAGCCAAGGAACACATTTTGAAGAAAAAAGTTTCAAATAAAAGTTGTAGAGGTTTTAAAAACCTACAATACCTGAGATCATTGTTGTTAATATGTTATTGCAAAAGGCTAAAAAACCTCAAAAGTGGCCATTTTTTCATATTAATTATTTATTGCAAAATTAACTTTTTTTGCACTTTTTAGCTTTTAAAGGAATGTCCCCGTCTTTCTGAATAGAATGATATTTTATAACAGTAAATCGAATAATTTGTTGCTGAGATATTGCTAATTGTTTATCCCAAGACGCAAAATGTTCATTGCGATAACTTTTTTTTGAGTGAACATTTTGACCTTCATAAAAGTTCAATCTCTTCGTGAAGGCCTAAACTTTCATATCTTGTTAGGGGCAAATAAAAGAACTAATTTTCAAGTTCTTAAATACCGCTTTAAAAAAGGGGGTGTTTTTTTTATAAAGCTCCTCCAGAAAACGGAACTCGCAGTTTCAAATCAGGAGCCCACGGAAAAATTCACCGTATTTCAGCAACGAATAGACTAATTTCGATGTTTTTTTTTTAAGGGTGACTCAAAAAATTAATGAATATAGCACACCCCCTTTTTAGAGAGATATTTAAGGGGTTGAAAACTAATTTTTCCATTTGCCCCTAACAAGATATGAAAATTTAGACCTACATGAAGAGACTGAGCCGTTGTGGAGATCAAAATGTTAATTAAAAAAAAAAGTTATAGCAATCAACATTTTGCATTTTGGTATAAACAAATAGTAATATCTCAACAACAAATTATCTGATTTACTATTATAAAATATCATTTTGTTCAAAATGACGTGGACTTCCCTTTGAAATCAAAAAAGTGCAAAAGAAGTCAATTTTGCAATAAATAATTGATACGCAATAAATTACCTATTTGAAGGGTTTTTTGGCATTTTTGCAATAATAAATTTATGAAAATTATCGCACAAAAGCTCAACTGAATTACTGTTATTGACCAGATGTAGATCATTATTTGAGCAATTTTTCAATAATCAAAAAAAATGTGATAATGTACAATGAAGTGAATATTTGAAAAAGTGCATTAATTACCGATAATAATGAATTTCGACGCTAATCGAATTATTTTTAAGTAATTGCTTATTAATTTACGTTTTTTTTATCTAAAAAGCTAAATCGACACCAAGCAAACAGACGTGTCAAAACAATATTTTTCATTTTAATTATTTATTGCGAAATTAACTTTTTTTGCACTTTTTAGCTTTTAAAGGGATGTCCCCGTCTTTCTGAATAGAATAATATTTTATAACAGTAAATCGAATAATTTGTTGCTGAGATATTGCTAATTGTTTATCCCAAGACGCAAAATGTTCATTGCTATAACTTTTTTTTTGAGTGAACATTTTGACCTTCATAAAGGTTCAATCTCTTCGTGAAGGCATAAACTTTCATATCTTGTTAGGGGCAAATAAAAAAACTAATTATAAGTTCTTAAATATCGCTTTAAAAAAGGGGGTGTTTTTTTTTTATAAAGCTCCTTCAGAAAACTGAACTCGCAGTTTCAAATCAGGAGCGCACGGAAAAATTCACCATATTTCAGCAACAAATAGACCAATTTCGGTGTTTTTTTTTTTTTAATTTGGGGTGACTCAAAAAATTAATGAATATAGCACACCCTCTTTTTTAGAGCCATATTTAAGGGGTTGAAAATTAATTTTTCCATTTGCCTCTAACAAGATATGAAAATTTAGGCCTTCGTGAAGAGACTGAGCCTTTGTGGAGATCAAAATGTTCACTCAAATAAAAGTTATAGCAATCAACATTTTGCGTTTTGGGATAAACAAAAAGTAATATCTCAACAACAAATTATCTGATTCACTATAATAAAATATCATTTTGTTCAAAATGACGTGGGCTTCCCTTTGATATCAAAAAAGTGTAAAAAAAGTCAATTTTGCAATAAATAATTGATACGCAAAAAAATACCGATTTTAAAGGTGTTTTGGCATTTTTGTAAAAACAAATATATGAAAATGATCGAATAAAAACTCAACTCAATTACTTTTATTGACCAGATGTAGATCATTGTTTGAGCAATTTTTCAATAATCAAAAAAAAATATGATAATGTACAAAGAAGTGAATATTTGAAAAAGTGCATTAATTACCAATAATAATGAATTTCGACGCTAATCGAATTATTTTTAAGTAATTGCTTATTAATTTGCGTTTCTTTTATATTTAAAGAAAGATGCTAAACGGACACCAAGCAAACGTACTTTTCGTTCATCTTCATATAATTATATTTATTTATTTCCAGGTTAAACTATGGAAGTTATAGGCTAAAAGATATATAATATTATGTTTTTATTTAAAGATTTGTTACAATAAAATCCCGTTCATCAAATAAGTGAATACAATACATATTTAAATTGAAACCCCATCGAATAAGCAGGCGAATCTACAATAGGTAACTCCTACCCGTTATTAATATTTATTTTATGCTCGCCAAATAATATACTGTTACAAAAAAAGATCATAAACTAGATGTAGGCGTAGTTTTTCCCAGTTTAAATCACCCATACAAAATTACAAGACTATTGCGAAAAAAAAAACTATTTGAAGAATTTTTTGCGTAGTCCTCGTGTGTTATTACAAAATAATGAAATGAAACCTCTCTTAATTACCTTTTCGGCATGTTTGTCACAGTGTTTTAAATGAACAATAACATCTTAATTATCAGTAAATTTAAAAATTTAAGTTATTTCCTGAAAAGGAATTAACTTTGTTTGACCTCTATTATTGCCAAATTTAGCTTTTAGTTATAGCGACAGGATTTTTAAGTCGGAAACATTTATTATTCTACCTTGTTTTAATCCAACGGGGTACTTATTTGCATTATGCGAATATGGTTTGTCTGTTAAAATAAAGGATAAACATGCATGACTAGTCAGCTGTTTCATTATTTAATTTAACTGCACCAGCCAATTAGTTCATTCATTTTTAGCAGCGAGGCAGATGCCGTAACAAAAGAGAAATAAGTTCGAGTACGTTAATGCTAAAGCTTAAAGTAGATTAATTAATTTATTAGGTGGATTTTTAAGGTATCAAATATGATAAATTTCCATTGAAGTTATGTGAATTATTTTAACTGTGGACGGAATAAAATACAAAAATATGTCTATAATAATAAAGTAAACGAAAATATTCAAGGTTGGGCAAATGTTTCAGAAATGCTTAATTAAGACCGAAAAGATAGTGATAGCGGTATTCTTCAACCTTAGTGACGCCAACAACTCAGATTACAATGTCACTTATAATGTTTTAAGAAGAACATCCAGTATTTTATCAGTTATTTTAAATCTCTAACAAATTCAGAACATTACCCTTTAAACGCTTCCTCTATTGTTGATAGTAAAAACTCGCGCGCGGATTCCTAGTCCGCATTCATAAACTTTTTTTTAAGTTCCCATGTAACTTTAATAAAAAAAAAAATAAAAATAAAAATACATTGAGTTTAAATAACATGACTGACTGACTGACTCCGTAGCACTACAACCCAGGGCGGGTCTTGGCTGCCTCGACTATCTGCCTCCATTTGGAACGGTCTTGTGCCAGCTCCTTCCATTCTTGCTGGTCAACTGCAAGGATAGCTAGATCCTTGTGGATGTTATCTCTCCATCTAAGCCTAGGTCTTCACAGTGCTCTTTTTCCTTGTGGTGCTTCCTCCCATACCCGTTCGTTAAACGATCGACAACGTTTTGACTCCTTGGTATATAACCTACCCATCGTCGTCTTCTGGACTTTATTTCTTGAATGATGTCAGGGCTTTGATATATTTGCGCAAGCTTTATGTTGCTTCTCATTCTGTGGCGGCCTGTTTTAAGGTCTCACTATGGGCCATATATTATGCGCAGGATTTTTCTCTCAAACTTTCTTAGCAGCTCCGTATCGTGGACTGTCAGGGTCCATGTTTCACTGGCGTAGATTGCTACTGGTCGTATTATTGTTCGATAAATTTCGGTTTTTACCTTTCTAGTGATAAATTTTGACTTCAGCAAGGTTTGTATCGCAAATGTACATTTATTTGCATGTGTGATGCACTGTTTAACCTCTTCCTGCATATTATTGTTTGCCGTTATCACCGCGCCCAGGTACTTGAAAACTCGCACATGCTCAAAATTATAGTCATCCATGGTGACGTTCTGCCTGATTCTGTCTCGGGCAGGGTTGCGGGAGACATGCATGTATTTGGTTTTTCCTTCATTTATTCGGAGCCCTATTCTCTGAGCTTCTTTTTCTATCTGTATGAAGTTTTCCTTCACACTGACTGTGCTTTCTCCTATCGCGCCCATATCATCCGCGTAAGCCAAAATAAGTTTAGGGCCACTTGGCCCAAAAATCTCCACGTCAACTGATACTGTTCTTACGGCTTTTTCCAGTGCAAGGTTAAACAGTACTGGCGACAAAGCATCTCTCTGTTTTAATCCTCTGTTGATAGCAAATATTTGGCTACACTCTCCTTCAATTTTGACACATATTTATCTATAAAAAACAGTAGTTTTACAACGTTAATATAAGATTAGTCTCTAAAAAAACTGAGATAAATTCAGACTAAAACTACACAAAATAAAACAATCAAAAACTTTTCTTCTTGGTGATATTCGTGACATAACATGATGGAATGTTCCAAACACAAAAATTTGTGGCAGTAGATATAAGAAAAATGGGTAGGTCTATTTTTTTTTCGGTCGCAATACGAACCACGTCGCCGCTGACCCTTAAGTACTAGCTTAGGCATAGGTGCGTCTATTCCAAAAATTTCTCATATTCTTGCTTGCTTAACCCTGGGAATAAATTGAGTGACACATCGACGAATATGTTCTTCCACTAACTGAAAAGGTAAAGTTCGTAAAAAAACTCTTCTTTGTTGATCAGTAGAGTAATTCATAGAAAAGATGGCGAATAAGTTTATACCAGACACATTTATTAACAAATAAAATATGACCATGGGCCATATGCTCGTGTTGCTAGCACATTCATAAGCGGCACATAATTGTTCTACACAGTCGACTCCTCCCATGGTAGCATTATATTCCGTAACCATATCTGGTTTATATTTATTTTCCGAAAGGCAAAGATACTTGATGAAACTGGAAGGTCTACCAGAGCAGAAAAGAGTAGAGGCAATTCTTTATTATTTTTTCTCACAGTACCTAAAAATAGTCAGCTTAAAATCTCTGTGAAGGGAATCTAGCAACTCCATATTGGTAAATCAGTTGTCAACTATTACGTTACGACTGGTCGGTTTTATTGGTTGACATAATCTTTGTACTTCTGCAGTTGGTGAATTGTTGCATTTAAATAACCCATTAGGTTGTGCGTCTACATAAACCGCCGTCTTAATAATATAGAGCGCCTTTGAATCGGCCTTAGCAAAAATTTTTATCCCAAATTTATTAAGTTTATTAGGAATATATTGTCTGAAACCACATCGCTCTCGGGGACTTTTCAGGTTTTCGTCAATTGTTACAAATTCGGATGGTATGTAGGCTGTTTCAAAAATATTAATCACATTTTCAAATACTTCTCCAATGGCGGCTAGCTTTTCCGTTCGCTCTCTTTCCTCTTTAGTTACCAAATTGTCGAATCTTAATTGTTCCAAAAAGAATCAGAATCTACATTGAGATATGGTCAGTCGAAAAAGTTCCACTCCTGTAATATTTTTGTTCCAGTATCTACATTTAGACGATTCGATTTTAATACCCCGGCTAAATACATCAGTCCAATAAGGGCTTGAATTTCCAATACGTCTGTATCTTTTGCGTCGCTTTCACGCTGGTAGTTTGCCCCAATTGACTGAATGTGTTTATTTGTATATAGAACAAGCAAGTTTAGTAATTCATTTGAAAAAAAAAACACTTCAAAATTTCAAATCCTGTTCTTAAATTTTTGCAGCTCCTTTTACTCCTGGAAGAGGTTTTAAATTTATTGCACTAGTTTTCACATTTCTGTTTGGAACATGTTTCTCCCATTCTGTTCTGCCATCTTTTTCAACAAACATAGGCTGTTTTTCTATATTAGTTTCTCTTGAGTCCGAAATTTCTTGCTCTGTGTTATTACTTAAATCCTGCCTTTCTAAGTTGTACCCTTCCTCAGGTTCTTCAAGGTCATCATAGTGAATAATTGGTTCTACATTATCTTTTTCCAAACATTGCATTATAAGCTGGTTTAAATGGACCTGTTCTTTTTCTCAAGATCACGCCATCTGTAAGGAATTGTAAAATCAATTTTAAATGTTTATAATTTTAAATTTAGATAAATATAATAAAAAAAATAAAAGATAAAACTTGCCTTTGTTTTTTTCATGAATATAGAAAATATCGAAAAATAGAAATAAAATATTATAAAGCAAACGCTTACACGCGGACTCTGTCCACATATGCCCTTAAAGACTATTTATCGAAGAGATGCTTAAAGATACAGTGACGGGTTTTACAGTTAATGGCAGAAAAATTCGTCAGCGGAGTGAGAGTCCGCGTACGAGCCCCGAAAGGTTAATTATATAGCCGAGTAAAGTCAACTTTTTCGAACATATTGACAATTTAATTTAACGAGCTCATAATATATTTTATCCTTATCCTATTCTTTTACCCTCTCTCCTAATTGAAAAGCTCAGTTTCCATAGTTAGTGTGTGTTTACCTAAATAACTTTTGATAGTTTATCTGACTTTTCCTTGAAATAAGTTTCCAAATTTATAATCGAGTAAACAACTATCCATTGAAAGAAAATATTATGGTTCAGCTAACAGAACAAGAACGTATTACTCTGCATATGATGTTAGGATACGGGGACAGATATAGATCCTTTCTAGAAGTAAATGACTGAACGGGAGCTCATTTCTCCATCAACTGTCAAGAGAATATTTCATAATAAAATACGGGTAATGTAAAGAACCTACCAAAGATTGGTCTGTCTACCATTGACAATAAATTTTTGGATATTATGCTTACTCTGTCAGAGAAACCACAGACTTTCGTACCAAAACTTGCTCTTGTATACAATAATTCAGAAAGTTCCATTAGAAGAATGCTTAAGGAAAAAAAATACACTCTAATAAAATAATGTTACTTCGGGATGTATCTGAAGATGTCAAGAAATAATGGACAATATAGACCTACAATATGATTTTATAAACCATATCTTATTTTCTGATGAGGTCACATTCTGTCTTAATGGTTTCGTACACAGGTACAACTATCGGTATTGGTATGATTATAAATCTCAGTGAATGATGGAATTCCAGGTGCAACATCCTCTAAAATCAAATGTTCGGGCAGACATCATTGAACACCACAGGATAGGGCTTTTGTTCCTTTGTTGATTACTAATTCCTACTTAAATTTGCTACGCAATAGAATTATACTTGATTTAACTAGTTTATCTTTTCGAATGCTAGTAACCTCACTTGATTATAAAGCTGGGGTTTAACTGGATTGCAACATTATGACAAAAGCAGGTATACCTTTATATTTAGCTAGATCTGTATCTGGATTTCAACATTTGTTAATGGAAGGTAACCCGTTAAAAATAAGTTTGGAAATTTATGTAGATTGTTTTAGCTTAAGTTATTAAAATTAGAAATAATTTATGTACAGTGGAAAGTACTGCAATTAAATAACAATCAATCAAAATGTAATACAAATATCTCATCAGTTTTACCCCAAGAAATTTTTAACTTTTTTGATATCACAAAAAATGTATTCCATTGTATTTTTCAAACAACTAAAAGGAAAACAAAGACTTAAGGGATTAATTATACAATAGTTGGGACAAGACAATAATAATAAACCATATTTTAAGTGGTTCTCTAATTTAACTGTGGTAAATTTTCATAGGAACCTTGAAATACTACTTGCTATGGGGGAAAAATTTAGTTTATCTTTTTACAAAAAAAATCTTCTTATAAAACCATTACTTATTAATACGGAATATATAATACGATAGAATTCTATTGAAAATACAAAGACAGAAAAATGTAGTACATAATAAGAAAATACTTAAAAAACAATTACAAACATAATTCATAAAGGCTTTTAAAAGATGAAAAATAAATAAAACAATTCTTAAAAGAAAGTTCGAACATTATAATTCTTAAAACAGAAAAAGGCAACACAGTCGTAGCTGTGAAAGAAACTGATTATTTTCACAAAAAGTATGAACGATTGTTGAACAGAAACACATACCTACCATTAGAAAACAATCCTACTGTTAGCATTAAAAACAAACTTAAGAAAATAATAGATAGAATAAATGGCTTGCTATTATTAACAAAAGATGAAATTAAACAACTTAAATGTACTAATGGTCTGTTTCCGAAAATGTACTTTCAACCAAAAGTACACAAAGAAAGCCTATCGTCAATTTTGTTGAGTCTCCCACGTACAATTTGACAACATATCTGTCTAAGCTAATAAATTACTTTTGAGAGATATAAGTACTATACAAAGAATTCTTTCGAAATTGTTTTGTTCATTTAAAATTTTCAGCTTACACACTTATTTACAAACATATCAAAAGATCTTATTATTAGTATTCTTAAAAAGAAAATGTCTTCGATTAAAAATAACTGCAAATCAACATCTACTGAATCTAATGAAATTCTAAAAATTCATCTTGGATAAGAGTTATTTTAAATTTAACAATAAATTCTTTATTTATCTCGAAGTTATTCAGACATTGTCATGTCTGAAATAAAAACATAATGCATTCCTAAGCTGCTTTTTGAATTGCTATTTTTCAAACTTTATGTAGATCATATCATTATTTGTGTACTGTTTAACCAGATTGATACGTTACTATTCTTAATCACTTTTACTCAAAATTATAATTCCTAGTTGAGAAGGAAAAAATGTAACTCCATATTATTTTTGGACACACTCTTAATAAGGACAGATGAGAGAAAAAAAAATAGGTTGGTATTACAAAACAACTTTTTCTGAAAGATAAGTAAATTTTAGCTAGCAACATTTTTTCCATTCAAAAAATTAATAAAATTAATTATCCAAAAAATAGAGTAATAACATTACCACAACCAGATTTGCATAACAAAATTCTTCTAATATTACCTACCTTAGAAACAACTATCCCATCAACCCAAAAAAAAAGATATATAGATTTGTCTACAAATATAATTAATCCGATAAAGCTCAATCCATATATTACAAAATATCCTATATCAAAAATAACTCAAAAAAAATTGGCCAAATAACTTGAAAGTGATTCCCTTACCATAGCCTTCAAAAAAAAATACTACTAAAGAACCCGCCAGCGCATTTTGATAGACATGTCAAAAATTATCTACATTGTAAAAAGGAAATGCATTAAATTTAAGGTCTATGTGCTGGAAGCAAATTTTATAAACGTTTATTAAATGTGTTTAATGTAATTTATTAAACTTAATAATTTACATTCATCTAAATTAATTTATTCCATTAAATCAAATGAAATCATACATTAAATTTAAAGTTTTGATCACTACTTTTTAAGGTGACTATGTACGTTAAATATTCAGCCAGTGTTCATTGAATTTAAGATATGTTATCGCACATTTAATGCACCAATATTAATGTGAGGTCAAAAAATTGTGCTAGTAGGAAAAGATGGAAATTTTTCCCATAGGTAGTGTACCGTTATCTGTAGACTTGTGTTGAACTAATTGGTTTCCGTCAGTACCGGCAGACGTACACTTTATCATAAGAAAAATGAGTCCTTTAAACAACTTGTATCATACTAAATAAAAAGTTCAATACAAGTTGCGCCATCCTCCAGAATCTCATGTGAATTAATTTTAATGGGCAGAATCTTGAAATATCTTTTAATTTACTTTTTTGAAATTTAAGATACCAGTTAATTAAATATAATTTACAATAAACTGATATTTGAATGAATTGCTTTAAATTCAAAGTAAATGTAAATTTTTCACGATTTTAGGTACAAAATCATTAAATTTAATGTAGAATAGACACTAAATTTGCATTAATTTTAGGTTGTTTCTAACAGTTTAGATAAAACATTTCCTGGAAGGTGGATAGGTAAGAGAGGACTCATTGAATGGTCTCTGAGGTCACCTGATCTAGGTCCTTTAGATTTCTATTTTTGAGGCCATTTGAAGATGGTATTCTACAATATAAAGCCAAACTCTTTAAAGGACCTTAAAAACACAATTTCCATTTAAAAAATATTAATAAGTGATATAATAATTCGATAGTTGTTGACGTTACTGGCATATGAAATGCATAATGAAATAGAAGTAGTAGGGTAGTTTTGAAGATTGCAGAAACCCGGATTTGCTATCACTTTCTGTTTACCCTTAATTGAGTCGTTCGGGAATATTTGCTCAAACCTGTATATAGATTGTAGATTGTAAGTAGATTGACTCTTCAAGTAATTGATCTCTTAAAGTAATACAACTTTTAGGATCTTTTGTATTGAATCCTAAACTAATAAGCGCTATCCCTGTGTGAGGAGAATTCCTATACAATTTATTTGTAAAATATACAAGATATATTCAATGATATTGTACGTTTATATAAATAAATTATTTATTAAAATACAAACTCTTCTTCAAATTTAAATCAACTATTTCTCACAATGGTATTTTTCAAACCGACGACGAAGATATCTCAAAAACTCTTGAACCGATGTCGTTCCAATTTTGTAGAAGGACTTTTTAATTTCCCTCTCAAACCTTAGACTTTTGAGCTGTACAATAAACGAAGAACTAAATTACCAACGAAAAAAAAATCTAAATCTTCGTTTTAAGGTTTACGTAGTCAGCTAGAAACCTGTCATGTCAGTCCATCCATCGGAATATCGCAGCCGTATAATTTCATCAGCTCTTCATCTTTTGCAATGAAATTTTACAGGTGCACACTTTCAGTTAACTCAAGTTTTTTCCAACTTTAGAAAGTTCAAATTTTATAGCAGATTTTTTGTCAATTATTTTATAATTTTTTTAACTGATTTTAAAAATAATTAATTTATTTTTCGTTGATTATAATCTTCGTTAGTCAAAATTTTAAATATCCCCTATAATATCGGTACTTAAGAAACAAAACAAAAGAAATTAAGTTAAAAGTGTTTTCTAATGACTAAATAATATATCTTCATTTTCGTTGGCATTTTATTGCCCTCGGCGAAACAGTCCCCTGTTGCGAGAGCATTCAATATTTTAAGAAGGGTAAAGTTGCCTCTCCAGACCATTAATTTTCTATAATAGCCGGGGTTTTTTATGCGGGGACAGTTTAGTTCATATTCGTGTACTGAATATGTTGGTTTTTTTGCAATAATTTATGAATGGATATTATAAAAATAGCACATGCCAATAATGGGATCGGTTCTTGGTATTATGGATTGCGATTTGAAAGCTTTAGTTTTTCGTGATATAATTTAAAATTTAACAGTCACATTCAATAATTACGTTTTACAATCAATATGGTTACCACGGTTTTTAGATCTTGTTAGCCAGTCTTGCTTGCTTATAATTTTTTATTGATTTGTATTATAAATATACGGGATATTCGAATAATGCATCAATACTTAAACCTTAAATAGCCAGAACAATCTTTATTACTTTACAAAAAAATCCCATCTAGTCCTTTCAGTACAAGATAATACACGTGGTCACCTTTATTCTGTTATTTAACGAAATCTGCATTTCCAATATAATATAATATTAAATTGACTTGCACACAGTGATTGCAATGTTTATTCGTGAATTATTGTTCAAGGTAAATACACAATATGTAAATAATTAGATAGTTATATCAACAAAATAGTCTATTATTTTTAGGAGCACACTGTACATTCTGATAAAGGTAAAATAAATTACCGAAACGTTAATCTTTCAAAAAAATGTAAAATATAGAACCTAAAGCAGTACTATTACATTTTGATCCTTCTGTTGTGGGATAATAATCCCAAGAAAAATAAAACAGATAAAATCAATTTTTTAGAAGGTCCAAGAAATAAATAAAAATTTATATATATATATATATATATATATATATATATATATATATATATATATGTATATATATATAATATATATATATATATATATATATATATATATATATATATATATATATATATATGTATATATATATATATATATATATATATATATATATATATATATATATATATATATATATATATATATACATCGATAGGAAGTTTGGAAGAGGTGATAGAGAATATTATTTTGAATAATTTATGCCGTATGTGCCTTAAAACAAAAATGCACAGTTTTCCAGTTACAGCACATTTTATAATTTTTCGGTTTTCTGGCAACTGGTGATTGAAAATTTAATTTTTATGATACTGGTATAATTTTTCGGTTTGAAAAATTGTTTTCTTATTCTTTGGTTCATATACTATAATAACAACAAGAGGACTAAAATTAAGATAACATACAGAAAACTGCACGGAAAAATTTTTTTCATCAATGAAAATTCAAGTTTCATTCTTAGATTTGAGTGATTTTTTTCCATCAGTGAAAAAAATAAATATATTCAATTTATTTTAAAAATAACTTTGTTGAATTACCTTTACAGTGGTTTATCGAAACCAGTATCAATAAAATATTATATCCAATAAATTCAGGGAATTTATTATTTATTTTTTTCTGTGACGGGGAGGGTAAGATTTGACTTTCTTCTCGGTATGGTGGTACCATCATCTCGATGGTGGTGGAATAGAATAAATTGTGTTCCTTGGCAATTTGTTCAAACTGTGCAATCTCTAACATAGAAAGGATATGGTTGGAACGCAGTTTGCATTTACTGTTCGCATTTTACCTCATATATATATATATATATATATATATATATATATATATATATATATATATATATATATATATATATATATATGTTTAATACATTCGTCAAAAAAGAAGCTACGAATTATTCCCATTTAACTTTAACGTCAAAATCTGATTTACTAAAAATTTATTAATCTATTTTAAGCTACGCAGATGTCAATAGGTACATATATTTACTTTTTCTCGCTGATGACTTAAGAGTTAAAAGTAGAGTGTTGATTAGCCAGCTTTCACCCACTCACTAACATTTAGAGTTAATTTCAATTTGTAAAGCTTGGTGATATTAGTAACATAACTACAACCTATTTTTATTCAGAAACGAGTTATGCACTATTGTTGGTTTTAATCACGTTAAAAATAATTGGTGTTGACAACTGCAGGATGCAGAGAGAATTTAAATATTACATGAACGTTTCTGGAAAATTAAATGGTTAATTGCCAAGAACTATCATTTACACATTAAAGTTAAAAAATGTGTTATTTGGTTGATGATAATAAGCATGCTTATTTGTATAAGGGCAGAGAAAAATATAAAAGTTCCTACCAGAGATAGCGGACACGAAAAATACATGGTATGTGTATTAAAATAGTGTTCAAATTTAAAAAAAAATGATTATTGAAGGAAAGAAATCATGACTGCTGTAAAATTTTGTTCAATTTTTGAGATACAGGTAGATTAAATATTTTGTTGATTTTATATATACTATAACTAATTAAGCGGAGATAACAAGAAGAGTGTAAATGGGTTGGACAAGCTGTCGTATGTTCTAAAGAATAAAAAAATTTCCCTTCAAAGTAAAATCAAAATTTTTGATAATTGTATCCTTCATATCCATATAAACCAAATACAGAGATAATAAAGATAGAAAAACAAAAACGAACATGGGAGTAGTTAGGGAGAGCAAGGGTGGACACCGCCCACCCTAGAAAACTCAATGCCCACCCTAAAAAATTGACAATATTGAAGAAATATACTGTTTTCATTGTTTTTGCCTAGAAAAATTTTTTTTTCAATTAATATAATATGTATTTAATATCAATTTAGTAATAAACAATTACTTAGACATTTTTACAACTACAAAAAGGGTAAATATATTTATTTTTAAAATTAAGAAAATATTTACATTTCATATACCATAAAATTGTCTGGTAGCCCGGGATAATGAGTGAAATAGCCAAATTTTATTGGTTCTACTAGATACTGATGGGAAATTTTTTTTCCGAAATACCGATACCAAACCGGATAATATGAGATTCCAGTGGGAATTATTGGGTGTTGTTGATTTGTTTATAAGTGATCAATAAATTGAAAAGTCAGAATTTAAGTTCTACGTCGTTGATATCAACAGATAAAATGTAGTGCTTCATTAAGGCTACAGTTTTTTTTTTGAAAATACCTTTCCAATATGTAGCTCATTATAAATTAACAATTGAAATTTGTGCTTGATTTATTTAACAATCGTGCAAAAGAGCTGAAAAATAATCTAACCATTTGGAAATTTTAACCAGTTGTTAAAGACAATAGAAAAATTTTGATTTCAAACCAAATTTTTATTTTGAAAATTCGATTTTTTGGAGCCAAAAAACGTATTTCAAATTTACGAGTCAATATTTCATTAACTTTTTCTGCTGGGAGATTCATGCCAAGCTTAAAAAAATGAAGAAAACTGTCGAACAAAAACTGAGTATAAAAAAAAAATTTGTTTATCCATAGACACTGACAGTTTGCAAGTTTAAGGCAATGCCATTTCCAAGAAGGCTAATATTACCTAAAAACTACACGTAACCCGTGTATCTTACTCACACGCGTGAAAACAGAAAAGCGCAGATAGAACCAAATGCTTCATCCACCTCGTCCGTCGCCGCATGTGTGCTCTCCGAAATGTAGTCTCTATGGCCCATATTCATAGTCCCATCTCACGCTTAAATCCATCTTAATCATTACATTTACCGTATAATAGCATAAAATAGTGAAAAATACAATCACTTCTGAAGCAGTCTTTCAGTTTTACTGCAGAGTTGAGGAAGGTGCCATTTTAAATAAGTACAGTTAGTTAACTCCAATATTACAATAATCTCTAATCAAGGGTGGATTCAGCCTCTCTCTTTCAGGAAGAGGGGAGAAGTAAGCGACATTCACGTTGCTAATACAGCAGGCAGACGATTTTTCTGGATTTCGAAGCTAGATCCGCACCTGTCTCTAATCGGATTACCGAAATTGAAACCTTGCCGAGGCTGACCGGCTGCCCCTCTAGGAAAATTCCCTAGCTACGTCAATGAAAACGAATGAATAAGAAGAAAAAGAAAGTTACCTATGCGATCAAGTATGCTTAAAATGCTAAATAAGCAGACCAAAATAAAAGCATTCAACATAAAAGATATATCACCCACATTGATAGATGGTGTCCAGGTCAAAGTGAAGGCCGCAAATGAGGTAGAAAGACGACATCATTAAACATGTAAGCTTAACGTGGAGATGAAATCTCCTGGAAAGCATGGAAGGATGGACAAATACGCTAGAAGAAGCACTAATCTATACTTACAAGCGGCCTCGTCCTTATGACGGTCTGATATTTTAAAACACAGCCCAATTTACTAAAATAGCATTTTTCAAAATTCGCACTCTATACATTTATCGATATATCTTGACAACATCTAAACATTGATTTTTTGACCATTTGAAATTCGTATTTTAAAAGGGAAGGTAAGAAGTCAAATCATAATTACACTAAATACTTATGGTCTAGATATACCCATGGATGATGTTAACTATTCTTTGAACTATCCAATGGTTCGACTGTTCATTAGTCAAGATATCCACCGGTTATCGGTTTTGGGCACTACCCTCCGGATTACCGTGGTATTAAGCCCACTTACACCAGACAGCTTGTTTCAGTGGAGAAAGAGAAACAGCAAGCCAGCGGTTATTTAAGCATGTTAGTTACGTGCTCCCGGCTGCCAATTATATTTCCTGAAATTTAAAAACTAGGTAATGAGACAAACGGTTTTAAAACATCCTGGATCATGTATCCCATACTTTGTAAAATGCCTTAAAACTCGTTTAAAAACCTCAGATATAAAACTACATCTACATGTAGAGCAAGAGTATCTTTACACGATATAATATTTATGACGCTGTTCATGGCTAGTTGAACTAAAAATGATGGCGGTGATATATATGTATGAAGTAACCCGGTGTCCATCATCAATATCAATAATGATGCTATTCGTGACGTCTCGTACTAACCTCATCATTATTTGAGAAAAATAATTGTTTTGAAAGCACCATAAGAGTTAGGAGCATTAGCCCAGAAACACCTCAGTATTTATCTATGTATTTGATTTCTCTACTCGACCTATAATTAAGTTTATCCTGGAAAAAGAGATAAATGATCAATTACTCTTCGTGAATGCCATTGTTAACCGTTCAAATGAAATTATTAAAACTTCAGTATACAAAAAGCCATATATTGGACAAAATCTCAACCAGGAATTGAATCGTTGTTATATATGTATTCTCCTTTCAGGCAGAGAAAAAGAAAGAATATATAGAAACAGTTTATTTCCTGCAAATACCACTCTAATCTTCTCTCCATACGCGTTTCGACCACCTTATGGTCTTGTCAGTGGAACTGTACTGGATCGAGAGCAACATTCGCAGGCAATAAGTGATATATGAAATATAAATTCCAAGGTATTTCTGTAGGTTATTGCAAACCTGCCACCTACCGACCTGAAAAAGAGGAAATATGTAGAAGCAGCTTGCATTAAAAATATTTATGAAATCTTTAGTAAACGCAATGTTGAGATACCTAATCTTTGAAAATACTACTTTTTAACATAAAATCATTTTAAGCGAAACTTGGCGCTTCAATGCACACAGTCCTTATATATATATATATATATATATATATATATATATATATATATATATATATATATATATATATATATATATATATATATACCCGGAGCTTCAACTTAACCGAGACGTCGCACATGCAAGCAAAAATAAAGACAGTGGAAGTCCGACAACCAAATTTTGGTAAATTAATTTAAAACCTAGATAGAAAAAATAAGAAGGAACTACCTAACAACTTTTAAAACCAAAGTATCACAAATTTATGAATAAAAATAAATAAATACCATAATTTTTTTAACTCAAAAAAGGAGAATTTAACGATGCCAAATTTGTCCAAATTATCTAAATCTTTCAAACACACATATATACATTCATACCTGAGGGTGAAAAAATTATCTTAGTTTTATGCTTCTCCGCTATAAATAAAAATTGCAGAACACACAAATTTCTGCAAATATATAATAAATAAAACAAGACAATCAATGTTTTAATTTATTACTACCGTAAAACACCCTGTATATACTATATTGTCTTTAAGCGCTTTTTCCATCTTGGGAAAATTATGTTTGCTTCTTTGCTTCTAACAAAAATATCACGGTTAGTGTTTGCTCACGAGAAGGGATGTGACTCATAGTTTAATTTCCTGCATCCCTCAGGTTTCGACATATTGACAGATTAGTTCTGTCCCAAAGATGAGCTAAGTGGGAAATTTCCTTATGTTAGAGAAATAAAATTATAGGAGATGGACCCTCTATATTTAATGTTTTTTTTATTATTATAATGATTCATTTTAAATACAAAGTTTTACTTTTTGGTTTTCTCGTCATTGAATATCGTAAAAAATAACTTGACCGGGTGGGGTGACGCAACGATCTTATACGGGGTGTCATAGTTTTGTATGTGTTAAATTAGGAAAAAACCGTACAATTTAAAGCCATTTAATATGTTTTAAAGAGATTTTTTAATTTTTTAGTGATTTTTTATATATCTTGAAGAAACTAAAAGTTTAAAATACACTTTTTTGCTGCAAATGGTTATAAAATTTCCTTATTATCGATTTTGGTGTCGGTAAATTGATTATCTGTTTCTATAGCAGTTTTTGAGTAGATAATATTGAACTTTGGGCATACGTCAGGTCTAATATTTTTTCTAATATTTGGGACCGTGATCTCAAAAATCTGTTTAAAGATATCCATTTAAAGGTCTATTTTTGACGTTATCTGAATTAAGCAATTATTTTTTGCAACGGCTGAAGTTCTATAGAAATATTAAGGAACAAAATCATTAATCATATATGTTCCGCTTTGCTTAATTTGATTGGTCTACACTAAAATCAGGTAACTATATTCTAAAAAGTTGATGCTTGTAGCCGTTACTATGTGGTAGTTAATAATCTTCGGGAAATGTTTAAAAATCTGAAATCTTGTCCTCTTTTGAACTTTGCCTATCTCCAGTTTAATAACAAATTTTATTTACAAAATTCAGGCCTACCAATGGGTTTCCCGCTTAGCCCTCTTCTAGCAGACATTTTCATATCAAACATAGAAAACATAATTCTTAATTTCCCTTTAAGCAAAAACCATGTTCAATTTTGGTACAGATATGTGGATGATGTTCTAGCATGTTTTAAAGACACTACTAGACAGCTTCAAAAATTCTTACAATATATTGCCATCCAAAAATTCAATTTACTCTGGAAACTGAAAATAACCATAAAATAAATTTTCTTGATCTCACCATATCTCACGTCAATAATCAGTGTAATTTTAAAATTTTTAGAAAACCAACGTTTACAGGTAATACTATATCTAATGACTCTTTTCACCCCTTACAACACAAAATGGCTGTAATTAGTTCCCAAAATTTAATACCTTTGTAATAATATAATTTCTCAGGTAGTTTTTATTTATTGTTAAATTTTCTTATGTTTCTGTATTGAATACTTAGTCTACCTTTGTAATTCAGTGTGAAAATGCCTCTGTGAGCTGAAACTGTCACTGTTTTCTTGATAAATTTAGTGGTATAAAACATAGTAGTTCATTTTTAAACCTTTTCCGATAACTATATATGAAGGGATACCTCAAAACACTCGGATTGACAGAAAGAGAGGATTAAAGATTCTGTAAAGAAGCAGACGAAATCTCTATTCACATTCTTTCAGAGTGTAGAGCTTTAGAAAACCCTAAAATGCGATTCTTGGGAGCACACCAAATAGCAGAAGGTGAATTGCCAATTTTAAAATCATCCAACATCCTAAAGTTCTTAAGAAATATAGGCAAGGTATTCCTAACGATTTGACAGCAAAAGAGCAACATAATAGATTAGGTCGCAGTGTACTGATCCCCAATTTCACACATACACATACACACACACCACTTGTTTTTTTATGGGGTGCTGAAAAAAAAACATTAAGTGTACAGAGTAGAAATTACAAATTAAAATCAATTAATAGATAGAATAAATAGAACTATAAAAAGATTGTCTGCTGACAGTGTTAGAAAAGACTGAAGAGAGATACAAAAAGTATATGTAGCAAGAAGGTTTGCAATTTGAACATTAATGAAATAATAAGTTTTATTATTACTCTAAATAATTAAAAATATTTAGTTTTTCAATTCATCGTTAGAAATTTGTTCAGCATTAAAATTGGGTATTTTTTAAGAAAATAAAATAAAAAACTAATACATCCCGCTCTTTTATAACTTGTAGTTGTACGATTAAATATTTTCTTCCATACGAATTTTAAAACCCACAAAACGATCCGGAGTCGTAATTTCGTGCGTCTTTATTAACCGACTTCTAAAAGAAGGAGGTACTGAATTCGTCGACTATGTATTTTTTTTATGTATGTGCACCGATTACTCCGGAATGGTGGCACCGATTTGAATGAAATTATTTGCATTATGTTCAAGAAGTTGCTGCGGAGGTTCCATATATTTCTGGACAAAATTGGTGCAGTAAAATGCAAGATGGCGCTGACAATATGGCGGCCAAAAAAACAAATTTCGTCCAATTTTCTCCAATATGGTGGGTTGAAAATTTTACCTTATTCGCATTTTTTTAGGTTTGGTATTAGGGGGATTTCGGGGTCGGGTATTACGAATATGAAGTTAATTTTTTACAACTATTAGATTGATAAGATACAGTATGAGGGACTGGAAATTTTACATCTTTCGATTTTGTCTAAAATTGATATTGTGAGATTCTTGGGGCGTATACAAACTCAATATGTAGTTTAAAAGATATCGAGCCAAGAAATTTAGGTCTAAAGTTCTTTAAATTTCGATATTGGAAGGTTTTAATGCATATATTACCAATATAAACATAATTTGAAATTAAAGATGGTAGATTTACCATGACAAACTAAATATTTATTTTACACAGTTGCAATGGTATTTGGAGAACTCTAAGAAAAATTTTTATTGGTTCATTTTAGGGTGATTTACAACTTTGGATAAAATGGATCTGCGAGGTACACTAATCTCGATTAGTGCTAAGTCCAAATTATTTATGGATATCATAATGAATTCAAAACTAAAAATCGAAAAACAAAATTTTTATAGAAAAAATTGGACCGACTTTTAAAAGTGCGCTAAAAAGTGAGAAATAAGTGTAAATTTTTATACGAAATAGAAGTTTGTGAAATCGGCGCCAAATTATTTTCTAAATAAAATAAATAACGACTGGTATATACAAATTATGGGAAGAAAGCATTTGGGAATAAAGTATTTTTAATCTGTTTATGCAAATTACATTTTGTCAGGTATTAATTTGGCGCCGACCTAAAAACTTTCAATTTCATAGAAAATTTACAGTTATTTTTCACTTTTTAGCAAACTTTTAGAAGTCGGTTCAATTTTTTTTATAAAAATTTTATTTTCATGTTCGATATTATTAAAAAATATAACTAAATAAAATTGCTAATATTCTTGAAACTGTAAAAGATATCTTTGTAGAATTTCACAAATGTTTTAAGAAGAATATAAAGTTCAATTTAAAGTGGAAAGACCATTGGCGTCCTATTTAAAAATATGAAAAGTTAGGTATTATGACCCCTAGCATCGATGGTTGGTTTATTTTATTTTATAACTGAACCTAACCTGAATTAACATGAATTATTAGTAGTAAAAAAATAAATTTTAAGTTTTTAGTTTTTGCAGGATATTACTGAAAAAATAAAAAATCTCTTAAGTATTTGTAATTTGGGCGACTTTTTCCTAATTTAACCATTTTCATATATGCTGTAGTTTCCGTAAAATTTTACACTCAGTTTTAAAATATTTTTGATATTTGAATTTAACTTTTTAGTTTTCGAAATAACACAGTTAAATTTTAATTAAAAGAGTGTGTTAAAGTTATGACAGATTGTGTTGAAAAAAAAAGTATCAAAAAAATATTTTGTTCCATTGTTAGGTAGGAAACTTTTCTGATAGTCCTCGATGGACAAAATAAAAAAGTCCATGTCAAGAAAAATCTTTGTCCCTAATTATAATATAATATGCTTAACATTCTTGTTTCCTAAATGGTAATTTTTTCATGAAAATTTGCCAAGAAAATAGTTATGAATGACTTCTACTAACTGCCACATGTCATCTAAAAATATCGAAAATATCTTTCAGAAGCTTTTCCGGAATAAATAAAGTAAACATTAAGGACTTTCATTAAGACGTGTAAACAATTTAGCGGAAATGAAGGTTTTTGCCAAATGCTATTTTAGTCATCGCTTTTATTAAGAATTTCCTTTAATGCGTAATAATCATATGTTACAAAAATGTATTCTAAATTTTTAAAAATACCGTGGTGTTATTTTTATTCTTTATAATAAACAAGTATTTATTTACTAATAAAACCTATACAGACCAATCAATAGAGAAAAATATAAGTGATTGTGCGACACCAATACTATCTGGATACCGACTATGAGATCACACTTCAAAAAATCCGTTATTATAATCAATTAAAATCAAAAAATTGCATTTTTCCCTTTTTTACTTATAAAATAAAAACCAATGAAGCAATTTCGAAGGCATATAGAATAAAAATATCAACAGAATGAGTCTCGGATTAACTCGATTGGATCATTAGAAACGGAGAAAAACAGTAAAAAAACGAAAAATTCAGAAAAAAAAAATCCGCTTATATCATGTCTTACAACCTCCTCTTTATGTCTGTAAAGTTTCATTAAAATTGTTTCAGCCATTTGGAAAATTAGCTCGAACAGACAAACTGACAGTAATCCATATCACTCCTTACAACCTCCTCTCTTGTTGGTGCAGTTTCATCGAAATCGGTCCAGCCGTTTCTAAGATTGGCCCATACAGACTCACAGACAGCAGTCTTTGTCATTCTTTATACCCTTATCTGTAAAGTTTCATCGAAATCGGCCCGGCCGTTGCGAGAATTAGCCCTTGTAGACAGACAGACAGGGAGAAAAAGTGGTGTCAATATCATTCCTGGCAACCTCCTTTTCATGTTTGTAAAGTTAAATCGAAGTCTTTTCAGCCATTTTGAGGATTAGCCCGAATAGATACATAGACAAAGAGACAGACAGAAAAAAGGCGCCTATATAATTCCTAGTAACTTCCTCTTCACGTTCGTAAAGTTTTATTGAAATAAGTTTAGTATATTCGAGAACAAGCTCGTGCAGATAGACTGTGACAGAATTTGATTATAGACTCTTGCAAATGATATATTGTGGTAGCGTTAACCCTTTCATCTATAATTATTTTCTTCTGTTTCATATTAATTAGTAACTATTTTGATAACTTATAATTAAATTTTAACGTAATGAAGACACTCTGGAAAACTGAACGTTCATATTCTCTCTTGCAGCTTTAGTTCCAAACAACTACGGTTATTTAAGCTTACCAACCACAACTCAGAACTTCAGGGCTCAGGCAGTGCTGCTCATTAGCTGGACATCTCTTGTTTACAGCTCACACAGCAGTATGTTCGCACGTTAATTCGCGAGAATTAAATAAAATAAAAGAAGTTACTTAAAACAACTTAGTCTATTAACAAAATAAATAGAATAAAAACGAACTATTTATAATGAGAAACTTAAAACTAATAACAACTACGAAAAAAACTAACATAATTGCTCTTCTCGGCTGTTATTTTAACCAAAAACGTAAAATCCAATTATGAAAAAAAAACACGCATAAATAGCTTTATAAAATATTAAACAGAAAAAGAAATAAAACGTGAAAAACAGCCCAAAATGCCCGACGAAAATAACACACGATAATCCTTTAATTTCCCAAATTAAATCAAAACAAATCAAAGAAAACCTTCTTTCCCGACGATTATACCCGTGACGTAATTATTCTACGGCACTGGTACTCACGGTACCGTTCTAACGACATTCAAAATGTGACTGACATT
This sequence comes from Diaprepes abbreviatus, assembly GCA_034092305.1. NCBI lineage: Eukaryota > Metazoa > Arthropoda > Insecta > Coleoptera > Curculionidae > Diaprepes > Diaprepes abbreviatus. The sequence continues at coordinate 770,888 of JASJET010000338.1, read as the reverse complement.
TACTTTTCCTTAAAAGAGTGTCTTCGAATCTTACACCCCCTCGACACCCCTCTGTTTCCCGTTTGTACCCATATTACCCGATGGAACCCGGTAAACGTTAATTTCTTTCCCTTAAAGTTCGAAGGTTTCGATCGTTACGTGCTGAGGGCGTTAGCTATTCTATACCGGATGCTTGCTTCCCGAATTGGCCTCTGAGCGTCTTAATCTTAATTTTTATATAAACACAATTAATACAACTATTCTATTTCTTTCTATAACTAAAGAAATAAGATAATATAACGTCTGTAAAAAACCTGAGTGCCCTTTGATTCATATTGCTGGTATTTAATTCATTCTTTCTTGCAATCAGGAAAAACAGTCGCTATATATTAATTTCCTTTCACAGATCAAACGTTATATTAAAGTATAATGAGTTTATATATTTTAATACATTTTAACGGTATTTTATATACCATATGTTAAAAAAAGCTACCCTTATCACGTCGGTTTTATTTACATAACCAGGGTAGGATTACTTAGACAGATTTATAAGCAATTCTAAGAGAGGGTCTTATTACGTCTTCATAAATTAACTGACTTTATGTATTTTTTAAGAAAACATTTAAATGACAAAGATCATAAAAGTTAAGTTCGATAACTGATTTATTTTTCCTTTACACTTCCTTGGATAGTGATAGAAAATATAATTACCCTATTCCCACGAGAAATCTATTCACAGAATGATTATTTAATTATTCATTTTAATGGAATATAGTTCACATTCAACAGTGTAAAATAATTAATATTTGTTCCATTACAAGACAGATACAAAAAAAATAGTTTATGACAACCTTTCCTTCATCTCCGTACAGTTTCATGAAAATCGATTCAGTTGTTTCGAAGATTAGTGAGACAGACACTTTAATTTTATGTATATGTATAGTATAGATGCTTAGTTTAAGATCTATTAATCCTGCTGATATTCCTATTTTCGTTTGGTCGCTGTTTGTTTTACTGCAGGTTCCCCATGCGATCATGTACACTCTGGGTTTTCAGGTGGTTTTTATCCTTTGGATTTTATAGACCAGGTCTTATCTGGATGTGAAATGGAACATGGAGATTCCAGCCTTCAGAATAACGTGAATAACGATAAATTTGATATGCGTAATTTCAAAAAGTTGGGCAACATTGTTTTTAATAATAAAGATATAAAATTAACGAAAAATAAAACGTTTTTTTTTTTCAATTCTTCTCTCGTGTAACTTTGAAGGTATTCTTTTTAGAGGAAAGTTGAAAAGGAAAAAACGTTTCGTAATTACATTTTCCATGAGATAGATTAGTCGGAAATCTCAAAATATATTTCCTTTATTGCAAAATAGCAATAATTAAAAACAAAGGCAAAAAGGCAGGTTTTTAATCAATATTTTTCGACCATTTAAATTTCTCTGAGGACCTTCATATTAGAGCAAAGAAAACTTTACCCCATGATAAAATAACACCCCCTAAAATTGGTTAGGATCGAATCGATAGTTTTTGCACAATAATTTTGTAATCCGATTTCGTTTACAAAAACTGATCATTTTTCAAGTTTGTCTGAGTCCAAAATATCACATTAACGTATTTAAATTTATTTTCGATATATAGCAGGGAACTCAAGTTTTCCAGCGCTTTTTTCAGAATCAAAATCGGATGATTTTGACGCCCTCAGGAATTGTTTAAAGACATTGTTGATATTTTTGCTTATAAACAAATAGATTATCTCAGCGGATTTTCATTGGATTTTTGTTGCAATATATGATTTGAAAGTACTTGGAAACACACTTCTTTTTGTGAAAAAAAGGTCAAATGCGTCAATTGGTTTCCGAGATACAAACTGTCAAAGCTGACAGCCTGTTACGGTGAATCTATAAACAATACAGACCTGATTCTTGAACCAAAAACTTTATCTTGCCGAGCTGTTTTTTGATACAAATATTTAAATGTTTAGGTTATCGTAAACTTTAATAAAAAATGAAAAGAATATCGCTCACGCGCTTGAAAAATGAAAAATAGAGGGTTAGGGAGCACTCATTTTAAAATTGAATTCTAAGATTCAAAATACATATCTGAAAAAATTTTCATTTCCTCGGCTTCTAATGGAGCGATTTTGATCAGTTTTTTTTAAACCGATGTAACGCGAATAATGGAACTCAAATATCATAGTGCCATGTGTCCATCATGCATTCATTTTGTTAAAAACAAATGACGTTATTTATGCATCAAACTTACAACAATGTTGCCCAAATTTTTGAAAGTACGAATATCAAAATTACCGTTATTCAGGTTATTCTGAAGGTTCTCATGCAAAAATCTCCATGTTCCATTTCACATCCTCCTAAAAACAGATAAGCCCTGGTCTATTTAAGGGATCAATGTGTTGTTTTGTGTGGTTTGTAGGCTGTAGATATTCTATATTATAATGTGTCTATTCTCTCTGTTGCGTCTTTGATATAAAGAAGTACGTTAATCTCTCTCTTTTCGGTAAATAGTCTTAGTTGTTTTGTGTGGTTTGTAGGCTGTAGATATTGTATATTATAATGTGTCTATTCTCTCTTTTGTGTCTTTGAAATAAAGAAGTACGTTAATCTCTCTCTTTTCGGTAAATAGTCTTAGTTGTTTTGTGTGATTTGTAGGCTGTAGATATTGTATGTTATAATGTGTCTATTCTCTCTGTTGTATCTTTAATATATAGAAGTATGTTAATCTCTCTGTTTTCAGTAAATAGTCTTATTTATTGCGTTGGTTTTTATTGCAACTTTATTGTTTAATTTATAGTTGATGTTTCCTAGCAATTTTGTTTGAAAGATTTGTTATGTGTTATAATTTGTATTTTCTTGGTTATTTGTTGGATCTGTAGTTTGTTACGCTCTGCATTTGTGAAAGATGTTGGTGTTAATCGGTATTAAAATATCTGTCCGTGTGTGTAGATTTTCGACATTCTGTAAGTTTTAGATATTTGTTCATTATGTTGTTACTGGAAGCTGATTATTTGTTTTTTTCAAGTTCCATAGTGAACTGTATCTTTGGGAGTAGAGAGTTAATGACATTCAGGAATTAGTTTATTGTTTGTCTTGGGGCCATATTAGAACTACGTGGTCTAATTAGCTATACCAGAGCTTCGGTTTAGGGTAGGATTTATAAATGGCTTTACTTTCAGAATAGATGATGACCCACGGCAGCGTCAGTCTTTTTACATATAAAGGTTTTTTGTTTATATATATATATATATATATATATATATATATATATATATATATATACAAAATAAATTATAATAATAACAGAAACAAAATTAAACTATCCAATCAGGACGTGTCACTTCTGGCAATTAAATTATAGTTAAAACTTTTTAGTGAATTTAGTTAAAATTTCATTTTTGCTAAATTTACTGTTACGAAAACCACGAATAACTAAAATTAAATACTTTACATATATCTAATGTGCTAAGTAATTTTATTTCTCTAATTTTTCTATGATACGTTGCCAAGAAAATAGTTATGAATGACTTTTCTTCACTCCCAGATGTCTTCGGTACACGCTAAAATTATCTCGGGAGCTTTTCACGAATCACTGAAGTTAAGCTGCAAGGTGTGTAAAATATCTAGCGGAAATAACAGTTGCTGCGAAATACTATTTCTGTCACTACCGGTATTCCTCAGTTACCAACAACATGTTTAAATGTTAACTTAAAATCCATCGCGTGTACTTTGGTTGGGAATCTTGTAAAGACTCTCATCGCAACTGTCATCTAAAAATACTTGTGGATCTTACACCTGGCACCATATTCCAAAAATATTAGGCTTAAAAAACAGATAAATCATCTTTTAGATAACGAATCTGGGACGCGTTTTTAAAATAGTACATATGTTATATAAAAATAAAAGAAATTCTGTTATTTTTCTAATTCTAATTTAATTTGACAAATGATATTTTTAGAGTTTTGCTCAGATATTTTAGCTTTGTGATAATGATCATTAAAAACTATCTTTCAAGTAGTTTGATTCCTAAAAAAATATTGTATTTTATATAATAAATTGGACTTCAAAAGTTGTTTCAAAAAGTTAGAAATAATTTATTTTTGCAACTAATCTCAGAATTCAAGATTTACTTATTTAAAACCTTGTTAAATGCTTCCAAGTTAAATCTTTATAGATTTGGGTAAATTTTTGCTCAAATTACTTGTTTGTTTAGGCAACTGCGAAATTATGATGAATAATGATGCATAATATGCAGAAAGCTGATAACAAAAATCTGCAGGAGTTTAATAATGGCCGAAAACTTAGCATTAAGGATGTACATCAGTCAGAATCCACCCGCCAAGTCAGGTAGTGGACTACCCGGCGCCGATGCACTTTGAAGTTTGTTCAATTCTCACATGCATGACAAGTGTTTGGTAAAAGTTGAAAATTAGCGCTGAACTGTTAATAGCATGAAAAAACGTGAGAAATTAGTCAGATCGCACAGTTGCGAAAAGCAGCGAGTCAGCACGTCACATAAGTGATCGCGATAATGATGTCGGTACAAGAGCTTAGTAATGGCTAAAAATTTGTTTACTACTTCACTGTTATGTATAATTAAATAAAACAATAGTTGGACCACAATTTAGTGGGACGGGCTCAGTCAGCAGTCGTTCAAAGTAGTGATGGAAAGTTTAGTTAGTAGTTTTAAGGACTTTCGTCACTAGGACTCGTTACTTTAGTTACTTTTATTCGAATAAGTAATACTTCAAGTGATATACGATATATACTTCAGGTCTTTGATTAAATAATTTATATTCTATGTTAAATATGAAATTTAATACTGAACGTTAAGGATGTATTGGTTTCAATTATAAATATTAAAAGGTGTTTAAATTATAAGTATTAAATATATGGAAATATGGAAAAACATATACAAATTAAAGAATATATCATTCAAGAATAACCAGATTTTTTAGAAAAAACTCTTAAATCCGTATTTAACAAAAACAAAAAAATATATATTCATTTTGAAATACAGACAAAAATGTTATAAATGTTTAGTTTGCTGTAAAGACAATAATTTTCGACGTGTTTTGCCTTTAAACGATTTCTTCGTTTGGTTATGACTTGATCAGCTTTAAAAAAAAACTCTTTCGCAGTAGTACAATTATACATAAATATATCTTTGCCAGTTGAGATAGCCAAGGGTATACTTTTTCTCTGCCTTGCCACCAAACTAGAGGGTCTTTTTTTCTTAACAAATTAGCCTTTTCTGTGTATATGCGTATTTCTGCAATTGTTAAAGCGGTTGAACTGCTGACAAGTTCAAAATATATTATAGAATTATCAGAATCTTGCCAAATAATATCTATCTTCGCATATTTGTATTTGATTTCTCTGACTTGCAGCAATTTGTCTATGTTCCTTTTTTATTATATTAACTAATTCAACCTGAAGTTCGTCTTTTACTAGTTCCAAACAATCTTTTTTAACAATACCCCTTGTTTTGAAATGAGGATCAAGATAAGTCACTTTACTCATTGTTAGTTTTCTGGGTCTCCAAAACGAGCAGCAAGCGAATCTAAAAAAAATTATCAAATCTTCTCTCATTTGACTTGTAAATTTAAGTTTAATTCCCTCCAACGTTGACATGAGCCTTTTAACTACGAGGATAACTTCTGAAAGAGTGATTTGTTTTTCAGCGCTCATTTCATGATATTGTTAGGAGTTTCGATTTAAAACGTTTCCTTAAATTTGAAATATTGCCGTTTTTATAGGAATTTATAGATTTGCAAATATTACATTTTGCTTTGGCATTAAATAATAACATAAAATAAATCCAAACAGAACTTTCCTTCTGCATTTCCATTTCTCAACCCTAAAAATGCTTTTGTTATATCTGCTCAATATATTTTGTCATGCGTTAAATATATTTGGCATTACAATTTTTAGTAAATTCAGAATATATTTATTATTTACTACCTATCTAGTTAGAAAAATTTCAAATTATTTTTAATTACTTATATATGCCACACTTAAAATAACTAGCAAGTAAACAACAAACGTAAAGGGACAGACGTAAAACGTACTAAATTCAAGACTGAACTATCATATATGATAATGGCTAGACCATTAACAAGGAATAAGATCTATTCTTTCTATTAGCAATACTATTTCTTATCTTATTTCGGCGAAATTCTTTTAATCTGCCGAGACCTGCATCTACGCATAAAAAACGATCCTGTCCTGTGGGTTGCTGCTCAGAAAACAACGAAAACTTCGAAATCGCCGACACATCTAATGCCTAATAAACAGTTAAAATAATCCAGTGTCTAATCCCCTAGTTAGCGGTTTCGTGACTATAAAGAAGACCACCATGCCGGTCTGGTCTCGCGAGAATAAAATAGTAGTTATATTTCTTTAGTTATTTCGGTTCTCGTCCCGGACTAATGGTGTTTCGGTATAGTAACGAATTGCCAAGGTACGAGTCTTTTCTAAATAGAGGACTCGTTACTTTTAGTGATTGGTTTGTAACGGTTATTTTGTAACGATTAGTATCGTTACTTTCCATCACTAGTTCAAAGTGTCGATATCAATCGTGTGAGGCTGCTCGAAGCACGTAGAGGTATACTTACACTTTCTTGTTTTATTTAATAAATTTATTTAACTAAAAATATATAATTAATAATTAGAATATTTTGTACGCATATATTGCTACTGAAATAATTGAAACTTACCTCTATATGTTGAAATAAATTTATAGGAAAATAAATTATCAGTAAATATATTGTAATAAAATCTAAATAATTTTTTATAATGATAGAAATAAATTATGACCTCAAATATCTGCTTGAAGGATTATTTATATCTATGATGGAACATCCTCATGGAGAAATTTCTCTGGAGTGCGACTAAGACAGTCCAGCATTTTTCAAAAAGTCAAGAAACGTCCTTTCAATATTACTGAAGAATCAAAGGTATTTCAGAAAGCTTTCGCTGTGTTAAGCAATTTGACTGACATGATTAACACAAGTAAAATACAAGAATTTGTTTGCCATATATGCAATTTAAAAAGAAATCAACACTGTTATTGAAGCTTAATTAGCACAATTCTCAAAGAGTTGCACGTACAAAGATGCTTTGAAATTAAAAAAAAAAACAGTGTAGATGTTTGTAATCTACCACCGTACGAAGCCGAGCTTAAAAAATATGTACAACATGCCTCCCATATTTTCAATATTTGGAAAAATTCCCATTAAAAAATATTAATAGAGATGTCGGCAAAAGAAAACGTTTGGCAAGATGTTGATGGCGAGCCGATAATAACGCTCCAACTTTATATATATATATATATATATATATATATATATATATATATATATATATAAGTTAAACGTTTATTATCGGCACACGTCGATATATTAAGTGATAATTTATTTTCCTATAATTTTATTTCAACATATAAATGTAAGTTTTAATTATTGCAATAGCAATATAAGCTTACAAAATATTCTAATTATTGATTAAATATTTTTAATTAAATAAATGTCTTAAATAAAAAAAAGAGTGTAAAGATACTTCTACGCCCTTCGAGAATACTCGCGCGATTGATATCGGCACTTTGAGCGACTGCTGATTGCGTCAGTCCCATTAAATTGAAGTCAGACTGTTGTTTTATTTAATTATACATAATAATGAAGTAGTAGAGAAATATTCAGCCATTACTAAGCTTCTCTACATCATTATCGCGGCCACTAACTTGCTGTGTTTTTTTATGCTTTGTACAAGTTTATCACTAATTTTTAACTTCTACTAAACACTGGCAGTTCATGTAAGAATTGAACAAACTTCAAAGGGCGCCACCGCCAGGTGTTCCACTATACCTATATATATATATATATATATATATATATATATATATATATATATATATATATATATATATATATATATATATATATATATGTATATATATATATATATATATATATATATGTATATATATATATATATATATATATATATATATATATATATATACTAGAAGTAGGAAAACATTAAAAAAAAAAAACATGTTTGGGCGGCATTGCCCCTGACTCTGGGTAGTGCCGCTCGAGGTACGGGGTAATGACGCTCAAACAAGTTTTTTTGGAATATAACAAGTAAGATACATTTTAATTAAAGAAATATAATGAGATCAACCTTAAAAAATAAAAGTAAAGTCTACAATCACAAATTTGCATCAATTATCCCTATTTGTACGTAAGATTAGCTTTTTTCAATTTAACAAATATAGTAAAGTTTTCTATGGCAAATCAACTTCCATTATTATAACATAATATAAAATAACTATTAGTTACTAGAGGTACGACAAATTAAAAATAGAAATATTTTAGATTTGAACACATAAATCACAGATATATTCATCTGGCGCCCACCCTGAACATATAGCATGAGACAAAAGTCCGCAGTTGGTGCAGCGATACCACAACTCGTTATTTTTTCCAAATTCTTCGCAAATAATACATTTGTTATAATCTTCATCATCCACATTCATTTCGTCATCACGGTCATCATCGCAAAGGTGCTCTTCATCTTCACTCTCTGAAGAACTTTCTTGTAAAATTTTTCTCTTGTAAGATTTCTGTTTCATTTGTTTGTTCTTCTTTTCTTTGACAACTTTTTTTGGTCTTGATTTATCATCTTTTCCAGTCTTATTGAGTTTCGCTATTTTTTTTCTTTTCTTTATCCTCTAAAATTATTTTCATAGGAGTCGTAGTTAATATGGTAGCATGTTGTTTTCGCTTTCTTTGACCTGGCTTAGAAGATGGTGCAATAGTAGGTGTCGTTGCTATAGCAGCAACGGATACCGGGGTTCTTTGCTCATCAATAAGTTCTTGATTAGAGGCAACTGCCAAAACAGATTTAGAGCATTGATCCTTGTTTGATGGTCCTGCCAAAGTAGATATATGTCCTGAAATTATGTCCATACCATCAGACTGCGCATCTTCAAAATTCTGAACACTTGGGTCTTTGTTTTCAGCGATTTGTTCAGATTCTTGTGCCATCAACGACGCTGCCAGAAAATCTTGATCAGTGAAAACATTTGGGTTCAATGGGTAAATTCCCGTGGCTCGAAATCCAGATTCTGCTTTAGTTATATTCGCAACTTGTATGTATGCTTTGTTGAAAATATTTGCAACATCGTATGGAGTTATTTTAGACAGTAAATGTGTCTTCATGTACCTGTTGCATTCATTCCTATAAGCAGCTTTCAGCGGCCTATAAAAAGACACATCCAGCGGCTGTGTTCTATGAGAACTGTGTGGTGGAATGGAAAGCATTGTGATGTGGTTTTTCTTGCAAACATTAAAACCTCGGAGGGAAATATGACTGCTGTGATTGTCCAGAATTAACAACACAGGTGATTCTTGGGTAGGCTTTGCAAATGCTGCGAAATGTTTGAGCCAAGTGACAAATAAGTCTTCGTTTATCCAGCCATTTGTCGAGTTGGTGTATAATGCACCAGCTGGTCCATCTTTTTCTAATAAAGGCGTCATTCTCTGCCTGGGAAAAATAAACATGGGCGGTATAAAGTTTCCCGCTGCACTCATCGCACACATAACTGTTATGTTGCTTCCTCGTTCGTCGCTTGTAACAGATCCGACTCTTCTTTGTCCTTTTTCGGCGAGCACTTTTCCTGGGTCTGTCACCGTGGTGATACCTGTTTCATCACAGTTGTAAATATTGTTGGGAATAAACTTATGTTTTTGCATTAAGTCGCCAAGTTTATCATAGAAATGTGTTATTTCTTCTTTGTTGAAAGCAGAAATTCTGTTTAAGCTTGTCGCTTCAGCTTTGCGTATAGAAACTGAAGGATTGCGTCTCATAAAGGCGTGTACCCAATCCAATCCAGCTGTTTGCTGCTTTCATCAAAATTGTTTTTGATATTGTTGAGCTCAGCATATTTATAAACAAGTTTACGCAAATCTGCGAGATTGAGTCCATAGTATAGCTTCCTGCTGTTGGGTGAAAACGGGCTTGCGACCTACTCTTGGGTTGCTCATGTTTTCATTTTTTATGCGATCTCTTAAAGTAGTGAATGGTATGTTATATTGTTTTGCGGCTTTTCTTTTGGACATACCTCCTTCAATCGCAGTTTTAGCTGATTGAAGGTTTTCTTCGGTCCAAGCCGCTTTAGCGGTGGTCCTTTGACGATTTCTTGGCATATCTACAACAATAAAAAAATAAGTCACTAATGGGTAATGGCGCTCAGGTGAGCGGTATAACCCCAAATGGTCGTTTTATAATTAATTTGAAAATTTAGAAAATCACACACAATTGTTGAAAATTGATTGCATTATCATAAAATAAAATAGTTTTATTATCAGAAAAGTAAAATTAATAATTAAATAAGCATAAAGTTTTGGACTTACCGACAAAAAGCACCTAACCGAAAATTAGATCAGCGCGCATGACGCGAGCTGACTGTCCGTTTGCATCGCTGTCTGTTAGCGGCCCCCTCCCCCAGCGCTGCACGCGACGTCACGTGTTGCTACGTTCCATTTTAACAGAGTTATAGAGGTGAGCGCCATTACCCAGTGAGCGCCATTACCCCTGGTTACCCTATATATATATATATATATATATATATATATATATATATATATATATATATATATATATATATATATATATATAACCAATCATTTTTGACTTATATGTGAACTGGGACAATCAGTCAATAATTTGTTATATCGGACTGGATAATGCAACTTTGTTTTATATATATATATATATATATATATATATATATATATATATATATATATATATATATATATATATGGATATATGGATTATGGTTCGTAAAAAATGAGATAGCGTATACCTCAACGCTGTAGATTCTGTCGAAGGTAAAATAAACTACCAAAACGTTAGTTATATAAAAAATGTAAAATATAGAAAGTTTTGATTACATTTTGCACGGACCATAACCACAAGAAATGCAAACTGATAAAAAATATATTATTAAAGGTCTAAGAAATAAATAAGAAAATAGACTTTAGATCTATCCGTTCGTTCGTTTGGTTTCTTATAGAATTTCGTCAAAATCTGATTGGGCATCTTTTTTTTTGGAGGAAGGGGTGATATCCCAAGAGAAAAGAGAAGATCGAGATTATCCCCACCGTATTTGTATACAATCAACGGTGAGGTGGGGGTGATATGTAAATATCAAATACATTCCTTTTTTGTTTGATAAAAAATTCATTTGACGTTCGTCTTTAATGGTAATAGTAATATTTAAGAAATCCCTAATTAAAACTAAATCTGCTGTTTTCAAATATATTTATAAAACAAACTAAACTTTATCAATGCTTTCTTACTAAAAAAAAACAAATTTAGTAAATGAAAATAAAATTAGTCTTTACTTACTTATTTACACCTTGTGTAACTTAAGGAAGAAAATCTGATATATTTTTTTCCTTAATTTAGGAGTACAGAGTCTAAAAAATGTAGCAATATCAATTCCACTGGCAGTGAAAAGTTCTGATACAGTCACTCTTCAATGTGAATACGATTTAGAAGAAGACGTCTTATACACTGTAAGATGGTATAAAGGATTCAAAGAATTTTTTAGATACATTCCAAAAGAACTACCAGCCACTCGGATTTTTCCAATTTCAGGAATGAATATCGATGTAAGTATTATTGAACAAAAAGTGCCCAAAACTTTTTTAAATATATTTAATTGTAGCTATGAAACATATACTTAATTTTTCTTGTAAAAGTGTTTAAATAAAAATTCAAGACTTCCTTTTGTTGTTAAATGGACTAACATAAAACTATAATGTTTATTTCTTTATTCTACTAGGAGATTTTGCTCGAGATTCTGTAATAAAAATAAGGAAAAGGAAAATAAGGAAAGGGAGAAGGAAAGAATCTTTTTCACGTTGAATGTTCGTATTCTATAACAAGTTTCTTTTCGCGTTGTTGAGTTTCGGAAGTACTCATATCTTTATGAATATAAGGAATATTTCGTACTATTTATTTTAAAAACGTGCATTTCTCGTTCCATTTGCCGAAAAATATCCAAACTTCAAATGTCATTTCATCACAAATATATCTTTTCATGATTATTTCATGACTTTCTCAGTTTACAAATTAAATACAATTTAGTAAAATATGAATACCAATGCCCCCAGTGCAGATATTTTAAATTAATGAAATCGCCTTATCACCTGAGAGTTTAAAGACGAGTGTTGTTGGGTCAAAGTTATTCTTTTTCTTACCTGATCACCGGTTTATAGAAATTTTTCAATTAAATAAAGACTTGATGCAATATGTATTACCTAGGAGTGTTTCCCAAGTTAAAAGATTCAATTACTCTGAGGTTATTTGGTGACGGGAAGCTATGAACAAAGTACTGTGGAGTACATGCGTTATCTCAAGTCAGCCAGTTTCTTGCTGTATTATATTTATATGCTAGCTAAAAAACCAGTGTATAATAATTTCTACGAGAGTACTCCGGATCACAAAATAATTTTTTTTTCTCTAATTGATATTTTTAACTCGAATCTGATAACTCGAAAATTTATTTGGAGATTTTTCTTAATTATTAGAAACCTCGGTTGAACTGTCATCATTTCAGAGCTATATGTAGTTACTGGGCATATCGAGTTTCAAAAATATTTATTCTGTAAATATTAAAATTTTATTTACAATGTTTATAAAAAATTACAGACTTATTATTTAGAAATAGTTCCGACTTACTCTAGATACAATTGAAGAAGATAAATATGTGGTGTATGAAATTTAGTCATTAAAAATGTAATATTTATATACCTATTTCAAGGTCTTGCCATTCTGACAAGTAAGACAGGTGTAGTATCTCTTACAGCAGTAGTCTAAAAAACAATTGTCACTAACATTTCTTCAATATCTGGTATTGGTACGGGCAGTTAATCAACACCAGCTCTTTGTTTATTTCTATTCTAAATTCAAGAGATTTGCATTGTATTCTATATTTTCATACAAATACATTAATTCTTTGTTGATATAATTAATATAAATATTATACCTACTTACTAATGCCCATTTTTGATCAATATCCCAATAAATTTAATATAAATTTTATAGTTCTAGAGCTTTCACTATGGTGGCCAAATGAAAATGTGCCTGTTGTTCACTCTCCTAAAGATAAATGTTTTATTTCTTCCTCAGTATCGTAAACGTAACAAAAAATTACAAATAAAAAGAATAATCAATAAGATCCCACAAGCACCAAAATTCTATGGCCTTATAAAAAATCACAAACCAGAAAATCTCATTCGTCCAGTCGTTTTATACATAAATAGCTCCACGAGAGAACTCAGTATGAAACGAAATTCATTCTTCAAACAAATAAGCAACTTTAAAATAAGTCACAGTTTAAATAATTCACTAGATCTCGTCCAAAAACTAAAAAACAGTAAAACCCCAGATAACTCCATACTAGTTTCTTTTGAGATAAAAAGCATGTTTTCTAATATTCCAACAGATGAATGTTTTATACTTATCCAAGAAATCTTAGAGGAATGAAATATAAATCCAATAGTTACTACTGAAATCTTGTCCTCTTTTGAACTTTGCCTATCACAAACCTATTTCCAGTTTAATAACAAATTTTATTTATAAAATTCAGGCCTACCAATGGTTTCTCCTCTTAGCCCTCTCCTAGCAGACATTTTCATGTCAAACATAGAAAACAAAATTCTTAATTCCACTTTAAGCAAAAACCATGTTCAATTTTGGTACAGATATGTAGATGATGTTCTAACATGTTTTAAAGGCACTACTAGATAGCTTCAAAAATTCTTACAATACATTAATAATTGCCATCCAAAAATTCAATTTACTCTGGAAACTGAAAATAACCATAAAATAAATTTTTTTGATCTCACCATATCTCACCTCAATAATCAGTGTAATTTTAAAATTTTTAGAAAACCAACGTTTACAGGTAATATTATATCTAATGATTCTTTTCACCCCTTACAACACAAAATGGCTGCATACAATTCAATGATACATAGAGCATTCTCTTTGCCTCTCTCTGAAGAAGATCTTCAAGAGGAACTAAACATCATTGAAAGGATTGCAATATCAAACAATTTTTCCTAACAAACCATAAAAAAATTAATAATTAAAAAACAAAAACAACTAGCTTTTAATTCAATATATCCCAAAATAAAAAATGATAAAGATAGTTCATCATATATATTTTTGTCATACTGTGGTATCCTATCAGAAAACATAGCTAATACTCTTTCTAAACATAACATAAAAGTAGCCTTTAAATCTCAACACAATCTGTCCACTATCCTTTAAAATGCTAAAGATAAAATTAATAAATTTGATAAATCAGGAGTTTATAAGTTAAAATGTTCAGAGTGTGATAGCTTGTATATTGGACAAAGTGGTGGAAGCTTTAAAACTCGCTTTTCAGAACACTACCGATCATATAGACTCATAAAAACAGACTCGAGTTTTGCCACCCATTGCTTAAAACACAGCCACAGTTTTCCTGATTTAAGCAACACTGACATATTACATTATTTAACAAAGGGCCAAAAGTTAAATATTCTTGAATCTTTATAAATATATAAACATAGTAAAAATAAAAATGTAAATTTGCTTAATGACCAGACAGAACTTGGGTTTTTCCCGTTATTTGTTATCGCCAAATAATAATTAGTTCCCAAAATTTAGTACCCCTCCCCTTTGTAATTATGTAATTTCTCAGATAGTTTTTATTTATTGTTAAATTTTCTCATGTTTCTGTATTGAATATTTAGTCTACCTTTGTAATTCAGTTTGAAAATGACTCTGTGAGTTGAAACTGCAGTCAATGTTTTCTTAATAAATTTAGTGGTATAAAACATATTAGTTCCTTTTTAAACATTTCCCGAAGATGATTAACTACCACATAGTAACGGCTATCAGCATCAACTTTTTAAAAATAATAAACCTAATAAGCTCAATTTTAAAGTTATTTTGGAAAAAATTAATATAACGACACAAAAAAAAAAGAAGAAAACTGTTTAAGATAAGTATCAATGCCAAAGAGGCGTAAATTCATTTTCCTATCGCCATTAAGTTTGGGGGTTACTCGGTTACACCGAAGAAGAGGAAATTTGAGAGTTATTAGAAATAAAAGCGATCCTTCCTTATTTTTTTAAAGAATCTCGGCTCTTGTGAAGTTTAGAACAGAATTTAAGAAAAATAATATCTTGCACTTTATAAATTAAGAAACCACCACCTTAGCTTTCATTTTTTTCAAGAAATAATAGATGTGTTGAGCGCTTTTTCAAGACTTCATTTCTTGACAAAATATTCCCCTTAAACATTGTTATGCACTGGACAAAAGTAAAGCAAATAAATGCTGTTGTTCCGTTTGATTGAAAATCCTAGCTAATTCTAACGATATATTATCCTCACAATCTGACAAGGGCACGTTCTCAGGAGTCCAATTCCGATATATCTCATTCTGTAATACTAAAAAAATATTCAACGCATATTTTTTTCACGCATCTCTAGGGAATAAAAACCAAAGTTCATTTCCGAAAACGTTTTTTTCAGTTATAATGTAAATTAGTGATTTTTCATGTAACATCCTATCCGGTTTAAGGAAAATGTTTTATTAATCAATAAATCATTTTTAGCGATGAACTTTGAGGGTAGTTTCCAATTGCTAAAAGTTCAATTCATTATGTATTGAGCATTTTTTATTCCAATACATCACAGAATGATACAAATCAGAGGCACACTCTTAAGAATGAACGTCCTCTTGTTAGTAATATTTCATAATACAACATTTTAGTAAACTTGATTATATTTTCTTTCTGAAGATAATCGATTAATATTATTCCACGCGCGTGTCAAAAAACTGACGCCATGACCTTTCCTGTAGATCGTACTTCTTGACCTTCTTGGAAGTCGATTTTTCGCTTTTAGCCCATTGTTTTCACTGTTCTTTTGTCTCAGATGTAAAGTAATAGAGCCACGTTTCATCCTCTTCTTCTTCTTCTTCTTCTTCTTCTTCTTCTTCTAGGTAAAACCAAGTTCTGTTATCTGTACAATGCCTCATCGATTCTCGTTTGAGGTCGAAATCCAACTGTCTCTCCATCTTTTGGGGGGCCGTCCAGGCGGCCGTTTGGTGTTTGGTTTCTCTCTCATCACGGTTTTTGCTAGTCTGTCATCGTCCATTCGTTCCACGTGATCTCTCCACTGCCTACGACAGTTTCGAACCCACTTCACAACATCCCCCACTCCGCTGTCCTCGCGTATTTTTGCGATTCTTATTCTATCTCTTAAACTTGTTCCCGTGATCATTCTCAGCGTTTTCATTTTTGTGGTTCTCATAATTTGTTTTTTGTTTGTTGTTTCATTTCTTGTCTCTGCGCCGTAGGTCAGTATCGGTCTTACACAGACCTTGTAAATTCTTGCTTTGCTCTCAACCGTCATATGTTTATTGTTCCAGATTATGTCTCTTAGTTGGCCTGATATCATGGCCGCTTTGTTGGCCTGTGTGCGTACTTCTTCCGTTGCTGCCCTGTTACTTGTTATATGTGCTCCTAGGTATTTAAACTTCCCAACCTGTTCGATATGTTTTGTCATCAACCATTAGTTCGCCTCTTACCGTTTCTTTTGCTATTACCATTGCTTTGGTTTTCTCCACAGATATCTTCATATTATACTGTTTGGTTGTTCAATTGAGATGGAAAAGCATTCTTTGTAAGTTATCCTCGCTATCTGCTGTCAAGGCAACATCGTCTGCAAAGCATATAATCTGAACGGTGTTGTGTCCCATTGGGTACCCAATATTTGTGTTTTTTACCTCATCAATGATTTCGTCCATGATTACATTGAAAAGTGTTGGGCTTAGGCTATCACCCTGTCTTATTCCTATGGATAGAGAGATTTCCTCTGTTAGAGTGTTATTTGTTTTAATTTCCATGGTGTTTTTGGAATTCAGTTCGTATATTGTGCGTATGATTGCTATCACGTTTCATCCATGGTTATGAATCGATGCAAAAACTCAGCTTTATTGCTGTGAAATATCGCTAAACACTTGATTGAAACATCTTCATGTCCATATTTTTAATCAATATGCGATGTACAGCAGTTTTGAAATACTTACTGTTTCCTAGCTCGTTTTAATCGATGATTACCTAACATCATGTGGTCGAACACTGCGATATTCGTCATAGCAGGTCGTACAGCCTCATTTATACTCTCATAAAAATATTTTCACATAACGGTGAATATTTTTTTCCAGGTTTACTAATTCACTAAAATCATTTATTATTGATGGCTGTCAAATAAATACTACTGTCTTCAAACTTCAAGCTTTAGCTTTATGAAGTTGGTACTTTCGACAATAGTAATTTTTCAAACAATAACCGCCATCTATTCGTCTGGTCCCATACTTCTGGGATTCCCTCATATATATCCATATTATTAACTACTTGACGACAATGTTGTGGCATTGAGATATTCAAATTTTAAACAAAAATTTCGGGAGAAAGTTTGTCTTAACTTCTTTGATTCGTTTACGAACATGACATCTTACTTCTTAATACAAATTTTTAATAGGGTCATGGTTTGGAGACAGTGCTAGCGAATGCAAAACCTGAAAGTTGTTTTTCTGAAACCACTCTTAACCAACTCACGGAGAGTACTTGGGATTGTTATCTTATTAGAAAATGAAACTCAAGAGTGTAGTCCATTCTGTATAGGATAGCATTATATGTTATCATTAATATTTAAACGGCTCACCCCACTGCATGATAAATACTCCTAGAATGCTTGCTTTGCCATGTTTAACTACGTAATTGATTGAATTTTAGGTAAGTAGAAGTGGTCCAAACCAAGTGGTGCTGCAAGATGTTCGGCCAGTAATAAGTGGACGTTATTCTTGTGAAGTTTCTGCCGATGCTCCCACTTTTGATACACAATTAGCTTCAGGTTTTATGTATGTTGTAGGTATGTTTTTAATTTTAACATGTTTTTTAAACAAAAGTTTTGGTATTCAAAGAATAGATTTTACGTAATAAATTAGAGAACAATCGAATCCTTGTGTATGAGATATTAATTTAATCATACATCAAGGGATGGTGCAAAAGAAATTTAGTATATTTTCTGTGAATGCGTGTTAATTATTTTTGCGAATTTAAATCCTGCTTTGCAACATCACAATAGATAAATTATTAGATAAAAATACAGTTAAGGAAAATAAAACGTGGCCTTCCAAAGTTATTTTTTGGTTTAAATCACTTCAAAATGAAGCATGGTTAATCAGAATGCATTATCAGGAATTGTTAACTGGGAAGAGGGTTAAGTATATGGAAGAAACTGTTATAATAAACATAACACATCGTAATTGATAGTAATGATGTTATTAAAGCAAATAAACTTAAAAAATGGAAAATCATGTGTACCTGAGGGCATCTATACAGAATTATTAAAAATGTACAGAATTACTAAAAAATGGAACAACGAAGCTATTTAAAATACTTATATGGATATTTAATAAATATATCAATGGTCAAGAGTCCTCTACACAATGGAGGAAGGCCACATTATCTTAATCAGAATTACAGGGGTATAACGATAACCACTCTCAATGAGTCGACTTGACGGCAAAATACTCAGAGACCTCATTAAAAAAAATACAAAGAGGAAGAAGGACAAGGCGGATTTTGTAATAGTAGTTCCTGGAATGATAACATTTTTTGTATAAAACAAGAAACAGAAATGTCATATAATGGGAATTGAGCTAACCGACGCTATATATACATTACAATTTGTCGATGATGATGTAGTACTAGAAGAAACGTATGAGGAATGAAGTGTGTTAATAAACATTGAGTAAATCAAATGCATAGAAGATAGTAAGAGTAATCTCCAAATTAATGATAATTCAGAAGTAAAAGGATGTGATGTTTAAAAATATTTTGGAGTCATCTTTGATTGAACAGGAGCATATGATATACAAATTCGTGCAAGAATTATCCAAGCTAAAAGAGTGAGAGTATACCTAAATAGGATATTGTGGAGCAAAACTATTGACAAAAAACGAAACTATAACGTATACAACACAATGATAAAAAGCTGTTTAATTTACGAGGCTGAGACTTGGACACTTACAGGGGAAAACAAAAAAACAACAAGTAGAAGCTGCAGGAATGGATGCTTTGAGGAGGTTAGCATGAATATCACGAACACAAAGAATAAGAAACGAGGAGACATTACAATATATGGGAATAGAAGATACGATTATATAAGATACAGAAAATAATTAATCTAGTACGGTCATATGCAACAAATGGCTGACTTACGACTTCCCAAACAAACCATGATTTGATATCCAGAGTACTGTAGAAGAGGAGGAAGACCTAGGAGAAGTGAATTTTTTTGTTTATTCTGAAGAAAGCGATCATTACTTAGGTACTTTATTAAGAGGAATCACCTCATAAGACAAGAAATTATTCTCTCCACGTGCCTCCTCGACAATATTGAGACAAATTCTATTTTATTATCCGTTTTAAGGTTTACTCTATCCCTAATATCCAGCATATATATATATATATATATATATATATATATATATATATATATATATATATGAACTAAACAGTAAATGCAAGCTTCTCTCCATCATATCCTTTCTGTGTTAGTGGTTGCACAGTTAGAATAAATTGTTATAAAACACAATTTATCCTATTCCATCACCATCCAGATCGTGGCCTACCTGTACCACCATATGGAGAAGTGATACGGTAGAGGTACATGTTTCGTCTCTTACTAGACTCATCAGGGTACCGCCATGCACCTGGCTGTGCAAAGGACAGATCGGAAGGAAGTATTTATCATATTCCACCACCATCCAGATGGTGGCCTACCTGTACCACTATAACGAGAAGTGATACGGCAGAGGTACATGTTTCGTCTCTTACTAGACTCATCAGGGTACCGACATGCACCTGGCTATGCAAAGGACAGATCAGAAGGAAGTATTTATCCTATTCCACCACCATCCAGATGGTGGCCTACCTGTACCACCATACCGAGAAGTGATACGGCAGAGGTACATGTTTCGTCTCTTACTAGACTCATCAGGGTGAATTGGATGGATTGTGTTTTATCGCAATTTATTCAAACTGTGCAACCTCTAACACTGAAGGGATATGATTGGAACGAAGTTTGCATTTACTGATCGCAATTTACTTCATTTATACACGGAGTTGCATATAGTTGTACGTTTGCTGAATGTGATTTCAGCACTACAACGGCATAATGTGGATATATCCACTGCTAATGCATCTCAAACGGAGGAATCCGTGAAAGCCGCACAAACATATATATATATATATATATATATATATATATATATATATATATATGTATGCTGCGGTGATCTTATATTTTTTAATCGAAATAGACAGCAGACAAAAATTTCAATCTGTATGATTTTCTCCAAACTGGGGGTCGCACAAAATGAATTTAAAATTATTTAAAAAAAAATCAATTTGCTGGACTAAAAATGTTACTTATGTAGATCTTATTCAAAATAGGTACTGTGGAATTTCTGGAGGTGTAAATTATAAAGTAAAAATTATTCTAATAAAATTCAGTATGGCGGATAGCCTAAAAATTTAACATCTCTCGATTTTGCCCAGCATTGGTACTGGCAGTTTTCGAGGGGGTAGATTAAGAGTTTCAAATAAATACTTTTTTTCAATTTTACATGGTGAATCCAAAATGGTGGGCTAAAATTTCTACATTTTTCAATATTTATATTAGTGGATTTTTGGAATCGTAGATTTATACATATAAATTTAAAATTTTTCTGATTGCTCCAAAATGGATATAGGGGGTGGGGCACATTTTTGAGGCATAGATAATAACATTATTTTTTCTGGATTCTCCCAAAATTGAGTATAGTGGTTTTAACGCCCGTACATTACGGATCTAAAATTAGTTTTTCAATCACAATATGCTGGATAAAAATGTCGACCCAAAAAATTTACTCACAAGTAGTTCTTTCAAAATTAGGAATGGTGGGGTTTTTTGAGGACCTAGGTTACAATATAATGTAAACCTAGATAATGGATTTACCATGAGACTTAATTTTTGTTTAATCCAATTTCATTCAAAATTTGCATTTGAAAAATTATCAAAATCCGAGATTTTATATTGTATACTTTAGTGTGGTCCACAATAACTTTGGCTAGAATGGATTTTTTTTTCGACCTTGGAGCATCGCACTTAGAATTTACTTCAAATAGTGTATGGATTTCACGACAAGTTAGAATCGAAAAACAGAGTTTTATTAAAAATATTTAACCGCCTTTAAGGAAAAAAACGCTTAAAAGAAAAAAAACAAAACTGGCATTTTTGAAGTCGACACCAAAATATTACCAAATGGAACAAATAACTACTAAAACGAGAAATCAACAAGCTATAGAAACAAAACAATATATCAAATAAAGTAGTTTATAAAATTATTCGCGCTGTCTTTTTGTTAATCACATTTTTTATAGTAACAATTTGGCGCCAACTTTAAAATTTTTAATTTCATATAAATATTTATATTGTTACCTTTTATTTTTTTAGCGCCTTTTTAGATGGCGGTTCAAATATTTTATGGAAATTTCATTTATTTTTAAATTATGTGTATAATTTTTATTACATATTTATATCTTTTGAATTTTGTATTTTGAAAATTTTAGATGTACCTAACAACAATCCAATACTAGAAATTAGTAAAGAAGATGTAGGGGATGGTTATTTAATAAAAGCAAATTGCACAACTCCACCATCTTCTCCACGAATGAATGTATCTTGGTACATAAATGGCATCAAAGTAAGTATATACCAGGCTCGCTCCAGATATATAAAATTTGGTAAATAAATCATGCTTCAAAAATCAAAATTTCAGAAGTAAATAATTCTATCTGTCGTGTTTAAATCGTCGTCTATCTGTATTCTCCTTTCCAGCAGAGAAAAAAATATATATACAAACAGTTTATTTTCTGCAAATACAACTCTGTAGGCTTTTGATATCCTGCCGACATGTCACGGAATTTATATTTGTGTGTCTAGGTGATTGTAACTTGTTTTATTTGTGCTAAACCACCCCCTATTTAGTCCAGATTTTGCTTCATCTGACACCTTTTTATTCAGGAATTCAGCTCTTCAGAAGCCGTCATTTTGCTAACGAAACTGAATTGCAAGAGGATGCTTAGGCCTCTTTGTACCTTAACTTCAAGCCATTTAAGGCTATTTGCCAAACCACCTCGGTACCTAATTTTGCCGGACTTCTTCTGGTGATATTATTATATCCCCGAAATGTGACAATGTTCCGTCAGCAATGCCACCAAAATCCGCAATTATTTTCTATTCAAGGAAAGAAGCTTGCTACTAAGTCGCGCACTAGGTCCAGTTACATGTTCCTTGGCAAGTTTCATTCCAGAGGTTTCCCTCCACCATTCAATACATTTGCTTTCCAGCAACAGTTTTAGTTTTTCTTACCAATATTAATTGGAGCAAATATAATGAGTTGGAGATCATATTGCTCAGCCACGGACCCCATCTTGGCCAAACCATTCATTTCCATACATACCCGAGTGACCGAAGACACACGCATCTGATGATCCAGTATTCTTTATTAGATTATTAAGTACTTCCCCGCATTCAAACACCACTGGACCTCAGAGCCAATATTGCAGCGCTACTGTCTAAGCATACTTGAATAGTTTGCTTTCTGTTTATGTCTCTCTCACAGGAATGGGCCTCATTGTAGAATAGCATAAATTTCTGATTGAAAGACCGTTGCGAGTTCTCTCAGAGAGTAAAACTCTCTGACCCTAGTGCTTCTACAGACCACTTCAACTCCTGCTGTTTCATATTGTCGAGATCAGTTTGTAAGCAAATATTTCTGAAAGAGTTTGCTCCTCCTCCCAATCATCTCTGTTTGATAAAAGTATCTGAAAAGAATAGTTAGGTTTTCAATCCGGAACCATGTAGTCTGTTTGCATAATGAGCAAAGGCAATCTTTCCACAACACTCCCTCAGCCGCACGGTTAGTCGCCAGGTCCTGGTCTGAGATGCCCAGGCAATTAAGACGATAAACTGACATTTTCTATGAAACATCTTTTAAAACCTCGAGTGCCGTCGTAGGGGCAGTCCTCATTGTACCATCATTCCTCTACAATTCTTTGAACATCAAACAATAGCGGCGTACTTAATAGCAGAACGAATTATCATAGTATTGTAAGAGAATATTGATGTCTATTTTAAAAGCCACCATGATTTTTTTATCAAATAAAATTACTGCAGAGATGCGAGTATATTGACTTCTTCTTATTTCGAATCAATTTTGCTTATTTTTCTTGTTTGTTGAGGTTCAAGCACAAGGTCCTGAAATAAATTTATAGGAACTAGTAGTATTTATAAAGGGGTTCTGGGACCGCGCTATGTCTCGATGAAAGAGATAGTTTCGTATTTCCCTTAAAATATGATTTCTGACAGTGGATTAATATAAACAGCTAATTTGCGACTCTGTGTGTGTAAGCTAAACTCAAAATCGTGTACTGCTTCCACAAAAACAAAAAGGGAAAAATAAAATTAACAGCAAACTTTTCTAGGTCTCCTCGTAATTTGTATCCATCTCTAAATAGTAGAGCTGCCATATTGCATGATAGTGTGGAAATATATTATTTAAGAATTTTTTATGATATTATATATTTTTGATAGGTTAACGAAATTGACTCTAAGAAGATTGCTCTAGACACGTTAGAAGATTCTTGGGTCCGAAAACCGTTCATGACTGTTTCATATATGGAGAAAGAAATTGAAGACATTATCCATCAGGTAAAGTGTTTTACAATTTTGTAAAGGGCAAATTCTGTTAAATCAAAAGAATCGGCGTAATTTATTAAAGAAAAAATACCCAATCGAAAGTACATGGTGTGTTTTAGAGAGATGCGGATACAGGTGAGGCAATGAATGCAATTTCCCTCCCCGAGTCAAGGAAGTCGAGCAAAACCAAAGTACTTAATTTTTATTAGAACAAATTTTCTAGAAGAAAGGTAACATCGAACAGAAATTGCCACCTCCCCCTCCTCAGTGAAATCTTGTATCCGTGCCTGGGTTTTGATAATCACAAATACATTGTGACAGGTTCTTTTTAATTTTTACTCTTACTATCTTTAAATTTGGAAATTCGCAAGAGATTGTATACTTCTCGCTATCTATAGGTATCGGTTTTAACCAGAGTCGCGGTTTCGAAATATTTCTATATTGGTATCCTTTGTCGATCTTCTTGTCCGAGAATGGCCTCTCTGTTTCTGTTGCAGTTTTGGATGAATAATATTGACTTGGATTTTAAAAATCTTTTGAAATATGCCTATTGACAAGTTTAGTTGTGATGTTTTGGTAAATTCAGCAATTTTCTTTACAACTGGTCGTTTTGTGTTTTATTATTTGATTTGATCGATCTACACCAGAATCAGATAACTATTTTGTATAATAATCCGTTTTAATCCCTTATAGACAATTCAATGAGTAAATAATTAAATAAATAAGTTTTATAATACTCATTAACAATTTCACCCCTTTGTCAATATTTCTCTGGGATTAACGAATATGCCTCATATCGAAATACTAAAATAAGTTTGCTATATTTGAACATAGACGTTGTTGTTTTGGCGCATAGTAAAAAGATTAGGTGTATTTTTCTTAAAGGGAAAATAATTTATGGTTTAGTTTAATAATATAAAATAGGCTACCTGTAGGTAGTTCATCTTCTTGTCTAAGTAGTTTAGACCGGCCCATGATGTCCTTGTGAAGAATAGTTTCCAAAAGGGAATCGTAGTAAAATTCACATAAAATAACAGTGCTTGTGCATTAAGTGTCATAAGGAGATTCAAGCGATGCCCATGTTAAATAAAAAATATTAGATCATAATAAAAATTATTTTTTTTTTTACAATCTATATTATTGCGGAATCTCGAATACTTTACCGGGTAAATTTTTGAGAATTCAATTTATAAAAATGTAAATATTTGTAGAGGAAATTTATGATCTTGTCACTTTCCTTTCAATTATGCTACTATTTGTGGAATAGATGGGATTGAAAAAAAAATTAAAAATTAACTTTTTGAAACATACACATTTCTTTTCTTGTAATAAAATATTTTG
The DNA here is from genome assembly GCA_034092305.1 of Diaprepes abbreviatus. Lineage (NCBI taxonomy): Eukaryota > Metazoa > Arthropoda > Insecta > Coleoptera > Curculionidae > Diaprepes > Diaprepes abbreviatus. Next base: position 745,662 of record JASJET010000338.1, on the reverse strand, counting down.
CTTACCCTGGGGTTTACTGAGATGTCAATAAAAAATGAAATAATATTTAAGATTAACCTGCATTAAAATGAAACCGAAACGTTTGACAACGTTGCATGAGCGCGCACTTCAAATCTTTGAATACTTTTACATATTGATATTTTGAAATAATACAAATAATAATAGAAAGTAAAGATTTTAATATTTTGTAAAATTATTTATTGTAAAAATGCAAGGTTGCCTCAAAGATAAACATAAATAGTAAAAACACAACGTTGCTAAATCACCCATTAGTTACGATCAGCTGATTTAAAAGAGTATAATGATGTTCCGTGTTTAACTATTTCTTTTATAACATTTTAAACTTTTATTTTAATATATTGGATACCACACTTCATTTAATAAGAAAAGATAACTTTTCAGATAAACTTTGACATTACATGGAAAGTTGTTCATAACAGCATTTTAAAATTAACATTATTGGTTACGTTTAATTTTACATTATCAATAATATTTGAGTTCTTGATTTATTGACATTTAGAACAAGGAAAGCTTTATATATGTACAGCCAGATTCACTTTTAACTTTTAAAACAACTTTTATATAGCAAAATCAAGTATAAAAACCCAAGGATGAAGCCTTGTTTTCAAAAGGAATTAAAGTTTTCCATTTTTGCCCGGTTTGGTATTAAAATAATTTTTTTTTATTATTCTTTAATACTTAATTAAGTAGTTCACTAACCACACCCTCTTGGAATAAAACTATTTTGAAAATATTTTTATGAAATTATTCTGGAGAATCCTCCAAAATGTGATGAAAACATCTCGTTCCTATGAAAAGTTATATTTTCTTACTTTATCTCACATTTTGTAAAGAAACATTGACTTAAACATTAGTTTTCATACTATAATAAATTCTGCTATAACGGAATGAGAAATTGGGCAACACCGTCTTATATTGTATTATATATTTTTCACGATTTCGCATCCCACGAACATGTTTTTTTAAATAAATTTGCCTTTCCAGCGGACTGTCGACATAATATACGGAAGTATAATCAGATTCTTTAACTGAGAAGCGAGAATTACTGATAAACTATGTGACGACACGTCGAAAGATAATAACTTTGACAGAAGTTCGCAAACTAAAAATTGACAACACAAAAAATATGCGCTTTTAATAATTATGAATTCAGTATTATTTATCTTCGCATTATATACCTTTTAAAAAATTTTTATATGCTCGTGTACAATTCAAAATATCATTTCCTGGGGATATTTTATGTTTTTTTATTTCTTTGAGAAACATTGAAAACGACATGTTTTGATCTCTAAGGTTTGTAGCACTGTAATCTTTTTATGCTTTCAGTCCCTGCCTCCTCTATCTCCATACCCTCTCTATGGTACCACTGAACATTCTTTAACCCACAATTGTCAACTTAGATCTATCTTAAAGTTAATAAATGGGAGAAATAATGATTTAAATAATATGCGTTTGATTTTTAGGGAGAAGTCATAAAAATTCAATGTGTGGCAACTTTATATAACTTATATCGTGGCGAAGATGTAAGGTATATAAACGATAATAGTCCGCATCCGCAATCGTCATCAGTAATTGAACTTTCTGGGACCATATCATGTAAGTCTATATATATATATGTATATATATATATATATATATATATATATATATATATATATATATATATATATATATATATTAATTACCACATTTATGAAAAAATTAAACGTGAAATCTTTGGTTGTCATAAAATTCATTTAATGAATAATTGGTATATCTCAATAGACATTTTGTTATAATTCCACGTATGCATTTTTTTTTCAAAAATATTGGATATCAAAAAAGATACCACAAAATTAAATGGAAATACCCCGTGGCATAATATTTTTTAGTGTTTGTTTGAAGGTCATAGACAACGATATTTCCTGCGAAGTAGTAGATATCTGTCTGAATATCTCGACGTTTTGGCTAGTAGTTATCTCTAGCCGTTTTCAATTGATACGAAATAAAGCTACAATATTATTTATACTAAAAGGAAATGGATTGGGGTGTGACTGAGATGGGTGCAGTTATGCGTGCTACGCTAAAGTACCATTTATGCTGCATTTAGTTTTAATTTACAATTATTAAGAAGTGATTTCCACACTTCTCTTATATCTAAGGGTGGTTTACTAAAGCAACTCAGGTTCTGATGTATCACCGCGGCTTCTTTGAATTCTTGTTTTCTTCAGTGTTGTTCTCTGTGTAGAATTTTAGCTTCAGATCATTTTTTGTGGTGTCCATGAGTCCAGGCATGGTTGGCGGCACCAGATTTTTCTGTTTCTCCTCGAGATATATATTTTTCTTTGATCCTTGCGTGAAGGAGTCTTTTTGTTTCGCGAATGTAGGAGTTCTTTTTGTCCCTTTGAGTTGTTGGTTTGACCCTAGTAAGCCTACTTCTCAGGGAGAATTGAAAAGAACGTTGATTTTATATTGTTTTCCTATTCTTCTAACTTTTTCCGAAATGCTTCTAACATAGGGGATGTTCAATATTGGTTTCCAGAATTTTGTCCACCAGATATGTTGGGTATCCGTTAGCTGTCAGATCATTTTTAATGTGATCCATCTCCTTCATCAAGTTCTCCTTGGAGTTGTAGAGAGTTAGGGCTCTATCTACGAAATTTCTTATAATTTCTTGTTTGGTGTTGTTGGAGTAATTGGACGAGTAGTTTAAGTATTGTCCTGTGTATGTGGCTTTTCTGTACATTGAGGTTCAAACTTGTCTGCCATCTCTTTCAACCGAAACATCTAAGATAGATAATTTATTTTCTACCTCTTTCTCCATGGTGCTGTTGGCTGATATTGTTCAGATGAGAAAGAAAATTTTGAAGTTCTTCGTCGTTTCCATTCCAGATAATAAATGTATCGTCTACGTATCAATAGAAGTCCAACAGATATCTACTACTTCGGATAATATTTTTTTGATTAGAAACTGTTTCATTGAACTTACAGACTGTCGTACTAGAACTAAAAAAACCGCATAATTTCTGTTTTTTTTTAGTATAATATCGTTTTCTTTAAAAGAACTCTTTTCATATCTGTTTTTATTATTTACATTTCGCTGTTTGTTAACTAGGTTTCTACTTCATTTAACAGATTGAAGACTATTGGTTTCAGTGAATGAAACTTTTGATTAAAAATTAAACTGTCCATATCATTACCTGTGACTAATTCTTCACGGTTTATGAAGTCCCAAACATCTGAGCTATCTTCAATCAAAAAAGTTCGTCCAAGTTTTACATTTAAAGTCATTTCAGCCTTGAATGTATACTATGTTTAAAAAACGCAAAGAATAAACCTTAAAATCAAATAAGCTTCGCGTAAGCCTTCAAGATTATTAATTTAATATTTAAATGAAACTTCGAAAAAATTTAGATAAAGTGCAACAAAATTTTGGAAACCAGCTGATCTTAACTATAAACTAAGCTCAAATATTGATGATAGGGTAAAAAATCAAAAAAAGTTTAATTGTCAGGTCTTTAAATAGTGGTCAACATAATGTTATGTTTCTAACATTATCAATTAATTTAATAGCTTTTTTTTAAAATAAAAATCGGGTAGTGCTGAAATGTTGACAATGGCCTTTAAATAGAGCATGATAAAATTTGTTTTATTAAAAACGTTTCTTGATGGTCTTACTGCATACAGCAATGAATATTTTTTGTCGTAATATCAATGTGAACGTCAACATTACTGTGGACTATAATTCCTATAAATAAAATTTTCGATATCTTACTTAATTTAATTTATTCTATATGCCTCCTAACTCTGTATTTATTTTCAAAAAGCAAATATTTAGTTTCATTTGCATAAATAAGGGTATTAAACTCAAATCACGTCTTTATTAACAACATATCTGGGTTCACTATTTGCTCTGATATATTTGCTTAGCAAGTATACCAACTTACAGCGGTGTCATCAGCAAAGAATGTGTCCTTGAAATTCAGCAGTTTTCCCATGACATTTTCAAAAAAATATACATTTCTTTTTCAGGTGGAACACGAGTTCTTGTTTGGACAGGATTTCTATTATTTCTTGCAATTTTTATTTTGCGGTGACCGAGGAAAATATTAGTAACAAAAACATTACAAACAAAATTTTTTGTATATAAACCAAAGAAGTTGGAGGGATAATGGAATGCTAAAGATAACAATAAGTTATATTAAATATACACTGAATACAAAGTCTGTCAATTTCTTAAAGATAACAATAACTTGCCGAAAGTAAATACCATAAATTAACATAAATCGGCTATTTGGATTCGGTGCATTCACTAGTGAATTTGTTATTACAATTATCCACATAATGTGTGCAATACGGCAAGAACAATACCAAAGTAGACATAGTTTGTTTTCATTAGTTTGATTTTCGAATTTCCTGAACTATTAGGTTTGTCTTTGTTGCTATAAGTAAAATTTTGAAATTTTTAGTAATATATTTTGGTTTGTGTTTAACCTTATCATCATTATCAATATTACAAGATCGCCTTGCAGATGGTATCTACTGCACAAATACAGTATAGCCGGTTTTAGAGCAGTACAATTTACATGCCTGATTAAAATCATTTCCAGGGATTGTATTTTCAATTCTCCTTCCAATCCCTTTGATGTGAACATGAATAAAAATACTCAAAGTTGATACCTTAAATATATCTATTCATATTGTCATGATTTGATAAATAATCAAAAAGAATAATTTACTAATTTGTATTTGCAGTCGTTATAGAGAAAGAATCCCACGCATCATCAATAACATTCGTCTGAATTAAATCTAAATTAAATAGTCAGTACTACGTTTGTCTCTCTCTCTCTCTCTCTCTCTCTCTCTCTCTCTCTATATATATATATATATATATATATATATATATATATATATATATATATATATATATATATATATGCCGATTCACATCACCAGCAGTAGTAAAATCACTTGCGTTTCGATCGCAGTCCCTTAGAGATCAAGAAAATTACCACAATGAAATAAACATACTGCAAGACGCCCTAATAAACTGGTTATAAAAAAGAATATATAGACAATACTTTATAAAACAAACGCTCAGCACCAAAAAATCGCAAAAACCAAAAGAATAACTCCAAAATTTTTGTTCGAATTTTTGTTCGTTATGTTAGAGGCACCACAGACAAGATCGCAAAAATTCTTAAGAGACACAATATTGAAACTATTTCCTTCACAGACCGCAACGTTAAAGATCTGTTGCTAATACCTAAAGGAAAAATCCCCTTAGAAAATCAGGGAGGGTACCGTAAAATAAGCGCCAGAAGAGATGAACATATAAATGCTGTCAAGCACAAAACAACTTCTTTTGCACTGGCCCAACACTTGTTAAACACAGGACATAAGATAAATTTTTTAGGAACAAAAATATCACGTGAAAACCTGTCCACACGAGTTATAAGGGAAGCCATCGAAATTGCATAGAGGCCCAAAAAAAATTGCAGAGATGACTGGCTATCACCTCGATTGCCAAATACCTGGAAAAATCTGCTTACGAAACATCAACTAGCAATAGGTAATAAAGAAACAGATTACAACTCGGCAACACGACCTCAAACACTGGCAACATGGTTGATTACACGCAGCAAGTCTCTCAAGCTGATAGATCAGAACCATCCGGCCAATGAACGCTCCCCACGTACACACGGGATCGACAGTACCGAGTTGCAAGCGTCAGTTTACCCGCAAACGCTGTACAATGAGCTTTAAAAATGGTGAATGAGATTTTACCAAAACGTCAGCTGCCTTACAGTCCTGAGAGGGACTCAGCAAACACACGAAATACCCGAAAACCTTCGACTACATATATATATATATATATATATATATATATATATATATTTATGTGTGTGTGTATGTGTATATGGATATTTTTTTGCTGGATTGTTTTCTTTCATTTTTTTAGAGTAGTGATTACTTTCTAGCATCAATCAAACCTATCTGAAAGTGTTTATTTCTAAAAGTAATTTTTTTTTCTATGTTTTGGACTGATCAAACAGATTCCCTATTTCAACTCAAAATGCTCACACAAATTAAGCACAAGCACCTGCTTTTTTGGAATTTTACCAGGCAACATAAGTAGAATCATTATTTTTTTCTAGATTTTTGTGATATATGGTGAACTAAAAGAATTATGTTTTGTTTTTTGTTCTCTTTTGTTTATAGACAAGTTAAGATGAGTATGTCTTTGATATATTCATAGATTGATGATGCATGGATATTCTTTCACTGAACCAATTTTAATGTTTTATTAGTCATTTTAGTCTAGCTAGCACACCTTGTAAATTATTTAAACAAAAATGTGGGTGTTGCGTTTCGTCGTTTATTTTAGAGTTAGTCATATTCGATGTAATATTTGTAAATAATAGTTAATATATTACTATATATTTTTTATCATGCTGTTTTATATTATTTTAAGAACTAATATGCGTATTGCGAACTACTAATTTACAAATTTCAATATGTTTTCGACATCCGTGAATTTGAACACAATATTGATAGTGTTTATGAAAAATTAGTTGTGGTTTTCAAGATACTTTATTAATAACAATTTTCCAAAATGTCAAAAGATTAGGATAAATAGCACTTTTTACAGTGGATTTGGCTACTCGTTTTATTCCAATTTTGATATGCTTAGCTACACACTCACAGTACTGAAGTCTTTCTCCCGTTCTCGCAGAACTTTGATCCAACTGGCTACAATGTTCATCACTCTCAATTCTCTCTGCTATTGTCTTCAAAAAAATCCAGGAAAATGAAGCGCTAAAACATGTTGCAATGCATCTTTTAATACGGCAATATATTTTCCAAAAGTAAGTTGTAATTACCTGATTACATGTTTCCTAGGAAATTAGTTACTACTAGGCGAAAATTATTTCAGGCTGTTTTGGTGTGCTCCCAAGGACTGCATTGCAGGGTTTTCTAAAGCACTACACTCTGAAACTTAGTGAATAGAGGTTTCATCGTCCTCCTCGCAAAATCTGCGCTCTTCTCGTTCTGCCAATCCGAGTGCCAATCCTTCGTTAGGATCCTTGTTAAAACTCTAAGTTGGATTTTGCTTAGGCTTATGCATTCCTTGAATCTCTTTTGATCGTAGTTCCCAAGAAATATCTTCGCTTATCTAATTCCTTGCAGATCCGTCGAGCAATTGAATCTTGTGCTCTCCTAATCTTTTTTCATACTACTAGTGTTGCACTGTTGCAGTGATTCCACAGAAAGATTTGGGCCCTAAAAATGTTGTCTCAGCCCCTTTCCTCGCAACCTTGTCTACTACTTGTTCCCCCTCCAACCTGGTATGTCCATTTATTTAGTTCCTATAAGCATTACTAGATCATCTTGGAACTGATTATAAGAGGAAGCTGCTTGACTATCCGAAATGATAATAATCTCCTGTCCGCGATGATTTTTTCTTTGCTGAATTGAAAATATTTGCTGATGGATTGTAAGATGCTTGGTGACTTACCCAAGCTTTTGTGGTCTCTGGTACTACTGGACTGGAAGCCGATCTACAGTTAAGGAGAAGCTACTTCCCCCCCCCCTCCGAGGACATTATCTGGTGGCACAGAGGACGATAGTGGAGAGAAGTCCCGACATCTATTTGGATGGTGTTCCATCTACTTCCCCCATTAAGACTGTTTAGGTAAAGAGATGGAGAGATCTTCTTACAATCAACCAATATCCTATGTGATGTATATTCTTTTTTCATGGGTTCATCTTGAAGAATACTTTCATAATTCCAAAAAATTTTCTATTATCATTGGACTCTTTTCTAGCTTTTTTATTTTATTTTTTGTATATTTGAATGTTTTCGAGTTAGGAAACATCTCTTCTGAGATCCATGAGGTTTTGAGACAATCAGCGTTGCCACACCATGACTAGGTTTATTCCGTAATTGCAATTACCTGAATATGTTGAGTAAACTAGATCGGTTTTCAGTGTTCTAAAGTAGTTTTAACTATGGGTTCAATATATTTGAGGGGCCACAGTAAAGAATTGTAATTTAATCATCTCATTTTTGAATTTAAATCAAAAAAATAGAAATATGTTGCTCGTAGAGCATTCGACTACAATTTGTCTCTAATTTTGTTTTATGTTATAATTTTAGGAAAAATTATCCTAACTAATTTATAGATCGCAGTACGTAAATTTTACTATTAAATATGCATAATCTTAGAAAAAAGCCTTTACATACACTATTGAATTCATTTATATTTTAGATATACTGTAAACCTTTAAAGAAACTTCATTTGGTGTTTTATCACTAAATTACTAATATAATATGTACTGTAATATCTAAGACTGTTCCGGCTTTTATAAAATTTTACTTAAAAAATATTTTGATATGAATGTACTCAACATGGCAATATTATAAAAATTTTTGTATGTCATAAATGTAACGTCTTGTGATATTTTATAATTTGTATATTGCAATAAAATTAAGTTTCGATACGACTTTGCATTTTTTGTATTATTTATATTATTTTTAGGTCAAAAATCGAATGTAGTATAATGAAAATCAATTGTAAAGCATATTACAATTAAAACAACTGAAGGCTCAGTTCAGCTTCTTACGAGCTGAAGTTTTAATAACCTCTGAAAGGTCTAATCTTAATTCTAAATATGTTAATTCTTTATCACTTTTGGAGATATAGGTACAAAATTTCTATACGAATATATATATATATATATATATATATATATATATATATATATATATATATATATATATATATATATATATATAATTTTCTTTTTATTTTGTCTTTTCTTGAGTTTAGGTTCTTTATTTTATAAAAAATCAAAAACAATTTGACGTTTCGCCATTTATTTAAGGCATCTTCAAAAATTTTTATTTATTGATCTAAAAATATTTTTTATATAATGAAAAACATTCATACACAAACATATTTATAATTTTAAAAAACAAACACTTTTAAAAACTAATCAAATTTCTAAAAAAGTATTTAATTTTACCAGTACATACCATGACATTTTGCTTATTTATTAATAATAAAATGAATTTTGTATATAGTCTATTTAGGTACTTAGGATACATGGAATGCGAGTGTGTTTTATTTTTTATATTTTAACAATGGACCAAAAAAAAACGAAAGAAATCATAAATTTCATTTTATGTTTAAGAGGATATTCAATTTTTGATTTATTAATAGGATCGAATACTTAATATTATTCTTTAAATTAGGCCGGTGTAAATGTGGCTCAAATTTCCTATATCCGTTCTGTCATAAACAGCGTTTTTATTTTTTTTATTTCTATCATTTCCTTTATCTGCAATTTTTGATAATTCATATCTTTGAAGATGCCTTATATAAAGGGCGAAACATCAAATTGTTTTTGATTTTTTATTAAATAAAGAACCTAAACCCAAGAAAAGACAAAATAATAAGACAATTATATAATCTATATATATATATATATATATATATATATATATATATATATATATATATATATATATATATATATAGTTCATACTACTAGTTCATAAATTTTTTCGTGTAGGCCTCCTGTTCCGAAATATCGGATCTCAAAAAGCTGTAATGGAATCAAGTTTTTTACACATACTCATTGGACCACCAGGTTTATTTCAATATTTTTTTAATATGATGTATACCAGGTAAGACTCTTCAAGTTATTATCCAAGAAAGTGTTGTGAATTACTCACAGCTGCAGGGACGGACTAGCTGTGACACTCAAAAACCAATTTTTATTACGCCCTGTATGATAATAACTTTGAACAACGTTTCTTACATACCTTTAACTATTGGCTCTTCATTCATGTCGTTAATCGTAACCGTTTTCGAAAAAAAGTCATTTTATTTACATCATGTATTTGATGTATTTCCATAAAATATATATCTTCGTTCCTATCAAATGTTCCACCTTCAAAATTTCATAAAAAAAATTCGATCCAAAATTAGAGTTTACCTCTTTATTTAAAAACGTCTAATTCTGTGAATTGCAGTTCGACCTAGGTTCACAAAAAATGTGCGTTTTATTTTATCGGCACCAAAGTACTGTTGCTGTAAACGTTGCTAGGTACCAAAGAAATAAATATCCTGCATTTTAGAAGTTGTCAACTGACACATTGATTCTTTACTTGAATATTAATTAACTAATTTTTGGATTTCGTGTGCAGATAGGCATCTGATGTATGGTCTTGCGTCTTGCAATACTTTGCAAGCCAGGAGGTTTTATCACGACAGATATCCTAATCGTACACTTCCAAATCAGAAAAAATTTAAACAAATTGACCAACGTCTAAAGGAGAATGGTAGATGATTCCATTTAATAAGGTAATATTATTAAATTTTTTCATAATTTTAGTAAATTTTGGGGAAAAAAGTACTGATGCTGGTAGTGGAAGGACAGTACGTACGACACAATTAATGGAAAATATTTTTAACGCTGTAGCTGACACTCCATCAACGAGCACTCATAAATTATCAGCGCAGTTTAGTACTTTGAAAATAATCAAATTCTTCAAGAACAGCTGTTATATCCGTATGATTTAAAAAAGTGCATGAACTGATTCCTGAAGATTTTCCCCGTAGAACGTAGTTTGCAAACTGACTATTGGATCAATAACGAAATAATGTAAATTTTGTTAGCACTATTCTCTTCACGGATGCAGCAAGGTTTACCAAAAATGGTATCATAAATTTACACAACTCACATGTATGGGCTAACGTATATCTTCAGGCAACTATGGTTTCGAATCATCAACATCAGTTCCAATCAATTAATATCTGGGCAGGAATCATTGCCAATTTTTTGATTGGACCATTCGTATTGCCGGCACGACTGAATGAAATTCCTCCAGAACGCTTTTCACGATTTAGTATAGCACTTACCACATGAAACCCGCCGAAACATGTACCATATGCACGATGGAGCATCACTTCATTTCAGAGTTGCTGTGCGGAAGCACCTAAATAACGTGCACCTATTGCCTGTCCTCCTCGATCTCCTGACCTAAGGCCGTTGGATTTTTACTTATGTGGACACCTCAAAAGGGAGGAGCTTCTACGGAGAATCGCGTTACATTGTGATCAAACAAGGAACAATGCTGAGTTGATGTGGCGGGTACAACAGTCCTCAATTCGTAGTACCCGCGAGTGAATCAGACTTCATGGAGCCCACGTTGAACCCACTTACAAAGTTTATAACTAAGTAGTTAGTTTAACTTTTTATTGAAACTAAGGTAACAGGGAAAAATTCCTCTTTTTCATATTCAACCTACAGAAGTTTGGAGACTAACAGGTAAACTAGAAAATTGACCAAAATTGTCAGATTGGGCATGAATGCTTTCATCAAATTCACTTCAAGCATCCAGGCTTTCCATAAATTTGTCGACAGCCTGATTACTAGCATCGGATATTTTTCAGCAGAAAACGCAAAAATTTTCTTTTCTAGAATATTGCAAAAAAACCCTCCTATCTCGAGTGGCCATTAAATTTTATATAGAAAAAAATAGAAAATTAATCAAAAATAGCTCATTGAGAAAAAACGCGTAAAAATGATTAATTATTGTCGCTTAAAATCAGCTTGTTGTGAACAAAGTAGTGCGAAAAACTAAGATATTATGCCTGAAAACAGCTCCCAATAAACAGATTTGTTAAAATGACTGAAGTAAATTTCCCCCCTCCCAATTTCTCTCACACGTACATAAAAGAATCTCCATGCTAAACTCTCTGTGATATCAATTAGATGCTAAACCAAATCATAATAAGGAATTTTCAAGGTGGAGATTGGTTTTAAACGGTTGTGGGTGCCATATTCGATCCGCCATTAAATATAATGAAATTTATTCCGAGAAGCGAAAAGGATCACATTTAAAAATCCTCTTATTTTGTTGCTGAAATGATCTTAGTATGTAATTTTGAGGGTGTAGAGAGTTTTGAAAGCATGCCAGACTAATCATGACCACTTTAACACAATGGCAACTAAATATGTATTTAAAACAACAACAAGTTATTATTTTCACTTCTATCACTTAAATCTCTGATAACTGACTCAAATAAATTTAAATTTAGTATTGTTGTTTATTAATTATCTCTATCCAATACTTTCACGAAGCCAAAAAGGTTATTAGCTCTGTTACAGAAATTAAGATTTTATGATCACTGCACGAGTAACTTCGGTTTTCTATCGATAGCGCGACGTGCCATCTTCAGTATCTATATAAAGCTTTAAACAAAAAAAAAACATCTTATATTATAGCTGGATATCACTGTAGTAATTAAAATAATCTCGCGTTAAAGTAAAAATAATTTTTGCAAAATTTATTTTTATCTGGAACACAATATTCACAACAAACTTATCAAGTAGCTGATGTGAAAATTATAAGAAGACTTGGAAGCATGTTTGGAACAACAAGTTGGTTATTTATTTTGCTGTGTGTGATTTCTGGTTAGTATATATTGCTTTTAGACATTATTGGTACTGATTCAGAAGCTCTCAACTATATAAACATTTTAATTATTTTATTTAGGATAATTTTCTTGCAATATTTTTAATATTATCAAAAATCCAAAGCGAGTGGCGCTGATAAAATAAATATCACATTAATTCATCTTTGTTGTCCTTTCATTGTTTCATACAAGACCCATATAATTAATACATGTATTTTAAATTCTTACTTTCCTGCCCTATGGAAGAATAAACAGGTTATATCTCTACCCAAGACAAAAAATTTAGCCATTTAATATCTACTAATATTCTTCGAATTCAATCGAAGGTACTTAAGAGGCTTATAAAGAATCATATTGAACGTTTTTTAAGTTTTAATTCAATTTTACCCGTCAAACAATCAAGATTTAGACCGGGCTGCAGCTGTGAATGTGCTCTTTCAGATACTAATGATGATATTTTGAGAGCAATTAATGAAAATAACATGGATTTGTTGGATTTCAGTAATGCATTTCGTATGCTCAATCATAAAATTCTCACGTTAAGTCTCCATTATATTGTATTTTTTAAGGTGCTGATCAGATTTAATAAGCGGTACAGCGCAAAGTTTCGCTTCACTGTGCATACCTCAATGATTTGATGTTACAAAGTAGTGGTTGCCAAAGATTAGGTATCTCAACACTGGGTTTACTGAAGATTTCATCATTAATTTTATTGTAAGGTGCTTCTATAAATTTTCTTTTTCTCATGTTGGGTTTCATATATAGTGCCGCAGCTTCAGACGATTTTATATGGTGTTGTTTATCCCAGGCGTGTTCTGCAATACCTGATCTCGAAGTTTCACATTTTTATGTATAAGTTCCTTAAGTCTAACTTTTACTGATTGTTTGGTTTCTCCAATATACATTTCACCACATTCACATGGAACTTTGTAAACACATTCTTTCTTATCGGTATTTTTTGGTTTTGTTTTTGTTAAATTAGCTCTAAGTGTATTTCTTGATTTAAAAGCCGTATACTGGCAATTCATCTTATTTTCTCCGAAATTCCCTTAATATACGGAATTGTGAAAAAGGAATGTGCTTCTTGCTGTCCAGTGATCGTCGTTCTAAAGTTATTTATAACATCGTCAATTTACTTTAAATAATAACTTTTCTGTTATAAATCGGATTTAATATTTGCTACCTCTTGTTCCAATGAATCGGCATTATTGCATATAGATATACCGCGATTATAGAGGTTGCGTATAATTCCCAGTCTTGTTACAACAGAATGATTAGAACTAAGGTTACTATTGTCCAGTATGTGTTGGCTTGCTATATACAGAAGTTTTAATAGTTTCATTTGAATGATTCACCATGATATCTAGGAAGGACAATTTATCATTTACCTGTTTTTCCATGTAAACTAACTAGGTCGAATGGAGTTTAGATGTTTCAAGAAATCATTAAGTTCTCGATCATACGATGAAGGTATCATCGACATATCTCGATCAGACTTTCGGTTTTACTGTTACTGTTTCTCTGGCATGAGGTTCGAACCATTCCATACATATACTGGCGATGACTGGAGAGAGTGAAGAACCCATCGGAAGTCCATCGTCCTGAGCATAGAACTTATCCTTTACTTGAAAGTAAGCACTACGTAGGCAACACTCCAAAAGTTCAGCACCCCGTCCAGCGGTAGCGTGGTTTGACCTAATAATGTTGTATCATTTGAAAGTCTAGTTTTGATTATGTTTAGTAATTCCCCTAATGGTACATTAGTATACAGACTTTCCACATCAAAGCTTATTAGTCTGTCATCTGACTCTAGATTAATGCTACTAATCACGTTTACCAACTGTGTGGAATTTTAACATATGTGTTCGTCTTACCTCGTAAAAGTTGTTTGATTTAAAAAAAAACCTTTCCAATGTACTTGTTGGAAATCCTCTGGAGTTGGTTATTGATCGTAGGTTGTCAGATATATAGTTTTTAGTATTTCCTTAGTATTCTGTAGATTTTTGACTTTATAGATTTTATGGGGTCACGAGCTAATTGTCTATACTTTTCCTCCTCCAGGATATCTCCAACTTTTTGTCCGTACGTTACGATATCCATGATCACCATTGCATTTTTCTTGTCCGCTGGTAGAATCTATGTGGATGTATACTTATGAACTTTTTTTAAGGTTGATGCTTCTATCTTGAAGAGATTTTGAACTGGATTTTCCTTGTCTTCTAAGTTTGATTTTATTTGCCACCTAAACTCGTTGGAATGGTTTTCATCGCCTTAAATAGGTATGCTTTTAGATGTTACTGCGAAATTAAGTCCATTGTTTAATAGTTGTTCTTCTGTCGCTAAAAGTATTTTTGAAGATAAGTTTATGATGATTTTTCTTGAAGTTGTTTCAGGTAATAACGGTTGTTGTTGTGATTTTAGTTTTTCCAGTTTATTCCGGTGTTTCATCGCCATATTTTCTTTCAACTTGATGCATAGATTGCATTTTATGAAAGATTGGCTCATGATTATCGAACAGAGTGTCGGCTTTGATTTTTTCGTAGCGTTGTGTAGCTTCATCTAGAAGAAGTGTTTTTCCCTATCAGTGGTCATTTATTTGTGTTCTCAGTAGTGCCTTACTAGCGTTTTCTATAATACGGCATGCTCTAGTACTTGGTATTGGTGATTTTAATCTCAAACCAATATAAATGGCGTTGCTATCTCGAGCTTGTGGTAAAATTGAAGAGTGGGCTTCCTCCTTGGCAAGTTTGCTTCTAATTCTGTTTTTTTATGATATCTAATACAATATCGAGCTTTTTAGATGAGTTTACTCTCGGCAGTGCTGATCTGCATAGTCGATTGTTTCGAACAAACTCCATCACCGCCTTACACATTTCAGTGGATAGTTTCTAGTACAGTTCAGCGTAGTCCTCCCGAATGTCGTTTGATTTTTCTTCGACCTCAGTTTTTGACTGTGGCTCAGATTCAGCGAATTGTTGGTTGTGAGTAGTAGCTCCGATGTCTCGGTGGATTTCCATTTTAATGACGTCGCGTGTATTGACTTGCTATTCCACGTTGTAACACTTGTATGTTTGGGTACCCTCTGCAGAATTCGGCTTGTAATTATTGTCAGTAGCTGATCGTCTTTCGTCCTTGATGAGTTACTCTGCAAAAATGTACATTATTGTCTCATTCATAGAAACATTCTATGTGCTGTTGAGATCTTCCCACTTGAGCGAAGCTTATGATGTTGTTTGGCTCTCGAGCTGCTATAGTTGCTGTAAGCTGCAAAATCATGCTCATAACTTTGGCATCATAGATGACACGATGTGCAAATGGTGTCTTGAGGAGGACAATTCTATCCTTAGAGAATATTCAGCACTCAACGGACTGAGGCAGAGACTTTTCGGAGACGGAATATTGTCACCTGAAATCATTACTATCACCACCATTTGTTCTTTCATTCATTGATATCAAAAACTCGTTCATAACGGGGTAACGATAAGTTAAATAATTCATTTTAAAAGATATTTACTATTTATTTTTCTTTAATCAATGTTTATATAAAATAAAACCAACAAATTTTGTTATCGCTTCAATAATAAACTTAAAAATTGACCTCTCTCGTTATTTCTCTATAAAAAAAAATATTTTTATTGCTCCTAATATTTACTTTACACTACGTGATATCACAAAATTACTTTTCCTCTTGTTTTTTCTATAAAGGTTATCAAACTTGTTTTGCGTTTTAAGACAGTTAAATTAAAATTGTGTCATAGACATAGTAATTATCTCATTAGTTTTTATCACTTTTACTAAAATCATATTTTTAAAATAAAGAGAGCCATTAAGGAAAAATAAATATTTTTTACTCTGTTTACACAAGGGTACGTTCTCAGAGATCCGCTTTAGATTTGTCTCATTCTCTAATATGCTGAACTGTACCAAAAATATCCATCGTATATATTTTTTACGTCGTTATCTGAATTTTTAGTTATAATTTAAAAAGCTGATTTTCTCGTGTTGTATATTATTTAATTGAGGTAAAGGGATTGATATATGTAATTTTTTCAGTAAGGGCCTGCTTTGTACAGAGTGTCTGGAAAAATGTGTAAATTAAGATTTTAAGTTATTTAGTTATTTAAATTATTTTTAAATAATGTAATATGGGAACCAACAATTTTACATCTCTCGATTTTGTCCAAAAATGGTTTATGGAAGTTTTTGAGGGTGTGATTACGAATTTAAAATTATCTTTAAAAAATCCAATACAATGGAGCCAATATGGCGGACTAAAAACTTTTCATCTCTAAATTTTGTCGAAAATTGATATGGGAGGATTTTTGAGGGTGTAAATTACAAATTTAAAATTATTTTTAAAAAATTGGTACAGGAGATTTTCGAGGGCGTAGATAAAGATTGGAAAAATAATTAAAAATTATTTTTTTGAAATCCAATATGCCGGATCCAATATATTGGGTTGAAAATTTCACGTTACTCATATTTTTTACATAATTGGTATTAGGTAGCTTTCGCAATCGTAGGTTACGAATCTGAATTTCTCTTTTTTCAACTTAATATGGCAGATACAATATGGGGATTAAAAATTTTAATACTTTTCAATTTCATAGAAATTAATGTTGGGGGTCCTTGGGGAGTAAATTACGGATTTTAGATTATTTTTCTTCAAAATTAATATGCAGGATAAAATATGTCGGATTTAAAGATGTACATGTTTGAAATTCTTTCGATTTCGCTAATAGGAGGTTTTGGAGGCCTAGGTAACGAATCTAAAATTAACTTCTTAAAATTGAAGACAGCGGATTCCCTATAGCAAACTAAATATTTGTTTGGTACAATTTCATTTAAAATAGGTATTTGAAGAATTCTCCGAATCAGATAATATTTTGTTATTCAGTTTATTGTAGTTTATAACTTTGGATAAACTAGATACTTCTTTGCGACCTTAGACACTTAACTCAATTCCAAACTAAAAGGCAAAAAATAAAATTTTTATACAAAAATTGAACGACTTCTAATAAGCCGTTAAAAGAATACCTGCCAATTTATTTCCTCAAATTCATATACAAGTTATTGATCGAAGTAAGTAAATTTATATACTTACTGAAAGAAAACCGCGAAAAAATATACAAAGCAAGATCCTACTGAGAAAATTATATGTATCAATCCCTTTTTTTAAGCCTAATAATAAACAAGTGATTTTGCACGAAAAACAGTTATCCTTTTAAATTGACATAAAATTTTTATAAAAAAAATTGAACCGACTTCTAAAAGTGCGCTAAAAAGTGAAAAAAAAAAATATAAATTTTTATATGAAATTGAACTTTTAGAAGTCGGCGCCAAACAAATACCTGACAAAATGTTATTCGGATGAATAAACTCAGGACCTTAAAAATTTCAATTTCATATAAGAATCTATAGTTATTTTTTACTTTTTAGCGCACTTTCAGAAGTCGTTTTTTTTTTATAAAAATTTTATTTTTCGATTTTTAGTTTTGAATTCATTATAATATCCACAAATTATTTGGACTAAGTACTAATCGAGATTAGTGTACCTCGCTAGGACTCCAACGTGACAAAAAGGTACCCATTTTATCCAAAGTTGCAAATCACTCCCAAGTGAACCATTAAAAATTCTTTGATTCTTAGAGTTCTCCAAATATCAGTGAAATTGTGTCAAACAAATATTTAGTCTGTCATAGTAAATCCACAATCTTAAATTTCAAATTAATTTTAGATTGGTAATATAGACCCCAGAAATTTTCAATATCGATATTTAAAGAACTTGAGACGTAAACTTCTTTGCCCAATATATTTTACGGTGCAGTTTGTAATTATAGACCGGCGTCTATTATATGCAATTTTTCTAAAATATTTGAATTTTTATTTCATGATTCTATTTTTTCATTAACTAAAAATTTAATTACTCCATCTCAACATGGCTTCTTTAAGGATAGGTCGACGACAACTAATCTCATGATTATGACTCAGGATATGGCTGAGGCTATTGATCATGGTTGTCAGATGGATGTTGTTTATTTGGACTTCACAAAGGCATTTGATCGTTTGGACCACTCCATCTTACTTAAGGAAATTGTCGTCATTTGGATTTTCAGATTCACTAATAAAGTTATTTAAATCATATCTCCATAATCGTATTCAGTATGTTGAAATTCGCGGTTCTCGCTCAGTGAAATATATTTCAAGTTCTGGTGTGCCGCAGGGATCAGTACTGGGATCTTTATTTTTTAATATTTTTATTAATGACATTGTTTCTGTTGTTAACACAGATATTTTATTATATGCCGATGATATTAAGCTATATAAGAGAATAAATTGCTTACAGGACTGTATGGAGCTTCAATCGAACCTGGAACATGTTAGCAATTGGTGTTCCGAAAATTATCTGCAGCTCAACGTGGAGAAGTGTAGTGTTATGACTTTCACTTCGAAATTTTCTTCATTTCGGTATGAATATTCGTTGAATACCGTGCTACTCTCGCGGGCAGATCTTTTTAAAGATCTCGGAGTCACTTACGATCCCAAGCTTTCATTTTCCTTTCATATAAATAATATCGTTGCTGAGGCCTCAAGGGTTTTTGGGTTTATCTTGCGTTGTACTCGCGATTTTAATAACACCGACGTCATCAAATTACTGTATCTCTCGTATGTGCGGTCTAAACTAGAATACGCATCAGTTGTGTGGTCCCCAGGCTACAATACCCACATCAATACTTTGGAGAGGGTACAAAGAAGGTTTTTGAAATACCTCAATCTTAAGAGCTTTGGGGTTTATCCTACGCAGGGTTTTTCACATGAACTATTGCTTCAGAAATTCAACTTTTCATCTTTAAAGGTACGGCGGGATTTTTTTTTACTAACAATTCTTTATAAGATACTTAACAATTTTATTGATTGTCCTAATATTTTAGCTAGGATAAACTTAAGTATCCCTCGTATAAATTGCCGAAATTTTAACGTATTTTATCTCAGAACTCCTAGAACTAACGTGCTCAAATTTTCGCCTCTATATTCCATGTGCAACATTTATAACAAGAGTAATAGCTTTGACATATTCAGCTCATCTCTAGGAACTGTCTGCCGGATTTTGGCACATTGACTTTGGCATTTCTTCTTTTTTTTTCTTTTTCTCATCCTTAATTGATTTATGTGTTCACCTTTGTATATGAAAGTAGATAGCATAGCATTGTATTATACATTTAGTGTTAGAATTAATTATTTTAGTTGAATTTTTATTTGTATTTAAATTGATATATATTTTTGTCGTTTGATGCTAATTTAAAATTGTTCGTTTACGTATTATTTGTGTAATCACTGCCTTGTAGTTGGGTCTCAAGACCTGTAGAGCAGTTATTGTAAATAAATAAATAAATAAATAAATAAATATTGTATATGCCCCAGGAACCCCGCAATATCAATTTTAGACAAAATCAGAAAATGTAAAATTGCCAGTCTCTCATATTTTATCTTATCAACCTAATAGCTGTAAAAAATTAACTTTATATTCGTAATACAATTCAAATTTCAAAAAAATAATTTTAACATCTTAATCTAATCTAAATCTAAACCTTTCAAAGCACTCTAGTACCAATTCTGGATGAAATCGGGGAATTTAAAATTTTTAGACCATCATATTGCATCTGACATTAGATTTTCTTAAAATAATCCCACCTTTGAACAAAATCGAAAAATATAAAGTCCACTATATTGGATTGGCCTTATTGAGTCCTGAAAAAATAATTTTAAATTTATAATTTACACCCTTAAAAACCTCCTTTTTCAGTTTTGGAGAAAATCGAAAAATGTGAAGTTTTTAGGACGCCATATTAAATCCGCCAGATTGAGTTTTTCAAAAAATATTTTAAATTTGTAATTAACACTAACAAAAATCCCCCAATATTGATTTTAGACAAAATCGAGAGATGTAGAATCTTTAATCCGCCATATATAATTTTTTAAAAATAATTTGAGATAAGTAGTGTGCGATCCCAAAAACTCCCGCATACCAATTTTGAAAAAATCGAACAAAATTAAATTTTTATCCCGTTTATTGGATCCGCCATCTTGAATTTTTTAAAAATATCTTGGATTCGTTATGCGTGACCCCGAAGAGTTCCTTACACCCATTTTGGAAAAAATCGGAAAAAATATTTTTTTTCGCCATATTGGATCCGCCCTATTGAATTTTTTAAAAATAATTTCAGATTCGTTGTGCGCGACGCTGAAAATTCTCCCCTACCAATTTTGGAGAAAATCGAACAAAATTATTTTTTTTGGCCGCCATATTGTCAGCGCTATCTTGGATTTTACTACTCCAATTTTTTCCAAAAAAATATGGGACCACCACAGCAACTTCCTGAACATAACGTAAAAAATTTGATTCAAATCGGTGCAGCCGTTCCGAAGTAATCGGTGTACATACATAAAAAAATACATAGGCGACGAATTGAGAACCTCCTTCTTTTAGAAGTCGGTTAAAAAATCATTTTTAGCAATACACTTTTTGGGTAGTTATTAAGCCCTTGAAATGCAATTAAGGGGTTAAAAAATACTTATTGGATATTTTTTGGTATGCTATTACATTTTTCAGAATGAAAGAAGTCGGAGACGGACCCCCAGGATCATTCCCTTAAGGGTTGTTTCAAATCCATATATATCAAGAAGATATTCAAACAAAAGCAAATGAATATCTGAAAATTATTCTTATAATATTTCTTCCAGTAAAAAAAGTTTCCTCTGATTTTATATTATTCACTATCCAAGAAAATTTAAGATAAATCGTCATCGGAAATCAATCTTAGTCATCTTTTAATGTTAATGTTTACCGAATTTCACATATGTGGCTTAAATGAGTTTATAAATATCTTTAATTATTTAGAACATAACCCATATTATAAATACTTTGATCTGTTTCTTCCTGCGATATGTTTTGCTTTTCAAGAAAATCTGAAATATGTTTTACGGTTACTTTTTTTTAAATTTAGGAGCAAAGAGCCTCAGACGTGTAACTACCTCAATTCCTAAATCTGTGGTTAGTTCCGATACGGTCACTCTGCAATGTGAATATGATTTAGAAAATGATACCTTGCTCGAAGTAAAATGGTACAAGTATTCCGAAGAGTTTTTTAGATACAATCCAAATAATCAACCCAAGAAACAAAATTTTCCAGTTACAGGACTAAATATTGATGTAAGTATTGTTAAAAGTAAAGTACCTGTATTCTATAAAACTACTAACAGCAACCTGATAACGTCTCGAACTCATGTTGTCGATACTGAAATTAATCTAAAAGACTTTTTCAATAGAAGTTTTCGATGTATTTTTTACCTTTGTATTGGTGGGGTCCGATTTTTGAATGACCAAATGTTAAAAAAGAAAGTGAATAAAAAACAAACTGATGACTATTTGAAACTGCAATTAATTCAACCATTACAGGATGTCGTGGAAAATGTGGTAACGGAATATTTCAAATTCATATGAACTTTTTTCGTATAGTATTCCTCTTCGAAAATATGGGCTACCAAAGAGCTGCAATGGAATCAAGTTTTTTGCACATAATTATTGAATCACTAGGTATATTTCAATTTTTTTTAATACGATATGTACCAGGTAAGACCATTCAAATAACTATCCAAGAAAGTGTTGTGAATGACTCACAGCTGCAGGGATAGACTAGCTGTGACACTCATGACCCCACTTTTTTACGCCCTGTATGATAAGAACTTTGGACAACGATTCTTACATACCTTTAACTATTGACTAAAAATTAAGTACTCTTCATTCATGTTGCTAATCCGAACCATTTTCGAAAAAACGTCATTTTATTTACACTGTTAGTCCCCTAACTTCTGTCGGGTTGAATAAGAAAAAGAGGAATTTGCCACTGTCACCATAGTTTCAATAAAAAGTTAAAATAACTGCTTAGTTAAGGATTTCATAAGAGGGTTCAACATGGACTCCGTTGAGTCTGTTACACTCGCGGGCTCGACGAATTGAAGACTGCTGTACCCACCACATTAACTCACCATTGTTCCTTATTTGATCACAATAAAACGTGATTCTCCATGGAAGTTCCCCCCTACTATCGATCGGAGTGGAATACACCAAGAATTTGAGATATCCCTACAGGTAAAAATTCAATGGCGTTAGGTCAAGAGATCAAGGAGGCCAAGCAATAGTTCCTCCTCCACCTACCCAACGTTTTGAATAGATATTAATCAGATGCTTCCGCATAGCAACGCTGAAATGAGGTGGTGCCCCATCGTGAATGTAGTAGATGTTTCGGCCAATTTTAAGTGGTAAATGCTCTACTAAATCGTGAATAGCGTTCTAAAGGAACCCCAAATAAAGTTTTCCATTCAGTCGTACCGGCAATGCGAATGCTCTTATCAAAAAATTGCCTATAATTCCTGTCCAGATATTTATTAATTAGAACTGATGTTGGTGATGTCAAATAACAGTTGCATGAGGATTTTCAACAGTCCATACATGTGAGTTGTGTAAATTTATCATATCATTTTTGGTAAACTATGCTTCACCCGTGAAGAAAATAGTGCTAACGAAGCTTATTTTATTTCGTTGCGAATCCAATAGTCAGTTTGCAAACTGCATTCTACGAGGAAAATCTTCAGCACTTTTTTCAAATGATATGAATATAACAACTGTTCTTGAAGAACTTCATGTACCATTGTTTTCGACATATTAAACTACGCTGATAATTTTCCTCAAACGTATTGCCAGACAAAGAGGGAAACATTATTATGGAAACACAACAAAAATTATGCAGGTGGAAAAATACATAGAAAAACTATTTGAAGTTCAAAGACACGAAAATTCTTTTATAAACAGTCTAAGCGGTGACATAGGGCCTGAAATTACTAAAGCAGAGGTCATTTATGCATTAAGATCGATAAAAACTAATAAAGCTGTTGGTCCAGATGAAATGCCAGGTGAGTTGTTGAAGCTGATCAATGACAAAAATTTGGATTTATTGGTGAGATTATTTAATACAATTTACACAATAGGAACTATCCCCCGAGAAATGTTAACATCAAAGAAAGCAAATTCTAAAGAATGCAGTGACTATCGAACAATCAGTCTCATGTCACATACTTTGAAAACCATTTTAAAAATTGTATATGCTAGAATACATTCCAAATTGGAGCTGGATATTAGAGACACACAGTTTGGCTTCCGGAACGGGGTGGGTACCAGAAAAGCATTATTTGCTTTTAATGTGCTTACTGAAAGATGCTTATATATCAATCAGGACCTCTATGTCTGCTTCATAGATTACAACAAAGCTTTTGATAGAGTCAAACATGACAAACTGATAGAGATTCTCAGAAGCAAAAATTTGGATGAAAGAGATTTAAGATTGATATCAAATCTGTATTACAATCAGCGAGCGGCAGTAAAAATTGGACAGGAAATATCCGAAGATGTGGAAATACAAAGGGGAGTCAGACAAGGGTGTATATTGTCACCTTTACTATTTAACGCTTATTCTGAAGAGGTCATATTGGAAAGTCTTGAATCTGAAACAACAGGGATAAAAGTAAACGGAGTTTTAATCAACAATATTAGGTATGCAGATGACACCGTAATAATAGCTGATAGTTTGAAAGACCTAAAAAAAATAATGAATAAAATATTAAGAGTTAGTGGAGAATATGGACACTCTGTTAACACGAAAAGACCAAGTTCATGATAATTAGTAAAAACAACACCAATAATAATGAAACCCTAATGGTAGGAAGCCATCACATAGAAAGAGTTAAGAAGGTCATTAGGGAACCCTAATAACAGAAAACAATGACTATACCGTCGAAATAAAAACCAGAATCGAGAAAGCACGTGCCAACTTTATTAGAATGAAAAAGGTTATCTGCAGCAAAGATCTAACGTTAGCCCTGAAAATACGACTGACTAAATGTTACGTATACAGTGTTCTATATTATGGAATGGAAACATGGACACTGAATCGCGAGGCAATGAGAAGACTTAACTCTTGAAATGTGGACCTATAGAAGAATTCAGAAGATTTCTTGGGTGGATCGAGTGACGAACGCCGAAGTGTTGAGAAGAATGGGGAAAGAAAAGGAAGTCGAGATAACAGTAAAACAGAGAAAACTGCAATATTTCGGACACATTATGCGGGGAGAAAATTACAGCATCTTACAACTCATAATCCAAGGCAAAATAAGTGACAGAAGAGGCGTAGGACGACGACGAATTTCATGGCTAAAAACCCTAAGGGAATGGTTTGGATGCAGTTCAAAACAACTATTTAGAGCAACTGCCTCAAAAATTAAAATAGCTATTATGATTGCCAACCTCCGCAATGGAGAAGGCACTTGAAGAAGAAGATAATTTTCGAGTGCTCGTTGAAGGAGTGTCATCTACAGCATTTAAAATATTTTCCTCCAATTGCGGCGTATGGACTGTTCTTCCCCGACCAACATCAGTACTTCTTTTCCAGAAATTTCCTAAAATTATGAAGAAATTTAATAACATTACCTTATTAAATGGAATCGCCTACCATTCTTCTCAGACGTTGATCAACTCGTTAAATGTTTTCTGATTTGGAATATAACCTCCTAGCTTCCAAAGCATTGCAAGATGCAAGATCATACATCAAATGCATATCTGCATACTTAATAAACGTGTGTTACATATTTCGCATTATTTCACAATTAATTTTGCCACGAAATCCAAATATGAGTAGATTAAAACCCAAGTAAAGAATCAATGTGTCAGCGATGTGAAAGTTGACAAGTTCTAAAATGCAGAATATTTAGTCATTTCGTATCTAGCAACGTTTGCAACAATACTTTGTTTTTGGTGCCGATAAAATAAAACGCACATTTTTTGCAAACCTACGTCGAACTGCAATTCACAAAATAAAACGTTATTACTTAAAGAGGTAAACTCTAATTTTGAATCAATTTTTTTATCATAAGGTTGAAGGTTGGACATTTGATAGGAACAAAGATGTATATTTTATCGAAATAAGCCAAATACATGATGTAAATAAAATTATGTTTTTCCGAAAATGGTTAGGATTAGCGACATGAATGAAGAGCACTTAATTTTTTGCCTATAGTTAAAGATATGTGAAAAACGTTGTCTTAAGTTCAGGGTTTAAAAAAAATGGAATCGTGAGTGTTACAGCTATTCCGTCCCTGCATCTGCGAGTAATTTCTAACACTTTCTTGGATATTAATTTGAATGGTCTTATCTGATATACATTATATTAAAAAAATTGAAATATACCTGGTGGTTCAATAATTATGTGTAAAAATCTTGATTCCATAGCAGTTCTTTGGGAGCCAATATCTCCGAAGCGGATGCCTATACGAGAAAAGTTTATATGAACTTGTAGTATTCCTTTCACGTATTTTTTCCATATTCGGGAGATTTCTCCATTTTCTCTGACACCCTGTATAGATTATACACGATGCTCAAAAAGTTCCAGCTAACCTCAATATACAGTGTGTTCGAAATTGGTGATGACAGTATCGCAATATCAAAAATTATTAGAGATAGAAACGCCGCTAAACAAGAAAATATTTAGGCAATTATATCAGTGGGTTATTGCTGGTTGTGAATCGGTTTTGGTTTGTTGCCTTTTTGAGATATTAAAAAAAAAGTAAAATCTTGCATTTTCTTAGATCGGTTATATTTTATTTCCTAATATTTTTTAAAATTTTTTTAAACAATAATTTTTATTCACTTTTTATGTAGAATACGTCCATTTGGTCAAATTTTAGTTGCAACGTTTCGGTTTTCTGAAAACGTCATCAACTTAGATTTTTCTTATGACAACTACTTTATTTTAATTTGCACGTTGTGACGTCAATATAATAAGTATTCCAAACCATTTTAAAATGTCACGATACAAATTTAAATAAAGCATTTGTTTTCTAGGTCACCTCGTTTTTTTTATATCAGTTTATTTATAATTCAATCTTAAATATTTAAATATCGGCTAGTCCGAACATTAACTCATTATACATTTTTGACAATTAGGAAGAAAAGAACTTTTATTAGAGATTATACAGAATTTTCCATTTAAAAAAATAAAATTTCTTTTTTCTCTCAAGTTTACGATGCGTCATTGTTTTTGTAAACAAACCTAAAAGATAATGTGCAAGAAACAATAAAACTTTCCTATTTAAAGTTTTTTTCCATCTCTTATAATAAAGTCTCTAGGTGGTAAATATAAAACACCCCTGTACAGGGTGAGTCAACGATTGGATGAAGTAGGTTTGTGCCTTTTCGGTGAAATTAACAAAGAAACCATATTTATTGTTTGATACAGTTTATTTTTATGCAGATTTTAAAAATATTTAGGACTCTACAGGGTGAGCCAAAAAAGTAGGACAGCATAAAGTTGTATTTTTTTTTAAATAGAACACCCTATATACGAATCGTATTTTCGATATAGCTTATAATTTTAAATCTTTTTTATTAAGGGTTTACTATAACAAAACTTTATAGTTTCTGAGATAATTAAGTTTAAAGAAAAAAGTCACATTTTCAAGCATCAATTCAATCCTAAATAACGTTTTCAATTTTGTGACAAATATATTCAAATTTGGAATTTAGCAAGGCCAAGGACAAGTTAACATAATTTTTACCTAATATTTGCAATAAAAGCTACAGGGTGTTGAACACATCGGCTCAAATTTGAACAAGTTTAAATGAATAAATATCTTTTTTTTTAAATGTGTGTATATTTTCATGTTATTTAATAGAGTAATAAAAACCCTAAAAGTTTTGTTCATATCCTATACCTATTTATAATAGTTTTTGAGATATTTCAGTTTATCTTATTTTCCATACTTTTTTACAGAAATAGTCTTCATTATCACAGTAGCCATGGCAAAAACAATGTAAAAGAACATTTTTCTGTGTGTCAAATTTATAACCGAAATCGCTTCTTTTGGTTTTTATGTAGTGTAGTTTGGTTTTTTTTTGCATTCATCTTATATTGTAAAATGAATTTTCCAAAGAATGAGTTAATAGATATGATTTATATAATAGGAGAGGCTCAAAAAAATTGCCTTCTTGCTCAAAGAAATTACAAAGTGAAGTATCCTGATCGACGCCAGCCTAATACCCATACTTCTCAAAACTTAATGCAAAAATTTGATTCTTCTGGTACTGTTGACTATCCAAAACGTAAAGTGGTCAACAAACCAGTAACTAATGAAGAAAATGAACTACAAGTATTGTTAAATGTTCAGGAAAATCCCTATATTGGTAGCCGTCAGTTAGCAGCATAATGTGAAACATCACAATCCACCGCTAATCGTACTACCAAGAAATATAGGTATCATCCATATCACATGGAATTACACCAAGAATTGCATGGACAGGATTTTGAAAGTCGTATAAACTTTTGTCGTACAATAAATGCGGAGATTCAATTAAATCCAAATTTATTATGCAAGGTAATGTTTAGTGATGAAGCTACTTTTAGAAGTAAAGGTGCCGTAAATAGACGCAACATGCATTATTATGCCACAGAAAACACATTTTGGATTAGAGAGGTGCAACATCAAAACCACTGGTCATTAAATGTTTGGTGTGGTATTCATCATAATCGAATTATTGGACCCCACTTTTTTAATGAACCACTAAATGGCCATAGTTACCTGAACTTTCTACAAGAAGAACTGCCCCAACTGCTTCAAGGTCTCGATAGGGATGAGCTCGACAGTATGTGGTTTCAGCACGATGGTGCGCCTCCGCATTACCATCGTGAAGTTCGTGCGTTTTTGGACCAACGACATCCGCAAAAATGGATTGGACGTGGGGGGTTTCATTGAGTGGTCACCAAGGTCTTGCGACATCACCCCATTAGATTTCTTCCTATGGGGTTATATTAAAAATAAGGTGTATGTTAATCCACCAACAACAGTGGAAGATATGCGAAACAGGATTAGGGATACCTGTAGAACAATAACGCCACTAATTTTGTCCAGGGTCCGAGAAAATCTGCAAAAAAGACTAAATTTGTGCATTGCACAAGAGGGTCGTTTATTCGAACACTTATTAAAAAGAAATAATTAATCTCAGTATTTAATAGGTAATTTTTTTGTTTCAATTTAGTATAAAAGTAAATATGTATTTGCCTTGTCGTTATTGTTGTGTTAATTTTTGCACACTATGTTTAATTAAACTATTGCCGTTTTAATATAACGAAAGTGTATTTCATCATATTTAACCACATTCTGTTTGTTTCTGTAGTTTCTTTTTATTATTTTACATGGCTACTATGATAATGAAGACTATTTCTGTAAAAAAGTATGGAAAATAAGAAAAACTGAAATATCTCAAAAACTATTATAAATAGGTATAGGATATGAACAAAACTTTTAGGGTTTTTATTACTCTATTAAATAACATGAAAATATACAGGGTGTACCATTTAAAAAAAAAGATATTTATTCATTTAAACTTGTTCAAATTTGAGCCGATGTGTTCAACACCCTGTAGCTTTTATTGCAAATATTAGGTAAAAATTATGTTAACTTGTCCTTGGCCTTGCTGAATTCCAAATTTGAATATATTTGTAACAAAATTGAAAACGTTATTTAGGATTGAATTGATGCTTGAAAATGTGACTTTTTTTCTTTAAACTTAATTATCTCAGAAACTATAAAGTTTTGTTATAGTAAACCCTTAATAAAAAAGATTCAAAATTATAAGCTAAATCGAAAATACGATTCGTATATAGGGTGTTCTATTTAAAAAAATACAACTTTATGCTGTCCTAGTTTTTTGGCTCACCTTGTAGAGTCCTAAATATTTTTAAAATCTGCATAAAAATAAACTGTATTAAACAATAAATATAGTTTCTTTGTTAATTTCACCGAAAAAGCACAAACCTACTTCATCCAATCGTTGACTCACCCTGTACATGGATTACTCCGGACCGGCGGAACCGATTTGAATAAAATTTTTTGCGCTAGGTCCAGGAAGTTGCTGGGGTAGTCCCAATCAACGCCTCAAATAAACATATTATGAAAAAATGGTTCTTTTGAGGGTAGTGAAATATAAGAAAATAATTGTCGTACTTACATTAAAGATACTGTTGAAACAAATTTTAGGGCATATTACAAAATTGTGTCTGTTTTCTATCTCAAATTGAAATGTATTGTTAAAAAACCCGATATTATTATCAGTAATCAAAGAAAGTAAACTGGTTACCATAGATTTCGTGAATGCCGAATTGCTTTTAGGTTAGAATTATCGCTAAACCTTTTATAGGTTACCGAAAGCTTTAGCTGTCGCGAGACCGAGTTAATCTACTGGAAACTTTATTTGTACTGTAGTTCTATTCTATAACAACTACTTCTCCAGGTTCATGTAAAAATGTAATTTATAATTTTAGCTTCGCAAAAGTGGCCCAAAGAAAGTAGTCCTACAAAAGGTTCAGGCAATAAATACTGGAAAATATTCTTGCGAGGTTTCTGTCGCTGCTCCCGGTTCTCAGGCAAAAATATCTTCTGGTTTTATGTATGTTCTAGGTAAGTTTTTAATAACAATATATTTTTTAAGTAAAAATTTTAATACTGAAGAACTAGGCACTTGATCTAGACATAATAAATTATGGAAATATTTTTTTCTGGATCGGCATTAACAAGGAAGATCGAATAGTGTATAGAAAAGGTTAATTAAGTTCATGTGAGTTTATGGCTTCTATGTAATATGCATTAATTAAATTTCTGAAATTAAACCCAAATTAGCGCAAGTTCTGGATCTCGCAAAATAGATAAAATGCTTAGAAAAATACACAGCGAAAAAAAAAATTGATGTCAAATATTTTTTCAGCATAAATGACTCTAAAATAAATCTTTTGATGAATACAAAATAATAACGGATAATATTGTTTTAACGCTGTAACAAGAATGGTATGATAATTTTTCAGCTTCCCCTAGATATGGTCCTCGCAGCTTCATTTTAAATATTCCATCTTGAAACGTCATATTCTCCTTCTTACTATGCCTTATTCTCCGAAGATGTTGGCGATCACGTTTACAGCATTCACAATAGTCCAGTAGATGCCATATTTGTTCACTGGAGTCGAGTTCTCAATCTAGTTTTGTCATGATTTTTTTTTATTTATATGGTAATCCCTATATTAATATACATAATATGCATTAATCAATCTAACTTCTCTTTCGGTTTTTAAATTGTATGTTATAACTGTCCTGTAAATTAGTTATGAATGTTGAACTCTACCTGTTTTAAATTTTAGATGTACCTAGGGGCGATCCAGAAATAGAATTTTTCGCAGAAGTTGAAGGTGATGTTAGTATACTAAAAGTAAATTGCACAACTCCACCTTCGGTTTCACCAATGAATGTATCTTTGTACATAAATGGTCGAAGAGTAAGTATATTGGTTTCGCTGTTAAATTATAAAATTTGACAAATAAATCATTCTTATTTGTAAAAACAGTAATATTCGCAATTTAGTATTTCGGTGGTTTAATAGAGCTAAACATTGTGAGTTTTTTTTAAGAATATATTTATTACTAAAGATAAAGATGTTTTTTCCAGTATTTATGTCGCAGGGAAATTTTAAAAACCAAGATTTGATCAAATTCCTAAAGCAGATGAACAATTCAAGGTAGATATTAAAATGGAGTCAAACCATATCAAGCGGGCCCCGAAATTTTTTCCAAATCACCAATTTTGTAAATGAGTACTTGATTGGATGAAGAGCATGATATGTACGTTGCGGTATAAATAATTCGTCGATATTTCGTTTTTTGTTAACTTTATCATCAATCAAAATTTTGTGCACTATATTATGGTAAAATTATTCTCCAACAAACTATAGAGAATTCAATGGAATTCGGCGCACATATAGACAAATTTTTATACTATCTAATGGCATTAGTAGATAATAAATTCACGGACACGAATATTGCATATTTTATTTTTAAGTTCTTTTTATATTGATTTCTTTTCCTTTACAACGTTATGTATTTTTTATTGTTAAATATCTTGTGCTCAAGTGTTATATGCATATTAATCGAAATTAATTTACATTTTTAACCGACTTCTAAAAGAAGGAGGTTCTCAATTCGTCGACTATGTATTTTTTTTTTTTTTTATGTATGTACACCGATTTCTCCGGAACGGCTGCACCGATTTGAATGAAATTTTTTACGTTATGTAAAGGAAGTTGCTGCGGTGGTCCCACATTTTTTTAGATGAAATTGGTGCAGTAAAATCCAAGATGGCGCTTACAATATGGCGGCCAAAAAAATTAATTTTGTCCGATTCTCTCCAAAATTGGTATGGAGGAATTTTCAGGATTGTACCCAACGAATCTGAAATTATTTTTCAAAAATTCAAAATGGCGGATCCAATATGGCGGACAAAAATATTTAATTTAGTCCGATTTTCTCCAAAATTGGTATGGGGGAGTTTTCAAGGTGCCACATAACGAGTCTAATATTATTTTTAAAAAATTCAATATGGCGGATCCAATATGGCGGACGAAAAAATCAATTTTGTCCGATTTTCACCAAAATTGGTTCAGGGGAATTTATGGGGTCGTATATGACGAATCTAAAATATTTTTTAAAAAATTCAATATGGCGGATCCAATATGGCGGACGAAAAAATGAATTTTGTCCGATTTTCTCCAAAATTGGTACAGGGGAGTTTTCAGGGTCGCATATGACGAATCTAAAATAATTTTTAAAAAATTCAATTTGGCGAATCCAATATGGCCGACAAAAAAAATCTTTTTTGTTCGATTTTCTCCAAAATTGGTAAGGGGGAGTTTTCAGAGTCGCATATGACAAATCTAAAATAATTTTAAAAAAATGCAATATGGAAGATCCAATATGGCGGACGAAAAAATCAATTTTGTCCAATTTTCTCCAAAATTGGTATGGGGAAGTTTTCGGGGCCTCACATAAAAATCAGAAATTATTTTTAAAGAATTCAATATGGCGGATTCAATATGGCGAACAAAAAAAAATCAATTTTGTCCGATTTTAACCAAAATTGGTACGGGAGAGTTTTCGGGGTCACACTTGACGAATCTAAAATTATTTTTAAAAAAATTAATATGGCGTATCTAATATGGTGGATAAAAAATTAATTTATTTTCTTTAAATATCGATTTAAGATAATGGATTTTCTATGACAGACTAAATATTCGTTTGACCCAATTTGATTGGTATTTGCAAAACTCTAAGAATTAAAGAATTTTTAGTGGTTTACAACTTTGGATAAAATTTGAACTCTTTTGCTACTTTGGAATCATTGCGAAGTACACTAATTTTGATTAGTTCTTAGTTCAAATAATTTATGAATATCATAATGAATTCTAAAACTAAAAATAGAAAAATAAAATTTTTATAAAAAAATTGAACCGACTTCTAAAAGTGCGCTAAAAAGTAAAAAATAATCATAAATTTTTATATGAAATTGAACTTTTTGAAGTCGGCGCCAAATTATTTGTAAATGAAATAAATAACTACTAATATATACAAATTATGGTAAGAAAGCAATTACAAACAAAGTATTTTAAATATGTTTATGCCAATCACATTTTGTCAAGTATTACATAGTTTGGCGCCGACTTCAGAAAGTTCAATTTCATATAAAAATTTTTGATTATTTTTTACTTTTTAGCGCACTTTTAGAAGTCGGTTCAATTTTTTTATAAAAATTTTATTAAACCTTACAATAGATTTAAAGAGGAATAAATGAAATAGCCTGATTTTGTTTATAACAGTTAATTGGAAAGAACAAGAATAATGACAATATAACAATTTTTTAATACAACATCAAACAGTCGAGTACCTAGTATTTTTTCCTCTAGCTCTAGCGATAGCCTGCATCCTCCTAGACATGCTCCGCAGAAGGTCTTTGACGGTTTCTTGTGGGATCCGATTCCGTTCGCAGCAATTTCTCATTCTACAATTGAGTTAGGAGTTGGATTTCGTGCCCGTATACGTAGCTTCAAGATGTCCCATAAATGCTCTATGGGATTTGACTCATTGATGGCCAATTTAGAGTCATAATCCTAACAGCTTCAAGATACTGTACTACTGTTTTTGTGGCATGTGCACGGGCATTATCATGCATTAGCCCGAATTCATCGTACCCAATGAAGCCGGCATAAGGTAAAACATGCTCTTCAAGGATATTGTGTATGTACCAGTCAGCATTTATTCCTCAATTCTCTTAATTAATGCAATCCCATAGCATAATGGAACCGCCACCAAAGCTAAAGGTATATCCAGGATTACGTTTTGCACAATGTTCTTTAGACCTTCTGTATACTTTACAATTGTATCCTGGTTTCATTTGTGAAAATAATTTTTTCCCATTGGTCTTAATTCCAGTTAGCAAGAGCTCTTGCAAATTGTAATCGTACACTTTTGTGAAGTGGTAGAAGCCTAGGAACTCTGGCGGGACGTTTTGGATTTAAATCGACTTCTTTAAGTCTTCTTATTATTGTTTTTATACTTACATTAACTTGGCTTGTGATTAGTAGTTCATTTTTGAAGTGCGAAGCTATAAGTGTGCGATTTCGCAACTATTGAGTTCTCAAATATTGGTCATCTTTTGCCGTTGTACATATTTTTCGTACTGGAACCGGGCGTCTTTTGTATTCTCGTTTCCTGTATAGTACTTTGTGATAAATCAAACTTATGGGAACTTCTATCAGTAGACTTTTCCCTCACCTCCTGCTTTAACTTTACATCTTACAGCAAAAAGTGTTAAACCAAAAATATATAGAATTGTAGTAAAATTTTCAGTATAATATTTTTTTGATAGCTTATATGGGAATATTTTCCAAAAAATGTCTTTTTTTACATAATCTTATCAATTATGCCCCCTAGTGACTGACTTATGAACTTAAAAATTATTTCCAGAGATTTCTCTTAGTCACTTTCCTTAACGGAATATTTTTCCCAAAGTTACTGGACTACCATTCCCTGAGATATGGTACCTAGCCACCCTTAATCAAACACCCTGTATATTTTGCCTAAATATTTTGTATGATATTATTTATTTTCAACAGATTGACGAAACTTACCGGTTGGAAGATAATACATCCAGTGCTTCTGATGAGATTATGTCTGAGGTATAGTATGCTACAATTTTGTTAGATACCCATAGTAACATTTTAATTGATGTTATATTTATTTTACCAGTTTTTTTTATTTATTATAATTAACTAATCTCTGTATTATAAACTTAATGTTACTTATAACCCTCTAATATTTATCAATCTTAATGTTTAGTCTATAATAGCTTTCCCTTTCTCTCGATTTGAAACGATTATTATGTTGAAATTATCTTGACTAAACTAAGTACATTGGTCACCTTGTTCTTTGTGGTGAGACAAACTCTAATTTCAGATTTCTTAGGTTAAAAACCAAATATACGAGAGTTGAAGGATTACTTTATAGCAGTGTAGTTAAGCAATACTTCTTTGTTTTTGTTCACAGATAAACATGTGAAAGATGCTCACTCCTAATTATTTATTCGGAGTAGTTTAAACATGCAACTTTTTCTTTTTGTCGACTAAGTTAGAGTTTAGGGCTAGTTCAAGTCACCCGTTATATTAATTGGAACTCTGTATTTTCTATTTTTCAAGCTTAATAATAAAATAGTTAAAACTTTTGATACGTAAATGATATTACAATGCTCTCCATCCATCCTGACAACGTTCCTCGTGAAGGGAAGCACGTCTAAAATACAGGGTGAGTCAACGATTGGATGAAGTAGGTTTGTGCCTTTTCGGTGAAATTAACAAAGAAACTATATTTATTGTTTGATACAGTTTATTTTTACGCAGAGTTTAAAAATATTTAGGACTCTACAGGGTGAGCCAAAAAACTAGGACAGCATAAAGTTGTATTTTTTTAAACAGAACACCCTATATACGAATCGTATTTTCGATTTAGCTTATAATTTTAAATCTTTTTTATTAAGGATTTACTATAACAAAACTTTATAATTTCTGAGATAATTAAGTTTAAAGAAAAAAAGTCACATTTTCAAGCATCAATTCAATCCTAAATAACGTTTTCAATTTTGTGACAAATATATTCAAATATGGAATTTAGCAAGGCCAAGGACAAGTTAACATAATTTTTACCTAATATTTGCAATAAAAGCTACAGGGTGTTGAACACATCGGCTCAAATTTGAATAGAGTAATAAAAACCCTAAAAGTTTTGTTCAATATATCCTATACCTATTTATAATAGTTTTTGAGATAATTCAGTTTTTTTTATTTTCTATACTTTTTTACAGAAATAGTCTTCATTATCATAGTAGCCATGGCAAAAACAATGTAAAAGAACATTTTTCTGTGGGTCAAATTTATAACCGCAATCGCTTCTTTTGGTTTTTATGTAGTGTAGTTTGGTTTTTTTTGCATTCATCTTATATTGTAAAATGAATTTTCCAAAGAATGAGTTAATAGATATGATTTATACAATAGGAGAGGCTCAAAAAAATTGCCTTCTTGCTCAAAGAATTTACAAAATGAAGTATCCTGATCGACGCCAGCCTAATACCCATACTTTTCAAAACTTAATGCAAAGATTTGATTCTTCTGGTACTGTTGATTATCCAAAAAGGAAAGTGGTCAACAAACCAGTAACTAATGAAGAAAAAGAACTACAAGTATTGTTAAATGTTCAGGAAAATCCTTATATTGGTAGCCGTCAATCCACCGCTAATCGTACTACCAAGAAATATAGGTATCATCCATATCACATGGAATTACACCAAGAATTGCATGGACAGGATTTTGAAAGTCGTGTAAACTTTTGTCGTACAATAAATGCGGAGATTCAATTAAATCCAAATTTATTATGCAAGGTAATGTTTAGTGATGAAGCTACTTTTAGAAGTAACGGTGCCGTAAATAGATGCAACATGCATTATTATGCCACAGAAAACTCATTTTGGATTAGAGAGGTGCAACATCAAAACCACTGGTCATTAAATGTTTGGAGTGGTATTCATCATAATCGAATTATTGGACCCCACTTTTTTAATGAACCACTAAATGGCCATAGTTACCTGAACTTTCTACAAGAAGAACTACCCCAACTGCTTCAAGGTCTCGATAGGGATGAGCTCGACAGTATGTGGTTCTAGCACGATGGTGCCCTCCGCATTACCATCGTGAAGTTCGTGCGTTTTTGTACCAACGATATCCGCAAAAATGGATTGGACTTGGGGGTTCCATTGAGTGGCCACCAAGGTCTTGCGACATCACCCCATTAGATTTCTTCCTATGGGGTTACATTAAAAATAAGGTGTATGTTAATCCACCAACAACAGTGGAAGATATGCGAACCAGGATTAGGGATACCTGTAGAACAATAACGCCACTAATTTTGTCCAGGGTCCGAGAAAATCTGCAAAAAAGACTAAATTTGTACATTGTACAAGAGGGTCGTTTATTCGAACACTTATTAAAAAGAAATAATTAATCTCAGTATTTAATAGGTAATTTTTTTGTTTCAATTTAGTATAAAAGTAAACATGTATTTGCCTTGTCGTTATTGTTGTGTTAATTTTTTCACATTATGTCTAATTAAACTATTGCCGTTGTAATATAACGAATAATGTATTTCATCATATTTAACCACATTCTGTTTGTTTCTGTAGTTTCTCTTTATTATTTTACATGGCTACTATGATAATGAAGACTATTTCTGTAAAAAAGGATGGAAAATAAGAAAAACTGAAATATCTCAAAAACTATTATAAATAGGTATAGAATATATTGAACAAAACTTTTAGGGTTTTTATTACTCTATTAAATAACATGAAAATATACAGGGTGTACCATTTAAAAAATATATATTTATTCATTTAAACTTGTTCAAATTTGAGCCGATGTGTTCAACACCCTGTAGCTTTTATTGCAAATATTAGGTAAAAATTATATTAACTTGTCCTTGGCCTTGCTAAATTCCAAATTTGAATATATTTGTCACAAAATTGAAAACGTTATTTAGGATTGAATTGATGCTTGAAAATGTGACTTTTTTTTTTTAAACTTAATTATCTCAGAAACTATAAAGTTTTGTTATAGTAAACCCTTAATAAAAAAGATTTAAAATTATAAGCTAAATCGAAAATACGATTCGTATATAGGGTGTTCTATTTAAAAAAATACAACTTTATGCTGTCCTAGTTTTTTGGCTCACCCTGTAGGGTCCTAAACATTTTTAAAATCTGCGTAAAAATAAACTGTATCAAACAATAAATATAGTTTCTTTGTTAATTTCACCGAAAAGGCACAAACCTACTTCATCCAATCGTTTACTCACCCTGTACAACTGACATGACTGGCTTTAAGATTTCTGATATTCTGCACAAATATAATTAATGAATGACTAATGGTTTTGAGTCACCATCATAGATATCTCACTCATCGCCTAGTCCCAATATGTTGGTATGATGATAGATAGATAGCTCTTGGGACTTAGTGTAGGAGTCAGTGTGGCCCTTAAGCTAAAAAGTTTGGATATCCCTGTTTTATAGTATAGATGTATTTTGCTTAAATATTTTGTTTGATATTATTTATTTTCAACAGGTTCGTGAAAAAAGTTCTACCAGATTTTCGCCTTATGAGCTGACGGATTCTTTGACCGCCAAACCCACAATCTCACATATTGAGACAAACGTTGATGACTTTGTATCTAGTGTAAAGTATATTACAATTTTGTTAGATAATCATCATAACATTTTGATCGATTTTATATTTATTTTACCATTTCCTTTATTTATCAACTAATCTCTGTTAACGTTAATGTTACTAAGAACCCTCCTATATTTAGTAATATTAATCTTTATTTAATGTATAAAAGCGCTCTCCATCTTTCGACTTGAAACGTGTATTATGTTGACATTACCCTAGTTAAACTAAGTACAATGGTCACTCTGATAATAGTGGTGACACAAATTCTTGTTTCATACTTCTTATGATAAAAGACAAAATACGAGAGTCAAAGGATATCTTTATAGCTGTGTAAATAACCAAGTGAAAGATGCTCACTCCTAACATTCTATTTATTCGGAGCAGTTTATATATGTTACTTTTTCTTTTCCTTAGAGTTTAGACCTAGTTCACGTCACTCGTAATTTCACTGTCAGGCAATATGTTATACAATGACACATTCAGTGTATTTTTCTTAGATCTTCAATCTAAATCTTGAAAGCCTAATTAAATTAGCCAATCTAGTGCTATAAGAGTAAAAATGGGAATTTTGGAGGAATTTCCCTGTTTTTATGAATCTCCAATAGTTGGTAGAAGATAAATAAACTAGGCAACGTTGGTACCCACAATTTCAAAAAGTGGGACCACCAGTAGTTCCTATAGCCGATACCAAAGACAAGTCGAATAACCTTCTTCTGTATTCTAAAACCGTACGAAATATAAGAATGCAACAAGGAATAATAAACAGAGTGAACGGTGTGATAGTGAAAAGACCCACGAAGTTGCCTGAAAGCAAAAATAGAGGATGCCAACTTCCTCAATAATCTGATAGGAGAATTCCTGTTCAAACCATCGTCCAAACTGACACCCAACAATGTTACCGAAGAACCATTAACCACTCCACGTCTATTGAAGAAAAACAAATTCTGTGTTCGATTTAGGAGAATTATTAACAAACCAACATCTTGCACACATTCTGGGTCTCTACTTTTACAAATTAGTGCCGTGTCGTTAGCATAATAGATACACAGACTCGGTAGCAAATGCTTAAAGAGATCGTTGATGTATATATAATAAAAAAAGAGGTCTTAATATCGAAACCTGTGGCACTCCACACTGTACCGCTATATACTCAGAAAGCTCTCCACCATATGCAACTGCCTGCTTTCTATTTGGTAGGAAAGACGAAAACAAATTGAGAGGAACATCTCTTACACCGTATCTATGAAGCTTTACAATCAAAAGATTATGGGAAACACAATCAGAGGAACGACTGAGGTCACACAGTGAGAGCTCCAGGCTTTCTCCACTCTGTAGTCCCTCAACCGAGTCCCTCATAACTGCAGCAACAACCTGAATAGTAATTCTGGCGAAAACCAAACTGTGAAGGGTGCAAAAAATTGTGATGTTCAAAATAACGACTCAAGCTATTTTTCAGTATTAATTCAAACAGTTTTGCCAATAATAGAATCAAAGATATGGGTCTGTAATTTTCCATGGAATCGACATTCTATTTTTTAAAGAAATGAATAGTCCATACTATTTTTAGACAATCCGGAAAATTACTTTGAGCCAGAATATAATTAAATAAATGCTTCAAAGGTTTGACCAAATAGACACTAACCTCTTTCAGAATAGCGCAACTCATATGAAATCTGCCAAAAAAGTTCGACCTCTTGAGAGCATGTATAGCACGCATCACACTCCGCAACGGGTAAAAGGGTAAAATATTGTACTGAATTGAGATTAACAAAACCATAGCATTCTGTATTTCTGTGTCAAAATGTAGATCCTTTATAGTATCGGATACTATTTTACCGAAGAACTCACCAAAGTTCCCAAGTTCCCAGCGCTGAGCAATGCACTAGAAGTATTATGTGCTGATCGATATCTTTCATAGTTAATAACTCGCCAGACATCCCTTGTTTGGTTTTGGGAATCTTCCAGAAAACCCTCAAATGCATCCTTCTTTGTAGAAGCAACCTTC
This sequence comes from Diaprepes abbreviatus, assembly GCA_034092305.1. NCBI lineage: Eukaryota > Metazoa > Arthropoda > Insecta > Coleoptera > Curculionidae > Diaprepes > Diaprepes abbreviatus. The sequence continues at coordinate 705,422 of JASJET010000338.1, read as the reverse complement.
TGTCTGAATTTTTTATTCAAATTCCGGAATTCCATACTCCCATTACTCAAAAACTTCGCCACAGAGAATTCATCCCTCATTTTTATTAATATCTGATTAAACCAGCGAACGGGAGGCCTATCGGTGAAAACATCTCTCGTAGGAAGATGCTTGAAAATCAGCTGCTGACAAACCAAAATCAAATACCATGAGAGCCATTCAGAATCGACATTTTGATAGAAAATGTTTCAGTCAATCACACTCAGGTCGGTCATAATAAAATCAATTTCTTTGTTATTATAGGCCTCATCATAACGAGTTCGGGATCACCGATCCTCATCTCCATATTCAGCTCAATGAACTGATCACATTGGTCGGAGAGACATTGATCCAGCACTCCAAAACTGTAGAGCTCGTCAGAAATATTAATCAAAATGTTTTCAATACAAGTTGAGGAAATAGTGGTCACGCATTTTGGCAAAAATACCATAGGAAATAATAATACAAGTTAGCTCTGACAAAATGGTGGATTCTGTTCCAAAGTCAATATTAAAATCATCCATTATAATGATATTATTATACGACTGTCATAATTTAACACTGGCCTCGAAAGCATCTAAAAATACGTTACTGTTATCCAGATCTGATCTGTATATTGTCAAAATAACCAATTTCAGATGAGGGACCTCAACGGCACAGAACTCAGCATTGATCTCACTACAGAAATCATTAACGTTCACCATTTTGCTTTCCCCATAGCACGAAAGCTTACATATGTGACATAAAAGCTTTCAGTAAGCTTATGAATAAATTTTTTAAAGGATCCCACGTAATTTTTCATGAAAGATGCAGAGAGACATAAAAAAATGTTACATGGAAGATTAACGTGAAACTAACCGTGAAAATTGCGCAAAACAAATGTCTGGAAAATAACTTGCAGTCTTCCAAGAGAGGACATTGTAATTTACCAAGTAGACAAAGTGGGTACCATAGCTTAACTTTTCAGTAAGATTTCAAGAACAGAGTTGTTATTTCATATTGATATTTTCAAGAAAGCTTTCTGTAATCATCCTGCAACCCTCTTAGAACATATACGGATAATTTGTTACAACCTTGAAAGTCTGATGCAAACTTTATGAAACCTAAGAGAAATTTTCATATTATCGGTAAATTTCGTGAAACATTCTTGCAATTTTCTGAAAAATAACATGCAATCTTCTTAGAATCTGCTTTAAATATGTTTAAAATACACATAAAATACATGTACGATTTAATCATAAAATTTTTTGTTGTCAAGAGTCGCGTTAGCGACTCGCGCCAAGTTTAAATTAAATGTGCAATTTATTAAATACAATAATCATAAGAAAACTCCTCCGCTTTGCTCCAAAATAGCAGCTAGAGAATTAGTAACATTTATATTTATATTCGTGATTATTTTCAGACTGCATTTTGAATAAATTCACATAAAATTAATGTAATATTTGTGTATTAACTCACTGTAATGAAGTTGCATAAATTCTATTAAAAGGAAAATGGTTCTAATTATATTAATACTATAATTGGAAATATTAAATACTATTGTTGCTCAACTCGATAACCAACTATTATATTTTCAATTTTTGCATAAATTTCATAAAAAAAGGTCGCGCCAAATTTTTTTGTAATACGGATTTGAGTAGAATGAAATGGCAGTAATGGACGAAAAAAAATGTAATTCAAATAAATCCAATTTAAAATTATGTTGTATATACGTCATATATAAAATTGCAAATAAAAATAAAGTTCAACGTTTCATTACTGTCACTTACATGTCAAATGAAATTAAAATTAAATGTATTATATTCTCCATAGTAGTTATCGAATACTGTTAAAATATTTTTCATTTATGTATAAGAGAAAATAATTTTAGAATACATAAAAAAAATGGAAGAATTTTGTAAACTTGGCATAATATGATTTGAGAGATTTTTGTGAAGTTTCAATGAACAGACGTTTGGAAATTAAAAAACATAGCCTACAAGGTCTCAGTTGTTCTCAGTTGTGTGCGGTATAAAGTCATGGTAGCTCCACGTTTATTTGAACTATTTTTGGCCGGATAATAGTATATTATATTAGTTAGAAATATTATTATTTTGTAGTATGTATTTTACCTAAGAGATGGAAACTTTGAAATCAGTATACGGGATTCCCCTGACGTGCGGCGAATAGCATTAGCAGATTGTCTCGAATCATATGTCAACAACTGGCACTGTCTTGTCAAAGTATGTAGCGAGCACAGTTCTGTATTAGATTTAACAATCGTGAGGAATGTCCAAGATGTTGAGTTTAAAGAAAATGTTGAGAACTATCTCAAAAAACTGAAGAAAGTATCAAAAGCTCTTGATCTCATTCAGAAAGATATGTGCGTCCTAAGCGATTGTACACATATATGGAAAGATCTCCTCTCATCGAACTGGTTGCCAGAAGAAGCCGATAAACTTAAAGCAAGATTTAAAGCCGCAATGACACCTGCACATTTTCCTGCTTATATATTAGACCCTAACTATAAAGGTGAAGGACTATCAGAAGAGGAGGACACAATGAGCATGGAGTTCATAGATTCAAGCTGTCCGCAAGCAATGAAAAATGTCCTGACGTACCGTGCGAGAAGTTTTCCATTTCTGGAATACATGTTTAAGGAAGACCTTTTAAAGAAAACGCACGTTTCAGTGTGGTGAATATCACTTGGGACCAAACTGGATCCAGGGATACTCGACATCACAAGTCAGTTATTTACTGCCACTGCGTCTTCTGCAGGAATCGAAAGATTATTTTCCACTTTCGGATTGATACATTCCAAATTACGCAACAGGCTCGGGACAGAGAAAGCGGCTAAATTGGTTGCAGTTATGAGGGCGCCGAATCCACATAGCTCGCTTGAGAACGTGGACGTGAAGGATTGAGGAGTTGAAGAAGAGAGAAAGAGAAAGAAAAAAAAGTAAATGCAGTGACATTATAACCGTTAATCGAAATAATTAAACATTTTTAATTACTTACACTTTTTTCTTTTCAAACCTATGTATTTATTTATAATATTTGTTTAAAATTAAGTTTAAAACAGGTTTAAAACATATTTAAAACAAGATAAATAAAACAGGAATTAGGCATTAATAAAAAACATTTTTTTTTTGTTTTTATAATAAAACACAATGTTTTGTTCTTTTTTAAAAAAAAACGTGTTTTTTCCCAACCATGCATCTCAGGTTCTTTAAGCATCGATATGGAAGGTTTTGGGGCCGATATTATCAATCTAAAATTAATTTGAAATTTAAGATAGTGAATTTACTATGACAGACTAAATATTTGTTTGACACAATTTTACTGATATTTGGAAAACTCTAAGAACCAAAGAATTTTTAGTGGTTCATTTTAGGGTGATTTACAACTTTGGATAAGATGGGTACATTCTGCCACCTTGGAGTCATTGCGAGGTACTTTAATCACGATTAGTACTTAGTTAAAATAATTTATGGATATCATAATGAATTCTAAAACTAAAAACAGAAAAATAAAATTTTTATAAAAAAATTGGACCGACTTCTAAAAGTGCGCTAAAAAGTGAAAAATAGCTATACATTTTTATATGAAATTGAACTTTTTGAAGTTGGCGCCAAATTATTTGTAAATTAAATAACTATTAATATATACAAATTATGGTCAGAAAGCAATTACAAACAAAGTATTGTTAATCTGTTTATGCGAATCCTATTTTGTTAGGAATTAGTTTGGCGCCAACTTCAAAAATTTCAATTCTAAATAGAAGATTATAGTTATTTTTCACTTTTTAGTGCACTTCTAGAAGTCGGTTCAATTTTTTTATAAAAATTTTATTTATTAATTCTTTATTGTAGGTTCAGCTATCGTTTTTGTTTTAATAATGTTTGTCTGTAAATGTTTTACTATTATGTTTTAGTTTTCCTTATGAACTGTTATTCAATATGGAAAACACATTTTAATAACCCAATTTCACTCTTTGATTTACTGTTTGTAATGACTACACAGGGGATTCGCCAATTTATTTCGGTTTTTAGAAGAGCTTTTCAAAAAGAAAAAGGTTGGAAACCGCTGATTTAGACCATGTTTAATGAATTAGAGAGGAAGTGTTTTCAATAAAATTCAAATCTTTTTTCAGAGAGAAGTTATAAAGATTCAATGCATAGCAACATTTTACAACTGTTATCGTGGTGAAGCCGTGAGAAATACAGGAGTAAATAGTTGGAGCTTTTATAAGCCAAAAAAAGTAATATTCCTATGGTCAGAGTAGTCATACCAGATGTCAAGTAAGTAAATCTAGTTATATTTTATAAATTTTTTTGGAACATTGAGTATCCGTCGTTTTACAGTTTTACATCCCACGCAAAATTTCAGTCACATTACCCATCTCATAATCGGGATAATCCATATAAAAAAACAAAATTTAATATTGGCTACATCGTCAGTTCACTCGTTAGAGTAATATGATTTGATAATAAAATAAATAGGGTCATTCTCCGGGAGATTTATCGATCGATTGTGGGAAAATTATAATTAGAAAAAATCTGAAAATTTGACAGTGTACTAACGTGCATGGGAGACAGCCGGCTAAAATATTTTCCAGATGGCGGCACTTTCAATTATACCGGAAGTAGATGTCAACTTGCTTATTTTAAATGAAAGATCCTATATATTATTGCATTTTTGATTTCTACATAAAATTCTAGACATATTTCATGTATAATGTCCTATACCTAAGTCTTACCGTTTTGGAGTGATTTAAATTTTTATGTCAAAAATGACGTTTGCGGACCAAAACTTAGCTAAAAATTTTTCCTATAAGAAAGCCTTTATTATTTAATTTAGGTTGGTTTTCTTGTAGACGAAGATCGACCTAGTAGCCTTTTTATGGTATTTTGAAAATTATTAGTACATAGTGGTCATAAAAGAAAACAAAAAATTATATTTAAAGAACCGTCAAAAGTCAAATTTGTAGTTTTCAAAATATTGGCAATTCAACATTTTTCTATTGTAAAAATGCTATACGGCTTTTAAGTTTTGTTATTAGTTGGCCGTGACGGGGAGGCGTGGCGAAAATAAAACAATCGAACCCTACAGAATTGTCACTATTTCTTGCCATTTGACGTTCATTAATAATAATCATGCCGGGACGATTTAATTACACGCATGAAGATTATTTAAAATTATTTATTATTTATCAGCCAAAATACTAGACAACTAATGCAGAAAAGAAGAAGAATGAGAAGCGAAACGGACACTAAAGCTGACGAACAACAAAAAATAAATAAAGAAATATCCAAAGCTGTTAGACAAGACACTCGAAAATATAATCAAGATCAGATCGAACGTACCATTGAGAACAATAAAAGTATAAAAGTATTGAGAAGAAAACTAAGAACGGGAACAAGACAAATAATCAAAGTGAAAGATAAGAATGGCCAGTTTTCAACAGACAGAGAGGAAATCCTTAAAGTAGTTGAAAATTTTTACAAATTACTATACAGAAGATAAAACAAAGAAAATAGCAAAGATTAATTACCAGAAATATTGACAAGGAAAAAGGGCATTGTCAATCAAGAATCAGAACAAATCACAATAGACGAAATGAAACTAGCCCTAAGAAAAACTAGAAATAACAAATCTACAGGCGAAAAAGGTTGTAGTTACTGATGCAATCAAAATCGGAGGTGCTTGTCTACTTAATAAAATAAATGATCTTTTTAATATATGTCTTTTGGACAGTACAATACCCTACAAGTGGCGCAATGCAGAGGTAATTTTGATTTACAAAAAAGGAAATCCCCTTGACTTGGAAAACTATAGACCAATAATCCTTCTTAGTCACTTATATAAACTCCTAACAAGAATAGTAACGAATCGACTTGACAAAAAACTTGATTTCTACCAACAAATAGAGCAACCGGGGAACACATGATCATCTATCACCCATCAAAACTGCAATAGAAAAAACTATCGAATACAATCGACCACTCTTTCTGGCTTTTATAGATTTCCATAAAGCCTTTGATACGGTAAAGCTTGACAAAATTATGGAAGCATCACAAGCATACCGCATTTACTATCGATAAACAAAGTTAATTTACAATATATACAGGAATGCAACTATGTCGGTGAAACTACACAGAAACACGGATCATATCCCAATTGACAGAGTAGTTCGACAGGGTGATACCTTATCGCCTAAACTATTTACTGCAGTACTAGAATATGCCTGTAAAAAATTTAACTGGGAAAAAAGAGGCCTGAATGTAGACGGCCAAAGATGAACAAATTTGAGGTTCGCGGACGACATAGTTTTGTTTTCCGATAATCTTAAGGAGATATGTACAATGTTACATAAACTACAGCTAGTGTGCGCCAATGTGAGTTTTAAAATAAATATATCAAATACAAAATTTATGACCAATCTGGTACCTAGTGGAAATATCGATATTGGAGACAACGAAGTGGAGCTGGTGGAAAAATACATATACTTTGGATACGAAATAAAGATCATAAGAGACAATCAAACGTGAGAGCTACGGAGAAGAGTAAATTTCGCATGAGCAGTCTATAGAAAACTTAAAGACATCTTTAAAAGCGAAGTACAAATTTCTTTAAAACGTAAAACATTTGACCAATGTGAGTTACCGGTTGTGATCTACGAAACCGAAACTTTGACATTGATAACTGCAACTTTTAAAATGCTGCAAATAGCTCAGAGAAAGATGGAAAGATCAATGCTAGGTATATCGCTGCATGACCGAGTTAGAAATGAAGACCTGAGACGAAAGAGAGGAGTTACCGACGTAATTTTCCGAATTGTCACACTCAAATGGAACTGGACCGGACATGTCGCCTGAATCAGTGATGGAAGATGGACGAAGAGATTACTCGAGCGGAGGCCGAGATTAAAGAAAAGAAGTAGAGGAAGACCCCCTACTGTTGGACTGATGATCTCAAGAGAATTGCAACAAATTGGATACAAATCGCTCAAGATAGAGCACAATGAAAAAGATTGAGGGAGGCATATGGCCAGCAGTGGATGCAAAGGGTTGGATGAAGAAGAAGAAGAAGATTATTTATGGAGGATGTGATGTTATTTCAAGAACATGCGATACATTCTCGATCCGATATCCGAAAAAACAGAAACCAATATTATTAACTGTTAAAAAGGTTATAAAAAACTTCTAGAACTTTGAATCTATAAAAGCTAAAAGAAATAGAAATAAACCAGATGTTAATAAAATAAAATTACAAAAATTATTTGAGTAAATGTTCAAATTGATGCCCTTGAACTTCCAAATATTTTTTGCCCCTAAGCGGAAACTTTTCATGGGTGGCTCTTCTTATTGACTGAGGATCAAGTTCTTCAAATGCTATTCTGATGCGCTGCATGCAATCTTTCATAGTGGTTAATGCGGTGTTGTATACTTTACTTTTGATTGTTCCCCAAATAAAAAAAAATCAAGTACTGTTAGGTTGAGGGAGCGAGGTGGTCAAAGATGTGGCCCACTCTTGGCTATCCATTGATCATAAAACAAGTTTTGCAGATGATTGTTAACTAAATGAATATTATGATGAGGCGCCCCATCACGTCGATAAAATAGATTTCTATGATCAGCCACAGGCAAGTTATCTAAATAGTTCACTTCCAAATTCAAGATGTCGAAGTAGCGCTCATTTATAAGTTAAAAAACGTATTTTGTATCTAAAAGTCTTCAAAAATGGCTAACGTATCATTCTGATTATCTTAGTAGAATTGTAGGGCAACGACGCCGTCATTTCTTATAGCACAATATACGTTAAACTGCCAAGACTCTAGAAAATTTAATTCTCGAAATATATGTACGTTTGAGTCGCTGTAATAGTAGAAATTGCGTCGATTAAACAATCCATTTCTTGTGAATTTGGCTTCGTCCGACCAAATAATATTATCCAAAAAAACAGCATTTTCTTGATATAATATGATAAAATTATAAAAATTGGTGTTTTCTGTTTAAAAAAATTCACATTTTACGATTTTTTAAACATAATTTTTATTCTTCTTTTTGATCACTCTTTACTAATAATTTTTAAAATATCACAAAAAGGTTACTAAAGTCGATCTTCATCTACAAGAAAACTAACAGAAATTAAATAATAAAGACTTTCTTATAGGAAAAATTTATAGTTAAGTTTTGGCCCGCACACGTCATTTTTGACATAAAAATTTAAATATGTCCAAAACGGTAAAATCTAAATATAGAACATTATAAATGAAATATGTCTATAATTTTATGTAGAAATTAAAAATGTAATAATATATAGGGTGTTCCATTTAAAAAAAGCAAGTTTACACCTACTTCCGGTATAACCAGAAGTATTGCCATGTTGAAAATATTTTAGCCGGCTGTCCCCCATGCATGTTATTACACTGTCAAATTTTCTTTCTTTCCAATTATAGTTTTCCTACAATCGACCGATAAAGTTCCCGGAAAATCACCCTGTATACCTATAAAACTTTTTTATATATTTTTCTAAAAAGTAGATATATTATTTTTATAAGAAATGATATACTACAAAATGCAAATAATTAGCATGAAAAATTACTTTATAAATACTTTATTTATTTACATTTGAGTTCAACTCTAAGGTTATTTCCGTGTAGCTCTCTTTCGTCATAGTAATATGTGAAAATCTTACTATTAGAACGGCAGATTAGCAGTATGTAGATATAAATCCTCAGTTATCGGTTAAAACATTCAACACTCAAGCTAAATATCGGCTAGTATATCTATGGTTACACTATCTATCGGTTAAACTATCTAATGGTTTAGCTGTGTATCGCTCAAGATACCTAACGGTTACCGGTTTCAAGCGCCACCCTCTGGATTAACATGGTAGAGGATCCACTTGCAGTTGTGTGTAGCTTGCAACGAAGAAACATAAGTTAATACTCATTTCCGCATATTAGTTACTATTTTTCGGCTGTCAATTAATAAATTTTATGATCGAATATCACCTTGAAATGACCTCGAAAGTCAAGGTCATGACCGTCTCAAAATCAAATATCAAAAAACCTCGAAATGGTATGACATTGGGGATTGTTAAAGGTTTAGGAGGAAATGAGAGCACTAGGGGTTTGGATGAGAGTGTAAATGATCTTTAGTGGCCATCTCTTGGATCTTGCGGGTCATCCACAACGTGAAGCTGCGAAAAACCACCTAAATTTGTAAAAAATGCTTCTAGTTCAGCTTGATTTGATCCCAGAACAGAATAAAAAATTTTAAAATATCTTTTCTGAAGTGAAATTTTCCGTTCGTTTCGAATCCAATGTCAAAAAGAGAGGTTTTAATTAAAAGAAAATAAAATCGACCTGCATTGATCTTGAAAATATACCCTAAGGTGAAGATAGTCTAGGTCGCTCACACCTTTGCATTTTATCCACTTGTCGAAAGCACTTTCAATGTTGGTTTTTCCCGGAAACAATTTTCAATTGAATTAAGCCAATTATTATTTATTTTCCCTTCTCGTTTGAATTCTTCCAATAGTCCTAGTTCCACAAATTTCCCGAAGTTTCACATTGTGGATGACCCGCAAGGTCCACATGAGGTCACTGAAGGTTATTTTCAAAAGAGGATATTTTTCAATCCCATCCAAACCCAAATGCTCTTATTTTCCCCTAAGCCTTGAATAATTCCCAATATCCTGCCATTTCGGATCTTTTTTTCATTTCGAGGTCATATCCGATCGTAAAATTTTTCACTATCTCTATTTTCGAGGTTAAAAGTATGGAATCCTATTTAAAAATTATCATTACCTTCAAGGTCAAGGTCAAATTTAAGGTCACCTTTATATACACAGTTTGATTTCCAGAAACTCTTCTAGAAAAAGTTTTTTTCCATCAGTCTTAGTTATCGAATTATTGGTTCATTTACATCAATTCAAGGTATGAAGACATTTGATCTTCAAATGACCTCTAGATGTTATTTTACCCCTATGTACTAACCTTGTCTAGGAAATTTTCTCCGCGTTTTATTTCTGCAATAAAAAATGGGGGTTTCCATTTAAAAAATCACCCTCTGTCCTGGACAGTTTTTATCTAAATAATTTTTTTGTGAATGCAGCATTTTAAAAGGTATTTGGATCGATAGATTAAAACGTCTCACCCTGTATAATATATAGATATATAGACATTCATGTAAATATCGTACCTTAAAATAATTCAATCTCAAGTTAAATAAAAAACCAGCTTTCGAAATGTCAAGGTTAAAAACTCGTAAGACTAATAGTCTGGCCACACTTCCAATTATTTATGACCTCCAAAAATACCCCTTTTTTTTATAAAAAATGGGGATGTTATTATTAACAATGCCTTCGTAACTAAAAACCGAAAATCTGTAGGCTAGACATTTTAAATCCTAGTGGAAATAGGTATATTAATTTGTGAGTTTTCCAACAAACTAATCCTTGAAATTCAATAGTATTGATATGACGTTTTCTAACCAATAATTTAATTTTTTCAGGTGCAGCAAGTATTCCAGTCTGGACTACATTTCCATTCCTTTTGGTCATTTTTATTTTGTGGTGATCATGGAAAAATGTTTTTTACAATAGCTAATACTTAAAAATGAAATGCCCTTAATAAAGGAAACTATGTTTTGATAATAATATGATTTTAATTTAAACCCTAATTATATGGATTCGTAGCACTAATAAATTTACTGGTTAATTTGTTATTAAATTTGCATAAAAACTGGTAACACGGCAAGAACAAAACCAGGATCAACGTATTTTATTGTCATTAGTTGTATTGAATTTTATAAGTATTTCTCAAATCTTTTTGTCCCGTAGACCAATTTTTTTCTGTTCTTCGTTGACCCCCCTGTCGTCCTAATTTAAATTTTTCAGTTTTGTTAACTTTTACGTTCTTTTGATAGCTGAAGCTTTAGTCGGGTGATTAAAAGCACAACGCAGCGAGTTGGAAATAGTAAAAAAAAAAACAACGTAACAATAGACACTGTTTTTTTGTGAGAAATTAGTTAAAATTTAACAACGTGTCTTTTAATTCTTATAGATTGGACACAGATGTAACAGATCACTTACCGGTGATGCTTAATATATGTACCGATGGGAATAAAATTGATACTGAGTCAAAAACATATATTCATGAACACATAGATTATAATAAACTAAAGCAAGAAATCTCGAAAGTGAATTGGCAAGAGGTTTTACACACCCCTGATCCTGACTTGTCTACAAATATTTTTGTTGATACTTATACTAAAATTTTAAAAAACTGCACTACTAAACGATATCTTTTTAATAAAAACCATAAAAAAATAAAAGAATGGATTTCTGTAGGATTGATGGTATCAATTAAACATAGAGATAAACTAAAAAAAAGTTATCAAATAATTTTAGCATTGAATAAGAAAATGAATACAAACATTACAGGAATATATTAAACAAGCTCATAAAAAAAACAAAAATTTAACTACTATAAAAATCAAATTGAAAATAACAAAAATAGCATGAAAAAATATACAAAATTATAGATGATGCCACAAATGCAAAAAAGAAAAATAACCTTCCTGATTTTAAAGTAGTTGATAACAATGAACAAGATTTTACTGATAATATCGTCATGGCTAACTTGTGTAATGATTACTTCATAAACATTGGCGTTGAGATGGAGAAAAAAATTGATATTCCACCAATCTCTTGCAATCTTGCGAGTAATGTAAACAATTCTATGTATTTATACCCAGTGACAGATAACGAACTTATCAAACAAATTCACTCAATAAAAAATGATAGTGCCCCGGGTAAGGATGGTATTAGTGCTAAAACTATTAAATTTACACATTTAGAAATAATTAAACCTTTATCACATATTATTAATCTTATTTTTAATACAAATAAAATACCAGCTTATTTTAAACAGTCAATAGTATCTCCAATTTATAAAACAGGACCCAAAAATAGAATAGAAAATTACCGTCCAATAAGCCTAATGAATAACTTTGCTAAAATATTTGAGAAATGTCTAAAGGATCGACTCGTAAACTTTCTAAAAATGAATGGCATTTTATCGGGGAATCGTTTGACTTCTCAGAGGGAGTGTGTACTACTGACGCCATATATGGTCTGAGTTCTGAGATAACAGGCAAATTAAATGGGGATAAGAAGGTGTGTGTTCATAGACTTAGAGAAGGCTTTTGATACCGTGTCCCATGAAAAACTTCTGGAGATCCTGGAACTCTATGGAGTGCGGGGCAGGGTATTGGAAATCTTTGGGAGTTATATTTTTAACAGAGAGCAGTTTACAAAGATCAATGGCTGCCTTAGTGCGCCGCGAAGTATTCGGATTGGTGTTCCACAGGGGACCATTTTGGGACCGATACTTTTCGTGACATACATTAATGTTTTGTTGGGCATCAATATCAATGGTAAAATTTATTCTTATGCTGATGACATTCTGTTCTCTGATGATACTTAAGATGAAGTAAGAGATAATGTAAAGGAAGGTTTTATGATAGTGAAATGCTGGCTGGATTTTCTAAAACTAACGTTAAACATAAAAAAACAAATTATATTGCCTCCTCATTGACAAATGCATCTAGACCGCATTTTGACACCATTGTAGTGAATGCGAGTACAGGGCTCGAAATTACATTTGTATCAAAGACTAAATACTTGGGGGTTATTATAGATCAATTTTTAAAATGGTCAGATCATACTGAAAATTTAACAAATAAGATCCGTAAGCTCATTTATAAATTTTATTTGCTGAGGGAATTCTTAAGTACAAAACTATTAGTAGTTGTATACAAATCATTAGTTGAATCACTTTTGAGATATGGTTTGGTTGTGTGTGTGGGGGGGGGGTACTTATAATGGTAACTATTCAACCAGGGCACATAGGTAAAAACTTGATTATACCTCGAAATAGAAAAACTATTAATTTAAAATTTATTGACTATTTAGCCCCTAAGTACTACAACATTTTACCAGTAGAAGTACGTAGTATTAAAAGATTAAACCTTTTTAACAGTAAGTGTAAATCATATATTGTAAAAAATTATCAAATCATCAAAACAATACAAGATGGCTAGTGGGAAAATTACCATATGGGAACTGAAATGTAAATCTTGTTTATACTATAAATTCATGCAAATAATCATTGTATGTGTATGAATAGATATATTAGTATGTAAGTGTGTATGTTAGGATGTATATACCTATATGGGTATTTCTGTGTTGCACATACAAATGCTCTTGCATTTAGGTGCATTATATAATAGGCTATACTAAATCATAAGCTACTATAACATATGTAAATGTATAATGTAATTTAAATTTTTTACATTTCCTGCAAATACCACTCTGGTCCTCTCTCCACACAAGTTTCGACCACCCCATGGTCTTGTCAGTGGAGCTGTATCGGACCGAGAGCAACATTCGAAGGAAATAACTGATACATGAAATAAAAATTCCAAGGTGTGTCGGTGGGATATTATAAACCTGCCACCTAGCGACCTCGATGTCAAACTGAAAAATATAGCCAGTCGAATGACATCTGTGAATCACTGGAGTAGTGAGAAATTTTTCAAGAAATCAAAATTTCAGTAAGAAATAAAGAAATCTATCTGCTGTATTTAAAGAGTTGTTATATATGTATTATCTTTTCAGGCAGAGAAAAGGAAAGAACATATACAAACAGTTTATTTTCTACAAATACTACTCGGGTTCTCTCTCATACGCGTTTCGACCATTTTCCTGCGAATGTTGCTCTAGTCCGATACAGCTGCACTGACGAGACCATGAGGTGATGTTTCTGCTTTCTCTTGCCATATTGTATTTTTATGATGTCACCGCTCCCTTCCCCCAAAGAGAGAGGCTGTATTCGCCATTGTATAGCGGACTATATTAAAGTAAGAAAAATATCAAGCCTTCAGTGTAGCACTATAAAGAATATTAAATCTTAAGAAAAAATACAATAATATAATAAAATATAACAAATATGTAAATAGAAGATGGTAGAGAAGATGAATATATATATATATATATATATATATATATATATATATATATATATATATATATTCAGGCGCGAATCCAAGGGGGGGCCGTGCCCCCCCCCCCCCCAAAAAGCTTTCAATTCAGGAAAATAGACCCGATTTTGCCTTATACTTAGTTTCTTTAAGAACTAGAGAGAGTAATAAATTATTTTTTACCCTTTTTTTCTTCGTAAAGTACCTGTATTCTTTAGTCCGGTGACTTTGGCAAAATCCGTTAAACACTTATATTATTTATTCATAGGAGTGTATTTTTATTATTTTTAGTTTTGGCATAGAAACCGTTTTAGGCATATTTAGACTAAAACGTAGCCTTATTCTCTCAAAAAATTCTAAGTTAAAATTTAAATACTTACAAAATACCCATTGTCAAAAATACAAGAAATTAAATATATATAAAAAATAAATTCGTCCATATAATATTAAAAATTTTTTGGGGCTATCGGTCAGTTTATTATTAATTAAAAACATTTTTAGGACATTTGACGTTTCAGTTTTTCCTTGTATCTTAATTCGAAAAAATGCTGTATAATGATATTTGGCAAGAAGACTGATAAAGAGATTGTTAAAACTCTTATAAATGTAAAAATTGACGATTCAGTTCTGCCTATTGAGGATAGTGTTAAAAATTTGGGTGTTATCTTTGACAGTACACTGCGATTTGATAAGCACGTTTCCCATTGTGTTCAGAAGGCTTATATTAGACTAAAACTTCTTTACAGTTACCGCCATGATTTGTCCATAAACCTTAAGACTTTGCTCTGTGACTCGCTGGTGCTCTCCATTTTTAGCCACTGAGATGTAATATATGGAAACTGCCTAACATTCATTCAAAAACGAAGAATACAGAAAGTGCAAAACTCTTGTTTGCGACTAATTTATGGAGTTCGTAAATATGAGAGAATATGTCATAAGCCACTCGACTTAAAATGGCTGAATATGGAGAGCAGGAGGTGGTTACATGAAGCTTGTTTTTACCATAAAATTATATGTTATAAAAGCCCACAATATCTATACAGACGAATCATTTTTAGATCCCACGTGCATAACGTCAGCATTTGTTTTCGAGGGACAATAACTCCGCCCCTGCATAAATCTTCTCTGTTTGAACGTTCTTTTACCTTCAATGTTGCTAAACTATATAATTCTCTACCGGCCTTCTTCAAAACTCTCACTCCTATAAAATTTAGATATGTTGTCTTCCAACACGCATTTGATAAAAAAATAAGAAAATTATAGTTTCCTCTTTTTCTTTTAAATTTTAATGAAGAAAAATCCAGAATTTGTGTCAATGTATCTAACTTGGTTGTATAAGTATTGCTTCTTTCTGTGTTTAATTATTATTTAGGTCCCATTTACTTTCAGTCTGAGTTGGTCAGAGTGGATGTCACTCAGGTGTTATCCACATTTGGACTTCGCCCTTTTTGTCTCTATATTATCCTGTATATTAAGTAATTATAATATGTTGTTAATTTTATGGAGCCAGAAATAAAGACATAATTATTATTATTATAATAAGCCTTCTTAGTCACCTATATAAACTCCTAACAAGAATAGTAATGAACCGACTTGAGAAAAAACTTGATTTCTATCAACGAACAGAGCAAGCGGGGGTTTCGTACTGGGTTTGGAACAAACGATCACCTACAGAGCATCAAAACGGTAATAGAAAAAATAATGAATATAATCGACCATTCGTTCTGGCTTTTGTGGATTTCCATAAGGCCTTTGATACGGTAGAGCTTGACAAAATTATGGAAGCATTACAATCATGCCGCATTGACTATCGATATACAAAGTTAATTTACAATATATACAGGAATGCAACTATGTCGATGAAACTACACAGAAACACGGATCATATCATGGCAGTGGAGTCCGACAGGGTGATATCTTATCGCCTAAACTGTTTACTGCAATACTATAATATGCCTGTAAAAAACTTAACTGGGAAAAAAGAGACCTGAATGTAGACGGCCAAAGATTAACAAATTTGAGGTTCACGAAAGACATAGTTTTATTTTCCGATAATCTCAAGGAAATATGTACAATGTTACATGAAGTTCAGCTAGTGCGCGCCAATGTGGGTCTTAAAATAAATATATCAAAAACAAAATATATGACCAATCTGGTACCTAGTGGAAATATCAATATTGGAGACAACGAAGTGGAACTTGTGGAAAAATACATATATCTTCGACACGAAATAAAGATCACAAGAGATAATCAAACATGCGAGGTACGGAGAAGAGTAAATCTCGCATGGGCAGCCTATGGAAAACTTAAAGACGACTATAAAAGCGATATACCAATTTCTTTAAAACGTAAAGCATTTGACCAATGTGTGTTACCGGTTATGACCTACGGTGCCGAAACTTTGACATTGACAACAGCAACTTCTAAAACGCTGCAAATAACTCAGAGAAAGATGGAAAGGCCAATATTGGGTATACCTCTAGGTGACCGAGCTAGAAATGATGACCTGAGACGAAAGACAGGAGTTACCGACGTAATTTTCCGAATTGCCACACTAAAATGGAGCTGGGCCGGACATGTCGCCCGAATCAGTGATGGAAGGTGGACGAAGAGATTACTCGAATGGAAGCCGAGATTAGACAAAAGAAGTAGAGGAAGACCCCCTACTCGTTGGACTGGCGATCTCAAGAGAATTGCAACAAATTGAATGTAAATCGCTCAAGATAGAGCACAATGGACAAGAATGAGGGAGGCCTATGTCCAGCAGTGGACGCAAAGGGCTGGATGAAGAAGAAGATGTATATTTCAATATTTGTTTAATATTATGTTTACCAAATAAGAGAGGTTTTTGGGCCAAGTGGCCCTAAACTTATTTTGGCCTACGCGGATGATATGGGCGCGATAAGAGAAAGCACAGTCAGTGTGAAGGAAAACTTCATTAAGATAGAAAAAGAAGCTCAGAGAATAGGGCTTCGAATAAATGAAGGAAATACCAAATACATGCATGTCTACCGCAACCCCGCCCTAGACATAATTACGCAGAACGTCACTATGGATGACTATAATTTTGAGCATGTGCTAGTTTTCAAGTACCTGGGCGCAGTGATAACGGCAAACAATAATATGCAGGAAGAGGTTAAACAGCACATTACACAAGCAAATAAATGTACATTTGCCATACAAACCTTGCTGAAGTCAAAATTTATCACTAAAAAGGCAAAAACCGAAATTTAACGAACAATAATACGACCAGTAGCAATCTACGCCAGTGAAACATGGACCCTGACAGTCCACGATACGGAGCTGCTAAGAAGGTTTAAGAAAAAAATCCTGCGAATAATATATGGCCCTTACCGAGACCTTGAAACAGGTCGTCACAGAATGAGAAGCAACATAGAACTTGCGCAAATATATCAAAGCCCTGACATCATTCAAGAAATAAAGTCCAGAAGACTACGATGGGCAGGTCATATACAAAGGAGTCAAAGCGATCGACTAATAAAACGAGTATGGGAGGAAGCACGACAAGAAAAAAGACCACTGGGAAGACCTAGGCTTAGATGGAGAGATAACATCCACAAGGATCTAGCTATCCTTGAAGTTGACCAGCAAGAATGGAGGGAGCTGGCACAAGATCGTTTCAGGTGGAGGCAGATAGTCGAGGCAGCCAAGACCCACCCTGGGTTGTAGTGCTACGGAGTTAGTTTAGTTAAGTAAGATCCTTCAAATTACTATCCAAGAAACTGTTCCACATATGAAATATAACCGTAGCGCCTGGCGTGTATGGCCCGCGGCTTTATTTTCCTCCGCTGCTTGTAACCTCCCAACTCACGCGTATCATGTTATGTTTGGAATCGTTTTTATCATATTTCAACAAATTTATACAAAAATCTGAGATAAAATTTTTTAACATGAAATGACTTCTTTTTTATGCCCTGTATGATAAGAATTTTGGACAACGTTTTTTACATACTTTCAACTATTGACCAAAAACCAAGTAATCTTCATTCATGCGCTAATACTAACCGTTTTCGAAAAAACGTCATTTTATTTATATCATGTATTTGGAGTATTTCGACAAAAAATACATCTTTAATCCTATCAAATGTTCAACCTTCAACCTCATGATAAAAGAAATTCGATCTAAAATTAGAGCTTAACTCTTTAGTTAAAAATGTCTAATTCTGTGAATTGCAGTTCGACCTAGGTTCACAAAAAATGTGCGTTTTATTTTATAGGTACCAAAAACATAGTACTGTTATTGCAAACGTTGCACGTACGAACGAAATTAATTTCCTGCATTTTAGAACTTGTCAACTTGTGACAGAATTTGATCATAGACTTCTGCTAATGACATATTGTGGTAGCGTTAGCCATTATATTTATAACCAATTTGCTGCCACACATTAACCTGTAGCTATTTTAATAACCTATAATTAAATTTCACTCTGGAAGTATAGACATTCATCTTCTTTCTTGCAGCTTTAGTTTCAAACAGCTACGGTTTTTAAGCTTAGCAAAATCATAACTCAGAACTTCAGGACTCAGACAAGGCTGCTAATTAGCTGGTCAGAAGACATCTCTTATTTTGTAGGTCTTGCTACAGCGCGTCCGCAAGTTAATTCGCGTGAAGGTTTTTAATTAAATTAAATAAAACAAGTTTCTCAAAACACTTAGTCTATTAATAAAAATAAATAGAAAGAAAACGAACTATTTACGATGAGAAACTTAAACTAATAACAAGTAACAATTATGAGGAAATTAACATAATTGCTCTTATGTTCCGTTCATTTAACCAAAAATGTAAAACCCAATTGTGAAAAAAAAATACGTATAAATAGCTTACTAAAATATTAAACAGAAAAGAAATAAAACGCGAAAAACAGCTATTTATATTGCTTAATGAAACCGTATGAAAATCGCGAAATGCTCGACTAAAATAACACACAATATTCCCTTAACTTCCCAAATTTAATGAAAAACCAAACAAATAAAACCTTCAATCCCGACAAATTTACTTCATTTACTACGACAGTGGTTTTAAAGAATGTTACCAACCACAGTACACGACTTCTAGATTGTAACTGAAGTTTAGTACTCCTTAAAGTTCCAAACTGGTACGCCCTGCATCCCTTGTACCCCTGTAACTGTAAATTTCATTCCCTAATAGTTCGAATAGTTTGTCCCAGAGGGCGTTAGCCCTTCTATACTGGATACTTAATTCCCGAATTGGCCTCTGAGCGTCTTAATCCTAATTTTATATAAACACAGCTAATAAAACTATTCTATTTCTTTCTATAACTAAAGGAATAAGATAATATAACGTCTGGGAAAAAACTGGAGTGACCTTTTATTCATACTACTGGTATTTAAATCATTCTTCCTTGCAATCAGGAAAAACAGCCGCTATATTTATTCCTTTCACAAGTCAAACTTTATATTACAGCATAATGAGTTTATTTGACTCTTCTTTGGTTTCCTATTAATGAGAAAATCGTTCAATATTTTAATACATTTTAACGGTATTTCATATACCATATGTTGAAAAACTACCCTTGTCACGTTTGGTTTTATTTACATAACCAGAGTAGGATTATTTAGACAGATTTATAGCCAAATCTTAGAAAGGGTCTTTTAATTTTATGTCTCCATAAATTGATAGAGTTTATATATTTTTAAGAAAACATTTAAACGACAAAGATAATAAAAGTTAAGCTCGATAGCTGGTTTATTTTTCTTTAATAAGTTATTAACAGGTTGTACACCGAAGAAATCAGGAAATAGACGGATTGTGTATTTCAGTGTATATTTTTTTAAATTATTATTATCGGCCAAGCGCTTTAGGTCTAACTAAGACCATCCTCAGGGCTCAAACCCTAGAAACAAGAGAATATGGTCAGCAAATAAGCTTACTCAGTACTCACCAACCACACTCACTCGTGAAAGGGCGCACCTTAACCCTGCCATTTTGAGAACAGCTTCCAAAAACGCCAGGGTAGCCTCCACACAGAACAAGTCACATATACAATTAAAAAAATAAAAAATCTATCTCAAATTAAAATTTAAATATTCAAAACACTGTATATATGAACATTATTAAAATAATAAACCTTTACAATAACAACTCCAAAAGAGAGTGAGGTTATGCCACACACAGTCATGGCATAATATAGCAATAAAAATTGTCCAATAATTAAAAATATATACAAGTATGTGTAAGCCTGAGTAGAAATTTTCTGCATGAGTTTTTTTAATTTCTTGTTTATTGTATTTCATATTAATAATTCATTGGCAATGAGCAAAAAGAGAAAAAGGGCAGAAAGGAAGGGCAGTAAAAGTTTATTAATCTACAGCGTTACTGTTATCGGCCATTCTGTGATATATTTCGAACACTCGGATTCAGTGGCGTGAAATAATTTCCATTTTTGTAAAAAAAGCAATAAAATACACGAACATAGGCGTAGTTGAAATTTGTTGAATTGTGCTAACTATTAATATATGTAGAATAAAGTGTCTGAAACTGAAAAAGGTGATCAAAATTATTATAAGATTGCACTTCACGCAATCACAGCTGTCAGACATTTAAATTGTTTAATGATTTATGGAAAAAGTTTGAAAATGGGGTTGCGGTCATTTACGTTGTTCATTCTTACACTGAGGCAATGGTCGGGTTTTCTTTTTATCTCCCTGCATATCTCAAGATCCTCTCTGTAATCCAAGATTTTAGATTTATTACCCCTGGAGTGATATCAGATTTTACTATTATGAGTTGGAGAGAAACTGTGTATGGTAAAACTAATATGGTGACCAAACACAGAGGCCTGAGGTTTGTTAATATGTTTTCTAATTCGGAATGCTAATGGTCTAATAGTTTTTCCTATATACGTTGAAGGGCAGTATGGGCAAGAAAGTTGATAGACCCCACTTTTTTGGATATGAGATATCAATTGTTTGTTATGGACCAGATGGGAACTGAGTTGATTTACACTTTTAAATGAAATCTTCACATTTTGAGTGTAGTTTGTTAGACTCCGTGCTATTTTATTAGAGAAGTGACAAAAGTACGAGAGTGAGAAAAATTTCCCTTGTTGACTTTCATTGTAAGGAGTCGAGCTGTAAGCTTCTTGGGATTCTTTCTTGTTTTTAATTTTCTCTATATATTTGTCGATGACTGTATGCTCATACCCATTGTTTACGGCAATTTGCTTCAGAATATTGACCTCGTAATTGTTATCCTCCGCTGACATGGGAATGTTGAGCAATCTATTAACATAGCAGTTTATTGAGGCCATTTTACGTTGTAAAGGGTGGTTAGAATTAGAAGGAATTTTGTGATTTGTTTGGATGGATTTTCGAAAGATTTTGAAACTGAGAGAATTATTGTTTTTTTTTTCATTGTTAAATCTATGAAATTAAGTTTGTTTTCGGTTTCTATTTCTAAGGTAAATTTTAGAGCCGGATGAAGAAAATTAGGACTATTTAGAACATCAATAGCCCGCTGTTCACTGCCCAGAATAATTGTAAAACATTCATCTACATAACGAAGCCAGTGAACTATCTTGCTCTCAGAAATCAATCTCGAAATTAATGCATTTTCCAAGTTGTCCAGGAAGATGTCTGCTAAAAGAGGAGATAAAGGATTCCCTATTTCCAACCCTGAGGGTTGTTCGTAGTATTTGTTATTGAAAGGAAACAAGTCCGCGAAGGATTACAACAACGAGGTCAATATTCTGAAGCAAATTACCGTAAACAATGGGTATGAGCATACAGTCATCGACAAATATATAGAGGAAATTAAAAACAAGAAAGAACCCCAAGAGGCTTACAGCTCGACTCCTTACAATGAAAGTCAGCAAGGGAAATTTTTCTCACTCTCGTACTTTGGTCACTTCTCTAATAAAATAGCACGGACTCTAACAAACCACACTCAAAACGTGAAGATTTTATTTAAGAGTGTAAATCAACTCAGTTCCCATCTGGTCAATAAGAAACAATTGATATCTCATATCCAAAAAAGTGGGGTCTATCAACTTTCTTACCCAGACTGCCCTTCAACGTATATAGGAAAAACTATTAGATCATTAGCAGTCCGAATTAGAAAACATATTAACAAACCTCAGGCCTCTGTGTTTGGCCACCATATTAGTTTTGCCAATTCTCTCTCCAACTTATAATAGTAAAATCTCATATCACTCCAGGGGTAATAACACTAAAACCTTGGAGAGGATCTTGAGATATGTAGGGAGATAAAAAAAAAACCCCGACCATTGTCTAAATGTAAGAATGAACAACGTAAATGACCGAAACCCCATTTTCAAACTTTTTCCTTAAATCATTAAACAATTTAAATGTCTGAGAGCTGTGATTGCGTGGGGTGCAATCTTATAATAATTTTGATCACCTTTGATGTTAATATATACAGTGTTTTAAATGTTTTAATTTTAATTTGGGACAGATTTTTTATTTTTTATTTTTTTAATTGGATATGTGACTTGCTCTGTGTGGAGGCTACGCTGGCGTTGTTATAGGTTGTTCTCAAAATGGCTGGGTTAAGGTGTACCCTTTGACGAGTGAGTGTGGTTGGTGAGTACTGAGTAAGCTTATTTGCTGACCATATTCTCTTGTTTCTAGGGTCTGAGCCCTGAGGATGATCCAAATTAGACCGAAAGCGCTTGGCCGATAATAATAATTTTAAAAAATATACACTGAAATACACAATAAATTTATTTTTTTATTTTTCTTTAGACTTTCTTGGATAGTGACAAAAAATATATACTACCCCATTCCCACGGGAAATTTATTCACAGCGTGATTATTTAATTATTCATTTTAACAGAATATAGTTCACATTGAACAGCGTAAAATAATTAATATTTGTTCCATTACAAACTTTCACATCGCTGACACATTAATTCTTTATTTGGATATTAACGTACTAATTTTTGGGATTTCGAGGTGAACTTAAATGTGAAATAATTCGAAATATGAAATACACGTTTATTGAGTATGCAAATATGCATCTGATGTGTGGTCTTGCATCTCGCAATGTTTTGCATTATCGTATTGGTTCGATAACAGGTAAACTAGAAAATCGACCTAAATTGTCAGATTGCGGATTAATACTTTCATCAAATTCATTTCATACATCCAGGCTTTCATTAAATTTGTCGACAGGCTAATGATTAGCATTAAATATTTTTCAGCAGGGAAGGCAATAATTTTCTTTTCTAGAATTTTGCAAAAACACACTTAGGCGAGGATCAATATTTTTACAGTTTGTACACGTATCTCGAGTGGCCATTAAATTTTATAAAGAAAAAATAGAAAATTAATTTTGCGTTGCTCGAAAATAGCTCGTTGAAAAAATGGCGTAAAAAACTTTCTGTGAACTGAGTTTTTGCCTGAAAACAGTTCCCGACAATCAGATTTATTTGTTAAAACCACTGAAGGAAACTCTTCCCCTCTCCCAATTTCTCTCACACGTACATAAAAGAGAAAGATAAACTGTCTCTGAAATCAATTAGACACTAAAACGGATCATTACAAGTGATTTTCTAGGTGGAAACCGGCTTTCAACGGTTGTGGGTGCCATATTCAATCCGCCATTAAATATAATGATATTTCTTCCGAGAATTGAAAGGGACCACATTATATTTAAAAACACTTATTTTGTTCCTGAAATGATTTTAGTATGTGATTTTACGGGTGCAGAGAGCTTTGAATGCTTATAGGACTAATCATGACCACTTTAACACGATGGCAACTAAATATGTATTTAAAACAATAACACGTTATCATTTTCACTGGCTCAAATAAATTTAAATTTAATCTTATTAGTTATCTCTATCCAACACTTTCACGAAGCAAAAGAGCAAACGTAATTACATAATCTATTTTTATTAGCTCTGTTACAGAAATTAAGATTTTATAATCACTGTAGAAGTAACTTCGGTTTTCTATCGATGGCGTGACGCAATTCTATATAAACATGTTACATCTTCCGTACCTATATAAAGCTTTAAACAAAAAAAAACATCTTATATTATAGCTGGATACCACTGTAGTAATTAAAATAATCTCGCGTTAAAATAAAAATAGTTTTTGTAAAATTTATTTTTATCTGGAACACAATAGTCACAACAAACTTAGCAAGTAGCTGATGTGAAAATTATAAGAAGACTTGGAAGCATGTTTGGAGCAACAAGTTGGTTATTTATTTTGCTGTGTGTGATTTCTGGTTAGTATATATTGCTTTTAGAAGTTATTGGTACTGATTCAGAAGCTTTCAACTACATAAATATATTAATTACTTTATTTAGGATAATTTTTTTGCAATATTTTTAATATTATAAAAAATCCAAAGCGAGTGGCGCTGATAAAATAAATATCACATTAATTCATCTTTGTTGCCCTTTCGTTGTTTCATACAATACCCATTTAATTAATACATGCATTTTAAATTCTTACTTTCCTGGACTATGGAAGAATAAACAGGTAATATCTCTACCCAGGACCAAAATTTTAGCCATTTAATATCTACTAGTATTCTTCGAATATTCGTTCGAAGGTACTTGAGAGGATTATAGAGAATCATATTGAACGTTTTTTAAGTTTTAATTCAATTTTACCCGTCAAACAATCAGGATTTAGACCGGGCTGCAGCTGTGAATGTGCTCTTTCAGATACTAATGATGATATTTTGAGAACAATTAATGAAAATAACATGGATTTGTTGGATTTCAGTAAAGTATTTCGTATGCTCAATCATAAGATTCTCACATTAAGTCTCCATTATATTGTTTTTTTAAGGTGCTGATCAGATTTAATAAGTTTCACTTCACTGTGCATACCTCAAAGATTTGATGTTACAAAGTAGTGGTTGCAAAGATTAGGTATCTCAACACTGGGTTTACTGAAG
Source organism: Diaprepes abbreviatus (assembly GCA_034092305.1). NCBI lineage: Eukaryota > Metazoa > Arthropoda > Insecta > Coleoptera > Curculionidae > Diaprepes > Diaprepes abbreviatus. The sequence continues at coordinate 680,453 of JASJET010000338.1, read as the reverse complement.
ATTGCATTATTATGTTTAATCTAAGGTTCTTCTATAAATTTTCTTTTTCTCATGTTGAGTTTCATATATAGCTTCAGATGATTTTATATTGTGTTTTTTATCCCTGGCGTGTTCTGCAATACCTGATCTCGACGTTTCCCCTTTTTGTGTATGAGTGTTATGTTCCTTAATTCTAACTTCTAGTGGTTGTTTGATTTCTCTACCACACTCACATGGAACTTTGTGAACACATCCTTTCTTATCGGTAGTTTTTTTTTGTTAAATGAGCTCTGAGGGTATTTCTTGATTTAAAACTTGTTTTTATACTATAATTGCAGGTAATTTGTCTTATTTTCTCCTAGGTACCCTTAATGGGTGAAATTGTGAAGAAAGAATGTATTTCTTGACTAAAATATGGTTGTGGGACTTACATTGTCTTCATTTCTATTTATTTTTACGACGTTTCGATTAGGTTATATCTCTAGTTGTTGTCAAATATAAAGTGAATGTTTTGTTTTAAGAGTTTATATGGGGACTGTGTTTATTGAAGCGCAACGTTTCGCTTCACTGTACACACCTTAATGATTTGATGTTACAAAGTAGTGGTTGCCAAAGATTAGTTATCTCAATACTCGGTTTACTGTTGTTTTTAATGTAAGCTGCTTGTATACATTTTTTATTTTTTCATGTTGGGTTCCATATATATATATATATATATATATATATATATATATATATATATATATATATATATATATATATATATATATATATATATATATATATATTGCCGCAGCGTCAGACCATTTTATATCGTGTTGTTTATCCCAGGCCCACACTCACATGGAACTTTGTCAACACATTCTTTCTTATCAGTTTTTGGTTTTGTTTTTGTTAAATGAGCTCTAAGTATATTTTCCGATTTAAAATCTGTTACTATATTATAACTACTGGTAATTCGTCTCATTTTCGTCGAAGTTCCCTTAATGTACAGAATTGTGAAGAAGGAATGTGTTTCTTGTTGTCCAGTGTTCGTTGTTCTAGAGTTATTTATAACATCATCAATTAGTTTTAAAGGGTAACCATTCTATTGTAAATCGGATTTAATATTTGCTACCTCTTTTTCCAATGAATGGGCATTATTGCATATAGATATAGCGCGATTATAGAGTTTCAGTATAATTTCCCCGTTTTGTTACAACACAGTGATTAGAACTATGATTAAGATATTGTTCAGTATATGTTGGCTTCCTGTATACTGAAGTTTTAATAGATTCGTTTGAACGATTCACCATGACATCTAGGAACGGTAATTGATCATTTACCTCTATTTCCATGGTAAACTAAATTCTATATATATATATATATATATATATATATATATATATATATATTGGCGGCGACTGGAGAGAGTGAAGAACCCATCGGAAGTCCATTGTCCGGAGAATAAAACTTGTCCTTTTCTTGAAAGTAAGCACTACGCAGACAACACTCCAAAAGATTCATCGCCCCGTTCAATGGTAACGTGGATCGATCTGAAAATGTTGTATCATTTGAAAGTCTAGTTTTGATTATGTCTAATGATTCCCCCAATGGTACATTAGTATACAGACTTTCCACATCAAAACTTATTATTCTGTCGTCTGGCTCTAGATTAATGCTACTAATAATGTTCATGAAATGTGTTGAATTTTTAACATATGTGTTCCTCTTGATGGAGCGGACACATTTTTTTTGTTCCTTCTTGCTAAGCTGTGGGACTACAAACACGACATTGTCACCTGCAAGATCATCCTCATTTGATTGGCATCATATGTGGGTCATCACCCGATGTGCAAATGGTGTCTAGAGGAAGACAAGTTTGTCCTTAGAAAAAAATATTTAGCACTCAATGGACTGAGACAGAGACTTTTCGGAAACAGCGTATTGTCACCTGAAGTCATCAGTATCACCACCTTTTGTTCTTTTCCTCCTTAATATAAACAAATTCGTCCATAACAGGGTGATAATAAGTTAAATAATTACTTTAATAAATATTTACAATTTATTTTTCTTTAATTAATGTTTATAAAAAATAAAGCCAACAAATTTTGTTATCATTTCAATAACATCCTTAAAAATTGACCTCCTATATTAAAAAAATTATTTTTATTACTTCTAATATTTACTTTAAACTACATCTTATTACAAAATTACTCTGCTTCTTGTTTTTCCTAAAAGGTTATCAAAATTGTTTTTGTATTTTGACACAGTTAAATTAAAATTATATCATAGACATAATAGTTATCTCATTAGTTTTTATAACTTTTACTAAAATCGTATTTTTAAGGGAAATGTTTAAAAAGGAACTACCATGTTTTATACCACTAAATTTATTAAGAAAACAGTGACTGCAGTTTCAACTCAGAGTCATTTTCAAACTGAATTACAAAGGTAGACTAAGTATTCAATACAGAAACATGAGAAAATTTAACAATAAATAAAAACTGCATGCGAAATTACATTATTACAAAGGGAGGTACTAAATTTTGGGAACTAATTATTATTTGGCAACAACAAATAATGGGGAAAACCCAAGTTCTGTCTGGTCATTAAGCAAATTTACATTTTTATTCTTACTATGTTTATATATTTCTAAATTTTAATTATTGGCTATTTAACTTTTGGCCCTTTGTTGAATAATGTAATATATCAGTGTTGCTTAAATTAGGAAAACTGCGGTTGTGTTCTAAGCAATGGTTGGCAAAGCTCGAGTCTGTTTTTTGTAGTCTATATGATCGGTAGTGCTCTGAAAAGCGAGTTTTAAAGCTTCTACCACTTTGTCCAATATACAAGCTATCACACTCCGAACTTTTTAACTTATAAACTCCTGATTTATCAAATTTATTAATTTTTTCTTTAGCAATGTAAAGGATAGTGGACAGATTGTGTTGAGATTTAAAGGCTACTTCTTTGTTATGTTTGGAAAGAGTATAAGCTATGTTTTCTGGTAGGGTACCACAGTATGACAAAGATATATAAGATGAACTATCTTTATCATTTTTTATTTTGGGATATATTGAATCAAATGCTAGTTGTTTTTGTTTTTTAGTTATTAATTTCTTTATGGTTTGTTGGGAGAAATTGTTTGATATTGCAATCTTTTCAATGATATTTAGTTCGGGTTAGTTCAGGTTAGTTCAGGTTAGTTCCTCTTGAAGATTTTTAGAGAGAGGCAGAGAGAATGCTCTATGTATCATTGAACTGTATGCAGCCATTTTGTGTTGTAAGCGGTGAAAAGAGTCATCAGGTATAATATTACCTGTAAACGTTGGTTTTCTAAAAATTTTAAAATTACACTGATTATTGAGGTGAGAAATGGTGAGATCTAAAAAAAATTATTTTATGGTTATTTTCAGTTTAAAGAGTAAATTGAATTTTTGGATGGCAATTATTAATGTATTGTAAGCATTTTTAAAGCAGTCTAGTAGTGCCTTTAAAACATGCTAGAACATCATCCATATATCTGTACCAAAATTAAACATGGTTTTTGCTTAAAGGGGAATTAAGAATTTTGTTTTCTATGTTTGACATGAAAATGTCTGCTAGGAGAGGGCTAAGAGGAAAACCCATTGGTAGCCCTGAATTTTGTAAATAAAATTTGTTATTAAACTGGAAATAGGTTTGTGATAGGCAAATTTCCAAAGAGGACAAGATTTCAGTAGTAACTATTGGATTTATATTTGGTTCCCGTAATATTTCTTGGATTAGTATAAAACATTCATCTGTTGGAATATTAGAAAACATGATTTTTATGTCAAAAGAAACTAGTTTGGAGTTATCTGGGGTTTTCATGTTTTTTAGTTTTTGGACGAGATCTACTGAATTATTTAAACTGTGACTTGGTTTAAAGTTGGTTATTTGTTTGAAGGATGAACTTAATTTCATACTTAGTTCTCTCGTGGGGCTATTTATGTATGAAACGACTGGGCGAATGGGATTTCCAGGTTTGTGATTTTTTATAAGGCCATAGAGTTTTGGTGCTTGTGGGTTCATATTAATTATTCTTTTTTTTATCGATTCTGAAAAAATGGCTGTTATGTTTGACAGGGTTTGTTTAAATTTTGTTTGAAAAACTCTTGTAGAATCGCTTTTAATTTCTGTAATATTTTCGGATTGAATAAATGCTTCTATTTTATTGACATATTCATTTTTTGGTAAAATAACTGTTGCATCTGATTTATCTGTTTTTGTTTTTATTAGATCATTATCTTTTACTTTCTCTCTTATGCTTTTTACTGTGTCTAAAGCTGTATTATTGGATTTTAAATTAGTGGATTTTATATGTTTTTTAATTGTTCCGGTAGTTAAGTCAATATTATTGGTATGTTCTATTTTGTTTAGAGCTAGAGTACTTTCCGATATGATGGAATCGATTATATTTTTATTGTTTATGTGAGGTGAAAATTTAGGGTCTTTTTACCACCAGCAACATATTTTTAAAATAAAGATATCCTTGTAGGAGAATAAAATATTTTTTGAAATATTCTGCCCAAATGTTCAGACAATGACATGTTCTCAGGGATCCGTTGTAGATTTGTCTCATTCTCTAATATGCTGAAGTATATCAAAAATATCCATCACGTATATTTTTCACGTCGTTATCTGAATTTTTAATTACATTTTAAACAGCTGATTTTCTGGGGTTGCATATTATTTAATTCATGTCAAGGGATTAATATATGAAATTTTCTCAGTAAGGGCCTACTTTATACAGAGTGTCTGGAAAAATTATTGATTTTGATCAGAATTGATATGGGAGAATTTTTAAAAGTGTAAATTAAGATTTTTAAATTATTTTTAAAAAATGTAATATACGAACCAACAATTTTATATCTGTCGATTTTGTCCAAAATTGGTATAGGGAGGTGTTTGAGGGTGTGATTACAAATTTAAAATTATTTTTAAAAGATTCCATAGAACGGATCCAATATGGCGGACTAAAAACTTTACATCTCTAGATTTTGTCGAAAATTGATATGGGGGGATTTTTGAGGGTGTAAATTACAAATTTAAAATTATTTTTAAAAAATTGATACAGGTGATTTTCGAGGGCGTAGATAAGGATTAGAAAAATAGTTCAAAATTAATCTTTTTAAATCCAAATATGCCGGATCCAATATGCTGAGTTGAAAATTTCACGTTACTCATATTTTTTCATAATTGGTATTAGGTAGCTTTCACAATCGTAGGTTACGAATCTAGTTCTCTTTTTTCACTTTAATATGGTAGGTACAATATGAGGTTTAAAAATTTTACATCTTTTCAGTTTCATAGAAATTAATATTGAGGGTTCTTAGGGCGTAAATTACGGATTTTAAATTATTTTTCTTCAAACTCAATATGCAAAATAAAATGTGTCGGATTTAAAGATATACATGTTTGAAATTTTTTCGATGTCGGTGTTAAAAGGTTTTGGAGGCCTAGGTTACAAATCTAAAATTAATTTCTTAAAATTGAAGGCAGCGGATTAACTATAGCAGATTAAATATTTGTTTGGTACAATTTCATTTAGAACAAGTATTTGGAAAATTTTCAGACGCAAATAATTTTTTGTAGTTTACAACTTTGGATAAAATAGATACTTTTTTGCAACTTTAGAAACTTAACTCAATTACACAAACTATATGGCAAAATTTTTATACAAAAATTGAATCGACTTATAAAAAAGCGTTAAAACAATACCTGCCAATTTAACTTCTCAAATTCATGTACAAGTTCTTGATCGAATTAAGTAAATTTATCCATTTACGAAACGGAAACAGCGAAAAAATATACCGCGTTCACCCCTATAAGAGAATTCAAAGCAAGATCTTACTGAGAAAACTATATGTATCAATCCGTTTTCTTAAGCCTAATAATAAACAAATGATTTTACCCAAAAAAAAATTATCGTATTAAATTATAATTGAAATAAAATTAAAAAAAAATTGAACCTACTTCTAAAAATGCTCTAAAAAGTGAAAAAAAACCTTATTTTGATATGAAATTGAAATTCTTGAAGTCAGCGCCAAACTAATACCTGACAAAATGTTATTCGCATAAACAGATTAAAAACATTTTTTTTGTATTTCATTTAGAAAGAATTTGGCTCCGACTTTTATAGTTATTTTTTACTTTTTAGCGCACTTTTAGAAGTCGGTTTAATTTTTTTTTTTGTTATACAAATTTTATGTTTGGATTTTTAGTTTTGAATTCATTATGATATCTATAAAATATTTGAACTAAGTACTAATCGAGATTAGTGTACCTCGCAAGGACTCCAAGGTGACAAAATAGTACCTATTTTATCAAAAGTCATAAACCACCCTCGAATGAACCACTAAAAATTCTTTGATTCTTAGAGTTCTCCAAATACCAGTGAAATTGTGCCAAACAAATATTTAGTCTGTCATAGTAAATTCACTATCTTAAATTGCAAATTAATTTTGGATTGGTAATATAGGCCCCAAAACCTTCCAATGTCGATACTTAAAGAACTTGAGACGTAAGTTTCTTAGCCCTATATATTTTATACTGCATATTGAGTTTGTATACGCCCCAAGAACCCTGTATTATCAATTTTAGACAAAATCGAACAATGAAAAATTTTCTCTCATATTGTATCTCATCAACCTAATAATTGTAAAAAATTGACTTCATATTAGTAATACACGACCCCGAAAACACCCTAATACCAAATCTGAAAAAATGCGAATAAGGTAAAATTTTCAACTCACCATATTGGATCCGCGATATTGAATTTCGAAAAAATAATTTAAGGTCTTAATTTCATCTAAATCTAAACCCCCAAGTACCAATTTTGGATGAAATCGGGAAATTTAAAATTTTTAGACCGTCATATTGCCTCTGAAATCTTAGATTTTCTAAAAATAATTTTATATTCGCTATTTACATCCTCAAAAACGATTCAGTCCCACCCTTGAACAAAATCGAAAAATATATAATTTTTAGTCCGCTATAATGGATTGGCCATATTGAATCCTGAAAAAATACTTTTAAATTCCTAATTTATATCCTTAAGAACCTCCTGTTTCAGTTTTGGAGAAAATCGAAAAATATAAAGTTTTAGGACGCCATTTTAAATCCGCCAGATTGAGTTTTTCAAAAAATATTTTAAATTCGTAATTAATACTAGAATCTTTAATCCACCATATTAATTTTTTTTTAAATAATTTGAGATTAGTAATATGCGATCCCAAAAACTCCCGCATATCAATTTTGAAAAAAAATCGGACAAAATTAATTTTTTATCTGCTATATTGTATCCGCCATCTTGAATTTTTTAAAAATATCTTAGATTCGTTATGTGCGACCCCAAAAACTTCCTCATACCAATTTTGAAGCAAAACGGAAAAAATTAATTTTTTTTCCGCCATATCGAATTCTTTTAAAATAATTTCAGATTCGTTGTGTATAACCCCGAAAATTCCACCATACGAATTTTGGAGAAAATCGATCAGAATTAATTTTTTTGGCCGCCATGTTGTCAGCGCCATCTTGGATTTTACTGAACCAATTTTTTCCAAAAAAATATGGGACCACCACAGCAACTTCCCGAACATAACGCAAAAGATTTATTTTAAATCGGTGCTTCCGATCCAAAGTAATCGGTGTACATACATAAAAAAAATATATAGTCGACGAATCGAGAACCTCTTTCTTTTAGAAATCGGTTAAAAAATCATTCTTAGTAGTGGACTTTTTGGGTATTTTTTGGTATGCTACTACATATTTCAGAATGAAACAAGTCGGAGACGGACTCCCCAGATCATTCCCTTAAGGGTTGTTCCAAATATATATATATATATATATATATATATATATATATATATATATATATATATATATATATATATATATATATATATATATTGTCACATAGGGAAAAACCCTATAGTATTGGACTTTCCAAGCGAATCTTCGTTTATTAATATCATTAAGCATACTATAACGATATATATATATATATATATATATATATATATATATATATATATATGTATATATATATATATATATATATATATATATATATATATATGTATATATATATATATATATATATATATATATATATATATATATATATATATATATATATATATATATCAAGAAGATACTCAAATAAAAGCAAATGAATATTTGAAAATTAATTCTTAGAATATTTCTACCAATAGAAAAGTTTCCTCTGATTTTGTATTATGCACTATCCAAGAAAGTTTAAGATAAATCGGCATTGGACAATAATTTTAGTCATCTTTTAATGTTAATGTTTACGGATCTTCACATATGTGGCTTAAATGAGTTTATAAATATCTTTAATCGTTTAGAACATAACCCCTATTATAAATACTTTGATGTGTTTCTTCCTGCGATATGTTTCGCTGTTCAAAAAAATCTGAAATGTGTTATACGGTATTTTTTTTTTAATTTAGGAGCAAAGAGCCTCAGTCCTGTAACTACCGCAATTCCTAAATCTGTGGTAAGTTCCGATACAGTTACTCTGCGATGTGAATATGATTTAGAAAATGATGCTTTGTACGCAGTAAAATGGTACAAATATTCCGAAGAGTTTTTTAGATACAATCCAAATAATCAACCCAATAAACAAAATTTTCCAGTTGCAGGACTAAATATTGATGTAAGTATTGTTAAAAGTAAAGTACCTGTATTCTTTAAAATTACTAATAGCAACCTGATAACGTCTCGAACTCGTATTGTCGATACTGAAATTAATCTAAAAAACTTTTTCAATAGAAATTTTCGATGTATTTTTTTACCTTTATACTGGTGGGGTAAGATTTATGAATGACCAAATTTTAGAAAAGAAAGTGAATAAAAAACGAACTGATGACTATTTGAAACTGCAATTAATTCAACCATTACAGGATGTCCTGAAAAATGTGGTAACGGAATACTACAAATTCATATGAACTTTTTTCGAATAGTATTCCTCTTCGGAGATATGGGCTGCCAAAGAGCTGCAATCGATTTAAGTTTTTTGCACATAATTATTGAATCATTAGGTATATTTCAATTTTTTTTGATACGATATATACCAGGTAAGACCATTCAAATAACTATACAAGAAAGTGTTGTGAATGACTCACAGCTGCAGGGATAGACTAGCTGTGATACTCATGATCCCTCTTTTTTACGCCTTGTATGATAAGAATTTTGGACAAAGATTCTTACATACCTTTAACTATTGACTAAAAATTAAGTACTTTTCATTCATGTTGCTAATCCTTATCATTTTCGAAAAAACGTCATTTTATTTACACTTCTTCTTCTCCGTTTCGAAGTTTGGCTATCATCATAGCTATTCGGACCTTAGACACAGCTGCGCGAAACAGTTGATTGGAGTTACATCCAAACCACTCTCTTAAGTTTCGCAGCCATGACATTCTTCTTCTCCCGATACTCCGTTTTCCCACAATTTTTTCCTTGAATTATATTTTGCAGGAGTTGGTATCTATTTCCACGCATGATGTGGCCAAAATACTGCAACTTTCGACTTTTGATGGATAGTAGTAATTCTTTCTCTCTCTTCATCCTTCTAAGTACTTCTTCGTTTGTTATTTTATCGGTCCAGGGTATTTTCAATATTCTTCTGTAGATCCACAGTTCGAACGCTTCTATTTTATTGCAGCAGTATTTATTCATGGTCCATGTCTCCACACCATACAGAAGGATAGAGTGAATATAACACTCTACCAAACGCATTTTTAGTTCCAGGCTTAAGTCTCGGCTGGTTAATATATTTTTCATTTTCATAAAGGCGCTTCTCGCTTTTTCAATTCTTATTGTGATTTCTTTCGTGTAGTCATTTTTTTCGGTCACAGATGTTCCCAGATAGTTATATTTCTCAACTCTCTCAATTTGTTTGTTGTTTACTTGGAGATTGACATTATTGATGTTTTTCTTTGATACTATCATAAATTTAGTTTTCTCTATGTTGAGTGTTAGACCATATTCTTCGCTTATTACTACTAATTTCCCGAGTATCCTCTGTAAGTCGTTGAGATTTTCTGCAAGGATGATGGTATCATCTGCATATCTGATGTTACTGACTGGAATTCCATTCACCTTTATACCAGCCGTTTCGTTTTCAAGCGTCTTTTTAATTATATGTTCTGAGTATAGATTAAATAAAGTTGGTGATAAGATACAGCCTTGCCTGACACCTCTTTTTATGTTTACTTCCTCTGTTAATCTTCCTTCGGTTTGTATTGCCGCTTTTTGGTTATAATACAGATTGCTGATTATTCTTATGTCTCTGGAATCAATGTTTTTATCCTTAAGAAGTTGTACAAGTTGTTCGTGTCTCACTTTGTCGAATGCTTTATTGTAGTCGATAAAACATATATTGACCTCCTGGTTTACATCTAGACATCGTTGTGTCAGTATGTTGTATGCAAACAGAGCCTCTCTGGTTCCCAGGCCCCGTCTGAATCCAAATTGGGTGTTTCCGATGTCCTCTTCAAGCTTGGCGTACAATCTGTGATGTATTATTTTCAGGAAAAGCTTAAGAATATGGCTCATTAGACTTATTGTGCGATATTCACTGCAGTGTTTGGCGTTTGGTTTCTTTGGGATGGCTATAAAGATGGATGTGAGCCATTCCTGAGGTATTATGCCGGTTCTATAGATGCTATTGAAGAAGTCTACTAGGATATTCAAATATTTCTCATCTATGAGTTTTATAACGTCTATTGGGAGGTTATCAGGTCCGGGCGCTTTTCCATTTTTCATATTTTTCAAAGCATATTGAATTTCTGTCTTTGTTATATCCGGTCCTGTTTCATCTTTTTGGATTTCTATTTTGATTTCTTTTCGGTTGTCGTCGAATAGTTTTTCTATATAGTTCCTCCATAATTCAATCTTTCCCTCAGCATCACTTACAATTGAGTTATTCTCGTCCAACAGGTAAGGAGTTTCTTTCGTTTTTATTTTTCGCGTTAGCTCTTTCACTTTTCTATACAGATTGAATGTGTCGTGTTTTTCTTGTAGTTCTTCTATCTCTATGCACTTCTCTGTAAACCAATTTTCTTTAGCATTTCGAATTTTCTGTCTGATTTTGGTTTGGATTTCTTTGTATTTACCGGTGTCATTTTTATATTGTCTTCGAGTGTCCATGAGTTTCAGGATTTCTTCCGTCATCCAGTTCTTTGTTTCACATTTTACTTTCTTCAGATGTTTTAATGATGATGTCATTGCAGCTTCTTTAATGGATGTCCATGTTTTATTTATACTTTCGGCGTTGTCCTCACATGGGTTCTCTATTCTATCCAGGTTTTCATTCATTTCTGTTCTCAGTCTTTCCCTTTTCTCACCGTTGTTCAGATTCTTGACATCCACTTTCTCGGGGTTCTGTTTAGGTTTTAATTTTTTCTTCAGCCTTACTTTCATCTTAGCAACAATGGGGTTATGGCTCGATGCTACGTCTGCACCGGGATATGCCTTTATTGATTTGATACTATTTTTATATCTAGTGTTAATCATCAGGTAATCTATCTGATTTTTCACGATTTTGTCTTTGGTGTTTTGTGGTGATGTCCAGGTGTAAAGTCTTCGTTTTGGGAGTTTAAAGAACGTATTTGAAATTACCATGTTATTTTCTTGGCAAAATTGAATCAGGCGGTCTCCTCTGTCGTTGCGAGTACCGAGTCCATAGCTTCCTATACAGTCCCTTACCTTGCCTTGGCCCACCTTGGCATTCAGATCTCCCATTACAACTGTAACATCTCTGGGCTTTCTTTGTTTCAACATGATTTTAATTTCCTCATAGAAACGTTCCACCTCCTCGTCATCTTTGTCTGCTGTAGGTGCGTAGACCTGGATTATGTTGAGCTTTCCGTGTGTTGTTTTTAACTGTAATAGTATTACTCGCTCGGAATACGGTATGAAGTTAATGCAAGAATTAGCTATTTTCTTTCTAAGGATTATAGCCACACCATGTCTGTGTTGCCGGTCATCTTTTCCAGAGAAATAAATTTTGTGATCGTTTCCCAACTGTTGTTCTCCTGTACCTGGCCATCTTGTTTCACTTACTCCCAAGATGTCAACGTCCAACCTGTTCATCTCCTGAACGATATTATGGGTCTTTCCTGCTTCGTACATGCTGGTTACGTTCCATGTTGCTATTTTTATGTTCATTTCTGAAGTTCTTAGAGCACCACTTAATCTTGATGTGGTGTTTTCCATTTCACAGGGATTTCGCTTGATGACGACCTGAGAGGCCCTATGATCTACCTGCGGTATGCCTCCCCTGCCGGATCTTGTCTTCCGAAGTCCATGATCAGTAATTGAATCATTTGTCAAAGTTTGAGACATGATAATTGAACTAGGGAACTATAATGGGGTGGTTTCCCGTTGCCTTCCCCATCGCTGTATAAACGCCGTTTTTGTGGATACCACTGCGCCGTTTGTTGTCCGTACTACAGCCAATTAGAATATCTTTTATTCCTTGCCTGGAGTCAGTTTTGAGTTAACCAGCTGCCGTTACTCAGTGCTAGTTTTGGTCCGCCCCGGGTATTTCATTTCCCCGGTACCACCCATATCTGGGAGGCTTCCCCCTATCCGCCACCTGGGGAGGCGCCCGATGGAGGACTAGCAACCCCACACGGATTATTTACACTGTTAGTCCCCTAACTTCTGTCGGGTTTAATAAGAAAAAGAGGAATTTTCCACTGTCACCATAGTTTCAATAAAAAGTTAAACTAACTGCTTAGTTAAGAATTTCATAAGAGGGTTCAACATGGACTCCGTTGAGTCTGTTACACTCGCGGGCTCGACGAATTGAAGACTGCTGTACCCACCATATTAACTCAGCGTTGTTCCTTATTTGATCACAATGAAGCGTGATTCTCCACTGAAGTTCCTCCTTACTATCGATCGTAGTGGAATACACCGAGAATTTGAGGTGTCCCTACAGGTAAAAATTCACTGGCATTAGGTCGAGAAATCAAGGATGCCATGCAATAGTTCCTCTTCCACCTACCCAACGTTTTGAATAGGTATTAATCAGGTGCTTCGGCACAGCAACGCTGAAATGAGGTGGTGACCCTGTGAATGTAGTAGATGTTTCGGCCAATTTTGAGTGGTAAATTCTCTACTAAATCGTGAAAAGCGTTCTAAAGGAACTCCAAATAAAGTTCTCCATTTAGTTGTACCGGCAATGCGAATGCTCTTATCAAGAAATTGCCTATAATTCCTGTCCAGATATTTATTGATTAGAACTGATGTTGGTGATGTCAAATAATAGTTGCATGAGGATTTTCAACAGGCCATACATGTGAGTTGTGTAAATTTATCATAACATTTTGGGTAAACTCTGCTTCACCCGTGAAGAAAATAGTGCTAATAAAGCTTATTTTATTTCGTTGCAAATCCAATAGTCAGTTTGCAAACTGCACTCTACGAGGAAAATCTTCAGCACTTTTTTCAAATGATATGAATATAACAACTGTTCTTGAAGAACTTCATGTACCATTGTTTTCGACGTATTAACCTACGTTGATAATTTTCGAGTGCTCGTTGAAGGAGTGTCATCTACAGCATTTAAAATAGTTTCCTCTAATTGTGGCGTACGTACTGTTCTTCCCCGATCAACATCAGTACTTCTTTTCCCAAAATTTCCAAAAATTATGAAGAAATTTAGTAACATTACCTTATTAAATGGAATCGCCTACCATTCTCTCTCAGACGTTGGTCAACTCGTTAAATGTTTTCTTATCTGGAATATAACTTCCTGGCTTCCAAAGCATTGCAAGATGCAAGACGATACAACAGATGCATATCTGCCTACTTAATAAACGTGTATTACGTATTTCGCATTATTTCACAATTAATTTTACCACGAAATCCAAAAATCAGTAGATTAAAACCCCAGTAAAGAATCAATGTGTCAGCGATGTGAAAGTTGACAAGTTCTAAAATGCAGAATATTTATTTCTTTCGTATCTAGCAATGTTTGCAACAATACTTTGTTTTTGGTGCCGATAAAATGAAACGCATATTCTTTGCAAACCTAGGTCGAACTGCAATTCACAGAATTAGATATTTTTAACTAATGAGGTAAACTTTAATTTTAATCATAAGGTTGAAGGTTGAACATTTGATAGGAACAAAGATGTATATTTTATCGAAATAAGCCAAATACATGATGTAAATATAATGACGTTTTTTCGAAAACGGTTAGGATTAGCGACATGAATGAAGAGTACTTAATTTTTAGCCAATAGTTAAAGAAATGTAAAAAACGTTGTCCAAAGTTCAGGGTGTAAAAAAATGGGATCGTGAGTGTTACAGCTAGTCCTTCCCTGCAGCTGTTAGTAATTTGTAACACTTTCTTGGTTCCTAATTTGAAGGGTCTTATCTGATATACATTATACTAAAAAAAATTGAAATATACCTGGTGGTTCAATAATTATGTGTAAAAATCTTGATTCCATTGTAGTTCTTAGGGAGCTCGTATCTCCGAAGAGGAGGCCTATACGAGAAAACTTTATATAACGTTGTAGTATTCCTTTCACGTGTTTTTTTCATATCCGGTAGATTTCCTCCATTTTCTCTGACACCCTGTATAGATTATACACGATGCTCCGGTTAACCTCAATATAGAGTGTGTTTGAAATTGGTGATGACAGTATCGCAATGTCAAAAAATATAAGAGATAGACAGGCCGTTAAACAAGAAAAGATTTAGGCAATTATATCAGTGGGTTATTGCTGGTTGTGAATCGGTTTTGGTTTGTTGCCTTTTTGAGATATTAAAAAAAAGTAAAATCTTGTATTTTCTTAGATCGGTTATAACTTGTTTATTTCCTAATATTTTTTTATTCTGTAAAGAGTTTTTATTGTCACATTTGATATAGAATCCGTCCATTTAAATTTTTAGTGCAGCGTTTCGGTTTTCTGTCGTCATCCACTTAATTCTTTCTTCTGACAACTTCTTTGTTTTAATTTGCACGTTGTGACGTCAATATAATATGTCAATATAATAAGTATTCCAAACCACATTAAAACGTCACAATGCAAATTAAAATAAACCAGCTGTTTTCCAGGTCACCTCGTTTTTTTATATCAGTTTATTTATAATTTAAACATAAATATTTAAAATTAATTAAACACCGGATAGCCCGAACACTAACTTATTATATAGCACAGAATATACAGAGTGTTCTATTTTAAAAAATAAAATTTCTTTTGTTTCTCAACTTTACGATGCGTCACTGTTTTTGTAAACAAATCTAAAAGATATACAAGAAACCATACAATTTTCGTATTTAAAGTTTTTTCCATCTCTTATATTAAAGTCTCTAGGTGGTAAATATTATTAAAAATGGTTCTTTTGATGGTAGTGTACTATAAGAAAACAAATTTTAGGGCATATTCCAAAATTGTGTCTGTTTTCTCTCTCAATTTGAAACGCATGATTAAAAAAAACGATATTATTATCAGTAGTCAAAAAAGGTAAACTTGTCACCATAGGTTTCGTGAATGCCGAATTGCTTTTGGGTTAGAATTGGCGCTAAACCTTTTATAGGTCACCGAAAGCTTCAGCTGACGCGAGACCGAGTTAACCTACTGGAAACTTTACTTGTACAGGGTGAGTCAACGATTGGATGAAGTAGGTTTGTGCCTTTTTGGTGAAATTAACAAAGAAACTATATTTATTGTTTGATACAGTTTATTTTTACGCAGATTTTAAAAATATTTAGGACTCTACAGGGTGAGCCAAAAAACTAGGACAGTATAAAGTTGTATTTTTTTAAATAGAACACCCTATATACGAATCGTATTTTCGATTTAGCTTATAATTTTAAATCTTTTTTATTAAGGGTTTACTATAACAAAACTTTATAGTTTCTGAGATAATTAAGTTTAAAGAAAAAAAGTCACATTTTCAAGCATCAATTCTATCCTAAATAACGTTTTCAATTTTGTGACAAATATATTCAAATTTAGAATTTAGCAAGGCCAAGGACAAGTTAACATAATTTTTACCTAATATTTGCAATAAAAGCCACAGGGTGTTGAACACATCGGTTCAAATTTGAGCAAGTTTAAATGAATAAATATCTTTTTTTTTTAAATGGTACATCCTGTATATTTTAATGTTATTTAATAGAGTAATAAAAACCTTAAAAGTTTTGTTCAATATATCCTATACCTATTTATAATAGTTTTTGAGATATTTCAGTTTTTCTTATTTTCCATACTTTTTTACAGAAATAGTCTTCATTATCATATTAGCCATGTAAAGTAATAAAAAGAAACTAACAGAAACAAACAGAATGTGGTTAAATATGATGAAATACATTATTCGTTATATTACAATGGCAATAGTTTAATTAAACATAATGTGAAAAAATTAACACAACAATAACGACAAGGCAAATACATATTTACTTTTATACTAAATTGAAACAAAAAAATTACCTATTAAATACTGAGATTAATTATTTCTTTTTAATAAGTGTTCGAATAAACGACCCTCTTGTGCAATGCACAAATTTAGTCTTTTTTGCAGATTTTCTCCGACCCTGGACAAAATTAGTGGCGTTATTGTTCTACAGGTATCCCTAATCCTGTTTCGCATATCTTCCACTGTTGTTGGTGGATTAACATACACCTTATTTTTAATATAACCCCATAGGAAGAAATCTAATGGGGTGATGTCGCAAGACCTTGGTGGCAACTCAATGAAACCCCCACGTCCAATCCATTTTTGCGGATATCGTTGGTCCAACAACGCACGAACTTTACGATGGTAATGCGGAGGCGCACCATCGTGCTGGAACCACATACTGTCGAACTCATCCCTATCGAGACCTTGAACCAGTTGGGGTAGTTCTTGTAGAAAGTTCAGGTAACTATGGCCATTTAGTGGTTCATAAAAAAAATGGGGTCCAATAATTCGATTATGATAAATATCACACCAAACATTTAATGACCAGTGGTTTTGATGTTGCACCTCTCTAATCCAAAATGGGTTTTCTGTGGCATAATAATGCATGTTGCGTCTATTTACGGCACCGTTACTTCTAAAAGTAGCTTCATCACTAAACATTACCTTGCATAATAAATTTGGATTTAATTGAATCTCCGCATTTATTGTACGACAAAAGTTTACACAACTTTCAAAATCTTGTCCATGCAATTCTTGATGTAATTCCATGTGATATGGATGATACCTATATTTCTTGGTAGTACGATTAGCGGTGGATTGTGATTCACATAATGCTGCTAACTGACGGCTACCAATATAAGGATTTTCCTGAACATTTAACAATACTTGTAGTTCTTTTTCTTCATTAGTTACTGGTTTGTTGACCACTTTACGTTTTGGATAATCAACAGTACCAGAAGAATCAAATCTTTGCATTAAGTTTTGAAAAGTATGGGTATTAGGCTGGTGTCGATCAGGATACTTCATTTTGTAAATTCTTTGAGCAAGAAGGCAATTTTTTTTGAGCCTCTCCTATTGTATAAATCATATCTATTAACTCATTCTTTGGAAAATTCATTTTACAATATAAGATGAATGCAAAAAAAACCAAACTACACTACATAAAAACCAAAAGAAGCGATTGCGGTTATAAATTTGACACACAGAAAAATGTTCTGTTACATTGTTTTTGCCATGGCTACTATGATAATGAAGACTATTTCTGTAAAAAAGTATGGAAAATAAGAAAAACTGAAATATCTCAAAATCTATTATAAATAGGTATAGGATATATTGAACAAAACTTTTAGGGTTTTTATTACTCTGTTAAACAACATGAAAATATACAGGGTGTACCATTTAAAAAAAAAGATATTTATTCATTTAAACTTGCTCAAATTTGAGTCGATGTGTTCAACACCCTGTAGCTTTTATTGCAAATATTAGGTAAAAATTATGTTAACTTGTCCTTGGCCTTGCCAAATTCCAAATTTGAATATATTTGTCACAAAATTGAAAACGTTATTTAGGATTGAATTGATGCTTGAAAATGTGACTTTTTTTCTTTAAACTTAATTATCTCAGAAACTATAAAGTTTTGTTATAGTAAACTCTTAATAAAAAAGATTTAAAATTATAAGCTAAATCGAAAATACGATTCGTATATAGGATGGTCTATTTAAAAAAATACAACTTTATGCTGTCCTAGTTTTTTAGCTCACCCTGTAGAGTCCTAAATATTTTTAAAATCTGCGTAAAAATAAACTGTATCAAACGATAAATATAGTTTCTTTGTTAATTTCACCGAAAAGGCACAAACCTACTTCATCCAATCGTTGACTCACCCTGTACTGTGATTATATGCTATAACAAATACTACTTCAGGCCCGCGTAAAAATGTAATTTATAATTTTAGCTTCGCAAAAGTGGCCCAAAGAAAGTAGTGCTACAAAATGTTCAGGCAATAAATACTGGAAAATATTCTTGTGAGGTTTCTCTCGATGCTCCCAGTTTTCAAGTTAAAAGATCTTCTGGTTTTATGTATGTTCTAGGTAAGTTTTTAATATGTATATATTTTTTAAATAAAAATTTTAATACTGAAAAACTAGGCACTTGATCTAGACATAATAAATTATGGAAATATATTTTTCTGGAGCAGCATTAAAAACAACGAGCGACTAATTGTATAAAAAATGTTAATTAAGTTCATGTGAGTTTATGGCTCCTAATGTAATATGCGTTAATTAAATTTCTGAAATTAAACCCAAATTAGCGCAAGTTCTTGAGCTCGCAAAATAGATAAAATGTTTAGAAAAAAACACAGCGAAAAAAAAATTAAAATTGATGTCAAATATTTTTTTAGCATAAATGACTTTAAAATAAATCTTTTGATGGATACAAAATAATAACTGATGATATTATTTTAACGGTGTAATAATAATGGTATGATAATTTTCCACCTTCCCCTAGATTTAGTCCTCGCAGCTTCATTTTAAATATTCCATCTTGAAATGTCATATTCTCCTTCTTACTATGCCTTATTCTCCGAAGATGTTGACGATCATATTTAGAGCATTCACAATAGTCCAGCAGATGTCATATTTGTTCACTGGAGTCGAGTTCTCAATTTAGTTTTTGTCTTGATTTTTTTTGATTCATATGGTAATACAGAATTTCCCTTTATACATAATATGCATTAATAAAGCTAACTTCTCTTTCGGTTTTTAAATTCTATGTTATAACATTCCAGTAAATTAGTTATGAATATTGAACTTTGCCTGTTTTAAATTTTAGATGTACCTAGGGGCGATCCAGTAATAGAATTTATCAAAGAAGATGAAGGTGATGTTAGTATACTAAAAGCAAATTGCACAACTCCACCGTCTGTTTCACCCATGAATATATCTTGGTACATAAATGATCATAGAGTAAGTAAATTGGTTTCGCCGTTAAAATATAAAATTTGACAAATAAATCATTCTTACTCGTAAAAACAATACTGTCCGTATTTTAGTATTTCGGTGGTTTAATGGAGTAAAATATTGCGAGGTTTCTTTAAGAGTACATTTAATACTAAAGATAAAGATGTTTTTCCAGAATTTATGTCATAGGGAAATTATGAAAATCGAGATTTGAAGGGTGATAAGAAAATCACGGAAAACTATAGAGAAATAACTTTATTTAATTCAATAATGAAATTATTCACCAAAATCCTTGAAGGTATAATAACTGACCATTGCAGAATATCAGAAGAACAGCAAGGTTTCCTCAAAAACAGATCTACAGTAGATGCCATATTCATCGTAAGACAGATAGCAGTGCTTTATAGATCTCACTAAAGTCTTTGATAGGGTGAAACAGATGATATTCTGCAAATAATGCGAATTAAAGGCATCCCAAACAATTTAATTAACATAATTGAACAGCTAAATTCCAACACCACAACACAAATCTCAGTAAGCGGCAACCTAACTAAGGATGTACCGATAGCGTCGGGCATACGACAGGGGGACTCTCTGAGTCCATTACTGTTTAACATAGTAATGGACCAAATAATTGAGAACTTCAAAAGAGCGGCACCAGGGTACAGAATGAATATCGGGGAAATAACAATAATATGTTACGCTGATGACGCCATCATAGTCTCGGAAAATGAAGACGATCTCCAAAGACTTCTCTTTGCATTCCACACCATAAGTAATCAATTCAACATGAAAATATTCCTCGATAAAACTAAGTCAATTGTAATAAGCAAAGTGCCTTTAAGATGCAAACTAGTAGTGGATGACAATCCAATAGAACAACTCATGACCTTTAATTACTTAGGAGTTGATATGTCCGCAAACCAAGACAGAACAAGAGAAGTAAGAAACCAAGTAAACAAGGCAAATAGAATCTCAGGAAGCCTGGCGGATATAATATGGCACAACACATACGTGAGCAAGGACGCAAAAACAAAAATCTACAAGACCTGTATTCGACCGATAATGAAGTACGCAATAGAGACGAGAGCTGACAACACAAAAACAAAATCAATTCTAAGAACTGCCGAAATTAAAGTACTAAGAAGAATATCGGGTTACACATTAAGAGAGACGGAAGCGCAGAAGAGAGTGGAATGAGCACGTAGGAAGAATGGTGCAAAATAGGATAGCGAGAATCGCCCTTGATGGAACACCGGAAACCAGAAGACCAATAGGTAGACCACCTAAAAGATGGAGAGAGTCCTGGATTTCAACATCAAGTGAGATGAATGATTGAGTTGGAAAAAACAGGCTATAAGCCTATAACAAGAGGAAGAAGAAGAAGAGATTTGATCAAATCCCTAAGGGAGATGAACAATTCACGGAAGATATTAAAATGGAGTCAAACTATATCAACTGGGCCTCGGAATTTCCGCAAAATCACCGATTTTGGAAATGAGTATTTGATTGGATGAAGGGCATGATATGTATTTTGCGATATAAATATTTCGTCGATATTTCGTTTTTTGTTAATTTTATCAATAATTAAAGTTTTGTGCACTATATTATTGTAAAATTATTTTTTTAAAAAACTATAGAGAATTCAATGAAATCTGACACATATATAGAAACGTTTTTTTACTATCTAAAGATGTTAATTGATAATACACTCACAGACAAAAATAATGCATATTTTATTTTTAAGTCTTTATTTATATTGATTTGTTATCCTTTACGTTATTTATTTTTTATTGTTAAATGTGCCAGAATGTTATAAGTATATTAATCGAAAATAATTTACATATTGAGGTCTTACGATAGATTAAAGAGAAATTAATGAAATAGCCTGATTTGTTTATAACATTTAATTGGAAAGAACAAGAATATAAACAATACATATACAGATAATATAACATTTTAGTACTAAGTATTTTCTCCTCTAGCTCTAGCGATAGCCTAACCATGCCCCGCAGGAGGTCTTTGATCGTTTCTTGTGGAATCCGATTCCGTTCTTCCTGTGTAGCAATTTTTAATTTTGAAATTGAGTGTCCGTATACTCCGCTTCAAGATGTCCCCTAAATGCTCTATGGGGCAGTTATGTTTACACAATCTAAAATGTATTTCTGTGTTTGTATAGATCATTTTGGTGTAAGTTTTGATAAAATTTGTTTATTTTCCTTGTATTAAAAGTTACTATTTTTCAAATTCTGAGGTTGGAAATAATTAAACTTGGGTAACAATGTTTTATATTTGGTTTATTTTAGTTTTGAGCTTATAAATACCTATGATTACTATTATTTATTCATTATCGGTTGTGAAAATAACAATTCTTCACATTTCTAAATTCAGCAGAGCAGAAGCTATTATTTGTTGCGAAGGAATTGACCACCATAAAACAATAAAATTTCGGCAAATTCGAACCATTTGGCTTAATAAATCCATTTTCCATCATGGGGAAACTTCTTAGAAAATATTGTCAAACCAAGAAGTAAGCAAAATTCGGAGAAACTGCGTAGATATCACTATAAAATAATGTTAACCTAACAACCTAGCCTAGGACCGCAATAAACAAGTGACGTCATGCACTTTGATTCTTCTTCTTATAGTGTAGTGCACCTATAGTGCGTTAGTGATTATCTTAAGGCCAGACGTCTATTTTTAGCGGCATAACAAAGTTCGATAGTGTTATTTATGCCTGTCCAGTGCTTAATATTTCGTAGCCAATACATTTATTTGCGACCCATTCTTCTCTTGCTTTCGATCTTCCCTTGTATAATTAGTTGAAGGATTGAATATCTTTTTCCTCTCAGGATATAACCCGATTATCCGATTTTTAGTACTTCAAGACCTCTTCATTTTTAACGACATTTTGATTATTAAATAAAAATTAAATTTCTTAAAAATAAAAAAAAATATTATGTTTTTCAGGATACTACCGTTTCGTGGTAAAAATTATATTTTTATTTGGATACAGTCAACATCCCTATTGTGAGGTTTTGGCGTGAAATACCAGCGTAATAAATTTACCGCTG
The DNA here is from genome assembly GCA_034092305.1 of Diaprepes abbreviatus. Lineage (NCBI taxonomy): Eukaryota > Metazoa > Arthropoda > Insecta > Coleoptera > Curculionidae > Diaprepes > Diaprepes abbreviatus. Next base: position 657,982 of record JASJET010000338.1, on the reverse strand, counting down.
ACATGAGTGGCTTTAAAACTTCTGATATATTCATATAATTTCAGCACAAATACTGTTAATAAACGATTAATTGTCTTGACTCACCGTCGTAGATATCTCAGTCACCGCCGAGTCCCAATTCGAAAAATTCCACTTAATTCAAAACTACAGTATGTTGGTATGATGAGTTAGCTAAGTCTTGGGACTTAATGTAGGAGTCAGTGTGGCCCTTAAGCTAAAAAATTTGGATACCCCTGTTTTATAGTATAGATATATTTTGCTTAAATTTTTTGTTTAATATTATTTATTTTCGGCAGGTTTCTGAAAAAAGTTCTACCAGATTTTCGCCTCACGAACTGACGGATTCTTTGAATGCCAAACCCACAATCTCACATATTGAGAAAAACATTGATGATATTGTATCTAGGGTAAAGTATATTACAATTTTGTTAGATAACCATCGTAACATTTTAATCGATATTATATTTATTTTACCATTTCCTTTATTTATCATTAACTAATCTCTGTTAACGTTAATGTTACTTAGAACCCTCTGATATTTAGTAATATTAATCTTTGTTTAGTGTACCCATCTTGCGACTTGAAACGTATATTATGTTGAAATTACCCTAGTTAAACTAAGTACAATGGTCACCCTGTTTCTAGTGTTGAGACAAATTCCTATTTCACACTTCTCAGGATAAAAGACAAAATTCGAGAATCGAAGGATATTTTTATAACTGTGTAGATAACCAAATGAAAGATGCTCACTTCTAACACTATTTATTCGGAGCAGTTCAAATATGTCACTTTTTCTTTTTGTCAAGTTATATTGTGCAGATATATGAGGAAATCGTCCAGGTGTTCTTTTCCATGTGGCCATATTATAAAAATATCATCGACATAGCGTTTCCAAAATTTCGGTTTTAAAGGTGCCTTTTGCAGTGCCTCTTGTTCGAAATATATCATGAAAAGGTTGGCTATGACTGGTGAAAGCGAGGACCCCATAGGTGCGCCATCTGTTTGTTTGTATATATGGTTATTCAACATGAAGTATGTGTTCTTTAGGCAGTGTGCTGCAAGTTCAATTGTGTAGTCTGGAAAATCCTCGTTCATGGCGATTTTGTCCAAAGCCTCATCCAATGGTATGCTTGGATATAGTGATTTTATGTCGAGAATCCAATTCACGCTAGAAATCGAACAAGAAAAGAAACTTCCTTTTTTGGACCTGCTATTAACTAGGAAACTCAACAACACCTTGGGCTTCAGCGTATATCGGAAACCCACACATACTGACCGATATCTCAATGCAGCGTCACATCATCATCCCTCTCAAAAGCAGGCAGTAGTCAACACATTAGTATCAAGGTCTCTCCGCCTAACAGAACCTGACACAAAACAAGACGAAATAAGACACATTTCAACAGCTCTAGAACGGAATGGTTTCTCACAAGCAGATATAAAGAAAGCCATAAAAAGACAAAAAAAGACTACAACAAAGACCAAAGACCAAGATCAAACAAGGAACAAAGCCATAATACCATACATAAAAGGAATAACAGACAGAATCGGAAGAATCTTAAGAAAACACAACATACGGCCCATATTTAAACCACAAAAAACAATAGCCAATATCCTGGGAAATCCCAAAGACAAGACCAACCTTGAAAATCATGGCGTTTACAGAGGCCCTAGAAATCGAAAAAGCGGGACAGCTAAATACAAGAGACGATGCTATAAATTTTTCATCTACATGGAAAACATTAACAAAAAATCAAGAAAGAAAACAACAATAATCAACTAGTACACGAGAGACCTGCATACAAGAACAAAATATCGAACTTCCCTCCATCTTATCCTTTCTGTGTTAGAGGTTGCACAGTTAGTTGTTATAAAACGCAATTTATTCTATTCCACCACCATCGAGATGATGGCCTACCTGTACCCCCATACCGAGAAGAACGTCAAAACTTACCCTCCCCGCCACAGTGATACGGCAGAGATACATGTTTCGTCTCTACTAGACTCATCAGGGTACCGACATGCACCAGGCTGTGCAAAGGACAGATCGGAAGGAAGCACGCAAATCCGGCGGGAGGTCGGCGAAGCCGCGTTCAGTATTTCAACGGCATAATGTGGATATATTCACTGCTATTGCATCTCACACGGAGGAATCCGTGAAAGCCACATAAACATATATATATATATATATATATATATATATATATATATATATATATATATATATATATATATATATATATATATTTTATTTGTTTGTTTTTCCTGGGATTATGGTCCTTTAAAAAATTTAACGTTTCGATATTTTTTTTTTACCTTCGTCAGTATGTGTGCAGCTATATTATATATATATGTTATCGAAGGTTTTCGGGTCTCCCGTGTATGCGTCCCTCTCGGGACTGTAAGGCAGCTGACGTCTGCGACTCAGGGGCTGTCAGTCCTAACTATACGTCGAACGCGTTCGTTTTCCGAATGGTTCTGGCTAATCAGGTTGCGAGACCTGCTGCGCGTCATTGGCCCCATTGCCAGTGTTTGGGGTTGCGTTGCCGAGTTGTAATCTGTTTCGTTACTAAATGGTACTAGTTGATGTTTTGTAAGCAGATCCTTCCAAGTATTAGGTACTCGCTGGCTATCATCTCTGTTATTTAAGTTGTTGGGCCTCTTTGCAATTTCAATGGCTTCCCTTATAACTCGGATGGACAGGTTTTTACATCTCGATAGCATTTCTGTTCCTGAGAAATTTATTATATGTCCTATGTTTAACCAGTGTTGGGCCAGTGCAGAAGAAGTTGTTGTTTATTTGACAGCGTTTATATGTTCGTTGGTTGAATGCAAATGGGGACTCAGATGAAGAGATAATAGCTAGGATAGAAATATCGCGAAAGGCCTTTATGACATGGAAACTAGTTCTATGCATATTAGTAAAAGGGTCCTGAAATGCTATGTATGGTCTTTTCTATTATACGGTTGCGATACATGGACACTAAAAACCACAACGCTAAACAAACTGGAAGCATTCGAATTGTGGTGCTACCGTCGAATCCTAAAGATATCATGGGTTTCGCACACTTCCAACGAGGATGTTCTCAGAATGATGGATACAGATCGACTGCTCTTGAACATTATAAAGAAGCGGAAAACAGAATACTTCGGTCACATAATTAGAGGACCTAAATACCAGCTACTTCGTCTTATAATACAAGGAAAAGTGGAAGGAAAAAGATGGATAGGCCGAAAGAAGCTTTCATGGCTGCGTAACATCAGGCAGTGGTGTGATTGCATGGTAGAAAAACTATTTCGCGCAGCAGCCGATAGAGAAAGATTTCAGGAAATTGTAAACATGACGACCACCAACGTCTGAATACAGGCATGGCACCTAAAGAAGAAGAAGATATGTTCGTCTCTTCTGGCGCTTATTTTACGATTGGTTTGGCCTACGTAAGGTGAACTGCATTCTCCGCATGGAATTTTGTAAACTCCCTGGTTTTCTAGAGGGATTCTTTCTCTAGGTGTTGGCAAGAGATCTTTTACTTTACGGTTTGTGATGAAAATGGTTTCAATGTTGTATTTCATGAGAATTTTTGCGATCTTGTCTGTGGTGCCTCTTACATAAGGAACAAAAGCTTTGCAGCTATTCTCTAGGTTTTCGCAATTTTTTGGACTTAATTGTTTGTTTTTTAGAGCCTTGTCTATACATTCTTTTTTATAACCGTTATTTATTAGAGCGTCTTGCAGTATATTCAACATATAAAGGATCTAGAGATTGACACAGAAATACTGCTATGGTTTCATCAATTTTAAATCAGGAAAAAAAACATTTATGCAAATGAAAATTCTTTTTCCAAATTTTCGAAGGGGTTGACCTCACGGACTCTTTTCACGAACTCATTTAGATTTTTTAGTCATTCAAAGGACATATAAAAAAATGAGTCCATTTCACCTTATCGACAGCTGACGATCTATACTTGATTGAATTGAAATCTGAAATATTTTCTTAACCATTCATTTTATTTGGCTGCAAAAACTTCTATACTTAGCCGACATTTTTTCTAAATTAAATAATTTAAATCTGTTTGTGGCCAATTTATTTTTAGAAAAGGTCCTGAAGAAGAAAAAAGTTGGGAACCGCTGGTTTACACCATATTTAATGAATTATAAAGGAAGTACTTTAATGAAAATGCACATCTTTTTTTAGAAAGCAGATGTAAGGATTAAATGCATAGCAACCTTTTACAACTGTTATCGTGGTGAAGACGTCAGGTACATAAGAGACTATAGTTGGAATTTTAATAGGCCAGAATATGAAATGCGGATAATGTCAAGTAAGTAAATCTAATTATATTGTATAAATTTTCTTGAACTTGATTATCCGTCGTTTTATAGTTTTACATACGACTGCGAAATTTCAGACACCTTACCCATCCCATAATCGAAATAATCCATATAAAAATACAAAATTTAATATTGGCTACATGGTCAGATCATCAGTTAGAGTGATATGATAATATATAATTATAAAACTTTTTTACATACTTCTCTAAAAAACAGATATATAATTTTTATAAGGAATAATATACTACAAAATGGAGATAATTAGCATCGTCGTTCATTTACAATGGTAATATTTCGTGCTTGTACGAGAAGAACTACTCAAAAAAACAATTCTTTTTTTTTATATTCCCGGATCCGTCCTAAAGCCGGATGCACTGCGACCAGAGTAGGCCTATTGTGCTCACCCTAGACATTACAGCCACTCTGTCAACCTAGCCCCCTGGCTCAATCTGTACAGTCCTGCTAAGGAGTGAGTGAGTATTTCTCTCGGTTCCAATCTTACTGACCCGAAAGTTTGTTGTCTAAATCTCTCCAGTGACTCACAGTCACATATGATATGCTTCACCGTTTTCTCGGCTTGTCCACATAGTCTGCAGCCGAGGTTTCCATTATATAGATTCATTCTATTCAAATATACTTTGACGGCCATGTGACCCGTCATTATACCCGTAATAGTCCTTAATTGGTTTCTACTCATTTGTAGTAGTTTCTTTGCCAGTTTCGGGTCCGGATTCCCAATAAATAGCTTGCTGTGGTTTAAGCCTTATCTGGTCATCCAGTGGTTTTTATGTTCTCTTTTGATCCATTCTTTGATTGCTTCTCGGGCCGCGCACCGCGGCACCCCAAAGGCCGGTTCTGGATGTATTGAGATGCTGACCCTGCTCTAGCTAGCTCGTCAGCTTTTTCATTTCCATGTATGTCTTCGTGTCCTGGTACCCACTTTAACATAACTCTGTCTTTTGCCAGAATTTTCAGCTCACTCTGACATTCCCAAACCAGCCTCGATGATACCTTTTGGCCCTTGAGGGCCCTTAGGGCTGCCTGACTGTCAGAGTAAATGAGTATTGCTTCCCTTTGTAAGCTCTCCTGTTTATCTCGTCTGCGCACCGTAAGATTACGTATATTTCTGCCTGGAACACTGTTGGTTATTTCCCAAGGGGAAGGGTTAGTTCCTTCCTCGGTTGTAACCCATATATCCCAGCTCCAGTCAGGGGCGGATCCAGCCTCTCTCCTTGGGGGGGCGGTGATATCACAAAAGTACAGTATAGCAAACGAAAGCAAGTTGTCCCCCGGGGGGGGGGGGGTCACCAGCAACATTCCCATTTCTAGTGTAAAAGGCAGAGACGCGGCTATTTTTTTGAATTTGAAGCTCTTGGAGAGGGGGGGGGGGCGATCACAAGAAAAAACAAGTTTCCGACAGGGGGTGGGAAGATGCGATCAACATACACATTCCTCGTATAAGGGGCCGAATCGGGTCTATTTTCCTGAATTCAAAGCTCCTGGGGGGGGGGTGCTATCGCAAAAAAAACAAATTGTCAACGGGAGGGGGAGGGGATTGCCAGCAGCATACACATTCCTAATATAAAAGGCAGAATCGGTTCTATGTTCCTGAACTCAAAGCCCTTGGGAAGGCGAGGGGCGATCGCAAGCATACACATTCCTATACTCTATTCAAGAACTAGAGAGAGTAATAAAACTGTCGCCGAAACCTCCAACGTACCTGCTTCAGGTCCCCCAGTAACTGAGAACAGCCGTAAATCTAATTATATTTAAATATTATAAGCTTTTATAAATTTACTGCAACAATAAAATTTCTGATAATTCAATTTAATTTCTGTCAGTGAGCAAAGTACACTTTACAGTGTGTCCTTAGTGATTTATTTTGTTTGTGCTTGTTTTTATATATTATTTGAGATTAGTGAGATACAAAAAAGATGGAGGGCATTTTTTCCTCAACGAAAAACTTATTACGATGAATGTTTATGATGCCTTAATATCTAGATAATAATGTTAAAAGCTCTGTTGAGATGTGTTCCAATATAACAGGAGTTTGAAAATCTATCATGTACTGGACTCTGACGAAGAAAAAAACGACTGGAATTGTTAGTAATTCCAAGCTATATTCGATCACAGGCTGACGAAAAACCTCGTTGGAAGAAGAGATGTAAACTGTAATAAAAGGAGTTGTACACGCATTTTATTATGAGAAGCATAATTCAACCATCGACAAAATTCTAACTAAAATCAATGAAGATCGGGATTTGCCTGAAATTAAAAGAACTAAGCTCTGGAAATTGCTCAGAGAACTTAATTTTTGTTGGGAAAAACCAGATAGGAAATCTGTTCTTATAGATCGTCCTAAAAATGTCCGTTGGTGAAGGAAATATCTCTCTCAAATAAAAGGTAGAGTTGCTGGAAATAACACAACTTACAAAATTAATAATTTAACTGGACTTTTGATTTTTTTGAATAAAGTTACTGAATAAAAGGAAATGTGAAAACTCGATCTCATGATCGGTGAGAGAGGAATCAAGTATAATTATTTTGAGCGAAGATAGCTTCACTGACTTTGATGACGAATAAGATACGTAATGTTTACCAGCGTTAACACAATTTATTATTTAAATTTTCTGTAACATATCAAAATTAATGACATTTGAATCCCTTTTTAGTGTTTAATTGTAATTCTGCAGATGGTTTAAGAAATAAATAAACTGGAACGTCAAATATCCCAAAAATGTTTTTACTTAATAATAAAATGACCGATAGCCCAAAAAAATTTTAATAATATATTGACGAATTTATTTTTTTTATATATGTTTAACTTCTTGTATTTTTGGCAACGGGTATTTTGTAAGTATTTAAATTATAACTTAGAATTTTTTGAGAGAAAAAGGCTACGTTTTAGTCTGAATGTGCCTAAAACGGTTTCTATGCCAAAATTAAAAATAATAAAACTACAGTTGTGATTTGTGATAAATATGTCAAAATTATTTATATTTTCTAATATATGTGAATTATTAAAAAATCATAAGAAATAGAATAATATTATAAAAACTTTTTATTTTAAGTTTATTACTGAAATAATACTCTATGCCATAAATATTTAGTGATAAAATAGACTTCCTTTTGACGCCTTCCGATGCCTATGGCAAGGATTAAAATCCTTTTTAACAATTCACACATCCAAATATCTATTGCTATCCAACCCAAAAAGTCCATTATTATAGACCAGTATTTTTGATTATAAAATTTCTAGCCCATTCCTAGGAAAAATATATGTGTCCAACAGATTTTGCCAAAGACACCGGACTAAAGAACACAGGTAGTTGGCGAAGAAAAAAAAGGTAAAAAATGAAAAATTCTCCCTAGTTCGTGAATAAACTATAGTATAAGAGGCAAAATCGGGTCTATTTTCCTGAACTCCAAGCTCTTGGGGGGGGGGGCGATCGCCACCACCGCCCCCCCCTTGGATCCGCGCCTGGCTCCAGTACCCTCACTACTTTTTGAACCGTCAGTGTACCAGATACTTGCACCCGAGAATGTTTCCGGTCTTTCTCTTTTACTTGCCATTCGATCCTCTATTGTGACTTCAAACGGTATATTATAACGGTAGCTCGAGTTCATATGGTCCGTGTCTATTTCCAACTCAGTGCTCCTGATTTTTTTACATATGTTTTTATGTCCTGACATCGTCATTTGCGATTTTACTGTTGAGTGATTTAGTCGGTGGAGTTCCATTCTTGCCTCTGCCTGAATCACTATGTGTAGCGGAGGCAGATCCAGAATACACTCCATTGCCGAAGTGGGGGTTGATTTCATGGCCCCAGTAATACACAAAGAGCACTTCATTTAGCGAGAGATTTGTCCCTATTTGATCAATAGTTTACAAGATGCAACAGTATATTGAACGAATTTTTTAATATGTTAATCTACATACATAAAACTAATAATGGATGAAAAAAATAAAAAAATTTCTACCTTTCGAAGTAGTCTAGTCAATGGGGAATTGACACAATGATAAAGTCCGGGAAATTCCTAAGTAGTTCGCGATACTTTCGTCGTGAAGAAAAAAGATTCTAAGACCCCCTAAGTCTTCTGATGATTCATACAGATGGCAAATTTTTTGCAATAAGTCGTCAAAGTACGAATTTTGCGATTTTTTGTCTAGGGTCTCAGATATTAATCCTAGGCAGAAAAATTAAATGAAAGAGTTATAGGCGTTCGAAAGACCGATACAATAAGCTGTTACCGACTCCGATTCGATAATTTTTTATTGCTAAAACAGTAAAAAAAATACCTTTTTGTTTTTTTTATAGTAAACATTGCAAATAATGATTTTTTTGTTAATAAAGTTTTAAAATATAACCCTCGAGATTAAAGGAAAAAAATGATATATATATGGCGTCGTACGTCTAATAGTTACTGACATACATTACTTTGTTTCTCAAGACGATTTTATTGTTTGACATTGGGAATTGTTCAAGACTCAGGGGAAAATTAGAGCACCAGGGGTTTGGATGAGAATGCCAATTGATCTTAAGTGGCCGTCTCTTAGATCTTGCGGATCATCCACAACGTGAAACTGCGAAAAACCACCTAAATTTGTCAAAAATGCTTCTGGGTGTTTATTAAACACGAGCTCGATTTGACATTCTCAGAACAGAACAAAAACTTCCAAAATATGTTTTCTGGAATGAAATTTTCCGTTGCTTTCGAATCCAATGTCAACAGTAAAGGTTTCCATTAGAAGCATATGAACTCGACCTGCATTGATCTTGAAAATTTACCCGAAGATGAAGATAGTCTAGGTCGTTCACACCTTTGCATTTTATTTACTTGTCGAAAGCACTTTCAATGTTGGTTTTTCTCGGAAACAATTTTCAATTGAATTAAGCCATCCTTATTCATTTTCTCTTATCATTTGAATTCTTCTAATGGTCCTAGTTTAACAAATTTCCCGGAGTTTCACGTTGTCAAGGTCAAGTTCATATTTAAGGTCACCTTTATATACACAATTTGATTTCCAGAAACTCTTGTAGAAAGAGTTATTTTCCATCAGTCTTAGTTACCGAATTATTGATTCATTCACACCAATCCAAAGTATGAGGACATTTGATCTTCAAATGACCTCTAGATGTGATTTTACCCCCTATGTATTACACTTGTATAGTAAATTTCCTCCGCGTTTTATTTCTGCAATAAAAATGGGGGTTTCCATTTAAAAAATCACCCTGACCTTTAAATGACCTTGAAAATTGACCTTAACATCAAGGTACAAATAAATAATCCCCACTATCCTGGACAGTTTTTATCTACACCATTTTTTGGTAAATGCAGCATTTTAAAACAGTCGGTGAGTCTTCTCTTCTTTAGGTGCCATGTCTGTATTCAGACGTTGGTGATCATCATGTTTACAATTTCCTGAAATCTTTCTCTATAGGCTGCTGCGCGAAATAGTTCCTCTACCGTGCAATCACACCACTGCCTGATGTTACGCAGCCATGAAAGCTTCTTTCGGCCTATCCATCTTTTTTCTTCCACTTTTCCTTGTATTATAAGGCGAAGTAGCTGGTATTTAGATCCTCTAATTATGTGGCGGAAGTATTCTGTTTTCCGCCTCTTTATAATGTTCAAGAGCAGTCGATCTGTATCCATCATTCTGAGAACATCCTCGTTGGAAGTGTGCGAAACCCATGATATCTTCAGGATTCGACGGTAGCACCACAATTCGAATGCTTCCAGTTTGTTTAGCGTTGTGGTTTTTAGTGTCCATGTCTCGCAACCATATAATAGAATAGACCATACATAGCATTTCAGGACCCTTTTACGAATATGCATTGATAGGTTCCTGTTGCATAGAACTGGTTTCCATGTCATAAAGGCCTTCCGCGATATTTCTATCCTAGCTAATATCTCTTCATCTGAGTCCCCATTCACATTCAACCAACTGCCAAGGTATTTGAAATGGTTTACACGCTCTATCCTCTTCCCATCGAGCCAAAGTTGACATTCATCTACAGTAACCTTTCCAACTATCATCCACTTTGTTTTTGAGATGTTGATTTTAAGGCCTCTTCGGCAGCTCGCTTTATTGACTAGGTTTACTAATGTTTGGAGATCCTCGATGCTTTCTGCAAGAATGGCCGTATCATCAGCAAATCTAATATTGTTGATTACTTCTCCACCTAGTCTTACTCCTTCTTGTCTGTCATCCAAAGCCTCCCTAAAGATTTCTTCAGAGTATACATTAAAGAGACTGGGTGATAGAACACAACCCTGTCTTACTCCACGTTTGATGGGTAGGTTTTGAGTACGACTGTTTTCAATTTGGATAGAGGCTGCTTGATTGTAATACAGATGTTTTAGCAGTCTTATATCGTAGTGGTCTAGATCTGCTGCTTGTAGGCACTCAAAAAGTTTGTCATGTTTTACTCGGTAGAATGCCTTTTCAAAGTCGATGAGACAGACGTAGATGTTCTTTCGGAATTCACAGCTCTTTTGTAAGAGAACGCGCATACAAAATAGTGCCCCTCTTGTTCCTAGACCATTTCTAAATCCAAAATGCTTATCACTCACTCTATTTTCGCATAGAAGGAATATTCGTGAGTGAGTGAGTAGTATTAATTAAGGACACATAAATCCGTTGGATTTTTTAGTGACGGGACCTACAGTTTAACGTGAGTTCCGGGGCTTGAACCCGCGCCTGACCGTGGTCGTCCCTGTCAGTCCTAGCGCCTGACCGTGGTCGTCCCTGTCAGTCCTAGCGCCTTAAACGGTTAGGCTAATCCCACGGCTGCATTTTAAAATATATTTGGATCGATAGATTAAAACGGCTCACCCTGTATAATATATAGGTATATTGACATTCATATGAATATTATACCTTAAAATAATCTCAAATTAGCTTTCGAAATGTCAAGGTTAGATTCTCGTAAGACTAATAGTCGAGCCACAATTCCAATTGTTTATGACCTCTAAAAATACCCATTTTTTGTTATAAAATATGGGGATGTTATTATCAACAGTTCCTTGGAAATTAAAAACCTAAAAACTGTAGGGTTCTATGAACAATTTCCTTAATGTTTGGAGTCGATGCAATCATATATATCGTAATGCCATTATTAAACAATAAAATTGTTCGGATAAACAACTTAACGTACGTCAGCAATTATTAGAAGTACAGTGCGAAATAACATATCATTTTTTTTTGTAATCGCCAGGGCTATCTTTTAAAGCTATAAAGACAAAAAAATACCACATTTTGCAATTGTTATTGCTTTAGCACTAACTAATTATCGAATCGGTGTCGGTTACAGCTCATTTAATTGTTCTTTCTAACGCCTACAATTCGTTCATTCAACTTTTCTGTCTACACTAGATAAAATAAAATTTTTATAAAAAAAATTTAACCGACTTCGAAAAGCGCGCTAAAAAGTGAAAAATAACTATAAATTTTTATATGAAATTGAAATTTTTGATGTCGGCGCCAAACTAATACCTGACAAAATGTGATTCGCATAAATAGATTAAAAATAGTTTATTTGAAATTTCATTTAGAAGTGATTTGGCGATGACTTCAAAAATTTCAATTTCATATAAAAATGTATAGTAATTTTTCACCTTTTAGCGCACTTTTAGAAGTCGGTTCAATCTTTTTTAGAAAAATTTTATATTTCGATTTTTACTAATTCATTATGATATCCATAAATTATTTGAAGTAAGTACTAATCGAGATTAGTGTACCTCGCAATGACTCCAAGGTGGCAAAAAAGTACCCGCTTTATTCAAAGTTGTAAATCACCCTAAAATGAACCATTATAAATTCTTTGATTCTTAGAATTTTCCAAATCCCAGAGAAATTGGGTCAAGCAAATATTTAGTCTGTCATAGCAAATCCACTATCTTATATTTCAAATTAATTTAAGGTTGGTAATATTTGCCTAAAAACCTTACAATATCGATATTCAAAGAACTTAAGCTGGAAATTTCTTAGCCCGATATATTTTATACTGCATATTGAGTTTGTATACGCCCCAGGAACACCGAAATATCCATTTTAAACAAAATACGAAAATATAAAATTTTCAATCCCTCATATTCTATCTTATCAACCTAATAGGTATAAAAAATTAACTTCATATTGGTAATACACGATCCCGAAAACCCCCTAATACCAAAATACCTGAAACAATGCGAATAAGGTAAAATTTTGAACCTACCATATTGGATCCGCCATATCGAATTTAAAAAAAAAAAATAATTTTAACGTCTTAATCTAATCTAAATCTAAACCCTTGAAAGCCCCTTAGTACCGTCTGCTTCAAAGTACCAATTTTGGATGAAATCCGGAAATTTAAAATTTCTAGACCGTCATATTGCATCTGACATATTAGATTTTCTTAAAATAATTTTATATTCGCTATTTACATCCTCAGAAATGATTCAGTCCCAATTTTTAACATAATAGAAAAATGTAAAATTTTTAGTCTGCAATATTGGATTCGCCATATTGAATCCTGAAAAAAATACTTTTAAATTCATAGTTTACATCCCCAAGAACTCCCTATATCAATATTGGAGAAAATCGAAAAATGTAAAATTTTTAGAACGGCATATTGAATCCGCGAGATTGAGTTTTTCAAAAAATATTTTAAATCCATAATTAACATTACCAAAAATGACCAATACTGATTTTAGACAAAATTGAGAGATGTAGAATCTTTAATCCGCAATCTTGGAACCGACATATTTATTTTTTTTTAAATAATTTCAGATTCGTAATGTACGATCCCAAAAACTCCCCTATACCAATTTTGAAAAAAATCAGACAAAATTAATTTTTTATCCGCTATATTGGACACGCCGAAAACTCCCTATACCAATTTTGGAGAAAATCGGACAAAATTAATTTTTTTGGCCGCCATATTGTCAGCGCCACCTTGGATTTTACTGCACCAATTTCGTTCAAAAAATATGGGACCATCGCAGCAAATTCAGAATATAACGTAAAAAATTTTATTCAAATCAGTGCCGCCGTTCCGGAGTACGGTGTACATACATAAAAAAAAAAATACATATTCGACGAAGTGAGAATCTCCTTCTTTTAGAAGTCGGTCAAAAAACACGAAAAACTGCAAAATTTGTACTTTGATGGCTTATTGCAAAAGAACTGCCACCAGTACGAATTATCAAAAGATGTTGGGGTCTTACAACTTTTTTTCTTCACGATGAAACTATTCTGAACCACTTCAAAATTTTCCGGGCTTTTTTTCCCCATTGCCTAGACTAAAGGGCCAATAATGAACTCAATATTAATGCATTTAAGCGGTAATAACCAACTGATAAAAAAACAAAAACAAAGAGTTGATATTTTGAATCCTAGTGGAAATAGGTATATTAATTTGTAAATTTTACAACAAACCAATCCTTGAAATTCAATAGTATTGATATGACATTTTGTAATTAACAATTTAATTTTTTCAGGTGCGTCAAGAGTTCCAGTCTGGACTGGATTGCCAATCCTTCTGGTCATTTTTATTTTGTGGTGATCATCGAAAAATGTTCTTTACAAAGATCTAATGCTTAAAAATGAAATGTTATTAATTAAGGAAACTATGTTTTGATAATAATGTTATTTGACTTTAAACCATAAAATAAAAGTTATAAATCAACCTTAACCGATTATTTGGATTCGTAGCATTAATAAATTGACTAGTTAGTTTGTTACTAAAGTTACATAAACGTTGGTAACACGGCAAGAACAAAACCAGAATATACGTGTTTTGTTGTCACTAGTTGTATCTTGAAATTTTATAAGTATTTTGACTTTCTTTGTTTTTCGAAATTAATATTTATAACTTTCAAATTATATATATATATATATATATATATATATATATATATATATATATATTAATCGTGATTATCAATAACGCCAGAGTATCATTGTATTTTTGATTCGCAGACGCTTTTCAACATTAAATTAATTAAATTAAAAGTGTGACCTGAGCCATGCTGGTGTTCAGCTACTGTAGATTGTACAATTTGTTTCTTTTTTATATATCTTTCATGTTTCTTAAGCCTAGTGGATATAGACCTTCCTGTTTCACCTAGATAAACTTTACCACAAGGGCACGGCATCTTGTAAACTTCTTCTGTTTGAAATGGAATTGTGTCCTTTCGAGAAACCAAACATTGTCCAATTTTCTTTCATGTGTTGAAAGTTGTCCGAATATTTGATTTTCGGATCAATCTGGCAATCTTGTCAGTGGTTCCGTGTATGTAGATGACACGTTCGTAGTTTGGCCACATGGTGCAGAAAAACTCCATAATTTTCTGTATCATCTAAATCAACAACACCCTAGCATAAAATTCACTATGAAAACTGAATTCAATGGTGCCCTTCCCTTTCTTAATGTACTAGTACAAAGGAAAGTGAATGACAAATTAGGACATTCTGTGTGCAGAAAACCAACACATATAAATCGATATCTCAATGCAACATCATACCATCATCCTTCTCAAAAACAATCCGTCATAAACTCACATTATAGTGAAATAGCAAAACAAGACAAAATAATGGTCAACTTGAAAAATAAAATTAATTGCAACTGTACTTTATCAAATTATTTTTTCAAAAAATCCCTGTGAAATACTTAAGAAAAATAATACTGTGTTACTCATAACAAGAGTTTTTGCAAAAATAAGGTTAAATTAGTGAACTGAAATGAAAAATTGAACCGTGACAGTATGTGAATTCAAAGTTCTCATTGAAGTTAAAATGGGATCTTATATGTAAGTTATTAAGTATGTGATATTTTAATCCCCTAAAAGTAAAACATTCAGTTGGTGTGTTACTTCAAAATATCGACTGAAATGTGGCCTATATGTATACAAAAATGGAGATGAGATAGAGATGAATTGGCTATACTAGTTTATCGTATAGCTCATTACGAATGATCTCTATACTGTGCGTGTATTCAAATATACATTTAATGACCAAAGGAAATCAAGCACAACCAGTTAATATTTGTAAGAATTAGCTGTGAAGTTTTTTAGCAGAATTTATGGGGTCTTAGTTTTACGTGATGTCAGATTTTTTATTCCTTTGCGTCATAGACTGTTAGGTTTGAAATTGAACCATATTTTTTTTAACTTTACTTATTCATTATCATGTCTTCTTCTTCTAGCCCGTAATAATCACTGCTGGATGTAGGCCTCTTCCAGATTTTTCCATACATTTCTCTCTTCCGCAATGTATTATTCGAACATCGTCAACCCACCTCAGTGGTGGTCTTCCGACATTTCTTTTTGTCACGTGTGGTCTCTATTTTATGACTCTGATCATCTACTTGTCTACCTTCTGTCTGGCAACGTGTTTAGCTTACCTTCACTTCAGATTGGCAATTTTTTTCTTTACATCTGTCACATTTGATCTGTTTCTAATGTCAGTGTTCTTAACTTGTCTCTCAAAGCTATTCCCTATATTACTCTTTTCATTGATCTTTGAGTTCCTCACAGTTTATCTCCTTGTTTCTTTGTCAATGCTATAGGGTCCAGTCCAGACGTGTCTACTGTACATAGCCACCGTAGATTTTACTTCTAAGGCAGATAGGAATATTTTTATCCTCCAATATAGAGCTGAGTTAACCAAAGACAGCCCATGATAATTATGCTCGGCTTGACTGTATGTCTATGGTAGATATATTTTTTTTTGTCTTGACGATGGTGATGATATTTAGGCTATTGCTCATTATTTTTTTCTTATTTAGGTTAATTGGTAATCCCATCCATTATGATACCTCATTTAGCTCACTTATCATAGATTCTAATTCTTCGATGTTCGTGTTTATTAGAATAATGTCATCAGCGAACCTTAAATAGTTAAGACAGCTACCGCTGATGTTTAGACCTGTTGTCCCATACATAATTGTGCTCAGCTTGATGATATGTCCAAGG
Source organism: Diaprepes abbreviatus (assembly GCA_034092305.1). NCBI lineage: Eukaryota > Metazoa > Arthropoda > Insecta > Coleoptera > Curculionidae > Diaprepes > Diaprepes abbreviatus. Next base: position 641,689 of record JASJET010000338.1, on the reverse strand, counting down.
TAGACATTTTTTCTATTGTATTGTCGATGGTGATGATATTTCTGCTATTGCTCGCTATTTTCTTTATATTTAGATTAATTTGTAGTCCCATCCATTATGATACCTCACTTAGCTCACCTATAGATTCTAACTTTTCGAAGTTCCTGCTTATTAAAACAATGTCATTAGCAAACCTTAAATAGTTGAAACAGCTACAGTTGATGTTACCTACAATATTCCGCAGTCAGTTGAAAAAAATGATATATTTTTTTCAAACCTTATTTTGACTGGTGTAAAGGGCCAGTAATGTATAGAATTTTTATTCTGATATACTGGAATTTTTATACCGATAGACACAAATGGGTAAAAAAATAAAAACCAGAAGTCGACATTTTAAATTCCAGTAGAGCCAAATATATTGATTTGTAAACTTAACGACAAATTAATTCTTTAAATTCAACGGTATTCGTAAAATATCTTTTAATCAACAATTTCATTTCTCAGGTGCATCAAGAGTTCCAGTCTCGATGGCATTTCTAATTCTTCAAGTGATTCTTCTTTTCTGATGACCAAGGAAAAATGTTCTTTAGAACAAGTTATGTTTAAAAATGAAATTACGTTAAAAAGGCAAGCTACGTTCTGATTATAAAATGTGTTTTGAATTTAAACCAAAGAAGTTGAGGGAGAAAATGGAATGTTAAAGAATAACCGTAGCTTGCAGAAAATAAATTTCACAAATAACCTAAATCAGCTGGATTCTAACCACCGATAACTTTACTAGATAGTTTGTTTTAAAAATTACATGAAAGTTGGTAACAGGGTAAGAAGAAAATCAGGGGAAACGTATTTTATTGTCTTTAATTCTTTTCTTAGAAATTAATATTTATAACTTTCAGATTGTGTGTATTAATTTTGATTACGAATCACATCAGATGTTGTCTTTTGATCCAAAATTATTTATTTTAGTCCAGATATTTGGTATAGTTTTTAGACTAAACTGATTGACTTAAAGCTTCCCAATAATAAATATTTTTTGCTATAATTTAAAGACTGACACTTAGAATGTTACCCCATATTTGTCCTAAGGTAAACATTAGTATATCTGACTGCGTCTATGCGCAAGTACAAAATAGATGGTTTTTCGGACTACAGGTATAGGTGCCCAATCAAATTCATTTTACAGTATCTGCCTTCCATTTACTCCTTCAAGCCTCCTGGATTTAAACATGAGAAAAGTGGGCAATCTTTTCGCGGAGTATAATTCACATGAAAGTAACATCATATATTGATATAATTTTTTTTTTCGTGAAGTGGAGACATCCACCCGACATAGTGTAAAATGAACTTCCCTTTGATAAAACATACTTAAATTTTGGTAAAATTTATATTAAATGAATGGAATGGTTATTTTTAAAGTGAGTCGGAAGTGCTGTACCCTAGTTCATTTTATTCATTAGATTTAGACTAGATGTTAGATTTTTTAAATGTGATATATAATTTTTGATCATTTTTTCTTAGAATTTGAAAAAATAAATCATTTTCGAGATAAGGGCGTTTGAACATTTCACTACATCCAATTTGACTGCAATTTGATTATCGAAATACTTGATATTTTACTATCAGCCCACAATCGGATCAAAGGCCCCATTTTTTGGCCAAAAGTCGAAAAGTAAAGCAAATGAAATTTGGTACTAGGAAGTTTTTGGGATCGCTGACTACAAATCCGTTTTCAGAATTGAAAAATTCAAAATTACGGATTCAACATGGCGATGTTGAATACCAAAAAGCTTGTTAAAAATTTAGAAATTAACAAAACAAAAACCTTCCAATATCGATATTTAAAGAACTTGAGACGTAAATTTCTTAGCCCAATATATATATATATATATATATATATATATATATATATATATATATATATATATATATATATATATATATATATATATATTACACTGCATTTTGTGTTTGTATAACCTATAAGAACCCAGTAATATCAAGTTTAAACAAAATCAGAAAATGTAAAATTTTCAATCCCTCATATTGTACCCTTCGAAGCCCCCTAGTACCAATTTTGGATGAAGTCCAAAAATTTAAAATTTCTAGTTCGTTATATTGTATCCTCAAAAACAAGGGTGGGACCTTTGAACAAAATCGAAAAATGTAAAATTTTTTGTCCGCTATATTAGATTCGCCATATTGCACCCTGAAAAAAATACTTTTAAATTCATAATTTATACCTGAACGGCTGCATCAGTTTTGGAGAAAACGAAAAATGTAAAATTTTTAGGACGCCATATTGAATCCACTAAGCTGAGTTTTTCAAAAAATATTTTAAATTCGTAATTAACACTAACAAAAATCCCCAATACTGATTTTAGACAAAATCGAGAGATGTAGAATCTTTAATACGCCATCTTGGACCGCCATATTTAATTTTTTCAAAATAATTTCAGATTCGTAATGTGCGATCAATATCAATTTTGAAAAAAAATCGAAAAAAATTAATTTTTTAACCGCCTTATTTGATACGTCATATTAATTTTTTTTAAATTAATTTCAGATTTGTTATATGCAACCTCGAAAACTCCCACATGCCAATTTTGGAGAAAATCGGACAAAATTAATTTTTTGTCCGCCATATTGGATCCTCTATTTTGAATTCTTTAAAAATAGTTTCAGATTCGTTGGATACAACCCCGAGTATTCCTCTATACCAATTTTGGAGAAAATGGGACAAAATTATTTTTTTTGGCCGCCATATGGTAAGCGCCATCTTGGATTTTACTGCACCAATTTCATCTAAAAAAATATGGAACCACCGCAGCAACCTCCTGAATATAACGTAAAAAATTTCATTCAAATCGATGCAGCCGTTCTGGAGTAATCGGTGTACATACATAAAAAAAAATACATAGTCGACCAATAGAGAACCTTCTTCTTCCAGAAGTCGGTTAAAAATGGAAATTACTTGTTGTTAGAAATAGTACTGACAAACACTATCTAAAATTTAGAATCAGTTTGAGGATGCTAACGGCTGTTTTCAGATATTTAAGCTTTTTCTTAAAAAAAAAATATTTTTTCCAGTCAATGTCACTTTTTATTTATTTAACGGGTAGTCAAAGAAATATATTATTGTAAAAAAATATAAAAAAAGTTATAAGAAGGCAATAGGTGTACCTAAAATGCTGTAATACTACAAGAATACGTATTTGTTTTCTGACAACAGAAGTAAGACAGTTTGGAATATCACAAATATGAATACACAAAATTCTAAAAAGGGTAAAACGAAAATAAGAAAGCTTAGTACTAAGGATGGAAAGATAGTGGGGGATATTGATATTGTTAACTATTTTAATATATATATATATATATATATATATATATATATATATATATATATATATATATATATATATATATATATATATATATATATATATATATTTCGTTGATCTATATGGGAAATTACGGGAATCTTTTGACGAGACAACAGAGTCAAATATATCAGTAAATAAAATTGTGTCAATAATATTTTTTGATAATATCTCTGAACGAGATGTACTAAATGTTATTTTGGACTTTAAATATACACCTTCTACCGGTATTGACAATATTACTTGCTCTATGTTTAAAGAAGGGAAGGAATTTTTACTTGAATCTATTGCTTTTTTAATAAAGACGTCATTGGATCAGACTGTTTTATAAGAGGTATTAAAAGTTGCCACGGTTGTACCATTCCACAAAAAAAGTAGCACTGAAGCTATTTGTAATTATAGACCCGTTTCTATATTATCAACCCTAGCGATGGCCCTAGAAAGTGTAATGTTTAACAACATTGTGACATTTATGATCAAATATGGTGTATTGACTAAGCGGCAGCATGGATTTCAAAAGAAAAGATCGATTGAGACAGCGGTTCTACAATTTCTGGAGGATTTATATAACCATCTGAATGGAAAAGATAAATATTTGGAAGTATTTATTAACCTGAGCAATGCTTTTGAAAGTTGACGGCTACGGATTGAGGGGTAAGGTTTGTCAGTGGATAGCATTATATATTGCATTTTATGGGCATTCTTTTATCACGTCTTCACCCAAAACTTAACTACATTTTATCAAGAGGAAAAAAGGTGGATTGAGAAAACTACATTCTTCAATTTATGTTTGAGGGCAAATAATTGCGGTTTCGAAAAAAAATATCAGGTTACTTTTATGTGAATTACATATTGCCCAGACATTGCCTACCTTTCTCTGGTTACCCTGTATGTAGCATTCTATAAGACATTTTTTGCTAGTTATATTCTAAGAGTAAAAAATATTACTCCAGTCTTCCTATTGAGTTTGTAGCGATTTCATTTAAAAATGTATTGCAGATATCTGAAAGTTTCGAGTCGTAGGGGGCATCCAGTAGATGATAAATACATAAAAAAGTACAGCTAGATCAGCCCTGTTTTTTGTAAACAGCATCCAAAGTCGGAAAATTCGATTTTCTGTCCGTAAAATTTTCCAGTTATATTTTAGAGCACAATTGTCCGAAAGAAAGTTGTGGGCATTGAAGAGACATTTAATTTCATTTTTTATACGTCAAAATCGATAAATAATTTATCGAGATAATGGCGAAAATTCATCTTTTTTGCACTATTATATAAATGTTAATAACTTTTGCAAGAAAGGCCGAAAGTGATGTATAACCCCTTGATGATAAGGCCATTATGTGACTTTATAACTGTGCGAAAGCTGGACCAAATCGGTTTGATAGTTTATGAATAATCTTAATTGTTTATCCCAGACACTGAATGTTCAAACAATTGTCCTTCCCCAGAGGACGATACTACAGGTATTTGCAAAAGTGGGATGGATTCTCTGAAGTTGAAACTACAAACAAAGATGAATAAAAGATTGATTTTTAAAAAAAGTGTTGTTAAAAAACCGTTTAAAGAAGGGGTACCTTTTTTTACTTAAAAACAATTGGAATAACTTTGTTAATTTTAATGATACAAGTTTGTGAATAAGTAAATCTGAAAGTTGGTGAAAAAAACCAAATTAAAAAAAAAGTCTCCTACGACTAATAGGAACTAAGATAGCTTTTTTTCTAAGAAAAGTCATATCTCTTTTGTTTATAAACAATAAGAGTTGAAGTTTTCAAAGATTTTAAACGATAACCTATATTTTATGATGCAATTGATAAGTATGAAATTCATGTATCGTTAGTAAAGTTATAGCCCTTCGAAGTGAAGGTACTTTTGCAAGTGTTTTGTAGCGAGTGGTGAGGGAAGCTCAGCTTTCCCACGATGTGCTTTTGAAATTCAAACTTCAAATTGGAGCGCGCGACAAAATTGTACGATATCTCGGGTTCCAGATAACGTAGAGCCTTCATTTTTTTTTAAACTGGGGTAACTCGACGATGTATGACGAACTGAATTATTTTTATTATCCTAGGAAATCAGGAAATACCGAAAAATTGACATTTCATCGAAAAACACATTTTTTGGCAATATTAACACTAATATTGTTTCAAAAAACTTTACTAGCAGTTTAATTTCATTGCAAATATTAAATATAAAAAACTGTCACAATATATAAATATATATATATATATATATATATATATATATATATATATATATATATATATATATATAAATATATATATATGTATTCTATTGTATGTATGTGAAGTTTGAACTTCAGAAGCACACCGTGAGAAAGCCGAGCTTCCCCCACTAGTCGCTACAACGCATTTGCAAAAGTACCTTCATTTCGAAGGGCTATAACTTTACTAACGATGCATGAATTTCATACTTATCTATTGCATTACAAATATAGGTCTTCTTTTAAAATCTGTGAAAATTTCGACTCTTAATGTTTATAAACAAAAGAGATATGACTTTAAAAAAAATGCTATCTTAGCTCCTATTAGTCGTAGAAGACTTTGTTTCCTTTTAAAATTCGTATTTTTTCACCAGCTTTCAAGTTGACTTATTCGCAAACTTGTATCACTCAAATATACAATTGTTTATAAGTACAAAAGGTACCCCTTCTTTAAACGGTTTTTTTAAAAACAATTTTTTTAAAAATCAGTCGTTTTTTCATCTTCGTTTGTAGTTTGAACTTTAAAGCATCCATTCCGCTTTTGCAAATATGTAGTATCATCCTCTAGGCAAGGACAATTGTTTGAACATTCAATGTCTGGGATGAACAATTAAGATTGTTCATAAACTACCAAACCGATTTGGTCCAGCTTTCGCACAATTATAAAGGCACATAATGGCCTTATCATCAAGGGATTATACATCACTTTCGGCCTTTCTTGCAAAAACTATTAACATTTATATAATAGTGCAAAAAAAATAGTTTAACGCCATTATCTCGATAAATTATTTATCGATTTTGACGTATAGAAAATTAAATTAAAGGTCTTTTCAATGCTCACAACTTTCATTTGGACAAGTTTTCTCTAAAATGTAACCGGAAAATTCTACGGAGAGAAAATCGAATTTTTCGACTTTGGATGTTGTTTATAGAAAAACAGGGCTGATATAGTTGTACTTTTTTACGTATTTATCATCTACTGGATGTCCCCAACAGATATCTGCAATAAATTTTTTCACCTTCTTTCATAAGAAGACTGGAGTATATAAATAATATGAATACAAATGTGAGCATTGTTGCATATACTATATTTATTTTTGTTTATAGTAAACTACCTTTCAGGCTTTTACATAATGAGATAATATTTTATTATCGCTCTTTACGAAGTTTGTTGTTAAGCTATTTAAAATTAGTTTAAGAAGAAATATACATACTGTGATCTATTAATTTAATAGTCTAACTTGCGAAGTAAAGAATACTGGTTTACTGTAATATATTATTTAAATTAAGGTACTTATTGTTTTCAAGATTAAGAAATAACAAATTTAGTTCATCTTATTTTCAGTGCAATTAGGTAGATTAGATTCTAATTAAAATAGTCTTATTGATGATTAGAATAATTAGAGAAAGGATACTATAAACTTCCTAATCCACTTTTTCAAAATATATGTCCCAAGTAGAGGTTCTCATACATACAAACAAAAAAAATACAGGTATTTTACAAATGAGTCATATAAAAGGAATTGGAGATTACATACAGATAAAAGAGTTTTAAATTAACATATTATTGCAGTGATAAAAAATCGTCTACTGAGTAAAAGCACTTATGAATAAGGAAGGATTTTACTCTGCTTTTAAATATATTGTGTCAGTTTCATTGAAGCATTTATGGAAGCACAAAGCATCATTGTAAGCTTTTATGCCAATGTATCTCGGATTTTCCTGCCTAATTGTTAGCCTGGAAAATGGCACATCAAATGCGTTATTACATCGTGTATAATAAGTATGTGTATTACATCTTCTTTCCTACAATCTCTCATTCTGTTTTACATAGAACAATAATGAGTAGATGCATGGGGATGGAAAAGTCATAATATTCAGTTTTTTGAATAAATTAATGCAAAACTCCTTGGGCTTTGCCTGCAGCATATATCCGATCATCCGTTTTTGTGCTATAAACACATGATACGCGTCTGCAGTTGAACCCCAGTGTATAATGCCGTATGAGATTACCGACTGAAAAGACCGAAATTAATGAGCTTCAATACATCCAGAGACGTTGTGAGTTTTATCACCTGACCAAGGTTTGATACAGAACTACGCAATTTGATAGGGTTTATTATAGAAACACCGAATGACCTTTAGCTCAGGTCTTGATCGACAATCGGACTATCGCAAGAACTAAAAAAAATGTACCTACTCATCCTCAAGCTCCTAAAGAAGACAATTTGATTCACTTTGGCTTATATATCAGATCTATTTTTATCCTTGTCAGAATTCAGAAAACGAATGAACAATATTTGCCTCTGGCACTCGTATTAATAACAGATGAATTAAACAAGTCCATGTAAGGTTGCGCAGCCTTTAAAGCTCTGGTTCAAATCTAAACATGTTTGCTATCACGCATATGAGGGCAATGGATTTCTATCAAATGTACAAATTTGAATAAGTTACAAGTAGTGTGATCACAAAGCGAATAGTTACTTATACACTAATGTAATAAAATATACTTAATTAATTAATAAACAAGGTATAATTTTCATTGGGTACAGTATGACATATACAAAACGCCTAAATTTTGGTCATGATGAACTGAAATACAATTCCACTTTCGTGAACTTCCATTTACATCTCGTGGATTCCCAAGTTTTTCCCGTTGATATAGACCCCTTACAGGTCGCGGTTGAACCCCGGGGGACCATATGGACCACTTTGGAAAACGGTAGCCTAAACAGACATTCTGTGGACTAAAATGGAGTCGTGTCTATGGATAAACTCATAGATTAAGATTTTCGCATTGCTTTATTGACAGTTTGATGCCATAATTGGTACAATAATTCCAAATACTATGTCGCATTAATTAAAGTATTTAATTCTCTAAAGTTAACCTGAAAAATTTACTTAAAATTGCAAAAAAACCCACAGCAATTTTTTTGTGGCTCTAAATAATATTATTTTTTGCTTTTCATTCGGTTATCACTCTTCTCATAACAATACCGTATCACCATTTTATTGAGTGGCTTTGTCTTTTTTGTCATTTATAGATTGTTCATTTTGTTTTTAATTTCAATGGCCTCATAAATTTAACGTTTTTTTTTTGTGAGGCTCGATTTTTAAGATTTTTGTTTTTCCGTCATTAAATTTATAAATATTTTGGACTTCTTGACATTTAAAATATTTCTAGAAAAGTCTTCTTTTACATGTGTTTATCAAGATAACGACTGATAGATATGTAAATTAGTATTAAAAATAAGTTTAACCTCAGAAAAAAGCCTTAACGAGCAATGCGAAAAACTATTGGACCATTTTTTTATATTTTAGATATACTCTAAGCTTACGAAGAAATCCCCGTTTGTGTAGTCTTATTGAATAACTAAAAAAAATTGTGTATACTCTAATGTTAGAAATTATCTTGGTTTTCATAAAATGTACTCAATATGTTAAAAAGTGTAAAAATTACATCCAGAAAATAAATGTAACTTCATATAATATTTTATGGTTTGTATATTGCAATTAAATTAACTTTCAATACGACTCTGCATGTTTGTATTATTTAGAAATTGGTACCTCAGTTAATCTGGAATAGAAAAATCGATCTCGGCCCTTATTTTTAATCTCGGGATTTAGGGATTATAAACAGACAATTCCGGGATTCCGTGATAGCCTCGGTATTTTGAGTTGTAAGGAAAAATCGCAAAAATTATTTAACACTCTTCGTTTTTATCGATAAAACTATCATATGTCCTGGATACATCATACAGAAAAATAATAAACTTTTAACATTAATCTCCTTAAATTTAAATAAAAATAATGTACGATACTTAATGTAACATTATAAACTCAACAAATTAAACTTTGAATAATGTTAATTGGCCTAAAAAGTGAACAAGTTAAAATAATATATGTATATAATTTATATTTTCAACATAACAAATGTAAATAATATTAATATCAAGCATATTTCTCACAACAAGACCGTAGATATCCTCTTGTAAATGGTTGGAAATCCCGGGTCATCGGTCACCGTAAAATAATTAGATTGGTGTATGGGTGCAATTCCTAAATTGCAGGAAAAGATATAGCTGCAGTGGCGAATCCAAGGGGGGCGGTGGGGTCAATAGCCCCCCCCCCCCCAAAAAAAAAACACTTTGAGTTTAGGAAAATAGACCTGACTCTGCCTCTTACACTAAGAATATAAAAGCTGTTGGCATCTGCCCTCACACGTCGACAACTCGTACTCGCTTGCGATCGCCCTTCTTCACAAAAAGATTTGAATTCAGAAAAATAGACCCGACCCTGCCTCTTACCTAGGAATGTGACTGTTGTTGATATCTCCCCCACCGTCGACAACTTACTCTCACTTGCGATCGCTCCCACAAGAGTTCCAAGTTCAGAATTCCTGATGCCCCTCCTCCCCGGCGACAACTTGCTTTCTCTTGCCATACTGTATATTAGAAAAATATCCCGTCTGCAGTGTAGCATTATAAAGGAATTTATAAAGAATATTAGATCTTAAGAAGAAATACAATAATATAATAAAATATAACAAATAGGTAAGTAGAAAAAGGTACAGAAGATATATATATATATATATATATATATATATATATATATATATATATATATATATATATATGTATATATATAGTGTAATTTTAAAATAATAGAAAATTCTCGGCAATGCTAACAGATTGCTGGTAAGCTTTACTCTTGTATAAAAAAGTGCATTGAACTCCAAGGCGATGGAGAAGCCCTGAATCTGTAAAATGACGACTGCTCTGTTTCGTTATTATATGGGACTCATCAGGCTATTGCATCCAGTACAATCGTATCAACTATTTTTAAAACCAAAAAACGGCAAACAAGACGCGAGTAGCCACACCTATATGAATCACTCAATAACACAAGACCAATCTAAACCAAAAATGTGGTATAAATCGCCATGTGATGGCGAGACGGTCAACGAAAAAATAGATATAAATCAAAACTCGATACACGAAGCATGCTACCCTAACAACAGAGATCGCATCATTCGGCATCGGCAACCAAACTAACCGCGGGCTTTAGCGGTTTAAGTAGGTGACGCACCATCGATCTCTTTAAGAGAGCATGGCATTTCTTTTAAGTCAACAATTACATAAAAAAGAGATAAGTATCGTCCATATAATTTTAAAATAATAGAAAATTCTCGGCTGTGCAGTCAGATTGTTGGTAAACTTTACTCCCGTATTAAAAAATGCGGAGAACTCCAAAACAATGGAAAAGCTCCTGGGACGAAAAATGACGACAGCACTGTTTTATCCTCATATGGGATTCATCAGGCCATTGCATTCGGTACAACCCATTATATCACACAAGTTTATCAACAATCTGAATATATATATATATATATATATATATATATATATATATATATATATATATATATATATATATATATATATATATATGTTACATTTAAATTGTTATTTTCATAACTTTGGTTAGTGGATAAATATTTATTTTAACCTAACCTCAACATGCTGGGAAAAAGCTTGTTTATGCGGCTTTCATGGCTTCCTCCGTGTGAGATGCAATAGCAGTGGATATATCCACATTATGCCGTTGTAGTGCTGAAATCACATTCAGCAAACGTACAATATGCAACTCCGTGTATGAATAAAGTAAAATGCGAACAGCAAATGCAAACTTCGTTCCAACCATATCCTTTCCATGTTAGAGGTTGCACACATGTACCTCTGCCGTACCACTGTGGCGGGGAGGGTAAGTTTTGACTTTCTTCTCGGTATGGTGGTATGGGTAGGCCATCATCTCGATGGTGGTGGAATAGGATAAATTGTGTTCCTTAGCAATTTGTTCAAACTGTGCAACCTCTCACATGGAAAAGATATGGTTGGAACGAAGTTGACACATATATATATATATATATATATATATATATATATATATATATATATATATATATATATATATATATATATATATATATACATATAACTTTGAAATAATTATGACCTCTTTAACAAAATGGCAGCTAAATAGTTATTTAAGACAGCAACAATTTGTCATTTTCACTTCTAATATTTTGATCACTGACAACTGGCTCAAATATCAATATAAATTTTATTTTTGCATACCAATTATCTACTTATACGCTTTTATGAACCAAATGTAACTACATAATTTGTTTTTATCTCTGTAATAACATTTAATATTTTATTTTCACGGTAGGAGTGACGTCCATTTTTATCGGCGGCAAGCAGTATTTTTATATAAACAATCTCAATCTTCAGTGTCCATCTAAAGTTCTAAACGAAAGAACCAATCTCGTATTAGAGTCGGCTGTGACTTGTAGTGATTAAAATACGCCCACACTAAATAACAAATATTTTATTATCTTTGAAAGTGTTTATATTGTAATATTAAAAAAATTCATTATTATCATCTAAATTATAAAGCTTGGAAACATGTTAGGAGCAACAAGTTGCTTATTTGTTCTGCTGTTAGTAATTTCTGGTTAGTATATGTCATATAATTTTTAGAAATTGTTTTTACTGATTCGCGTACTCTCAGTTATATAAAACATGTTTTATAATGACATATAGTACAGTAAAAATTATTTATAGTAAATTTCACTCTTAATTATTATGTAAGTCAACTAGATTAACCAACTAATTCAGTTGATTTTGCAAGGTAAGATAGAGGGTAAAAGAACTCAGGGTCGCCGACGAACATCATGGCTGAGGAATATCAGACAATGGACAGGAATGACGACGGTACATTTATTTAGAACAGCTGTCAATAAGGTCATATGAGCCAATGTGATTGCCAACATCCACAGAGGATAGGCACCAACAGAAGAAAGATCTTTGGGGATGTCTTCTTATTTACGCCTACAAGAGGACCTAAATTGTTCTATGCCGCTGCAAGCAGAGTCATAGAAAAAAACAAAGAAGTTCGTTGAAAGGTAGATGAAGCTGTACAAATAGTCAAAATACGTTGACGATATTCTTGAACTCGGACAAAATGAGAGCGACCTCCAGCAAACAAGACAAAGGTTCTGTGCAGTTATTCAGGAGTCATCGTACTCTATGCTCTAAATTTATAGAAGTAATCCAAAAGATTAAACGAGCTCTTCCCACAGGTTACGCTGAAAATCTCATTGAAAACATGCCCCAGAAATGCTAGACTCTTTTCAATGGTGGTGGGGGGTTACACTGTTTATTTATTGACTACTCCAATGCATTTTGCTTGAATATGAATATGAAAAAACTTGGAAGAAACATCTTGATAACTTTCGAAAAAAATATCGTCTTCTTTATTGTGGAACAGACGTATATATAATTTTAATTCTTTAAACTACATGATATCAAAAAACTGCTCTGCCCCTTGTCTGTTCCATGAGGGTTATCAAAATTGTTATTGCATTTTTGATAGGAACAGCAAAATTTTATCATTAGTATATGTTAAATATAACACTGATCTCATTAGTTTTTATAATCTTTATCACATTTCCTAAAAATAAAAATGTTTACTGTAACCAAGTAAGAGATAATAAATATTTTTTGAAAAGATCTGCTGTGTGTGATTTAGAAAGTGTTGGATATACTGCAAAATGGGTATAACCAGCCTCTATATTAATTCACAGTAATAATATAAACGTCATTATCTAAAAGTAATTTGAGATAATCGTCTCTAAAAGTACTTTTGGAAAAAAACAACGCTGTAATACGAAGTTAGAGTGTGGGAACAACATATTCTCCAATCAAATTAGATTCGAAAGTAGCTACATTTTGGGGTAGGGGAAGGTATTTTTACTTTCTTGAAAATACCAAGAATGATAATTAACCTATGCGCCTGTAACAAGAAGTGAGCTCAAAGCGTGAAATATTATTAATCAAAAAAATTGGCCGGAATCGATGATATTCTTACCCTTTGTTGCATTATCTTCGTTAACAATAATCACAGGACTAACTGTTATAAGAAAAAATTTGTTCATCCGAACATTTTTTTCATCTATGTTATCCCCATTTTCGAACTATGCAAATTTACAATATAAAATGAAAAAATACGCACAAAGAGTGGATTATAAAAAGTTTTTTTTTGTTGGTAAAGGGAAAACAACTACATTAAACGTAGCGTCCTTCCCAGAATTTTTGTATTATATTTATTTTATGGCATCTGTTTTTAAACTTAAAAACAGATGCCATAAAAAATAAAAACGATGATTTTCAAAAATTCCCTAAACTTTCCTAATTATTCGATTTATAAATTCTAATGCGATTTTGAAGATTCAGCCATCTTATGTATATAAGAAATTTGACGCATTAATGAAACTATTACTAATTATCTATCGAATATTTGTTGATTGTGCAGTGATGGTGCGTTTGTATGTATATGAGTAAAGTTAAGGGTCTGTATGTATACTACGACCTGGTAGATCTATTGCGCCTCCTACTGCTGCCCAGTCGTGGGAGTTAACTTATCGGCTATTGCAAGTCCTCCAGTCCTATTTCCCTTAGGAAACTTAGGATGTTGGACGGCTTCAAGGTGGGTAGTTCCCCTTCTTCGATTTGGTATGTTCCCAAGAACCGCATCCTAAAGTTTACAGTTGTATGCAGCTAGATTGAAAAAAACCTTTTTGTCTCCATTTCTTTGGCTTTCGTTTTTAGACTGACGCATAGGCCAATCATAATTCTTGGCATCAATCCAGAATAATTTATCCAGAAAGTAAAACTGCCTCCCATTGTAGCCATCGATATATATATATATATATATATATATATATATATATATATATATATATATATATATATATATATATATGTATATATTTCAACTGGGGTAATATATTCATTGTTAACAACACTAACAAAATGCTTTCCAACATAATCAACACTTTACTATTGTGAACAAAATAGTTGTATCCCTAAAGATCTAACGCGTTAGATGCTATGAACACTATTACAGATTTAATGATTAAATCTATGAAAGTTCAGAACTAAAGAAGGGGATATGTCCAATTATTTAGAAAATAACTTAACGACTGCTACAAATATTTCGATCTTCTATTTTATACGAAGTATTTCGCCTTTGAGAGCAATTTATAAGTTAGAAAATAAAATCTGGAATATGTTATACCATAAAATCATCTTTTTTTTTTTTAATTTAGGAGCAAAGAGTCTAAGAGACGTAAAGATATCATTTCCATCACCTGTGAAATTTTTTAGTACAGTAACTATGCGATGTGAATATGATTTAGAAGATGATGTTTTGTACTCTGTAAAATGGTATAAAGGAGAGAACGAATTTTTTCGATACCAACCAGGTTCTAGACATCCTACAACTTCTTTAGGGCTTACAAGAGTGTATATCAATGTAAGTATTGAAAAACAAAAAGAGTCTATAATTTATTTAAAACTTATTAATTATAGCTGTAACAGATAGAGAGCATTTTGCATTAGGTATCATCCGCGACTTAATACCCCTTTGTACAACTCATCTCCTACTTTTCTTCAGAGCTTTTAAGCTGACTATACCTTCTTACACAGGTGAGTTGTGTATGAATAAAAGAATGATGACTCAGCAACACTGCTTATACTCCACGTGGGCCAAACCTGCCAGTGTCAGTGTCAATGTCAGTAGTACTCAGATATAATTATCTCCTAGCATTGTTGGTCAGTATCAATGGGAGACTTTAGATGATACTTATGGAAGTGACCATTTTCCCAATCCTTTGCAAAATTCTTCGATGGTTCTCAACTCCAAATACAAAATCAGCCTTTGACCTATCTAAGGCAGACTGGGATGCCTATAAAATGCATTTCAAATGTCCAGAATTTTACATAGCAAATCTTGACAACGGCCTAAATTCGTATAACATCCTTTGACACGAAAGGAAAATAGAATATTAAATTAGTGTGTCATCAAAAACACACATGGTTGTTAGCAAAAACAATTGAATTATTGTGTCTTCAAAAATACAAAAAGGTTGTTATCAAAAACAACAGAAGTAGCACGGATTGTGTATTATTTTCTATATTGTTATCTTCATCACTTAACAAACAGTGGCGAGTCGAAAAATCATCCCACTTCAATAAAACTTCCCGCCTGTTTCCAGGCTGCGTCTCTTGAGATAATTTATTACCATTCTGGGCCGCCTGTAAATCGTTCAATTATTTCTGTATTTCTGCCAAACATATCTGTTGTCAGTCATCACCCCTTGAGCGGAAATAACTACTGCAATGACTTCTTCGAAGTTTTTTACTGGGTTTGGGTATATTACACTACTTATTTTATATAAAAAACACGCGTCAGACAGAGGTATTGTCCTCTGGTATTTGCGAGATTAAGAAATCGATATTTGACGCATGAAGACTGGACGAAACCAGGAATGCAGGTCCCGAGGGGAGAGCAGTGGGATTGTTTGTTTTGCTTTAAAATTGTTTGGGACTCAATGCATAGAGGAGATACTACCTATTCAGCTTATTTACGAAACGAGGCCGAAATATAATCACTAAATCTTTGGTAGTATTCACAGCGTCTAACACATTAGGTAAACTTTAGAGGGAGAACTGATTTCGTTTTAATAATAAAATGATAAGTATTTTGGAGTAACTTTTTGGTATTGCTGATAAGCAACAAAAAATCATATTTCAATATTATTATGATTTTCTCTCCTTAAATTCACCCACTGAGTTCCAATAATTACACCACTTTTCACTAATTACTTTTAGTTCATCACTAATCATTTGTTTATTCTTTCATTATTAAAATAAAAGTAACCCCTAGCTTATACTAAAATAGCCGCGTTACACAACCTCCCTCCTAATTCTGATCATCACGATCAGGTTCGGTACTTCCGTGGTATGGCTTCAACTTATAGAAATGGACTACTTTCATTTTGGTCTTGGGACTTGGATTCTTTCAACATCATTGATTCTATTCAGAATAGTATATGGTCCTTCCCATGTATCAACTTAGGTGATTCGCTTTTCCTCCACTGTGAATTCCGTAACCAAAATCTGTTACCTTACTGAAATCCTGCCGAGATTGCGTTGATGTCATATTTTGTCTTTATTCTATCTGTGGACAGATCCATGCCTTCTCTAAATAGTTTATGAAATTCTAGCAACTTTTTAGTAGGGTATCTACCCAATCTTCAATCTCCTTACCTTCATCAGTTGAGGAATCAAACATTATGTCGCAAGTCCATCTAAATTGTTTGAAGGTGGTAGCCAATGTTGAAGATTGACTAAAATGTGATTGTCGGACTTCAGTTTATACTTGATAACGACTAGAGATACAACCTAATCGAAACGTCGTAAAAACAAACAAAAATAGAGCCAATGCAAGTCCGATAACCACATTTTAGTCAAGCTATCTAAATTCTCATCAAAATGAGACTTTGGTCGATGTAGCTCCGATGGTTTCATGAAATACTGACCAGTAGATCATTAAGAAGTTTGACAAATGTTTGCTCCAATCTTTCTGATGTCTATCCACACACACACACACACACACCATATAAAATTGCAACTCATAATTTTAGGATACGAGAAGTGATTCAAACGAAATTGTGTTGGATGGGGTATGGAGCAGCAATACTGGAGACTATTCTTGTGAGGTGTCTACCGTTGGTCCCTATTCTCTTACGAAGGCATCTCATGCTTATTTATTTGTTGGGCGTAAGTTTTTAACATCAATATATTTTTGAAACAAAAAATTTAATATTGAAAAATAGGCACTAGAATTAAAAAAAAAAACATTTTGCAGCAGTGGCATTATTAACAACTATTGAATGGCTATATATAAAATGTTAATTAAATTCATGCGTAGCGTGATAAAAGGAATTTAATATATTTGAAGGAACATGATTAGTTACTATTGTAAAATGTTTTAAATAGTTTTATCACTTTAAATCCTGAAATAGTGTAGCTTTTGTAGCTCGCAAAATAGTTAAAATATTGCAAGAAAATAAAATATTATTATATTACTATTAAATCACTTCAAAACAAACTTTTGGTAAATATAAAATAATGGTTGGTCATAATGCTTTAAATACGTTACGAGAATGTGATGACAAGTTTCAGCTTCTTCCAGAGATGGGCGTCGCAGCACCATTTTCACTATTCCGCCTTGAAACGTCATCATCTTCTTCTTAGTGTACCTTATCCTCTGAGGACATTAGCGATTATATCTACCCATCTAGTTTTATCTATTGTCTCTTTAAATAGTTTAGTAAATGTCATATTAAATATGTAATGAGAGTTTGTCATCTAGAAATAGTACATTTCAAATACATCTATATTCTGTTATATCTTGTGAGTGTTACAACCTCTATACCATATAATATGAACGAGAAAACCTTGTTTTTTAGTTTAGTTTGGAGTTACGGAATATACAGCGTATTTAATAAAAGCAGCTTCGTATTTTTTCAGTTCTAGAGTGAACTTTAACAGAATAGTCCCAGTATTGATTAATTACGCTATCCAGGTATATTTTATTTATTACACTCTCAAGTGTTTCTCGAGTATTTTAATGTTTATGTTTATATTGAGATTTTTACAAACCACCACTCCTTTTGCCTTGTCGGTATTAAGTTTCTAGCCATATTCATCACATGCATCAAAAATCCTTTTCATTGGTCTTTGTAGGTCTTCTTCATTGTCTCTTAGAATGATAGTATCATCGATGTAGCGGAGGTTATTTATACGCACACCATTAACTGCTATTCAATATGTCATATCTAAAAGTGCTTTATTGAAAATTTCTTCTGAATATGTATTAGAAAAAAACTATTGACAAGATACATTTCTGATGTACACCCCAGCTTTTTCTATTTTTATCTGTTTAAAAACGCAATTTTCCATAATTTGCCATACAAAATCTCTTTGAAAATCTATGGGAGATACGTAAACTTCAGAGTTAATATCTCTATATCTTCCCATTAGAGAACAATCAAAGACAACTCTATTAAAGATTCAGATGATGTTGAAGAAAGCTGGGGAAAAATCAGAGGAAATGTAGATAAATCGGCCGAGGAAGCATTGGGATATATAGAACTCAACACAAATTCTAAGCCGTCAGCTAAGCACTGGTATACTCCTGAGGTGAAATCATTGGCAGCAGAGAAACGATAGGCTTACCTCCGATACAGAAATAACAAGTCAGAATCAGGACACAATCGATACAAAGAAATAAGAAACAGAGTAAACGCCGACATAAGACAAATCAAAAACGAATATTGGCGAAGGTTCACAGTAGATATGGAACATAACTTGTATGGGGCACAAAAGAAGGTATAGAACATGATCAGAAGAAGGAAACAGGATATAAACGAATATACACAATCCCAAAAAATTTCTGAGCACGAATGGGAAGAACACTTTAAAACACTATATAGAAATACAGATCAATCACAACAAAACAACTACCCACCCGAAAATACATCTGAATATGACGAATACACCAAGGAAGTAAGCCTCCAAACGACGAAAGACACGATAGCCAAATTAAAAACGAGAAAAGCCCCAGGACCCGACAGTATTCCCAACGAACTAATTAAATATGGTGGAAATGCATTACATGAAGAACTAACAAAACTCTTTAACAAAATAATTAAAGACCAAGAGATACCCCGAGATTGGAAGAAAAGTATAACAGTACCTATTTTCAAGAAGGGTGATAAGAAAATCACGGAAAACTCTAGAGGAATAACTTTATTAAATTCAATAATGAAATTATTCACCAAAATCCTTGAAGGTATAATAACTGATTATTGCAGAATATCAGAAGAACAGCAAGGTTTCCGCAAAAACAGATCTACAGTAGATGCCATATTCATCGTAAGACAGATAGCAGAGAAATCAATTGAATTTACTAAGCCGGCTTTTATGTGCTTTATAGATCTCACTAAAGCCTTTGATAGGGTGAGACAGATGATATTCTGCAAATAATGCGAATTAAAGGCATCCCAAACAATTTAATTAACATCGTTGAACAGCTAAACTCCAACACCACAACACAAATCTCAGTAAGCGGCAACCTAACTAAGGATGTACCGATAGCATCGGGCATACTACAGGGGGACTCTCTGAGTCCATTACTGTTTAACATAGTAATGGACCAAATAATTGAGAACGTCAAAAGAGCGGCACCAGGGTACAGAATAAATACCGGGGAAATAACAATAATATGTTACCCTGATGACGCCGTCATAGTCTCGGAAAATGAAGACGATCTCCAAAGACTTCTATTTGCATTCCACACCATAAGCAAGCAATTCAACATGAAAATATCCATCGATAAAACTAAGTCAATTGTAATAAGCAAAGTGCCCTTAAGATGCAAACTAGTAGTGGATGACAAACCAATAGAACAACTCATGACTTTTAATTACTTAGGAGTTGAGATATCCGCAAACCAAGACAGAACAAGAGAAGTAAGAAACCAAGTAAACAAGACAAATAGAATCTCAGGAAGCCTGGCGGATATAATATGGCACAACACATACATGAGCAAGGACGCAAAAACAAAAATCTACAAGACCTGTATTCGACCGATAATGACGTACGCAATAGAGACGAGAGCTGACAACACAAAAACAAATCAATTCTAAGAACTGCCGAAATGAAAGTACTAAGAAGAATATCGGGATACACATTAAGAGATCACATACGCAATTCAACAATACGCGAGGAACATGGAATGCAGGATATAGTAAGATGGGGACGGAAGCGCAGAAGAGCCTGGAATGAGCACGTAGGAAGAATGGCGCAAAATAGGATAGCGAGAATCGCCCGAGATGGAACACCGGAAACCAGAAGACCAATAGGTAGACCACCTAAAAGGTGGAGAGAGTCCTGGATTTCAACATCGAATGAAATGAATGATTGAGTTGGAAAAAACAGGCTGTAAGCCTATAACAAGAGGAAGAAGAAGAAGAGAACAATGTGTCTCGTTCCAAGTCCATTGCCGAACCCAAAATATGTTTGCCCATTATGTTCATTAAGTTTTTTTTTTGTTTTCGCTGGTGAATCATTTTGAAGAAGAGTTTCAATATGTGATTCACTAAATTTATATTTAGATATGCCTCGCATTTTCTAGGATTTTTATTGTTTTATACCACCTGTACTGTACACGCTGTTAAAAAGGTTCCTATATCTCATTTGTGTGCCTTTCAAGTAAAATTTCAATGGTTTTAATAAATATGCTATCCTCACCTACCTTTTTTTGTTTTAAGAATCGTTTAATGCTGCTACTATCTCGACTTTGGTAATAGGGGGCCTATTTTATTAAGCTTTTCTATATTATATCCTTTAGTTATATCACTATTTATTTCTCCTATACAGGTTGGAAAATTTAAAACAGAATCTCTAAATAACGAGAATGTAACAGAAGGAAACAGACAACCCGTTTAGCTCTGTTGAAGAAGTGAAATAAAGCATACTGTTGTATTGTAGCTTGCTTCCTTGTTCCCAGGAAAGATAGTTTGGGGTCGTCAAAATATAGTGGGTTGAAAGCATGCATTTAATATTAAAAATAAAAAATACAATATAATGGATTCAACATAGCAGACAGAATCTTTAAAATCATGAAAATAAAAACGTCTAGTGTGGTTCAATAGTCGTTAAATATGCAACTTAAAAACAAAATAAAAAAAAAATAATTGTATTTCTATGAATAAAATATTGCGCTTGAGTTTAAGGTGCATTTTAAAAATAAATACATGGATATCGATAATCGCTAAAAAGGCGAAAGTATTTTTTCCTTCATGCTTATGACTTCTTGACAAATACCAATGCAAATAATTTGTAAATAATATAATATTTATTGATTAACATAAATGAATAAATAATACGACTTTTCAATCATCACCTTCTTTGTTAGCGGCTCTTTTCTCCTTCTCCAATACGTACGAATTGTTATCCGAATTCTTACGATGTCAAAAAACAGTGTAAGGATCCATCGACGCCAAAAGTTTTGGACACATTCTCCATATTTTTTTCTCGAGAAGATTTACGAGCAAAGTCTAGGCGATAGTTTCCTATCAACTTGTTCGTTGATGTTTGTGAATTTTTCGATAGTTTACCTATCCGTAATATCGCAAATGCTATGATGTCTGGTCCATGCATAAGTAATTTGTGGATTTCTGTTGGTATGTCGTACCAAGAATATCTTTTGAAGTACATTCTTGCTGTTTGAAGTGTGTGTTCCTAAATCTTCTGTATTGCAGTTTAATGTCTGCTTCCAATAGTTTGAAAAATAATGTGAAACCGGAGGATCAGTTTCCGTTTTACTCTTGTTATAATAGCTGACTCATCACTGTTCTCGAAGAAACGTTGACCTGTGTTGCCATAGTTAGTGCTTCCTAAACCTTCTTTAGCATGTCAACAAGAAGTCCTAATCTCTCTCCTTAAAGGCCTGTTGGTTGGTGACCTTTGTCCATGCTGTCATCTCTTGTCTTTCTGCTTACAGGCTTGTCACCTTTGTGTGTAACGTTGATACGACAAATACAAGCAGCATTCGAAGCATCGAATACATGCATGTACAGTCGTAGCTTGAAATACTCTGTATTTACGAGGACACAGCATAAATATTGTTGAAATGATATGTTGTTTGGCAGATGTAACAGCGTTGAACCGATTTCGTCCCAGCCACAGCGTCCACCTAGCCGTCTATCATTGTCGTAGATAAGTTGTACTGTAGTGAAGCTGGAGTAACAAAGGGAACTCTTTTATATGGTGCAAGGTGTTTAGTTCGAGTTTATAATTTTCTCTTTTTTTTTAAAGACGTTTATTAGATTTCCTTGATATATTTCAATTTTAGAGGCCAGCCATTCATAGTAAAGGAGGGTTTCGGATTGGACAATACCTGCTAATATAAGTGGAACAAGAGAGGTGAGGAATAAGTTTGTATCAGAAATATCCAGATCAGCGAATATCATTTTGTATTGGCTCTGACCCGACGTTCCATCGAAGCCCCATTTACAAATGAAACTTATATTTGCAAATCAAATTTATTGATTTGTTCAAGGGCGTCTAATTGAAGCAATATAATTCGATCGACTCTGAGATCCAGTTTGGCCTGTAATTTAACCTAGGGTTTTGCTTTAGTAGTGGTTAGATAATCGTCATTTGGATAGCATGCTTTCTTTGTATTTTACGTACCAAAGTACGGCGGAAATATATTACTGCCTTTCATTTTAGCCCAATTTTCGTAATCCCTAATATTTGTCTCTTGACAATCAAATGTCAAATGGAAGAGCATCTTGGAATTGGAAAGAGCGGCTACTCAGGTGTCTGGGAAAGCGCGGTGGAGAGGTGTCCATCACTCCCCATGCGGGCAGATTACATGACGCCGCTTTTAAAACCCAAACTCTCCCTGGAGATATTTGTGCCAAGTAGAGAGGATTTGGAGGGAGAATAAAGTCTTGGTGGTATACTGATAGATCTCGACAAGATGAAAGAGCTGGAGCCGGAGTATTCGGCAGGAGCACAGGAGTCAGAGGGTACTACCCTCTCGGAAAATATGCGACAAGTTTTACAGCGGAAATGTATGCTATTCTGCAGTGTACTCATCTCTGTGAGAGGGACATAGACGGGAATAGAGTAACAAATATATGCTCAGACAGTAAGGCTGCAATATTGGCATTGAAGTCCAGTGTCGTAACTTCGTGACTGGTGTCTGAGTGCATGGATATACTAAATGGTATGACAAGAAAAGGCTGCAAAGTCAGGCTCGTAGGGGTCCCGGGTCACTCGGGCATACGGGGGAATGAGGCCTTCTGGAAAAGGTGGGTCCGGCGACTGAATCGTATGAACCCCAACCAATATTACCTGTCGCAATTGCCATTGGCAAGAGAGAGTTAAAATCGTTGCTGGAAAACAAATTTATTGAATCGTGGTAGGGAGCTCCTGAAATGAGATGTGCGAAGGAACATATAACTGGGCCTAGTGCATGGCGTGCTAAGGAGCTTCTCTCTTTGGGAAGTAAAGAGTTGCGAATTGTGGTGGGATTGTCAACAGGACATTGTCATCTCAGGGGCCATCTTCATAGAATCGATGTCGAAGATGACCCGACATGCAGATGGTGTTTGGAGGAGGATGAAACTGTTGACCATGTCCTCAAGGAGTGCCTAGCACTGAACGGACTGAGACAGAGATATTTCGGAGATACAATTTTGTTACCGGAAGCAGTTAGGCACGTTCAACTAACGAGGCTGCTTGGCATAGGCGATCGGCCTTCGATAACCACCAGATATGGTGGGAGAAAAAAAGCCCAATGGAGGCCTAGGCATCAATGATTTAGTATCATCACCCCTTTTTCATTCATTTATTCATTCATTCGTCTGTTTTATGTTAACAGATTGGTGGTTTTGATCAGGTTTAGCAGTCTATTCATTGATCCTGGTATATGTATATGCCATCAGGATTGATCGATCGGTGCGAGTTTTTCATTCGGAGATGATGGTAAGGCTGTTTTGTAATTATGTGTAGATGTTTCTCTAAACTGTAGTAGCCGATTATTACGCCTGTCACCAGCTAAATCTATTCTCTGCTTAAAAGAAGAAGTATGAAGTTTAGGTTGCCGGATGGTTTACTTCGTAATACTTTGGGATGTTTTTGGCTTGCAAAATGTAACCATCAGAATATCCATCCATGAATAGCAGCCTTAGTAATACCAAATGCTGGTTCCAATCCAATAAATATGGTAGCGGATCCTTGTCTTATAAGTGAATGAGATCAGGTCTCAGCTGTTTTGATAATATCTGACTTATAACTAACCCTTTATCAACTGAAATCTAATTAGCGGTAGTAATTAAGACGTTGGTTAAATTTAGAGTGTAAAATTATATTTTAATATTATCTATCGTAACTTTATTTGTCGAAGTGTCAAATATGTAAATATTATTGTAATCAAAAAACACATCTACAAAATTACAAAAAAAATAGAGTTGTCAAACAACTCATTTAAATATTCATTACGAATTATGGGGTCACTCTTTTTCTCATCTGGTCTTTTATTTATAAAAGATAGTTTTATGGAGAAATATTGAGGTAAATTTGGAAAATTCAGTTTTCATCAAAATTTTTATTATAATTCCATCTGGTAGTCCATAATATGCATTTATCAATCTTCTGTTTCTGTCGTTAAGTTCTATGTTATAAAGTTTTTGTAAGCTACTTATAAATTTTGAAACCTACCTTTTAAATTTTAGGTCCGCCTAGTGGTCGTACATTACTAGAAGTTAGAGAAGAAAATGTTGGTGCTAATCATACACTAAAAGCAAATTGCACAACCCCATCGTCTTATCCAAAATTGAATGTATCTTGGTACATAAATGATCAAGAAGTAAGTATATATAGGTTTCAAACTTAAAATACAACAACGTGCTCGTTTTTATTTTACTTTGTTACTAGGGATCCATATCAGCTTCGCACAGTTCTAAATGAGAAACGTTAGAAAAATAATAACGTTTTTTAAGGGCAAAAATTATTTAATATAACGTTAAAAGACTTAAACAATGCTAGACACCAGTTAAAATTCATACCGCAGTTTTAGAGATAAAACCAGGAATATGAAAAGAGAAGTCGTTGAACTTTTTTTATACTGGGTGTTAATTAACTCATTAACGCTCAGATGTAAAAAAATTCCCATCTTTCAATACTATTTATGATTAATAAAGGGATATTAAAAATCTACAAAAAGTGCCTTTACTAATATTTTCAGGGATTTTCTATCGATCTCTATTAAGAAAGTTATAAAAAAGTTATTATTTATGCAAAATATTTGCAAACGAAATAGTAGATATGTGCTGGATTTGTATTGTCTTTATTTTTTGTGGAATATCATGACGTTTCAGCCAGTAATTATCTCTAATTGCTTTAAAATCAAATTAAAAAAAAAATTAAGTTACATGTAGTAATGGCAAAATTACAACTAAAGGAAAAATCGGGCTTACAAAACATGCACAAAACGGTGAAAAATCCGTGCAAATCTACATGAAAGTTGTACAGACATCGTAACACTCACAAAACACGAAAAATATGATACGTTATGTACGTGCTAATTAGCCGAAACGGCTGTGACATAACATCGATGGTGTCGGCCCCAACGGTGGTGTTACAACTAATGCTACTAAGGAAATCATTATTTATTTTTTAATGAGTATCAATATTTTGCTATGTCATATTAAATAAGTTTGTTAACAGAAATAAATACAGCAAAAGCATAAAACTTCAAAATATTAATATATCACATGAAAAAATTATATATTCAAGAAAATAACACAAAATAGTTTTTTATTAGATATCTAGCTTTTGAATATTTATAAATAACAGCCCTGATGATTCGGTCAATATATCAAAAATAATTTTGCTATGTACATTTTAACAAAATCTCTCTTGAAATGTTTTTGATTTCATATATTGTATTTTGAAGTTATATTAAGAAAATCAAAACTGAAACTTAAAAAATTAAAAGTAATTTAAATTGTTGAAATTGACAGTTCGAAAGTGCAAAGATTATTATACCGTCATATTTTTGTAAAGGTCAGGGTATGCTTTATAAAATTTATTGAGAAAATGTGATGTGTTAAATAGAAAAAAAAATATACAGCCGAAACAAATTGGTAGAAGGGTTCTAAAAATTTTAACAAGTATGTTGTTTTACATGAACATAATACCTTTATATACAAATACAAAATGTTCTTTATAACGATGTTAGTACGTGAACAATGAAATAATAATTTCAATCTAATTTTGGCAAAAAATGACATATTAGATTTTCTTAATAATGTGCAAAAAATCACATTATATGAAGTATCGAGTCATAATTACTGCCAGAGTAAAACAGAGTAATTCACAACTTTACCCTAATTTCCCCGAATTTCTACATTTAAAATCGTATATAAATACAACGAAATGAAACAAAATTTTTCAAAAAATATACATTAAACAAAAAATAACTTTTCTCAAAAAAAACACAAATTTATAATTTATATAAGCTTTTTAGGTTACTTATAAATAATAATAAAAAATAAAAATATAAATTGTAAGGGACATTGTTTCATATTAAAGAGACAAAAACAGAATAAATATATCTGAACCAATTATCTTGAAAATTCTACATAAAAAACTAGTCATGAAAAAACTTTCAGCAAGGTGAATTCCAAGATTGCTGACTTCCGAACAAAAGCTGCTAAGGCATCCATTTTTTCTAAATTATTTTGAATTTTTGATGGAAGACTGACTTGAATATGTCCCTGGGAGTCAGAAAAAAAATCTTCCCTTTGCAAGGCTTCTTTGCCTCCAAAAAAGGCTTCTACACTGTTCTCATATCCATCATAACAAGCTAATTTTATCAAAATTATTTGATAAAAATATATAAAAGCCACAAATACCGGGTCTCAACGAATCTATTAGACAAGTCATAATTTCTAGAGTATTATGTGTATCAAAATGAGAATTGGTACAGGTAAATGGTATGTGAAGGGGAGAGTTTTCGCATATTTTCCACTTTCCGGTCACTTCCGGTTTCACCGGAAATGGCCCCGGTTTTGAATTTTTAAATGGAACACCCTGTATATTTTAACATTTTTGGATTTCTGAGACAATTCTAGATCAGAATGTGACATTCTAAAAACTTTTTACGTCTACTTCATTTTTTTAGAGCCACTTTTAAAATTGCATCTAGTTGGCCATGATCGGACGCAAACTAATCTAAGGGCCTTAGGTGATGTCAAAAAAATACAATCGCAAACTTTTAGTTACTAGTATGAAAGACAGGAATAAAACAAGTTGACAAAATGACGTTTTCATTTCTAACTATTAATTTTCAAATGGCGACCCCTTTTTGACAACTACTTTTCGAAAAAAGCATTCTTTGACGAATCTAACGGTACTAATTTATTTGCGATCGGATTAGACATAAGAACAGAAATTAAATATTATTAAGCAAAATACTGGATAATTTATTTACTTATGACAAGTGCGCCATGGACAGCCATGATGCATAATAATTTGCAACTGTTTTTATCAAGTCTTCTTTGGAAAACAAAGCACTCACTTAAGTAGATAATGACAGTGACATACGCTCTAAGAACAGACGTGAAAGTTTTTTTCACTTTGAGTATACATTATTTTAACGAAAATTTAAACTAAACTTAACGAAAATTAAGAAACTTTTACGTCTGTTCTTAGAGCGTATGTCACTGTCATTATCTACTTAAGTGAGTGCTTTGTTTTCCAAAGAAGACTTGATAAAAACAGTTGCACATTATTATGCATCATGGCTGTCCATGGCGCACTTGTCATAAGTAAATAAATTATCCAGTATTTTGCTTAATAATATTTAATTTCTGTTCTTATGTCTAATCCAATCGCAAATAAATCAGTACCGTTAGATTCGTCAAAGAATGCTTTTTTCGAAAAGTAGTTGTCAAAAAGGGGTCGCCATTTGAAAATTAATAGTTAGAAATGGAAACGTAATTTTGTCAACTTGTCTTATTCCTGTCTTTCATACTAGTAACTAAAACTTTGCGATTGTATTTTTTTGACATCACCTAAGGCCCTTAGATTAGTTTGCGTCCGATCATGGCCACCTAGATGCAATTTTAAAAGTGGCTCTAAAAAAATGAGGTAGACGTAAAAAGTTTTTAAAATGTCACATTCTGATCTAGAATTGTCTCAGAAATCCAAAAATGTTAAAATATACAGAGTGTTCCATTTAAAAATTCAAAACCGGGGCCATTTCCAGTGAAACCGGAAGTAACCGGAAAGTGGAAAATATGCGAAAACTCTCCTCTTCACATAACATTTACCTGTACCAATTCTCATTTTGATACACATAATACTCTAGAAATTATGACTTGTCTAATAGATTCGTTGACACCCGGTATTGGTTTAAAGACCTCCATCTGGCAAAAAATATTTTTTTTTGGTGTGCATGATAGTGTACATCTTTTCATGTAAGTGATTATTTTATTTGCAGTATATATATATATATATATATATATATATATATATATATATATATATATATATATATATATATATATATATATATATATGTATATATACACAGGGTGATTCTCCGAGAGATTTATCGATCGATTGTGGGAAAACTATAATTAAAAAGAATTTGAAAATTTGATAGTGTACTAACGTGAATGGAGGACAGCCGGCCAAAATATTTTTAAGATGGCGGCACTTACAGTTATACCGGAAGTAGATATCAACTTGCTTATTTTAAATGGAACACCCTATATATTATTACATATTTGATTTCTACGTATACTTCTGGACATATTTCATGTATAATATTTTATACTTAAGTCTCACCGTTGTGAACATATTTAAATTTTTATGTCAATAATGACGTTTGCGAACCAAAACTTAACTATAAATTTTTCCTAAAAGAAAATCTTTATTATTTAATTTGGGTTAGTTTTCTTGTAGACGAAGTTCGACTTTCGTGGTCTTTTTATGATAAATTGAAAATTATTAGTGCAGAGTAGTCAAAAAAGAAAAATAAAAATTATATTAAAAAATCGTCAAAAGTCAATTTTTTTAAATAAAAAGCACCTATTTTTATAATTTTATCATCTTAAGCATAAAAAATAAGGGTAACTTTGTATAAGGTTATCTATTCCAAAAATTTGTAGTTTTCAACATATTGGCAGTTCAACATTTTTCTATTGTAAATATGCTATACGGCTTTTGAGTTTTGTTATTAGTTGGCCATGACGACGAGGCGTGGCGAAAATAAAGCAATCGAACCCTACAGAATTGTCACTATTTTTTACCATTTCACATTACACGCACAAAGATTATTTAAACTTATTTATTATTTATGGAGAATTTGATAGAGTTATTTCAAGAACATGCGATACATTCGCGATCCGATATCGGAAGAAACAGAAACCAGCACTACCAACTGTTAAAAAGATTATGTAACACTTCGTTAAAATGCTATACGGCTTTTAAGTTTTGTTATTAGTTGGCCATAACGGCGAGGCGTAGCGAAAATAACACAATCGAACCCTTCAGAATTGTCACTGTTTCTTGCCATTTGACACTCATTAATAATAATCATACCGGGCGAATAAATTACACGGATGAACATTATTTAGTTATTTCAAGAACTTGCGATACATTCGCGATCCGATATCCGCAGAAACACCACAAATTGCTAAAAGGATTATAGAAAGCCTCAAGAACATTGGATCCATGAAAGTAAAAAGAAATAGAAATAAACCAGTAGTAAATAATGAAAATATTGAAACTACAATTTTAGGATATTTCGCCGCATATCCGATCATATTTACAAGGCAAGTAGCATTATAGTCTGTTTTAAGGATTTTATGAAAACACAATTTTCATCCCTATATATATTCCATAATTCAACATTTAAAAGGTGTTGATTTTTCACGAAGAGTAGAGTTCTGTCAATTTATTTTACTTCGGCCACAAGAAAATGCTGTTATTTGGATAATATTATTTGATTGGAAGAAGCCAAATTCACAAAAAATAGATTATTTAATTGACGCAATTCTCACTATGGGAGCGACTCAAACGTGCATTCATTTAGAAAATTTGAATTTCAAGAATCTTGGCAGTTTTACGTTTATTTTGCTATAAGAAATGATGGCGTTGTCGCCCTAGAATTCTACCAAGATAATCTGAAGGGTAAGTTAGTCATTTTTGAAGACTTCTAGATACAAAATAAGTTTTTTAACTTATAGGTAAGCACTAC
This sequence comes from Diaprepes abbreviatus, assembly GCA_034092305.1. Taxonomy (NCBI): domain Eukaryota; kingdom Metazoa; phylum Arthropoda; class Insecta; order Coleoptera; family Curculionidae; genus Diaprepes; species Diaprepes abbreviatus. The sequence continues at coordinate 611,356 of JASJET010000338.1, read as the reverse complement.
TTCGACATCGTGAGAAATTAGGAAGTGAACTTTTTAGATAACTTGCCGCTGGCTGATCCTAAAAATCTATTTTATCGACATGATGGAGCGCCTCCACACAATTGTCATTTAGTTAACAATCATTTGCAAAACTTGTTTTATGATCAATGAATAGCCAATAAAGGGCCACATATTTGGCTACCTCGCTCTCCCGACCTTACAGTACTTGATTTTTTATTTGTGGGACAATCAAAAATAAAGTATATAACACCGCATTAATCACTATGGAAGATTGCATGCAGCGCGTCAGAATAGCATTTGAAGAACTTAATTCTCAGTCCATAAGAAAAGCCACCCATGAAGAGTTCCTGCTTAGGTGCGAAAGATGTTTGGAAGTTCAAGGGTATCAATTTGAACTTTTATTCAAATAATTTTTGTAATTTTATTTTATCAACCACTGGTTTATTTCTATTTCTTTCAGCTTTTATAAATTCAAAGTTCTTGAAGTGTTTTATAATCTTTTTATCAGTTGGTAGTGTTGTTTTCTGTTTCTCCGGATATCGGATCGTGAATGTATCGCATGTTCTTGAAATAACTCACATCACATTCTCCATAAATAATAAATAAGTTTAAATAATCTGTGTGCATGTAATTTAATCGCTTTGGCAAGTTTATTATCAATGAATGTCAAATGGTAAGAAATAGTGACAATTTTGCAGGGTTCGATTGTTTTATTTTCGCCACGCCTCGTCGTCATGGCCAACTAATAACAAAACGTAATAGCCGTATAGCATATTTACAATAGAAAAATGTTGAATTGCCAATATTTTGAAAACTACAAATTTTTGGAATAGACAAGCATATACAAAGTTACCCTTATTAAGACTTAATATGATAAAGTTATAAAAATAGGTGCTGTTGATTTTTTAAAAATAACTTTTATTCGTCTTTTTTGACCACTCTGCACCCATAATTTTGAAAATATCAAAAAAAGACTACTAAAGTCGATCTTCGTCTACCAGAAAACTAACCCAAATTAAATAATAAAGATTTCCTTATAGAAAAAATTTATAGTTAGGTTTTGGTCCGCAAACGTCAGACTTAAGTATAAAACATTATACATGAAATATGTTGAGAATTTTACGTAGAAATCAAAAATCTAATAATATATAGGACGTTCCATTTAAAATAGGTAAATTGACATCTACTTTCTGTATAATTGGAAGTGCCACCATCTTGAAAGTATTTAAGCCGATTGTCCCCCATGCATGTTAGTACACTGTTAAATTTTCAGATTCTTCCCAATTATAGTTTTCCCACAATCGATCGATAAAGTTTCCGGAGAATCATCCTGGATATAGATGTTCTTTGACTATTGATATTTAGTAGACTGACATCAGATTAGGTATAATATCTTGCCAACATATCTTGAAGCGGTGATTTTAGATGGGCAGTTGTTTTCTCTAAAATTTGGTCTTAGTTCTTTTCAGCTCCAACAACGAGACCATTAGGCAGTTAAAACTAGTATGGAAAAAACAGAGTCGATTTCGCAGGAACTAAATAGTTTGCCTTTACTTTTGACTATCTGAAAGAGAAAAACGTTGCACTTATCTCAAAGTAGTGTTAAGGTGTTGGTTTATAAAGGGTGTTTTTTATAGAGGTATAGGACTTTAAGTTGGCAACACTTTTTTAACTGGCGGCCATTTTGTCAGCTGTCAAGTGACTCATGTTTAGTTTGGTTTGGCATTTCAACATGAATAGACTGACGCCTGAACAACGCTTCCAAATTGTGCAAATTTATTTTACGTTCAACATAATCGTCCATTAGAGCAATTAATTCGATTAATTATGGAACGTTTTCTCACCACGTTTACTCTAAAAGATAATACGCATCCACAGAGAGGTCGTACAGTGCGTACAGAAGAAGTCATTGGTGCTGTAGAGCGTAGCGTAGAGGAAGACCCGAATCCGTCTATCCGCCATCGTGCACAGGAATTGGATATGTGTCCATTCACTTTATGGATGATTTTGCGGAAAGATCTTGGTTTGCGTGCTTACAAAATCCAACTCGTGCAAGAATTGAAGCCACACGATCACCTAGCAAGGCGTATATTCGGTAAATGGGCCCAAAACAAGATTTTCACAAGCGAATTTTGTTTAGCGATGAAGCTCACTTTTGTTTGAATGGATACGTCAATAAATAAAACTGCCGTATTTGGAGTGATGATAATCCTCAAGTGTATGTTGAGACACCGTTACATCCAGAAAAACTGACTGTTTGGTATGCTTTATGGGCTGGTGGAATCATTGGTCCGTACTTCTTTAAAAACGATGCTGGTCAGAACGTTACAGTCAATGGTGACTACTATAGAGCCATGATTACTGACTTTTTCGTTCATCAATTTAACAACAGGAGCTGTGGTTTCAACAAGACGGCGCAACATGTCACACAACTCGTGCCACAATTGATTTATTGAAGGAAACTTTTGGTAACCGCATAGTTTCACGTTTCGGACCCGTGAATTGGCCTCCAAGATCGTGCGATTTAACGCCGCTAGACTATTTTCTGTGGGGATATGTGAAGTCGCTAGTCTACGCCGATAAGCCCGAAACGATTGATCACTTGGAGGACAACATTCGCCGCGTTATTGCCGATATACGGCCACAAACGATGGAAAAAGTCATCGAAAATTGGACCTTCAGATTAGACTACGTCCGAGCCAGCCGTGGCGGTCATATACCAGAAGTCATATTTAAATTGTAATGCCAGAAGGTTATCTTTCGAATAAAGTAAATTTAATGTCAATTTAAAAAATTCATCTTTGTTTTATTCCATTTAAAAGTTCTATACTTCTATAAAAAACACCCTTTAGTATAACGATATTTTGGTTAAATATTTTATAGGATTTTATTTGTTTCGATAGGTTGACGAAATTAAGCCCAAGAGATTTTTTTGGGAATATGCTCATCGTTTTTCGCCCGAAGAACCCACTGTTTCACATATTGAGAAAGAAATTGATGACATTATCTATCAGGTAAATTATGTTACAAGTTTATTAATGGCCAAGCAGGTTTTTAGATACAATTATAATTTATACAATTTAATTTATTACATAAAAATAGCTAATTATACGCAGCAAAATAACTACGGAAACAAATGCCATTATGAAAGATGGCTTCAAAAATTCACGGTGTTGCTTTAACGAGCATAATATTACTTATCGTAAATTACAACTTTGACCTATTACCTTTATCAGGCGCGGATCCAAGGGGGGGGGGGCGGTGGGGGCGATCGCCCCCCCCCCCCCCCCAAGAGCCTTGAATTCAAGAAAATAGATTCGATTTTGTCTCTTTTACTATAGTTTATTCAAGAACTAGAGAGAGTAATAAATCATTTTTTATCCTTTTTTTTTCTTCGCAAACTATCTGTGTTCTTCAGTCCTGTGTCTTTGGCAAAATCTGTTAAACACATATTTTTCGTAGGATGGGTTAGAAATTTTATAATCGAAAATACCGTTCTATAATAATGGCCTATTTGGGTTGAATAACAATAGATATTTGGACGTGTAAAGTGTTAAAAAGGATTTTAATCCTTGTTCTAGGCGTCGAAAGGAGGTTTATTTTATCACTAAGTATTTATGGTATAGAATATTATTTCGGTAATAAACTTAAAATAAAAAGTTTTTATAATATTGTTCTATTTCTTATGATTTTTTAATGATTCACATACATTAGAAAATATAGATAATTTTGACATATTTAACACAAATCATAATTGTATTTTGATTATTTTTAATTATGGCATAGAAACCGTTTTAGTCACATTCAGATTAAAACGTAGCTTTTTCTCTCAAAAAATTCTAAGTTATAATTTATAAAAACTTACAAAATACCTATTGTCGAAAATACAAGAAGTTAAACATATAGAAAAAAATAAATTCGTCTATATAATATTAAAATTTTTTTGGGCTCTCAGTCATAATTATTTAAAAATCTTTTTAGGACATTTGACGTTTCAGTTCATTTATTTCTTAAACCATCTGCAGAATTACAATTAAACACTAAAAAGGGATTCGGATATGATTAATTTTTATATGTTACAGAAATTTAAATAATAAATTATGTTTATGCTGATAAACATTAAGTATCTAATTCATAATCAAAGTCTATCTTCACGCAAATTAATTATAATTGGTTCCTTTATCTCACCGATCGAGTTTCCACATTTTCTTTTATTCTTTTATTATATGGATTTTTCCCAATTTTCTGTAGTAACTTTATTCAAAAAAATCTTTCAAAAGTTCAGTTAAATTACTAATTTTGTAAGTACCTTTTACTTGAGGGAGATATGTTCTTCTCCAACGGATATTTTCCGGACGATCTATAAGAACAAATTTCCTATCTGGTTTTTCCCAGCAAAAATTAAGTTCTCTGAGCAATTTCCAGAGCTCAGTTCTTTTAATTTCAGGAAAATCCCGATCTTCATTGATTTTAGTTAGAATTTTGTCGACGGTTGGGATCTGCTTCTCATAATAAAATGTATATACAACTCCTTTTATTGCAGTTTATATCTCTTCTTCCAACGAGGTTTTCCGTCCGCCTGTGATTGAATGTGGCAGGGGAATACTAACAATTCCAGTCATTTTGTTCTCCTTCAGTATTCGGTACATAGCAGATTTTCCAACTACTGTAATATTGGAACAAATGTCAAGAGAGCTTTTAACATTATTATCTAGATATTGATGTCTTAAGGCATCATAAAATTCATTGTAATAAGTTTTTCGTTGAGGAAAAAATACCCTGGTCTAACGATTTTGGAATAAATATAGATGTGGAAGTCATATCTTTTGGGTATTTCACTAAGGCCACATTGAAAGGTGTACTTTGCTCACTGACGGAAATTAAATTGAACTTTCAGAAATTTTATTGTTGCAGTAAATTTATAAAAGCTTATAATATTTAAATGTAATTAAATATAACTAGACTTACGGCAGTCCTCAGTTACCTGCGGTACTGGAGCAGGTACATTGGAGGTTTCGGTAATACTTTTATTACTTTCTCTAATTCTTGAATAGAGTATAGGAATGTGTATGCTTGCGATCGCCCCTCCCCTTCCCAAGAGCTTTGAGTTCAGGAAAATAGAACCGACTCTGCCTTTTATACTAGGAATGTGTTGCTCGCATCCTCCCCCCCCTGTCGGCAACTTGTTTTTTCTTGTGATCGCCCTCCCCCTCTCCAAGAGCTTGAAATTTAGAAAAATAGACCCAACCCTGCCTTGTACACTAGAAATGGGAATGTTGCTGGTGTCTAACCCCCCCCCCCCCGTCGACCACTTGCTTTCGCTTGCCATACTTTTGTGACATCACCGCCCCCCCCCCCCAAAGAGAGAGGCTGGATCCGCCCCTGACCTTTATGTGATCACTATACCGAAAATGAAGCTTCCTAAATCCTTGACCTGATTATGTTAAGTTGTATGTAGTACAAAAATAATTCCTTTCCTTTTGAACGAAAATGGATATTAATTTTTGTTTTAGTTTTATACCATGGAACAGGTTTATTTTGGCTCATTCATTTTCAAGTCTAAGTAATTCATTTTTAAAAAGATCCTTGATGTCCTCGTAAAGAATTGTGACTGAAGTGTCCGGCTTCGATTTTAATGAAACTTCTGTATATTTAAGAGGGTACAATAATAGGAGACTAGTGTTTTTTTTTATCTGCGGCGATACATTATAACGGATTCTAAGTGAGATATCTTTACAAAACAAAACAGAAATTACCTGTTATTCGAAATGATGTTAATCTATAGTATTTCACTTCGAAGGATATCATCCCTTATTTTTTATTATTATGATATTTATTGGAATTGTGTGAAAATATTTTTGTCACAAACACCATAAGTAACTTAAGTTGACGTGTTTCGGAATTTCTAAAAATAATTTAGCAAAAAAGGGCAAGTTACCTCCAAATACTTTTTTTTTAATATATCATTTTCTAGTTGAGATGTTTCTAGAAAACAAAATGGAAATACTTGTTATTAGAAATGATATTAAACTATAGTATTTTTACCCTCAAGGATATCATCACTTGTTTTTTATTAGCATAAACTATATATTTTCCCAAGTAATTTACACTATAGTATTTTCACCCCCAGAGATATAATCCCTTATTTTTTATAAGGGTAAACGCGTTCGTAATTTAAATCTAAAAATTACGAAATGTAATGGAATTGTTTGAAAATATTTTTTAAGTAATTTTCATTTTGTTTTGTAAAAATATCTCAATTAAAAATTGAGATTTAAAAAACAAGTATTTGTTGATGGCTCACTCTCTTTTACTAATTTATATTTAGAAACCCTAAAACACGTTTACTTAAATTATTTAGAATATTTGTGACAAAAATATTTTCAAACGATTTAATTAAATTTCATAATTTTTAGAACTAAATTACTTGCACAAATATATAGTTTACCCTAATAAAAAATAAGGAATGATATCCTTGAGGGTGAAAATACCATAAATGAACATCATTTCTAACAACAAGTAATTTCCATTTTTAATCGACTTCTAGAAGAAGGAGTTTCTCTATTCGTCGACTATGTATTTTTTTATGTATGTACACCGATTACTCCGGAACGGCTGCATCGATTTGAATGAAATTTTTACGTTATGTTCAGGAGGTTGCTGCGGTGGTCTGATATTTTTTTAGATGAAATTGGTGCAGTAAAATCCAAGATGGCGCTTACAATATGGCGGCCAAAAAAAATTAATTTTGTTATACCGATTTTCTCCAAAATTGGTATGGGGGTGTTTTCGAGGTCGCACATGGCGAATCTAAAATTATTTTTAAAAAATTCGATATGGCGGATCTAATATGGCGGACGAAAAAATCAATTTTGTCCGATTTTCTCCAAAATTGGTATGGGGGAGTTTTCGGGATCTCACATGACGAATCTAAAATTATTTTAAAAAAAATTCAATATAGCGGATCCAATATGAAGGACGAAAAAATCAATTTTGTCCAATTTTCTCCAAAATTGGTATGGGGGAGTTTTCGAAGTTGCACATAACGCATTCAAACTATTTTAAAAAATTCAATATGGCGGATCCAATATAGCGGACAAAAAAATTAATTTTGTCCGTTTTTGTTCAAAATTGATACAGGGGAGTTTTGGGGGTCACACATGACGAATTCAAAATGTTTAAAAAAAAATCATTATGGCGTAAAAATATGATAAAAAAGAATTATTTTGTCCGATTTTTTTCAAAATTGATATGGGGAAGTTTTTGGGATAGCACATTACGAATCTGATATTATTTAAAAAAATTATGGTGGATCTAAGATGGCGGATTAAAGATTCTACATCTCTCGATTTTGTCTAAAGTTAGTATTGGGAAATTTTTGTTAGTGTTAATTACGAAATTCAATATTTTTTGAAAAACTCAATTTGGCGAGTTCAATGTGGCGTCCTAAAAATTTTACATTTTTCAACTTTCTCCAAAACTGTTATAGGAGGTTCTTGAGGGTATAAATTATGAATTTAACAGTATTTTTTCAGGATTCAATATGGCGAATGAAATATAGCTGACTAAAAATTTTACATTTTTCGATTTTGTTCAAATATGGGACTGAATCGTTTTTGAGGATGTAAATAGCGAATATAAAATTATTTTAAGAAAATCTAATACGTCAGATGCAATATGACCGTTTAGAAATTTTAAATTTCTGAATTTCATCTAAAATTGATTCTAGGGGGCTTTGAAGAACTTAGATTTAGATTAAATTAAAACGTTAAAATTATTTTTTTGAAATTCAATATGGCGGATCCAATATGGTGGGTTGAAAATTTTACTTTATTCGCATTTTTTCAGATTTGGGATTAGAGGGTTGGGGGGTGGTGTATTATTATTATTAAATATGAAGTTAATTTTTTACAACTATTAGGCTGATAAGATACAATATGAGGGATTTAAAATTTTATATTTTCCGGTTTTATCTAAAATTGATATTGCGGGGTTCTTGTGACATATACAAACTCAATATTCAATATAAAATATATCGGGCTAAGAAACATTTCAAATTCTTTAAATATCGATATTGGAAGACTTTGGGGCCTATATTACCAATCTACAGTTAATTTGAAATTTAAGATAGTGGAGTTACTTCTTCTTCTCTAGGTGCCGTCTCCGCTTCGAAGGTTGGCAATCATCAAGGCAATCCTGATTTTTGAGACCGCTGCTCTAAATAACTCGTTGTTACTGCATGCAAACCACTCTCTAAGGTTCTTCAGCCATGAGTTTCTTCTTCTTCCTATGGATCTCCTTCCTTGGAAGACTAAATATTTGTTTGACACAATTTCACTGGTACTTGGGGCACTCTAAGAATCAATGAATTTTTAGTGGTTCATTTTAGGGTGATTTACAATTCTGGATAAAATGGGTACATTTTTGCCATCTTGGATTCATTTCGAGGTACACTAATATCGAATAGTGCTTAGTTCAAATAATTTATGATAATCATAGTGAATTCAAAACTAAAAATCGAAAAATAAAAGTTATATAAAAAAATTGAACCGACTTCTAAAAGTGCGCTAAAAAGTGAAAAATAAGTAGAAATTTTTATATGAAATTGAAAGTTTTGAAGTTGGCGCCAAATTATTTCCAAATGAAAAAAATAACTACTAATATATACAAATTATGGTAAGAAGGCAATTGCAAATAAAATATTTTTAATCTGTTTATGCGAATCACATTTTATCAGGTATTAGTTTGGCGCTGACTTCAAAAATTTCAATTTCATATAAAAATTTCTAGTTATTTTTTACTTTTTAGCGCACATTTAGAAGTCGGTTTAATTTTTTTATAAAAATTTTATGAAATACTTTAAATTTTATATTAAAAACGACATATGTAAGCATAAATATAACTATCAGTTTGTCCTATATGAAACTATTTATTATTAAATTGGGATTGGTTTCCTTCTAGAAGATCTACTTTAGTGTACTATGTTGATATTTTGATAATAAATAGAGGGTGATCAAAAACTAACATGAAATATTAACTTGAAAAAATCGTTACACCTCAAATTATAAAATATAAATCCCCTATTTTTATAATGTTATCTTATTTAGCATTAAAAATAAATTTTGTTTCTATTTGTTGACCGTGTAGTTATTAATTAGTTTTTACTTTTTTGGATTTCGGTCATATTATTACTTTATAAAAAAATTAACACAAGTTTTTTTCTGACGTTTCGGTTTATTTTATTAATTAAACCATCTTCAGAGAATTACTGTAAATATGAAAAGGAATATGTAAATTTATGCTATATAAACTGAAATTTTTTTTTCTTTCTTACCTAATGTTAACAGGTGGTTCACTTGAATAACTTACATTTAACTATTTTATTACTTTAATACAATATAATTAAATACTTATTTTTTAATATAAATATAAATATAGAAAACTATTATTTCTTGAATGCATTTTTTTTCACATCTGGTTTGTTTTGCTTTTGACAGAGTACTACCAAAGGGTTTGAAAGTTTCTGAACCATCTGCAATTTTATTGTCCTATTAGATTCGTACATACATTACTCAGGTCATTTGTGTCCGTTCTGAAATTTATTGTACAGGATGTTCTTGTAATATGGATCATTTCTTTAATTGTTCTTTTTTTGTAATTAATTTCTTTGTCTAAAATCTCCACGTTGTTAAAATCGATGTTGTGCATGATTTTAACAACGTGGAGATTTTAGACAAAGAAATTAATTACAAAAAAAGAACAATTAAAGAAATGATCCATATTAAAAGAACACCCTGTACAATGAATTTCAGAACGGACACAAATGACCTGAGTAATGTATATACGAATCTAATAGGGCAATAAAATTGCAGATGGTCCAGAAACTTTCAAACCCTTTGGTAGTACTCTGTCAAAAGCAAAACAAGCCAGATGTGAAAAAAAATGCATTCAAAAAATAATAGTTTTCTATATTTATATTAAAAAATAAGTGTTTAATTATATTGTATTAAAGTAATAAAATAGTTAAATGTAAGTTATTCAAGTTAACCACCTGTTAACATTAGGTAAGAAAGAAAAAAAATTTTCAGTTTATATAGCATAAATTTACCTATTCCTTTTCATATTTACAGTAATTCTCTGAAGATGGTTTAATTAATAAAATAAACCGAAACGTCAGAAAAAAACATGTGTTAATTTTTTTATAAAGTAATAATATGACCGAAACCCAAAAAAGTAAAAACTAATTAAAAATAAAGGTATTCTTATATACGGTTGTCAATTTCAAAAATTTACAGTTTATGAAATATTATCAATTTACATTTTTGTATTTCAAAAATGCTAAATGGCTTACCTACACAGTGAAATGTTCAAAATTTTCACCCTGAACTTCTAAATATTTTTCGCATCTCCGCGTTAGTTCGTCACGAGAGGCTGCTCTAATTGAATCTAGAAACTTTCGAGCACGTCCTTTACTCTTGCCGTACAGTCCTCCATTGTTGTCACTGGATTACAATGAACGATATTTTTTATGGTTTCCCATATAAAATAAACTTAAACAGTCAAATCAGGAGAATGCGGAGGCCACAGAAAAGCTCCATTGTTGGCAATCCACTTATCATAAAACGTTGCTTTTAAGAAGTAACTGGAACGGTTCTGTGTGGTGGGGCGCCATCGTGGTATTAAAAAATTTTCCTGTTTCGCTAGAGGTAAATAGCTTAGATATTGATTGTCTTACATTTCTAGAATATTTAAATATCGTTCTTCTACAAGAGTAAATACACAATTTAAAACGGGGACATAACTTGCTTTGTATTTTTAATGAATCACCATTTATGTTTTCTTTACAAAAATGTAGTTTTCCTATGCCATCATTTCTTATAACACAAAATAGGTTAAATTTCCAGATTTCTTGAAAATTTGACAAATTTTACTGAATGAAGTTTTGAATAACTACGAAAATGGAAATTGTTTCTGTCAAAAACATCATTTTTTTGTATTTTTTTTTATCAGTCCAAATAATGTTTTACAAAAATCTAGGGTCGTCTTGTATCATCGTTAATATTAATTTGCAAAATTGCACTCTTTTCAGTAAATCAGTATCTCCTAGGTGTTGAAGTAAAGATATTAAATAAGGGTGGAAGTTGCGTTTTAACAATTTTATGTATTGTTTCTTCGAGATTCCTATTTGTTGAGCTACTGGTCTTAACGATGTCATAGAATATTCCGCAAAATATCCCAGAATTGAAATTTTGACATCTTCATCATTGAGAATTGGTTTTTTTTTATGTATTTTGACCTTAACGGTGCCAAAATTTTCGATTTTTTTCAATATTTGTTTAATATTGTTCCATAATGCTTTTTGTTTATCTGGATATCTATCAGAAAATGTCTGGCATGTTCTTAATAAAATTTTGTTACATTCCCTGTAGATAATAAACAAATTTAAATAATTCTCGTTCGTATAATTTAATCCTCCCAACATGATTTGTATTAATAATTGTCAAATGACAAAAAATAGTGACATTTCCATCGCGACATTTCATCGTGGGACATATTGTGTTTATTTATTTTCTAGTTAAATTTGGAAGTTATTGGCTGATATATATAATTCGTCTAGAACCATATGTCCATTATTTAACATTTTTTATATAATATTATGTTTTTTATATAAATATTTCTTTTAATAACATTTTATTCGTGAAATGTATGATCACAATACATCTTCAAATTTTAACTTTATCTAGTGGAATTTGCAGGAAATAATGTCTGCTTTTCTTCTCGACGCGCTAACGAGCATTTGGCTTCAAAAACCGGACAAAATTAAAAACGTCGTTGTTTTTGACTCTAGACGTATCAAAATCAGTATCCGGGGGTTTTTGAGGGCGCTAAGTAATGGTTATCGTTTTATATGTTTTTAGGTGCTCCGATTTCATTTCTGGCATTACTTTATCAATCGGGTGAAGGGGCGATGACTTAAGGTGGGGAGGGGGAGGGGAGTAATATTAAAAAAACGTAATGGGTATCGTTTTATATGTTGCCTTAGGATAATTGTACGTTTTCCCATAAAAAATCTATCTCAAGATAAAAACAAAGTCTCTTTACTGTATGATCAAGTAGATCCTGAAGCACAACTTCAACACTCGTCTCGGTCACTTGGATTGACTCTGGTTTTGGACAGCATAGGTTCTTTGCTTCTCCAATTAGAGTATAACAAGGAAATATACCCTTATTGGAATCGTGTAACAACTCCCACTGCCTCCTTGAAAGTCACCTTCAACAAAGATTTGCAAAGCTTGCTCAGGTGTGTAATTTTTTACTTTCGGTTTCTGAGCAGTATTTACCTTCCTGTAAAGTTTGGCTCTTGTTGGTGTTGAAGTTGCATCTATTATAAGTTTAGAGGCCGCGGCATTTCCAGACATTCGTTGACTTACGCTTGCTGCATAGCTAAGCTCCTCAACAGGTACCAGTTCGCGGAGTTATTTTGTATTTCGTCGTTTACTACGATCATGTAATTCTTGGAAATGCTCCCTTGGGCGCCCAGTAGAATTCGTGACCCAGTTATGTACTGGTATTGATGTATTAAGCCGTTTCTCGTTTCTTTTTTCAAAAATCTTTCTTCAATATAGTTAGATGATATCCATCTTTTCTTCAAATCACTATTAAAATATTTTAAATCGTGACTTAAGGTATAGTACTCATTTTGGAGACATTTCATCATTTCGCAAAGCTTATGTTCCATAAATGAAACCTTATCTTCAAGTGTTCTGGACATGCTTTGTTTAAAAAGAATGTATAGCGTTTTCCGATATACCTCAATAACATTTGATGTCAAATTTGTACCTATAGGAAAAAATATATATATGTAAGTAAAAAATAACCAAAATTATAGCAAAAAAAACCGAGGAACTCAAAGCGGTTTTTTTAAGAGGTGGAAACATGTGGAAAATGTTTTGACTGTTATGATATGGCTAATGTCTATAGTTTATTATAAAAAAAGAATGTAGCCCGACCTAGCTTGGAACATTTTCAAAAACACTAATTAGTTAAAAAGAAAAACAAAATAATAGAAAATTTTCTTGCAAATTGTTTTAGGTCCATAAGAATACTAAACAGTGATTATATTTTTAAATAATATATATTTAAATTAAATACATACCTTGTTCTTCAAATTCCATCACAAAATTTTTTTTTTAATATTCACTTTACAAAATACCACCTAACCACACCAAACACAAGTCTAAAAAAAATCTATCAAGAACGAATGCGTGCGTATTGAACGAAACTTAGATTGCAATTAACTGTGCAGAGCGTAGCTGCGTGGAGGGGCCACTTTATTATATTTTTATGATAGTACGGTTACTCAGGTATACAAAAAAAAATAATTTCGATGATTACTTGTATAGTTTGCATTTCTCCTTTTTGTCCGGTTTTTGAGGCCAAATGCTCGTTAGTGCGACGGTTTAAAAATTCATGTAAACAACTGAAAAGATTTCTTTATGTTTCATTTATTTTTTAAGTTTAGTTCAATGAATTAGCGAAACAATGCTTCTAATAAAATGCTTATCTTTATTTAGGGAGAAGTTATAAAAATTCAATGCGTAGCCACTTTTTTTAATTTTTATCGTGGTGAAGACACAAGGTATATAAATGACAGTCGTCCACATCCTAAGTCATCATCAGGAACTGAAATTTCTATGGACATGTCACGTAAGTAAATCTAGTTATAATAGGGCTGAGACAATTATTATAAAATGTATGATTAGACAAGTGAGATTAATATATGATCCAATTAAGGCTGATGACGGGTTATATTATTAAATTACGTCTTTGGGATAAAAAATTTATTAACAAAATATGGCCCGGAAACTTAACTTAAAGCGATTTAAAACAATTATTAATGTAGTAGTAACTGACTTACATAAAAATTAAAATATAAATAAAACAACTAAATAAGAATGCTTATCTTGTAGTGAATAATTGGTTTAAAATTTATTCTTCTGCAAATATTTTATATAGGCGAACAGGATTTATCCTCCTGGTAGGGGGGCCAAATAAGAGTATCAATTTTTTTCCTCTAGAAATGGGGATACATTGAAGAAAAGAAGATTTACAGATCATATTTTTTTTTATATTCAAATCGCTATAATTATCTTCTTGAAATTTTAGCCACTTTCATGATATTACCTAAAAAACAAGCTTTAGCTGAAGGTCTCAAAACAATTATTGGCTAAGTATTGAATTTTGAAATTTGTGCATTTAGTTTTCACGCGCACATACATAATATCGCAAAAATTGAGTGATGAAGTTTTCAGTGAGTAGTAACCAACTCTTGATTACTAAAATACAGTTAATAAAGACGTTTCTATGGACAAGGCATATGCATCATTGCAGCTACAGATATCACAGCATTTTAAACCCTATACAGGGAAAAAATATTTTTGTGATGATTTTTTTGCTGCCTGTCTGTCCAAATAATCGAATTACAGTTGTTAGTCTTGCTCCATCCATCCAAGGTTTGTCACTCAGTTTCGAAAGCAATTGTCGATTTAATTGCTTGAATTCATTCATTGATCTGCCAACGAGCTCCCAAAATATATTGGAGCATGGTTTGATGAGGGAAGTCTTGCAAGGTTATGATTTCTTTTCGATTGATAAATTACAACATAAAAGGTTCATTGTAAATGACTTTAGACTTTTCTTCTCAGATCATACAAATATGCTGCGAATACGCTGATAATCTTTTGAACAATATCCACAGACAAATCATTTGTTTTAGCTAAACTCAGAAATTTTTTGTTATATTTTTTAGAGCCGCAATACCAGTTTAAAAAATTGTTCCTTGAAAACGTTTTAATTTTCGAAGAAAGAAATGTGGTAAATATTAAAAAAAAATTAACTCAAAATGTTATTAACGTGTTAAATCTATATTTTTTAAAGAGTGTTTTTAGATTTTATATTAAAATATTAATTTAAAGTTTTAGTTTTCAGAGCAACTGTTAACATCACTTTTGTGTATGAATCAAAAAGTTAACAGGAATTATAATAATACTTTTGAATTAACACGGGAAGCAGTATTAGCCATGTATTAGAATAAAACGTTTAGCCATAAAGCATACCCTTAGCCTAAGTTTTATGGCATTACCATCTTAATATTTGCAAGGATTTTCATATTCCTGGAGTAACAATAAAATTAGCAGACGATACTTCTGCTATAGTTTCAGGCAAATATGAAAAAATGGTGCTTTTCAAACCATTTAATATGGGATGCCGGTAAAAGGGTAATTGTTTGCTCTCACAAATATACTCCAAAAATAATTATAGATAACGCTACAACTTGATAAAATTTCTGGGTTCATACGTAAATTTAAAGTTATCATTGGAGTCACAATAAGATCTTATATGTAAGTCAATATGCATGCGATATTTTGGTTTCCTAAAATTAAAACAATCAGCTGGAGTATCATATCGAATTACTTTCTACTATGTACTTGCATACCTCTCTCCGCTACAATATTCTGCTATACGGAAGAGCGGTAATACTAAACAGAGTATTTATGTTGCAAAAACGGATGATATTACTTTTATTTGATATAAAATTTTACGAAAGATGCAATAAAATCCTTACTTTAACTTCAAAATACAGACTGAAATGTGACCTATTTGTTTACAAAAATGAATACAAATTTAATAACAACGTTAAAATTCAATTATACCTGACAAGAGATAGAGATGAACTGACTATACTAGTTTATCGCACAGTCCATTATGAATGATCTCTATGCTGTACCTGTATTCAAGTGTACATTTAATTACCAAAGAAAATTAAGCTTAACAAGCTAATATTACTGACAAGTCGCTATGAAGCTTTTTAGCAGAATTTATGGGGTATCAGTTTTACGTGATATCAGATTTTAAATCCTTTGTGTGATAGAGCATTTGTCTCATATGCCAATCTCTATGATAGGTTTGAAATTGTACTATATATTTTTAACTTGACTTATTCATTGTCATGTTTCTTCTTCTTCTTCTTCTTCTTCTTCTTCTTCTTCTTCTTCTTCTAGCCTGTACTAAGAGTGGCTCCACACGATAAGAACAATCTGGGCGTAAACGTAGCGTAGTAAGACATATGTCAAATTTCAAGAATTGTGATTCGTTAAATTTAAAAAAAGGCAAAGACCGAAGATTTCCCGCCTGAATCCGCTTTTTCCAATGTCATTACTTAAAATAATGTTTAACTATTCAACGGACTGCTTTAAATATATCGGAAACAGTTTATTTTTAATATTTCGTATGAACTTAACCTATGTTTTTTTTTCAGAAGTTTGTTGTTTTATTTATATTTTTTTATTTTGTGAGTTTTGAGATAATGGATATTTATGAACTATGTTAAATTGTTTTAATCTATTAAAAATGTTTGTTGCCGAAGATCATTACTGCTTGGTCCTCAAAAAAAAACAATTCTTGGTCATTTTTTTATTAATTTTGTAACAATTGCAATAATACAGTTGTTCGTTGTATAAATTAAAGCTTATGAAATAAAGACCGTTATGTAACACAATTTCTATTCATCGACAATCTCTGATATCGAGACGCCAATCCACAGACATGCCCTTAGCTATGGTTACCAGATCAAATAATGAAATTTCCTGACAATATCCCTGACTTTTCAGTAAATATAAGGACATTTTATCCGAATGTTGTATGTTGTATGTTAGGTAGTGGACTAAGGAGAGAAATAAGTTGTCTACATTGCAATAAGTTTTGCTTTTCGCTGCCACCAATGTTATAAATTTGCTGGTTCTGCTTTTGGTTTATCACTGGTTTCGACGAATTGAAATCTCGTAATATTACTTTTAATATTTTATTAAAATGTTCAGTAAATCATGAGGTAACAACAGTTTTTCTTCTTACTTACTAATTTAATGTCACTGTTGTCATAGTCATACTAACAAATATAACTTATAACAATTTATTTACATGATTACTGAAACGAAAAAGTGTGTATTTATGGGATGATGATAGTATGACCAAAGCTAATGGTCTCTCTGTAAAAATTAAAGTTTTAGGGTATCGGAGATTAAGGCATGCTTTTGTTTGAGCCTATTAGAATATAAATTTACTTAAGATATAACTTCTTCTTAAGAGAGTATTAAATATTATACTATAGTTATCTATCCATAAGAGTAACTTAAAAATATTTATATATAGTAATATAATAATTAATAATTTGTAGTAATAGTTGATTTACAACAATATATCAAGCAATTAAAGTATGAAACTAAATTTATTAATATACTAAATTAACAATTCACTTATTTTGTTAACGTTTAATTGATTTATTTTTTCTTACTAGAATGATTAATAAATGTTTTTTTATTACTTGTATTTTCCTCATTTATTTAATTTCAAAAAAATACTAACAATTGCAGTTTTTTCCTGTTTCTCTAACAGGGGGCTAAGATTTCAGAGATATCAGGAAAAATTCCTGTCATCTGGTAACCCTACCCTTTGCTAACTTTATATAAACCTATTATAAGAATTAAAAAGTAAAAATTAACATTGATGGAAATTTAATAACAGAAATCCAGTTAGTATCACATGTAATGTATTCTTCTAAAAACCACAAACAATTGTAATTATTAAAACGATTGTTACAATTACACTGTTATATTGAAATTCTCGTCTTTGAACTCCTTGCCAATTCTTTACCAGGTAGAAGTGGTAAACTTTGGAAATAAAACTTCTTTTAAAGAGTCCCATATTACCACACAAGTAACCTGAATAATTTCAGAAACACTGTGTACCGACTCGGAATTTGCACTGATGCTTTCACATGCTGATTTCATCAGCTAAATATCACAGTTTTATTTCCAACCTAGTAATAAGAGTATAGCTGTACACATTTCCATATCGTTTTTCCTAATTAGTGGCCCAACAACAGCGAAGAGCTGTTCAAATTCACCAATAGTAACAGGAAAATATTTAAAAAAAATCAGGATCATTTTCACACATTTCTTGAATTAAATTATTAGTATGTCCAAGCTTTTTTCCAATATTTTTCTCAAATACAGATCGGACCCAGTAGCGACGACTTTTCTGTTTTTTTTTTATTAAAGAATATATTAATATTCTCCTTACATGATACTTCTTTTAGCTCACTTATCATAGATTCTGACACTCCGATATTTGTGCTCATTAGAATAATGTCATCAACGAACCTTAAATAGTTGAGACAGCTACCGCTGATGTTTGGACTTTTCTTGTCCTATTTTAGTTGTTTAGAAATGATTTCCAAAGCTAATGTAAACAGTAAAGATAAATAAATAAATTTAAATTCTGGTTCCCCTTTACAGACAACGTATCTAAGATAATAAATAAAAGGTCAATAAAATAGTACAAAAATATTAAAAAAACATAATATACTAAATTTTTATGCTGATACACTGGGATATTTATACCGGTCAACACAAATGGGTAAATAGATAAAAACCAGAAGTCGACATTTTAAATTCCAGTGGAGACAAATATATTGATTGATAAACTTAACAACAAATATATTCTTTAAATTCAGCAGTATTCGTAAAATATTTTTTAATCAACAATTTACTTTCTCAGGTGCAACAAGAGTTCCAATCTGGATGGCATTTCTAATTCTTCTTGTTTGGTGGTGACCAAAGAAAAATATTCTTTAGAACAAGTTACATGGAAAAATGAAATTACATTAAAAAGGGAAGCTACGTTTTAATAATAAACTATATTTTGTATTTAAATCAAAGAAGTTGAAGGAGGTAATGGAATGTTAAAAAATTAGCGTAACTTTCAGAAAATAAATATCACAAATTAACTTAAATCAGCTGGATTCTAACCATTGATAACTTTACTAGATAGTTTGTTTTTAAAGTTACATGAAAGTTGGTAACACGGTAAGAAGAAAATCAGGTGAAAATCATTGTTTCTTTTTTTGATTACGAATAAAACACATATTGTCTTTTGATACAAAATCAATTATTTTAATCTAGATATTTGGTATAGTTTTTAGACTAAACTCATTGACTTATAAAAGCTTCCCAATAATAAATATATTTCGCTTAATAACTATTTTACTATAAGTTAAAGACTAACGCCTAAAACCTAAAAGTCCTCGAGCCATAATTCTCCCCGTGGAGGTTATGTTTTATTACAACTAAATTACGTTACTAATGAGAAATTATTTATTAGATCTATCAGAAATATTATTATATAGTGTTACTCTACATTTGTTCTAAGGTAAAAATTTTTTAATCTGGCTCTGTCCATGAGCAAATACAGTATAGAAAGTTTTTGTGGACTACAGGTATACGTGCTCGATCAAATTCATTTTACGGTATTTGTCTTCCATTTACTCCTTCAAGCCTCCTTGATTTAAAGACGAGAAAAATGTGCAATCTTTTTGCAGCGCATAATTTACATGAAAGTAACATCATTTATTTATATATTTTTTTTTTTGAAAAATGTCTCCATCCGAGACATCCGCCCTCAAACAAGGGATGTAAAATGTAGTAACTTATGTTCCGTTTGATAAAACATATTTTAATCTTGGTAAAAGTTATGTTAAATGAACATCTTTGGAATGGTTTCACAAATTTTTCTGTTATTTTTAAAGTGAGCCGGGAGTGCTGTACTCTTGTCCATTTGTAACCGACTTCTAAAAGAAGGAGGTTCTCAATTCATCTACTATGTATTTTTTTATGTAGGTACACCGATTACTCCGGAACGGCGACACCGATTTAAATTAAATTTCTTACGTTATGTTCAGAAAGTTTCTGCGGTGGTCTCATAGTTTTTTGGATGAAACTGGTGCAGTAAAATCCAAGATGGCGCTGACAATATGGCGGCCAAAAAATTAATTTTGTCTGATTTTCTCCAGAATTGGTATGGGAAAATTTTCGCAGTAGTACAAAACGAATTTAAAATTATTTTTAAACAATTCAATATGGGAGACGAAAAATCCATTTTGTCCGATTTTCTCCAAAATTGGTATGGGGAAGTTTTTGGGGTCGCACATAATGAATCTGAAATTATTTTAAAAAAATTCAGTATGGCGGATAAAAAATTAATTTTGTCCGATTTTTTCAAAACTGATATTTTGTCAAAAATCAGTATTGGGGGATTTTTGTTAATGTTAATTACGAATTTAAAATATTTTTTGAAAAACTCAATCTGGCGGATTCAATATGGCGTACTAAAAATTTTACAGTTTTTGATTTTCTCCAAAACTATTATAAGGGGGTTCTTGAGGGTACAAATTATGAGTTTAAAAGTTTTTTTTTAAAATGGCAAAATCGAATATAGCGGAATAAAAATTTTACATTTTTCAATTTTATTCAAAGGTGGGACTGAATCGTTTTTGAGGATGAAATAGCGAATATAAAATTATTTTAAGACAATCTAATATGTCGAATGCAATACGACGGTCTAGAAATTTTAAATTTCCAGATTTCATCCACAATTGGTACTAGGGGGCTTTGAAGGGTTTAGATTTAGACTAGATTAAGAAGTTAAAATTATTTTTTTAAATACAATATGGCGGATCCAATATGGTGGGTTGAAAAATTTTACCTTATTAGCATTTTTTCCGATTTGTTATTAGGGGGTTTTCGCGGTCGTGTATTACGAATATTAAGTAAATTTTTTACAACTATATGCATAACGGTCGGCAGTTTCCAAACTTCGTTAGTACAGAATATTAATAAATTTACCAGTGTTGGTCATGATTTTTTTTTGAGGCATTCATTTATAAGCCAGTATTTATGGAGACCCTGTTGGGCTGGTTGATCATTAGCT
Organism: Diaprepes abbreviatus; assembly: GCA_034092305.1. Lineage (NCBI taxonomy): Eukaryota > Metazoa > Arthropoda > Insecta > Coleoptera > Curculionidae > Diaprepes > Diaprepes abbreviatus. The sequence continues at coordinate 590,533 of JASJET010000338.1, read as the reverse complement.
GCAATTCCTCTGGTGATTCGCAGATGATTAAGATAGCACCCATAGGCATTTATTCCTTTATTAGACCAGTCCAATTGACAAAATCCATCTCGGCGGGCCATTATAAATAATTTTGGAGATATTGTATCGCTCTGACGTACCCCTCTTCTAACTAAAATTAATTTTGAAGTTTCAAATGTCTTAATATATATTTTGAGTTCTCACATATGTGTTTGGCCAAGGAATTTAGTACTGCTCACAACTATATTATATGGTGTTGTTTATTCCAAGCGTGTTCTGCAATACCTGATCTCGACGTTCCCCCTTTTTGTGTATGAGTTTTATGTTCCTTAATTCTAACTTCTGGTGGTAGCTTTATTTCTCTAATATACATTTCACCACACTCACATGGAATTTTGACACATTCTTTCTTATTGGTAGTCTTTGGTTTTGATTTTGTTAAATGAGCTCTAAGTGTATTTCCTGATTTAAAGGCTGTTTATAATATAATTGCTGGTAATTCGTCTTATTTTCTCCGAGGTTCCTTTAATCTACGGAATTGTGAAGAAGAAATTTGTTTTGACAAGAACTAAATCGAGATGACAGTATTGTGGTACTTGTAGATGGATCTTCAGCCACTGAAACCACTGGAATTGATTGTAGTGAAATAATTAGAAGCATTTATTTCGAATATGATTAATTTTTTCGGTTGCGAATACGAGTAACTTTTTTCTAAAAAAAGAATCGCCAATTAAGATATATGTTTAACCTTTAAAAATTCTTACGGATCTTAAACTTTAGTGAAAAAATTACCCCAGGCACACCTAACATGTAATAAGAATATTTGTTAAACCATTCCAAAGATATTCATTTATTACAACTTTGACCAAATTTAAATTACATTTTATTAAACAAAATAAAAGTTATTTTGGGAAAACTACATTTTACATTTCCTTTTTGGAGCTGAATATCGCTACATGGGGACGTTTTCGAAAAAAAAAATGATACTATATTCATGTGAACCACACGGTTTCAGAGAGATGGCCGGCAATTTCTGGGTCACACTGTAAGTAATATCCAATTAGGTTTTTTTGTTAGTTACATTCTCAAAGCACAACTTGTAAATTAGATGAATAAAAAATGTCCATTGTATTTTTTGTTGAATATAGTATTTTTATTATTGTTTATAGCAGACTTTTATTTAATAACAAAATATTTTCTTATCATCCTTGACATAGCTTTTCATTAAGCTATTTTAAATTATTCTAAGAAGGAATATATATATATATATATATATATATATATATATATATATATATATATACGAAATAAAATGCCAACAGTAAATGCAAACTTCGTTTCAACCATATCCATTCCGTGTTAGAGGTTGCACAGTTGGAACAAATTGCTAAGGAACACAATTTATCCTGTTCCACCACCATCGAGATGATGGCCTACCTGTACCACCATACCGAGAAGAAAGTCAAAACTTACCTTCCCCGCCACAGTGATACGACAGAGGTACGCCGACCTCCCGCCGGATGAAGCCGCGTTCAGTATTTGCATGCTTCCTTCCGATCTGTCCTTTGCACAACCAGGTGCATGTCGGTACCCTGATAAGTCTAGTAGAGACGAAACATGTATCTCTGCCGTATCACTGTGGCGGGGAGGGTAAGTTTTGACTTTCTTCTCGGTATGGTGGTACAGGTAGGCCATCACCTCAATGGTGGTGGAATAGGATAAATTGTGTTTCTTAGCAATTTGTTCCAACTGTGTAACCTCTAACATGGAAAGGATATGGAACAAAGTTTGCATTTTCCTTCATTCATGTACGAAGCTGCATATAGTTGTACGTTTGCTGAATGTGATTTCAGCACTACAACTGCATAATGTGGATATATCCACTGCTATTGCATCTCACACGGAGGAATCCGTGAAAGCCGCTTAAACATATATATATATATATATATATATATATATATATATATATATATATATATATATATATATATATATATATATATATATATAAAGGGTGTTTTTTATAGAGGTATAGAACTTTAAGTTGGCAACACTTTTTTAACTGGCGGCTATTTTGTCAGCTGTCAAGTGATTTATGTTTAGTTTGGTTTGGCATTTCAACATGAGTAGACTGACGCCTGAACAACGCTTTCAAATTGTGCAAATTTATTTTGAAAATCATGGTTCTGTTTGAAATACGTATCGCGCACTATGTCCACTTTACGGTCAACATAATCGTCCATCAGAGCAATTAATTCGATTAACTATGGAACGTTTTCGGACCACGTACAGAAGAAGTCATTGCTGCTGTAGAGCGTAGCGTAGAGGAAGACCCGAATCAGTCTATCCGCCATCGTGCACAGGAATTGGATATGTGTCCATCCACTTTATGGAAGATTTTGTGGAAAGATCTTGGTTTGCGTGCTTACAAAATCCAAGTCGTGCAAGAATTGAAGCCACACGATCATCTAGCAAGGCGTAGATTCGGTGAATAGGTCCAAAACAAGATTGCCGTTGATCCCGATTTTCATAAGCGAATTTTGTTTAGCGATGAAGCTCACTTTTGTTTGAATGGATACGTCAATAAACAAAACTGCCGTATTTGGAGTGATGATAATCCTCAAGTGTATGTTGAGACACCGTTACATCCAGAAAAACTGACTGTTTGGTGTGCTTTATGGGCTGGTGGAATCATTGGTCCGTACTTCTTTAAAAACGCTGCTGGTCAGAAAGTTACAGTCAATGGTGACCACTATAGAGCCATGATTACTGACTTTTTCGTTCATCAATTGAACAACCATGATGTGCAGGAGCTGTGGTTTCAACAAAACGGCGCAACATGTCACACAGCTCGTGCTACAATTGATTTATTGAAGGAAAGGTTTGGTAACCGCATAGTTTCACGTTTCGGACCCGTGAATTAGCCTCCAAGATCGTGCGACTTAACGCCGCTAGACTATTTTCTGTGGGGATATGTGAAGTCGCTAGTCTACGCCGATAAGAACGAAACGATTGATCACTTGGAGGACAACATTCGCCACGTTATTGCCGATATACGGCCACAAATGTTGGAAAAAGTCATCGACAATTGCACCTCCAGATTAGACCACATCCGAGCCAGCCGTGGCAGTCATATGCCAGAAGTCATATTTAAATTATAATTCCAGAAGGTTATCTTTCGAATAAAGTAAATTTCATGTCAATTTAAAAAATTCATCTTTGTTTTATTCCATTTAAAATTTCTATACCTCTATAAAAAACACCCTTTATATATATATATATATATATATATATATATATATATATATGTTAATGCGGATTTCACGGATTCCTCCGTGTGAGATGCAATAGCAGTGGATATATCCACATTATGCCGTTGTACTGCTGAAATCACATTCAGCAAACGTACAACTATATGCAGCTCCGCGTATGAATGAAGTAAAATGCGAACAGTAAATGCAAACTTCTCTCCATCATATCCTTTTTGTGTTAGAGGTTGCGCAGTTAGAATAAATTGTTGTAAAACGCAATTTATCCTATTCCACCACCATCGAGATGATGGCCTACCTGTACCACCATACCGAGAAGAAAGTCAAAACTTACCCTCCCCGCCACAGTGATACGGCAGAGGTACATGTTTCGTCTCTACTAGACTCATCAGGGTACCGACATGCACCTGACTGTGCAAAGGACAGATCGGAAGGAAGCATGCACATACTGAACGCGGCTTCTCCGGCCTCCCGCCGGATGGCGTATATATGATAATGCGGATTTCACGGATTCCTCCGTGTGAGATGCAATAGCAGTGGAAATACAACGGCATAATGTGGATATATCCACTGCTATTGCATCTCACACGGAGGAATCCGTGAAATCCGCATTAACATATATACGCCATCCGGCGGGAGGCCGGAGAAGCCGCGTTCAGTATGTGCATGCTTCCTTCCGATCTGTCCTTCGCACAGTCAGGTGCATGTCGGTACCCTGATGAGTCTAGTGGAGACGAAACATGTACCTCTGCCGTATCACTGTGGCGGGGAGGGTAAGTTTTGACTTTCTTCTCGGTATGGTGGTACAGGTAGGCCATCATCTCGATGGTGGTGGAATAGGATAAATTGCGTTTTACAACAATTTATTCTAACTGCGCAACCTCTAACACAAAAAGGATATGATGGAGAGAAGTTTGCATTTACTGTTCGCATTTTACTTCATATATATATATATATATATATATATATATATATATACATATATATATATATATATATATATATACATATATATATATATATATATATATATATATATATATATATATATATATATATAGATAGATAGATAGATAGATAAATGATAAAACCCAATATTTGTTAGAGATGGAAATATAAAAATAATACACAAAAAGGTTAAGATCAAACATTTTTAGATAATAAATTAGTAACTATGGTGTAGAATATCAAATAGAATTAAGTATAGTTTAAAGTATTTTGTTTAAAATGTAGAGTAGATAATTAGGAATAGTTTTAAGAATAAGTCAATATCTACCAAAATGCTGGACTAAGCATATAATTTTCTAACTGTTTTTTTTGGGAAAGTCTTGACTTATTTTCCTCTTTAGAGACAAAAGTTCAATAAAAAACAATGTTAAATATATTAAACAGTAGAGAGGAAATATTTTTGAAAAGCTCAACATCATTTGGCGCCATGACCTTGGAAAAGGCGGATTTAGGGGGGAAATCTTCCGACTTTGTCTTTTTTAAATCACAATGCTTGAAATTTGACATTTGTCTTATTACGCTACCCTTACGCCCAGATTTTTCTTATCGTGTGGACCCACTCTTAGATTCTTTCAACAGGGTTGGGAAAGAAATGAGACTGAACATAAATGTTGCTAAAAATAAATTTATGGTTTTCAGTCGTCTACCATATACAGACGCTTTACTGCTAATAAATGGATATATCGTTGAAAGAATCTCCCACTTCAAGTATCTTGGATGTTATATGACTGAACAGCTTAACCCAAATAAGTACAGAATAGAATCAGTCCACACGATCTTTCTAAAAATGAGATCACTTGTCTGCAATGACAATCTAAATTTAAAACTTCGTCAAAGGATGGTTAAATATCTGGTCATTGTTGCTGTATGTAGCGGACGTATGGATACTGAAGGCTGCCACGATCAATCATTTGGAGGCATTCGTGATGTGGTTGCATAGGCGAATACTTTAAATACCCTGGGTAGCTATCCACACTAATATAGCGATTTTAGATCAGGCAGATGCCACTAGTGAATTACTAACAAAAGGAGATCGGAATAGAATTCTTCAACTAATAATGAAAGGTAAGATCTGGGGTCGTAGAGGTGTTGGAAGGAAGCAGATCTCTTGGCTGAGGAGCATCTGAGAGTGGCCGGAATTCACAGTGCTGAACAGCTATTAAGAATGGGAGAGAACGTGATCAACCCGCCATTGTAATTGCCAACGTCAGGGAGATCTAACAGGGCTCAGGAAGAAGATAAAATTACAAGTTCAGGCGGTTAAAAATCATGAATATATTTTTATTTTATACGATTTTCTTTAAGGTTTGTCAACGATATGCACAACTTGGAATTTAAATTTATTATAAAGTATATCTTTCACTCTAAAATCAATGGTACCTTTTCTTTTGCAGTCATTAATATTATTTCTATACATACGTTTGCCTTTTCGGTATCAGATTTTTTCTTTTGTGTACAAATCAGAACCTAACCTATTTCTATAATTTGTAAATTTTGTTTGGTTCCTCAAGGAAATGTATCACATTTTGGGAAATGTCTTTTCGTCATGATTTTATAAATTGTGGTGTTGAATTGTTTTCTATTTGATTTTACTTTTCGTAAAATATTTATTTATTGTCACATGTCATCTTTCGCAGATAAATATTTGACCGCATTTAAAGTTTTCCTAGTTACACTGGACAGTAGTCAAAATGTATCTAAAATAAAATCGATTAAATCTTACCATTTTTGATGCGACGCTCTCTATATATTATCAATGTACCGCGAGATTGCACGTGGTATATTTGTATTGTTATAACAATAGAGTGATGCGACGTTGCCAAATATACACCAATTCGAACCACTTTGAACTAATTCGAATTCCTTTTGAATTTGAATTGAAATTCGTTTTGTTAGACGAGACTCCTTAGAGTATTATAGTTTAGATCTTCGTCTCTGTCTGACGTTTTGGACTTCTGCTAGTTTATTGAAATGGAAGTATTTTTGTATAAATTTTCTTGGAGTGGTTGAAATAATTTGATAAATATAAAGGTTTTTAGATTATTTGGTCAAGATTAACGTTATCTTTTTCTAATGGATTTTTGATATACTTTTTATGAAATTTTTTGCAACTTCCGTTGAAAAGCATGTGATTTTGAAAAAATCGTTCTCTTTTGACTGTCTGACGCAAGAGTTAAAAGAAGTGTTTTGTGGTACTTGTTTCCCAAATTCTAAATAACTAAACTAAAATAAAGCCTGGATGTAAACATTTATGGTTTGATTTCGTCATTTCATCCTGCAGCCAATTCGGCGATAAACTTTCTTCAACCAGCACATAACCAGCTTAAAATTTTCTCAGACGTCACCATTTTATTGAGTTCGAGGTATGTACAAATTTTCATTTTTTTATTTTAGGGTTTTCTGGAAATCTTCCTTACGTCTTAGGATATCTTTAGGTATCTTTCTTATATGTCTTTTTTTGGATGAAATAATGTAATGTACAGCGTTGTGACACTAATATGCAGTTTTGATTATTGTGCTGCACTTTTGGAATTTCAGTCCCTGGAGGGGATAATCACCGTGTTAAAAGTTTTCCGTTCAAATACCTTAGAGGGTTAACAGGTAAGATTCTTCAGTGCATGGTTTTGACTTTTTTATTGAATGAATTTAAATATTTGGACTTTAGTCCTCCATTATCATTTTTACAAAACCAATCAAACAATTTAACACAGGTAGATTATTTATGGTGAACTAATAATTTGTAAAGTGAAACGGAGTCGACTGCGTAGCGCTACAACCTCAAATATTAAACGTTGTTTTATTTTGCGGTAGCTTTCTGTAACTGAGCTTTTTATGGTTCTTTTCAAAGTCCGAGAATGGGTCAATTAACAGTTTAATAATTATTTATCTTAATTTACTAAATTTTACATTGAAAAATTAATTGATATTCTCATTAATTAACAATTCAAGTTTTTTTCTGGACCCTATATTCTTACTTAGCCAGTGTGGGATATTACGTCTTGTAATTTGAGACATTTTACACAGTATAATAATTATTTACTTTAATTTAAGAATTTTGGCATTTTTAACAGTGAAGTTATGTATATTATTTCATTTGTCATAGATATGTAGTTTTAAGAGAACCCATAGAGAAACTTGCAATAATTCACCCCGGTGATAGGCTTTTCCAGAGATTCAATTATTTTCTGGGATGGGGTATTACTACCCTAAGTAGCTGCTTATTATGATTTACAAGCCAAACGGCTTCGCACTCCCTCCAGGGATTATTCACTCATACCAGGCATACAAAGACACCAAAAGTATGAAGCTCTGTGGGAACCCTTTCCATGTTATCGGGTCCTAGGTGACGTTGTCTGCTGCATTTCTCATGAATTTTCGGACGGTTCGCGCGGTTGCTAGGAGAACTGCTTTCTGCACCGGCTTATAAAGATGATCACTAAGGCCCAGTCCCTTGATGTTCTGCAGGAGGTTTTTCGGTATCACTCCAGTTGTTGACAGTATTATAGGAATCGTTTGGACTCTGTTCATTGCCCATTGTCTTCGGATTTGGACCTCCAGATCTCTGTATTTGGCGATCTTCTCGTTATATTTTCGCCTTAGGTTGTTACTGTTAGGCACAGCAATGTCGATTAGTGTAGTTCGCCTAGAAATTTTATCTATTAGTATAATGTCTGGTCTATTATGAGCTACTGTTTGATCAGTCAGAACCGTTCGGTCCCAATATAACTTGAACTGGTTGTTTTCAAGAATAGGCTCCGGATTGTACTTGTAATAAGGCACTTTTCCTACCTGTAATAGGTTTAACTTTTCTGCTAACTCTTGGTGGAGTATCTTAGCGGCTGAGTCGTGTCTTTCCTTATACTCGGTTGCGGCAAATGCTTGGCATCCTCCAGTTATGTGCTGAATTGTCTCCGATGTTCGACAGCCATATCTGCATTGGTCATTTTCTATTGAGGGATCTCTAATGATGAACTTCCGATAGTTCGTCGTCGGAATAACCTGGTCTTGGATAGCTAACAAGAAGCCCTCCGTTTCCGGAAACATCTGTCCTGAAATCAATCAGTAGTTCGACGCTGAGTTGTCGACATTGTCCTGATTCACCTCATTTGGATGCCGTCCATGAAGTGGCTTCCGTAGCCAGGTTTGTAACTTCTCTTGGTCTGTTTGGTGGTGAGAAGTAATATCTTGTTCCCTCAACTGTAGCGGTGTTGAATCGTCTGCCTCGCATATTGCTCGATGTAGTGTGGAAGAGTCCGCCAACCTGTGGAAATATGAACGTAAGTTTATTATTTATTGGTCGAGCTGCTTACCAATATCCACCAATCCTCTTCCTCCTTGGTGTCTTGGAAGCATTGTACGTTCAATAGCACTCCGAGGGTGATGTTTTTGTGCTTTTGTTAGGAGTGTCCTTATTTTTCTTTGCAGGTTTTGGATGTCCGTCCTGCTCCACTTTACAATTCCAAAAGAGTAGCTCAGCGCAGAGCAAGCATACGTGTTGAGCGCCTTAAACAAATTTCTACTATTTAAATTAGTTCTTAATACCCGCCTTACCCTCCTGACAAATTCGGCTGTCAATTCGGCCTTCATAGTGCCATGATCAATTCTTTTTGCCTGTTTCATACCTAGATATTTGTATGTTTGGTCTGCTTCCATTGCAGCTATAGTTTCACCGTTCTGCATTTCAAAAGCTCCCGGTTGTATCTTCCCTTTAACGATGTTCAAAATACGGCACTTGTCAAGTCCAAATTGCATTCCGATATCCCCGGAGAACTCCTCTACAATTTTAAGCATTTGTTCCAGCTGGCTTCTGGTAGCAGCCATCAGTTTAAGATCATCCATGTATAGAAGATGATTCACTCTGACTATCTCTTCGTTGTTGTTTCTAACACTAAAGCCGTGTCTGGTGGAGTTCAAACGGCGTGATAGTGGGTTCATTGCAAGGCAGAACCACAATGGGCTAAGTGAATCGCCTTGAAATATATGAATAGCTGCTTCTATTTACCTGGTTTTATTTTCTGTAATTTTAATGTAGAAGACTGCTAAGTCATTAAAGTTAGGGATTCCGTTCTTTTCCAGATTTAGTCTATTACCTCTGCTTGTCTTATAATCATTAGGGCAAATTTCTTCATTCTCTGGATTTGTATATTTACAAAACTTGCACAGGCAACAGAATTAGGTTCAAGGTAAAATTTAAGTTAGTTAAAAATATAAAATAACGAATCTACCCTAAGATGAGCTAGCATATAGGTAGATTCCAGTAAGAATTAGGTAAAAAAATTAGGTAAGTCTGAACTGAAGTACGTTACAGGGTGTTGCTGGGATTTGTGAAGCGATTGGGGCCATTCCTTTTTATTACCAATTTAAACTATTTAGCCGTTAAATTCTGGCCTGATCAGTGTATGGTTTCTTTATCTATTGATTTTTATTATGTCAATTTTCTAATTCAAAATAAAAAATTTTCAAAAAAGTCTGATGATGTTTTATTACGATATTTTATTATTAGGTACAAAGGGAGCGATGGTCAAGAAAAGGTGGAGAAACTTTGGCCTAGGAACACAAGAACTAGAATAAATTTTTTTTTTTCGTGACAAAAATATTTCACAATAAGACGCAAAAATTTATACAATAAAAAACGACCTGAGGTAATGCTTGACCATATTTCTTAATTTAAAAAAACAATGAATATTTACAAAGAAACAAAGAAGATTTCAGCTAATTATATTCTAATGTTTCTATGACCTAACTTGCACATTTCTTAATCGGGTTATCAAGAATCTCTTTCTAAAATTGGTTTTATTTAGGTTACGTGACTATTTTTACAATAATTCTGAGGACTAGTTTGATTAAAAAATTGATTACATTTTCTTCGAATTTTCTAAAATTATTTACAGGGATATCTTTTAAAAATAGCCTATTATCTTTGTTGTCTTGTTATTTTTCACGCACAATTTTTTGTATAAAAGAACGCACTTACATTATAACCGAATATTACTCTTTATAGTCAAAGAACACTGAACGTATATAAAAGTGCTCTAAAGTCTTTTAAAAGTGTTGCATATTTAACAAGTAGCTGAAATGGAAATTATAAAAAGAATTGAAAATATATTCGAAGCAACAATTTGGTTATTTCTTTTGCTGTTTGTAATATCTGGTTAGTACATATAGTTTTTAATTATTTTTAAGTATTTTTGCTTATTCGCAAACGCTCGATTAGGTTAAATAAATATTTTTATGGCATATAAATATACCAAAAAGTTTCTGTTATAATTTCTTGTTAACCCGTCTTTTCATGCTTTTCTAAATATTTTCCATTATTATTCGGTGAGATATAAAACTAATTTTAAGAGAATCACATTCTCTTCTACCTTATTATTATTAACACAGTCGAGCTAACATTTGAAAAAAAAATCGCTACAGCATACTAATAATGGGAAAATTAAAAAAATATCACGAAAAAAGAAGGAAAAATAATCCGAACTACTATTGAGTTATCGGGGTGAAATGGGGTGAAAAATTAGCGGTAAAAAATGGTTTATGGCGATTTCTGGTACAACTACGTTACCTATCGAAAAAAGTTAAATATAGAAGTTATAAGTAATAAAATATCTACAACTGTTGTATTTATAATTTTTAATATAAACTCAAAATTTTCAGAGAAAAGCGCGAGAAATCATAATTTCAGTTTTTTATTTTTCTCTTCCGCAAAAATGATTCAATTTGACTGATATTTAGAGAGAGTACACTTTTTAACCGACTTCTAAAAGAAGGAGGTTCTCAATTCGTCGACTACGTATGTTTTTTTTTATGTATGTACACCGATTACTCCGGAACGGCTGCACCGATTTCAATGAAATTTTTTACGTTATGTAAAGGAAGTTGCTGCGGGGGTCTCATATTTTTTTGGATGAAATATTTTTTAAAAAATTCAATATGGCGGATCCAATATGGCGGCCAAAATAATCAATTTTGTCCGATTTTCTCCAAAATTGGTACGGGGAAGTTTTCGGAATCGCACATAACGAATCTAAAACAATTTTCTAAAAATTCAATATGGCGGATCCAATATGGTGAACAAAAAAGTATATTTTGTTCAATTTTCTCCAAAACTGGTATGGGGGAGTTTTCGGGGTCGCACATAACGAATCTACAAATCTTTTTAAACAATTGAATATGGCATATCCAATATGGCGGATAAAAAGTAATTTTGTCCGATTTCTCTCAAAATTGATATGGAGAAGTTTTTGGGATCGTACATTACGAATTTGAAGTTATTTAAAAAAAATAAATATGGCGGATTCAAGGTGGCGGATTAAAGATTTTACATCTCTCGATTTTTGTTAGTGTTAATTACAAACTTAAAATATTTTTTGAAAAACTCAATCAGGCAGATTTAATAGGGCATCCTAAAAATTTCACATTTTTAGATTTTCTCCAAAACTGATATAGGGGGTTCTTGAGGATGTAAGTTATGAATTTAAAAGTATTTGTCGAGAATTCCATATGGTTAATCGAATATAGCGGACTAAAAATTTTACATTTTTCGATTTTGTTCAAAGACGGGACTGAATCGTCTTTGAGGATGTAAATAGCGAATGTAAAATTATTTTAAGAAAATCTAATGTCAGTTGTAATATAACGGTCTAGAAATTTTAAATTTCCGGATTTCATCCAAAATTGGTACTAGGGGGCTTTGAAGGGTTGAGATTTATATTAAATTAAGACATCAAAATTACTTTTATGAAATTCAATATGGCGGGTTAAAAATTTTACCTTATTTGCATTTTTTCACATTTGGTATTAGTAGGTTTTCGGGGTCGTGTATTACTAATATGAAGTTAATTTTTTACAACTATTAGATTGATAAAATGCAATATGAGGGACTGAAAATTTAACATTTTCCGATTTTGTCTAAAATTGATATTGTAGTATTGTTGGGGCGTATACAAACTTGATACGCAGTATAAAATATATCGGGTAAAGAAATTGACGTTTCAAATTTTATTGATGTCCCAAATGAGTAGTATTTTTTTGACCAAAATATTCAGCAGTTGATTTATTTCTTGAATTCATTAAAAAAATGGAAATTTTACTGCAATTTGTCTTAAAAATAATTGTTCGACAGAGTTCAGATTGGGCTTATTTTTTTCGCTTCCACTTCCACTTTCAACAAATACAAAAATATTTATATAGTATAATGGACAAAAGAGCCTAAAAACCGGTGAAATCAAAAACGTGACTTTTCTCGTTAAATGTTTTCTATTAATTTTATTCAAAGTTAAATAATGCCTTTTTTCAATTATTTATTTATAAACATATTTTTATTAATTGCAGTTATTAACGTAACGGCATCCATCAAAATTAAATATGTTTGTTAATACATGATTTACGAAAAAAAAAACATTTTTCGTAAGTCAAATATAAATGATATTATGGAAAGTTCTAAAACGTAGTCGAGTATAGCTATAGAAGAAGTGTGGTCAAACTAGATTTACATAAAGAATTCACAACCATGAATGAATTATCGAACTCCAACAATATAGTGCATGTTGTCCATGTAGGTTCTGTATTGCACAAAGTGGTTTGGCAAAAAAATGATATTGTTGAAATCATAAACATAGCTTTTGAAAGATACCTTGACGTTAATAGAACTCCTACTGCTACTTCAACTGGTACAAAAACCATTGAACGTGTACAACGAAAAAAATCTGCGAAGGTACTTAATATGAATGATTTTCAAAATCAAATAGTTATTCTATTTTATTTTTACCTAACGAAAATAATAAAAATAAGTTATTACAAACGTTATCTAAAGCAATTCACTCAGCAGGATTCAAAGGTAAACTGGCAAAAGAAGATGATGATCACTGATAATCAATACAGCGATTGAAGTAGCCGAACTTAATAATAGTGTTGTTATAGTTGTTACATCAATTAAATGAAAAAATGTCGAAATACTTTTTCACAAACCAGGCTCAGGTAACGTTCCAGATTCATATTACCCTTCTAATATTTTCAAAGATCATTCAAAACGAAAACATTTAGCATTTCTACATTGTTTTCTTGGCTGTGTCACGAACTCGTGTCTTACTGGAAAAGAAAAAATAAATACAATTTTAAAACAATCCTGGAAAATAAAGATTTTACAAACTTTTTACCAAAAAGATGCTGATTAAATATTGATAGCTGCTAATGAAACTAAATTAATAGCATATAATGAGAAAAAAATGTTTCACTGCATGATTTACTATTTGAAATGTTAGTCACTGTAAAGTTATCTCTTAAATTAGAAAAATTACCAACATCAGGATCAGCTAAACAACATTGATTTATAACATATTACCAGCTTCAAACATGACTTGGAAATAAAATAGTTGCAACGGATTGGGGCTGGAAGAGATCGGCGGAAGGAATCAAAAGCTGCATTTCACTGAAGAAAAACTGATTCCTGATCATTTCCTTTAAACCATATGTTACAGCTGCGAAAAGGGCTGTTCTAGTGTAAGATGCAAATGTCAAAAAAATGCCCTGAAATGCACTATTTTATATTCAAATTGTTATAATTTGGAAAATACAGATCATGAACAAACGTTAATAGACAGTGACTCTGAAGATGGAAATGGAGTCAATTAATTTTCAATCAGTTGATGAAACTCTCTACGATCCTAAAGAAACTGTCGGCGATCCTGAAGAAAATGATAGTTCCATAAAATCAAATGAAGACAAATCATTGTATTATTTCAAAAGGCCACGGCTTAATAAAGATATTTAAAATATTAATTGGCATGTTTATTAATTTCATGTAAAATAAATGTAAAATTTGAATAATTTTAATTTTCGTGGTATATTGCATAACAAAATTTATTCAAAAAAGTATTAATGACTTATTGTTGTTAATTGTTGGTCATTTTTCAGTAAGATGTGACAGGAAAAGTTAATAATCAACGTATTGGTCATTTATTTGAATTTTTTCACTCGCACGTGCTGGGGAACCGCGTTTTTAATGTTAAAACCCAAACTCTATCGAACAATTATTTTTAGGACAAATTGTAGTTAAAAATTTCCTTTTTTTTTAAATAAATATACTAAAATCCAACGGTTGGATATTTTGGTCAAAAAAAAAAAATACAGCTTATTCAAAATGTTAAAAAGTACACTCTTGACGAATATCAACCAAATCGAATCAAGAGAAAAATAAGAAACGAAATTATGGTCTCATTTAATATTACTTAAAGATTTTGAGGTAATATTAAAAATTGTAAATGCAAAGTTGTTGATTCTTTTATTACTTACAACATTAAGATTTAACTTTTTTCGATAGGTAGCATAATTTTGACAAAAATCGCAAAAAAAAACATTTTTCACCCTTAAATTTCCACCCTATTTTATCCCAAAAGCTCGATAGTGGTTGGGGATATTTTTCGTAATATTTTTTGAATTTTTTCGTTATCAGAATGCTGTAACGAATAATTTGTTTTTCTTATTTTAGAGCTTGGATGACTGAACTATACAAAAAAAACCTTATTTCTACAATCACTATTAAAATTAGGCATTTCACCGAGTCATTCTAATGTTAAAAATAACATTTAATTCACTAGTGTTAAAGTGTGAATAACTAAAATTGTTTTTTTAACAAATAAATTTCAAGTTATTTGGCAATAATAAATTGTCCTTAAATTTCTCGGGGAAATACATCAATTTCTCGGGGAATTACATGAATATGATTACAATATTGAGATAACCTTTAACTTATGTTTTTAAAGATTATTACCCAAATACACAGAGAATTTATTAGAAAGATAGTGTGTAATACATGTATTTCGCAACATTCCTTATATACAAAACAAAATGCTTATATTTTAGTTCGTTAAAATATATACTCAATAGAGTGGAAAAGTTTAAAAGCTCCGTTATTACAAAAATTAAAAACAAATATGTGGTGTTACTGAGGACATGGTCCGACAAACACAATCTGCACGTCAGGTCAATCTTATGAAGATGGCCCCTTAGATGATAATGTCCTCTTTCATTTCTACTACAATTCGCAGCTCTTTCTCTCCTGAGGGGAGAAGCTTCCTAGTAAGCGGTACGCTAGATCCAGTTATATGTACCATGGCATACCTCATTCCAGGAGCTCTTCTTCACGATTAAAATTTCATATAACATATCTCTATTACCGAATATTGTCATGGTAAAAAACTTTATAAAATTTGTCCATCATACAAGGAAAATACTTGAAGTATCTGGCTTTAATTTTAATGAAACTTCAATATGTCGTAGGCGGTACAAAAATAAGAGACGTATTTTTTTTTATTTGCGGAGATTCATTTTAACGGGATGAAAACCGTCCCTAAAATTTACCCCTAAAAACAGTATTTTTAAAATATCTCAGGTTCTAATTGAGATATCTTTACAAAACAGAATGAAAATTACTTGGTTTTTCAAATGATGTTTAACTAAGGTATTTTCATCCCCAAAAATATAATCCCTTATTTTTTATAGTGGTAAACCATCTATTTGTATACGTAATTTAATTCTTAAAATTACGAAATTTAATAAAACTGCTTGAAAATATTTTTTTCACGAAAACCATAATTAACTCTTGTTGATATCTTTCGGGGTTACCAAAAATAAACTAGTAAAAGAGAGTGAGTCACCGCCAAATACTTTTTTTTATGTCTTAGGTTCTGATTAAGACAACACTACAAAACAAAATGAAAATTACTTGTTATTCAAAATGATATTAAACTATGGTATTTTTACACCAAGGATATCATCCCTTTTTTTTTATTTGAGTAAACCATATATTTGTGCACGTAATTTAATTGTAAAAATGACGAACTTTTATGGAATTCTTTGAAAATATTTTTTTCACGAATACCATAAGCCACTTAAATTGTCGTGTTTCATAGTTTCTACAAATAAAATAGTAAAAGAGGATGAGTCACCCCCAAATACTTTTTTTACATCTCAAGTTCTAAGTGAGAGTGAGATAATGTTACGAAACAAATTGGAAATTACTTGTTATTTGATATGAAGTTAAAATATAGTATTTTCACCCTCAAGGATATCGTTCGAAGAATGTCATTTCATGTATAATTATTCTTAAAATTGCCGAATTTCAGTTGCAGAACTTACTGAAATTTTTTCTGTAAATAATAAGAAAATATAAATTTATTTTATTGGTTAAACTTTCATGTCTGTAGATTATCATAACTCATGACAAATAGTGATTTTAATTTTGTGATGTTCACTAAAATCGAAATTTGATAATTTCAAGAATAATAATCTATGTACGAAATGACAATTTACTTTTATAAAAAAATTAGGAATAATATCCTTGGGAGTGAAAATACCATAGTTTTACATGATTTCGAATAACAAGTAATTTTAATTTCAATATGTAGAGATATGTTAATTAGAACTGGAGATATTAACAAAACTTATTTGGGGGTGGCTCACCCTCTTTTACGAATATATTTTCGGAAATCCCAAAACTCGTCAACTTAAGTTACTTATTGTATTTGTAAAAAAATATTATCAACAAATTTGGTTTAATTTCATAATGTCCAGAATTAAATTATATGAATGAATTACAAGCTTAACCCTCATAAAAAGGAAGAAATAATATCCATGGGGTTAAAAGAACAAAGAATGACCTCACTTCAATTAACAAGTAATTTCCACTTTGTCTTGTAAAGATATCTCAATTAAAATTTGAGATTTGAAAAAAAATGTATTTGGGGATGACTCACCCTCTTTTGCTACTTCATTTTTTGAAACCCCAAAACATGTCAATTTGAATTAATTATGGTGTTCGTGAAAAAAATACTTTGAAATGATTTCAATAAATTTTGTAATTTTTAGAATTAAATTATATGCGCTAATACAAGGTTTACCGTTATAAGAAATAAGGGATGATATCTTTGGGGTTGAAAACACCATAATTCAACATTATTTTAAATAGCAAGTAGTTTCCATTTTGATTTGTCTAGATATTTCAATTAGAACTTGAAATTTAAAAAAAAACGTATTTGGGGGTGGTTCACCCTCTTTTCCTAGTTAATTTTTAGAAATACCGAAACCCGTCAACTTGGGTTAATTATGGTATTTATGAAAAAAATATTTTCAATCAATTCCATTTAACTTCGTAGTTTTTAGAATTAAATTACCTGCATAAATATATGGTTTACTCTAATAAAAAATAAGGGATGATATTCTTACAGGTAAAAATACCATAGTTTAACATCATTTCGGATTATAAGTAACTTTTATTTTGTTTTGTAAAAATATCTCACTTAGAACCTGAGATATTTCAAAAATACTGCTTTAGGGCTGAACTTTAGGGGCGGTTTTCACCTCGTTCAAATGAATCTTCGCAGGTAACAAAAATACGTGTTTCTTATTTTTGTACTCTCTATAACATATTGAAATTTCATTAAAATGGGAGCTGGACACTTCAGATACCTTCCTTATTAGTCAACAACATAGTTTAATTTTTGTAATGTAAAAATAAGTGTAAAATTAATGTTAACCAACCGAACATCGATTAAAAAATAATATTGTCCACCAGAAACCACTTAGAAATGGGACAATCTCTGCCTGGAAAGGACATTGGGAAAGAAATGAGTTAGTGGGGAAGCGGGTGATTTAGTATTTATTGCCAAAAATAATATGGTTGGGAAAATATAAGGCCAGGGTATATGAAAATTAATTAGCATAATAAATTCAACGGAAGAAGGTTATATTAATAAAAGAAACTAGTGACATAAAAACCAATAAAAGCAAATTATTAATGTTCTCTCTCATTCTCACGAAATAAGAGGAGATAAACATGTCACATATATTTAAAAAATCATGATATGTGTTTTTATGGTCGGAATCTTTTTCCGAAAAAAATGTTTCTCTAAGTAGTCGTGGAAGTTTTTTTTGAGTCAACCAAATACGTTTTAAGGGACCATTTCCCTTATTAATAACCTAGCCAAGGTGGCGAGGCGCTTTTTTATGTCAAGATTCAACATGTTAAAATTGAATAAAAACATTCCTCTGTATCAATTTGGCCTGATTAGGGGATGACTTTCCTTATTGCTAGGGTTGCACGTTCGCCTTTCATTCTAATAATAATAATTTTAACTACAAAGTTGCAGTAGTTTTAGAAGAAATTCACAATGGGAAGTCTGGTGCTCATTTAGCAGTAAACAAAATTTTAGACAAACTTCGAAAAATATTTTACTGGGTTAACTACTGTCATGCATGTAAATATGTAGCTAGACCAGATCCAAGCACAAGACCTAAGGAAAAAAAATAAAGAAGTATAATGTTGGAATACCTTTTGAATGGATGGCTATTGATAAAGCTGAACCATTCCCAGAAACAGCTCTACGAACTACTTAATCTCCATAAAATCCGAATAACAGATTTTCATCCTCAGTCAGATGGCATGATTGAACGATTTAATAAGGTTATTGAAGAGCATCTCTTAAAGGTTGTGGATAAACATAAGAAAGATTGGGACAAATATTTGCCAAACTTCTTAATGGTTCCTCAGCTGATGAAAATATGGAGATTGAAGATCGGACGGATGACAGAATGAAGGCAAGATATGGTGATAGAGTTTGGTTATGAAATCTACAGAGGAAGAAGGGAAAATATGCTGGAAAATGTAGAATTGCTTTTAGGGGCATTTCTAGACATAGAAGGGGCGTTTGATAACACGTCGTTTCAATCAATCACCACGGCATTATTCTAGAAGAATACCACTGCCCAGAAAGTAAAATATCTAGGGGTAATCTTGGACTTTAGACTGACTTGGAATAAGCATGTGAAAAAGGTAACAAGAAAATCAGAAACAACCCTTATTATTATTAGAAGGATGTACGAGAAAAGACGAAGTCTCTTAACATAGATCGTACATTTGTTATACACCAGTGTGGTGAGATCAGCAATTACATATACAGCCTTGGTATGGTGGCCCAAGGTAATGCAAAGAACAGCTATTACCTAGCTAAGCACCATATAAAGGATCGCTTGTTTGAGCATCACGGGGCTTATGAAATAGACTCTAACCTTAGCAATGGAGTGCATTCTAGAACTCCCTCCACTATATTTAGAGGAGAGGCGTGAGTGGGGCTTTACCGCCTATACTACTTAATGCTAACAGGACAATTGCTGATGACAGGACTTAAAACTATATGAAACAAAATCATGGGCTCTGAGTTGGACATGGACATAGACCGCATGATCTTGGACTACCTCTACCATATACTGTTTGAAGTCACCATAGAGGGTCAAAGGGTAAGCAAACAAGCCAAACCGGAGCCATGTTCTGCGACACTTATCTGGTACACTGACAGTTCAAAAACCAAAAAAGGTAGCGGAGCTGGGATATATAGGCTACAATCAAGAAGGGAAATTACTTTTCCCTTAGGAAAATACCCAATAGTATTCCAGGCAGATATATATGCAATTTTACATTGTGCAGATGAGATAAAAAAAGGAAAGCAAATCTACATTCATACCGCTAGCCAAGGCGCTCGGAAGGCCCTTAAGGGTTAGATTGGGAATGTCAGAGTGAACTTTCCACTCTGGTAAGTAATAAGAGAATTATATTAAAGTGGGTATCATAACAAAAACAGTGAAAAGTATTGTTGTCTTTTGACTCAGTGAGTACAAATATAGCGAGAGAAAATTGTAACGATATTAAGCAGAAGACTCTTTGGTGTTACTCCAGTTGCTCAATTATGGGGATCATCCCAACTATCTACGTATTTGTACCCTCGGATATCTGCATTTGGCAATTTTCTCATTATGTTTATCCTTTAGGTTATTATTGTTGGAGATGGTGACTTCTATCAGTGTTGCTCTTTTAAGGTCTAGTTTATTGTAAGAAACTATATAGTTCGTAAGTATAGTTCGATCCCAGAACAACTTGAATTCGTTTTTCAGTATAATTCTAGGACTTGTAGTAGGGCACTGCAAATTTTCATTCCCTCTGCTAACTCTAGATTTCATCCACTAATTCTTTTTCTAAATAGCTAGTAAGAATCCCTCAGTTTCTAGAAACGTCTACCCTGACGTCAACCCCTATTTCGAAGGTAACTTGGAAGGACATTTTCCTAGTTGACTTCACTTGGGTGTCTTATATGAAGGGACTTCGGTAGCCAGACTTGAAGTTTCTCTTGCTCTAGTTGATGATGTCAAATTAGTTCATGGTTCAGCAACCGTAGCTTTGTATGGTTGCATCCCATATTGCCAGTATATTATAATTAAATATTGTGAACCGCTACTTCAGTTAGGCTCTCCAAAAATGTCTTGTAAGTTAAGGACAAAAAATTACATTTGCTATTCTTTATATTATTTGTTTCTTTCTTCTTGGTTTAGGAGTAAAAAGCATAGAAGATTTTGAAACTAATTTGACATTTCCACAAGTTGTGAAAACTTCTGATACAGTTACTATGAGATGTGAATATGATTTGGAACCAAACACTTCGTACACAGTATCATGGTATGATGAATTTGACGAGTTTTTTACATACAATTCAACAGGAATACCCGCCATCAAGATTTTTCCATCTCCAGGAATGAATATCGATGTAAGTAATGCTATATAAAAATGACTACCATTTTTTTTTTAAATATACAGAGTGACCTAGGGTACAATGAAAACCAAAATTTATGCTAAGCCCATCGACGACGAAGACACTCTTCGGGAAAGGATGGTTCAAGCATTTTATTAAATTTTAAGGATTTTTGCTTGAATTTTTAATTATTTTAAGGACTCCAGGAACATGCAGAGAAGCGGTTTTAAAATTTTTTCTTAAAAACGAAGAGAGATAGCTGCATATAGTTGTACGTTTGCTGAATGTGATTTCAGCACTACAACGGCATAATGTGGATATATCCACTGCTATTGCATCTCACACGGAGGAATCCGTAAAAGCCGCATAAACATATATACGCCATCCGGCAGGAGGTCGGCGAAGCCGCGTTCAGTATTTGCATGCTTCCTTCCGATCTGTCCTTTGCACAGCCAAGTGCATGTCGGTACATTGATGAGTCTAGTAGAGACGAAACATGTATCTCTGCCGTTTCACTGTGGCGGGGAGGGTAAGTTTTGACTTTCTTCTCGGTATGGTGGTACAGGTAGGCCATCATCTCGATGGTGGTGGAATAGGATAAATTGCGTTTTATAACAATTTGTTCTAACTGTGCAACCTCTAACACAGAAACGATAAGATGGAGAGAAGTTTGCATTTACTATATATATATATATATATATATATATATATATATATATATATATATATATATATATATATATATATATTTCAAAAAGGGGAACGTCGGAAAAATTATCGTCTTTTAATTTTCAAATAACACAAAATTAACCACAAAAAAGGGATTCAAATGTAATTAATTTTTATATATTACAGAAAATTTAAATAATAAATTGTGTTTACGCTTGTAAACAGTACGTATCTAATTCGTAATCAAAGTCAGTAAAGCTATCTTCGCTCAAATTAATTATAATTGATTCCTCTATCTCACCGATCATGAGATCGAGTTTCCACATTTTCTTTTATTCTTTCATTATATGGATTTTTCCCAATTTTCTGCACTAACTTTATTCAAAAAAATCTTTCAAAAGTTCAGTTAAGTTACTAATTTTATAAGTTGTATTATTTCTGGCAACGCTACCTTTTACTTGAGAGATATATGTCCTTCTCCAACGGACATTTTTCGGACGATCTATAAAACAGATTTCTTATCTGGTTTTTCCCAGCAAAAATTAAGTTCTCTTAAGTAAATCCCGATCTTCATTGATTTTAATTAGAATTTTGTCGATGGTTTGGATCTGTTCCTCATAATAAAATGTATGTACAACTCCTTTTATTGCAGTTTACATCTCTCCTTCCAATGAGGTTTTCCGTCTACCTGTGATCGAATGTGGCTTGGGAGTACTAACAATTCCAGTCGTTTTTTTCTTCTTCAGTATTCGATACATAGTACGTTTTCCAACTCCTGTCATGTTAAAACACATCTCAACAGAGCTTTTAACATTATTATCTAGATATTGATATCTTAAGGCATCATAAACATTCATCGTAATAAGTTTTTCGTTGAGAAAAAATGCTCTGGTTTGGAATAAAGATAGATGTGGAAGCCATATCTTTTAGGTATCTCACTAATCTCAAATAATATACAAAAACAAGCACAAACAAGATAAATCACTAAGGACACACAAGAACTATCAGAAATTTTATTGTTGCAGTAAATTTATAAAAGCTTATAATATTTAAATATAATTAAATATAATTAAGTTTACGGCAATTCTCAGTTATCTGCGGCACTGGAGCAGGTACGTTGGAGGTTTCGGTAGCGGTTTTATTACTCTCTCTAGTTCTTGAATAGAGTATAGGAATGTGTTTGCTTGCGATCGTCCCTCCCCATCCCAAGAGCTTTGAGTTCAGGAAAATAGAACCGATTATGCATTTTATATTAGGAATGTGTATGCTGCTGGCAATCCCCTCCCGTTGACAACTTGTTTTTCTGGCGATAGCCCCCACCCCAAGAACTTTGAATTCAGGAAAATAGAGCCGATTCTGCCTCTTGTACTAAGAATGTGTATGCTGCTCGGATCCTTCCCCCTGTGTTTTTCCTTGTGATCGCCCCCCCCCTCCAAGAGCTTCAAATTCAGAAAAATAGATCCGACCCTGCCTTTTACACTAAGAATGGGAATGTTGCTGGTGTCCCCCCTCTCGTCGACAACTTGCTTTCGCTTGTCATACTGTATTTTGGTGATATCACCGCCCACTTCCCCCCAAAGAGAGAAGCTGGATCCGCCCCTGGCCTCCACTATCCGTATACACATGGCGTAAATGTCATTGTGTCCAAGAGTTGACACGTGTCCATCATTAGGTAATCTATTTATTTCGCCATTTTCAAAGGCCGATAATTCAACACTCAGCAAAATAATGCTTGCTGACAAACATTATTTTTGACAATGTGTTGTAGTTAACAATATAATCATAGTCTGCACGATAGATCAGTCTTCTATATTTTCGTATATTACATCGCAGCAAAAATACCATGACTTGAAGAGATGACATATGCAGATCGTTTATTATTACTATTTCTTTTTAATTTTGATAAATTGCTAATTAAACATTGACAGTGGAACGGCAGACGCACATTTCATGGACTTTGACTACAACAAAAACTCCGCAATAAATAGCATCAGCCCAATATGCCTATGCCGATGCCGATCATTTAGAAATATCTGCTACCGATTTCCTGTCTAATTTTTACCGATAGCTTCAGCTCACTCGAATTCGAGTTAACCTACTTTCTATTTTAGTTGTACTGAGAATTTACCTATATTCAATAATTACTTATTCAGTTTAAAAATGTAATTGGTAATTTTAGCTCAGTAAAAGTGATAAACACCAAGTTGTGCTGCAAAATGTTCAGCCAAGAGGAACGGGAAATTATGGTTGTGATGTTACCGTCGATGATTCTATTTCACGACAATATTATCGTGATTTGTATGTTGTAGGTAAGTTTTACTTATAATACATTTTAGGTAAACATGTTAATATTGGAGAAATTGTCACTAAATTTACTGCAGTAAATCAAAGAAATATTTTGCAGTAGCGGCATTTTTAACAACTTTCGTATAGCTATATATGAAATATTTTTTAAAGTCCTGTGGAGGGTTATTAATGGAATATAATATATATATATATATATATATATATATATATATATATATATATATATATATATATATATATTGTGACGATTTCGATGGTAGTTGCGCTCAGCTGGCCGCACGAACACTCTCGCGCTATACTCACTCGCACAAAATTTGCCCGGTTAAAATAAAATTAAAATTTAGGGAACTTATTTATTATTATTTATCTTCTGATTTCAAGAATTTTAAAAATTTCAAAATGTATTGCCAAAATTTAATCAAAAATACTTAATAGTATAAAATCGGGGAGCTCTCAAAGGTTGATAGTTTTCTTTACGCCCATAATCTCTCTAATTCTCTCGTTGGTTATCCGTTCGATCCTTGACTTTCCGGCAGATCTTCGCCAAAAGTCCATTTCAAGAGCCAGCAGTTTACATTCTAAAGTTTTATTTATCTGCCATGTTTCACATCCATACAATACAACGCCTTTAATTATTGCATTGTATAAAAAATATTTTCTTTCCTTGGAGATGTTTGTAGACCATAATAGTGAGTTTAGGCATCTTTAGGCTTTTTTCCCTTTAGTTATTCGCTCCAATATTTCTTCTTCAGTTCGTCTACTTTTTCTGATCTTTTTTCCAAGGTGGGTATAATCAGAACAAGATTTCACTATGGTATTGTCATCCACTACCAAATCTGTTTCTTCTCCACCGATACACATATATTTAGTTTTACCGTAATTGACGGTTAATCCCCATTCTGCGTATTTTTTAAATAGTTTCCTCGTCATAAATTCGAGGTCTTCTTTATCTTGGGTCACTACCACTGGGTCATCTGCAAAATGAACGGTATATAAACGGGTGTCCTTATTTAAATCGATTCCCATTCTACTGCATGATCTTCTCCAATTCTTTAAAGCTTCATTGAGGTAGATTTTAAAGAGAGTTGGTTATAGACAACATCCCTGGCGAAGGCCTTTGGTCACATGAAAGCTTTCTGATAAGTTATTGCCGATCTTAATCCTGGAGAATGCTTGGTCGTATTGCTGTTTGATGGCTTGGATCGCTATATTGTTAATTGAAGACTTCTCCATCACGTGCCATAATTTTTGGATTGGCACCGTATCATATGCTTTTGTGAGGTCAATAAAAAGCAGATAAACCTCTCTATTTCTTGCCACCTTCTTTTCATTAAGTTGGGTTAAACTAAATATATGATCTACGCATGATCGGCCAGCTCTAAAACCTGCTTGTTCTTCAATTTCTTGGGGGCCATATTCTGTTTCTACGATGTTTCTAAGCAGTTTTCCGTATACTCTGCTCATTGTACTGGTTACAGTTATACATCTATAGTTTGAGCATTCGTCGCGCCTTCCTTTTTCGTCGATTGGTGTTATCCAGCATTCTTTCCATATAGTTGAGATAGGATCATCATTATTTAGGAGTTTGTTAAATAGTTCTTGAAGAAAGGACGTTAGTTTTTCAGTACGGTTCTTTAACAGTTCAGCAGGTATTCCTTCCGGTCCAGCTGCTCTCCTATTTTTCAATGAATCCACAGCCCTACATACCATCTCCTTTATTACCTCTATATAGTGGCCTTGTACGTTGTACCGTCTTGGGGAGTTAACGAGGTACTCTTGTCAATCTTCGGTAAGCTGCGTTTGATAATGGGTTATCCATTTTTTGATTGGGATTGGTTGTAAGTTAATCTTGTTTGTGGTGTCTGATCTTAGTGACTTTATTAATTTCCATGCTTCTGATGATCTTGTACCTCCTGCATGTGTATTTAGTTCAGTGCATTTCCTGTCCTATGTGTCGTTTTTGTTTTTGTTAATCATGTTTTTAAATTTGGATCGTTCATTTTTGTATATGTTTTTATCTTGTGGATCTTTTGAATTTAGCCATTTGTTGAAATCTGTTTTTGTTCTTCCAGTGTCTTGTCCATATAACATTGTTGTTTCGTCTGTTCATGTCTTTCGTCTTAATTCCTATGACTTCTTGTGCTGCGGAGTGTAGAGAGGATACGATGTGTTCATACAGTTCATCAGTGCGCCCTGACAGTAATTCAGTTTGAAGTTTGTTATCTAATCGAGTCTTAAATAGATATTTTGTACTAAGTTCATGAAGTCCTTCCACATTGTAAGATATTCGTTCTATTGTTGAGGTGTTTGTATTGTCTGTTTCGTTGTCTTTTGTCTTGAAGAGAATTTGTGTCTTTGCACCCAAGAAAAAGTGGTCAGATCTGCATTCTATTTCTCTGTATACCCTAGTGTCTTGAACTTTCAGAAATGATTCCTGTTTAACAATTATATAATCTATATTCGATTTCAGTTGTCTAGTTTCTTGGTGCCAAGTATATTTGTGTATATCTTTATGTTGAAAGAATCCATTCAGAATTTTTAGTTTGTGTGCAAAGCTCGATCAGCCTTTGTCCGTTGTTGTTAAGCGTATTTTCACCGTACTTTCCAACTATATTACTGTTCGTTTTTGATCCTACTCTAGCATTTAAGCCGCCAATCACTATTGTTTCTTTTTGGTTTCCTATTCTTGACATAGTTTCGTTTAGTTGGTCGTAGAATGCATCCTTAGTTATGTAGCATCATCATTTGGGCCATATGTGGCGACTATTACCATTCTATGCCCTATCAAAGATAAATTTACCGTGGCTAGTCTTTCGTTAATCGTTTCCCATGACGTAATTTTATTGCTGTATTTTTTCCTGATGAGGATTGACACCCCTTTCGCAGCTCTTTGGCTTTTTGGCACACCACTATATATGTGTACGAAATCACCATAGTATTCAAGACCATTGCCCTTCTTTTGTGTTTGTGGTTTCTTATGTAACGTGAGTTATAACCTCTTGTCTTTAGTCTTAAAAATTTTAGATAACATTTTTTCTATTATTTGATTCGGTAAATCATCGTTATCTTTTACAGTGACGGTTCTTATTTTTTACCTTGACACATTACAAGCTGCTTCTATTTTTAAATCCCTGTTCAACCCTTCACTACAATAACTATTTTTCTTGATCAATGATTTCATCAGTAAAATACTAAATCAGAATCCTTCATAGCTCCTGGATAAGTCAGATAAACATGGCGTTAGACATCTGTTTTATATTCTTGCAAACTTTCTCCATTTCTCTGATGTCATGACTTGAGTTGCTACAAATCTTCTTTCCAATGCAGCGTTAAGGATTTTATAGTTTTTTTGTGGGGTTGTGGGAATGGTTTGCGATAACTCTAGTTCTGATTTACGAAGTGCGATTTCTAATACAGTAACCATCTATTCGTAGTTCCAGTTATTTGCTTTACCTGCAGCTTCAAATTAGGGTTTGGACATTATCCAAGATGTTTGTCATAAGTCAGGCTTTGAGGTTATGTCGGGTGGTTATTACTTTATCAGAAGAACCTGGCTTTTTATATTATTGTCTTTTATCCGAAGGTTCTTCATCTTACTTTCCCTTTTACGATTTTTTCACTTCTCCTACCTCTTGTCGCACTTCGCTTATCCCGTTGTTAAACTTTTACGTTGGTCCCAGAATAATTTGATAGATTTTTTGCTGTTCTTCCATAATGATCTAGTGTATCCATTTGCAATGTTTAGTTTGATTTTTTTGACAGCATTCTTTCTCTTAAGGTTTTTTTTGGCGACGTTTTTCTTCATTTTGGTGACATTCTTCTCGACTTTTGCATAACATTTGATTAACTAAATTTATACCTTTAGATGCGAAATTTCCCAGACTTGTCATAATTGCAATAAAACGTTTGGTTTACTATTAAAAAATAACTTGATCTCGAAATTACTAAAAGAGATGAACCTGGCAATAATTTGCAAGGGTCACTTTCAAGGCCACCGTTAAGGTGATCATGATAAGTTCCGCCTAATTCTTTACAACTTTTTTATTAAAGATTTTCATCCGAAGTGCTTGGTTTATGAGAGATTCCATCCCAATAGAATGAAGATGATCAACCTCCCACCCTTAGTCCTTTGTATCTCAATGTTTTTAGGTCCTCTAGAACTTTTAATCACAAAATTCGGACCTACATCATAGTAGATTTCCAGCTGATTTCACTGGGAATCGTTTAGTGGGGGTCCTTCCTCAAAAAAAAAACACCTTCGAAGGTAACACGTTATTCTATTAACACCTCATATACCTACTGGCCTGTTTATATTTTAATGATGTAAGGGCATAATTTAATTACCCATTTTAGGCTTCAATTCTGATACTGAGTCTACTATTCAGAATATTTCAGTTTGTTTAAATCGCTACCACTTGATTTGCTCGAAAACGAATTTAACAGTGTTTTGTCCCTTACTATTTCATTAGTATTCAATTTCCTATGAAGATTTACAGGATCACTCGCGCTGCTCGTCAATCAACGATACATACGGGGTGTCTACAAATCTATAATTTCTTTTTTTTTTAAGTTTTTGTAAATTAAACCCAAAGTTCAAATTTGGCATCTTTTAAATTTTAGATATTCCTAAAGGTAAACCAAAAATTGAAGTTAGCACAAAAGATGTCGTTGATGGTTACATACTGCAAGCAACTTGCACAGCCCCTCCTTCTCCTAGACCAATGGATATATCTTGGTACTTAAATGGTATAAAAGTAAGTATTTACAGTTAAAGTTCCGATAATGCTCCCGAGTAGACACATAAAGCTTTCAGGGGCACGGCAGTGGGTCCTTGGGAACTGGGGGGCGTTAAGAGAGTCAAGGTAGACGTTGACGTGTTGAATAAATTAATTATACATACTTTAAGATTTTTTATCTTATTTTTATACCACAAGTATTAAAAATATAATTTAGCATTATAATTCGTTTTAGTTTTAACCACAATACGGCAAGTTCATATTATCTAGCTACCTAGCATGTTAAGTCAAAAATATGGTAGGTTGTAAATACTTATTTACATAGCTGAGCCCCCGATATTGTAAGAAAACTAGGACAGACTCAAAGGACCCAATACAAAAACCATTGTAAAAGGCTAATCGGTCATATCAGTCCAAATTCCCGGAGAAGGTAGTTTATTTAATGCTAAAGAAAAACTCTCATGGAGACAACCCCGAAAAATTGACAATTTTCGTAATAAAGGAGGATGCAAAACTGAAAATCCCCCTCTAAATGTAAAAGCTCACTGGCGGCTCTAAAAGTCCTAAAAGTCCCAGTCGCCCCTAGTTTTTTTTTATGTATTTTGCGCAATTGAACAAAACTTTTTTGGATAGGTCACAAGATAGTTATTAACAATATTTTAAAAATTCAATTTTTGCAAAACTAATTATTGAGAGATTTAAGCAAAAAGATCCTTACATCCTTTTACATACGTTGCTCAGTTTCCGAAATAATTAATGGTAAAAACTTAAAAATGCAATTTTTTTGATTTTTGACTGGATGGAAAATTACAATTTAAAGTTCATTATTAAATAATTATTAAAATAAATACTGACATAAAATAGATTTAAACATAATTCTATGGTTAAAAATTTGTTATGGGAAATCTAGGAAAACAACGTTTTTTGAAAAAATTTTGGCACTTCCGCTATTTCGAGGTCGTAGAACACAATTCTGACCTCCACTTTCTATAATTTTTCCTCAGTTTTGTGGAAAACAGTGAAAAACACTTTTCACTTTAGATTCAATTTTTTGTACTAATTTGTCAAAATTTTGTTACAGCCACAAATTCCACAGTGATAGAAGCCTCTGTGTTATATACAAATTCATAAATCTGCACATTTTCATGGGAAAAATTAAGAAAATTATTAAAAAACAAAATGGTTTTAACCGTTAAATAGTGGTGTGACTCGTTCCTAAAACCCGAAAAATTTGCGCTGCTGCCAGATTAGGAATACGATTTATGTGATATTCACATATATTCTTTTCTTTCACATATTGTCCCTCCTCAGGTTAGTTTTAGTTTCTGAAACTAAGTTAAACTTGAGACTAACGCAAACTGACCAAAAATTTTGAGTGGTTAAAATTAATCTTACCCTTTTTTGTACATTAAAAAGTTAAACTATGTTGTTAACTGTAATGGATAAATTTTATAGTTTATATTACGAAAGTATAATTTAGGTTATTTCAGATTAGTTTTAGTTTTAAAATCAAGTTAAAACTGAATTAACTAAAAATTTTGGGTGGTTAATATTAATATTTCCCTAAGACTATATAAAATGTTACAAAAATTAAACTATGTTATTGACTGAGATGAACAAATTTTATAATTTATAGGTATCATGAAAGAATTTTACATCTGGCAACGTGTTAAACGAATATTAGTCGTTTTCCTGAGTCTTTCTGTAATGTATTTTTGGTTTTTCGTTGAAAATGCAAGATTTTCTAGATTTATTCACTAAAATTTGTGCAAAAATAATTGGAATCTATTACATAGATGAGATTTTAATAAGTACCATTGAAAATAAATATGTAAATTCGGTGTTTTCTTCAGAATTAAAAGTGCTTGGTGAAGTAACGTTTAGCGTTTTTTGAGTTTTCCTGGAAACTGAGGAAAAATAGTGAAAAATCGAAGCAAATATCGTGTTCTACGACCTCGAAATAGGGAGGAAGTACCGAATTTTTCTAAAGAGACGCTCTGGTTTTCTGGTTCTCATATCGCCAACCTCATTCAACAAATTCACTTCAATTTCATTTCATTTATGATATTTATTTTCTGCATATTAGGATAATTTTTTAGGAATTTAGCCCATTTTTGAAGCTTTCTATATACACTCTAACTTCCTTGGTATAAGCACGTTTGGCGTTGGACGCCTTCAAGTAGGCTTCTCCCTACGCACCAGACACGACGGCGCGTGCACATAAGTGGTCAAAAGCATATTATTTGACTTTTGGCTCTAGATGTGGTTCGATCGTTGCCGACAAAATTTTAAAAAGTTCATTGTTCAGTTCAGTTGTTGCTGTTCAAAAATCGCATTTTTTAATTGTATAACATTAATTAACTAAGCATAGTACGTAAAAGTTTGTAAGAAACTTTTTTGTTTAAAATCACTAAAAGAGTACGACTCGAAAGTTAGTTTTGCAAACATTGTATTTTTAAGAGTTCAAACAATTATTTGTTAATAACAATCTTATAACTACTCTGATGGACTTCTACCAAAAAAATTCTTGTTTAGGAGATCAAAATACATAAAAAACTTGAGTCCATATAAATTAAAGGGCAAGCGGGATCCCCTTGGCGCTTACACTGTTATAGAGGCAAGCAACTAATAAACATATCTCCAAAAAGCTAACTCAGGTCATTCCTTATAAGTATTGCGCCAGCATGGTATATCAACCTCGCAAAACTGGACATTATCCTCTAAAATGCATTTGGAATCGAGCTCATCTTCCAAACCTAGATGGTGGACAACCAAACAGAACACTTGTGATCGAAGTGGAAATAGAAACCCCGCTACCTATGGAAAGAATAAAAACCACTCCTTTGACAGTGACCGATTCAGTTATCAATAAACTGTCAAGAAGAATACTTCAACCTCGGACCCAACTTTTTTCATGTCTGTAGCAGTAGCAATGTTAGGTAGCAGTACTAACAGACCGCAGCATAAAAGCGCGAAAAACAGTAATGTTTTAGATGAACCCGGCCGTGAAAATCTTTACAATTTGATGAATATTACGTATTTTTAAAGCCTTCTATAAAATTTGAAATACGCCAACACTGGTCACAATAGATATAGGGGTACCCAGAGAAAAATGTGGTAAATAAGTTTGAATCTGGCTACATTATGTTCGAAAAAACGTACCATGTACAAAATATTGATTATTTTATGGATATAGACAAGTTTTTTTTATATTTATCTATAAGAGACAAAAATATAGTAAATAAGTTTGAATTTGGTTAAATCATGTTTGGAAAACGCACCATGTACAAAATATTGATTATTTTATGGGTATAGACAAGTTCTTTTATTTTTATCTATAACAATTAAAGGTGTTTTTGTTCAATTGATGTTAGTTGGAAAACGTTATAAATTTTATAACGCCGTCTTTTCAAAAAGTTATAGATTGCTCTCATTAATTTGGCAAAAATATAAAACTTATTTCAGCATTATGCCAGGAACTGAAATATGTAAAAATATATAGGATGTCCCAATGAAAAAACATTTTTTGATCTCCTACTTTTCCATACCATAATGTATAATTTTGAAATATAGAAATATTGACCTTGTAGTACAGGGTGAGTCAACGATTGGATGAAGTAGGTTTGTGGCTTTTCGGTGAAATTAACAAAGAAACTATATTTATTGTTTGACACAGTTTATTTTTACGCAGATTTTAAAAATATTTAGGACTCTACAGGGTGAGCCAAAAAACTAGGACAGCATAATTGTATTTTTTTAAATAGAACACCCTATATACGAATCGTATTTTCGATTTAGCTTATAATTTTAAATCTTTTTTATTAAGGGTTTACTATAACAAAACTTTATAGTTTCTGAGATAATTAAGTTTAAAGAAAAAAAGTCACATTTTCAAGCATCAATTCAATCCTAAGTAACGTTTTCAATTTTGTGACAAATATATTCAAATTTGGAATTTAGCAAGGCCAAGGACAAGTTAACATAATTTTTATCTAATATTTGCAATAAAAGCTACAGGGTGTTGAACACATCGGCTCAAATTTGAACAAGTTTAAATGAATAATATCTTTTTTTTTAAATGGTACACCCTGTATATTTTCATGTTATTTAATAGAGTAATAAAAACCCTAAAAGTTTTGTTCAATATATCCTATACCTATTTATAATAGTTTTTGAGATATTTCAGTTTTTCTTATTTTCCATACTTTTTTACAGAAATAGTCTTCATTATCATAGTAGCCATGGCAAAAACAATGTAAAAGAACATTTTTCTGTGTGTCAAATTTATAACCGCAATCGCTTCTTTTGGTTTCTATGTAGTGTAGTTTGGTTTTTTTTGCATTCATGTT
Source organism: Diaprepes abbreviatus (assembly GCA_034092305.1). Classification (NCBI taxonomy): domain Eukaryota; kingdom Metazoa; phylum Arthropoda; class Insecta; order Coleoptera; family Curculionidae; genus Diaprepes; species Diaprepes abbreviatus. The sequence continues at coordinate 557,621 of JASJET010000338.1, read as the reverse complement.
ATATTGTAAAATGAATTTTCCAAAGAATGAGTTAATAGATATGATTTATACAATAGGAGAGGCTCAAAAAAATTGCCTTCTTGCTCAAAGAATTTACAAAATGAAGTATCCTGATCGACGCCAGCCTAATACCCATACTTTTCAAAACTGAATGCAAAGATTTGATTCTTCTGGTACTGTTGATTATCCAAAACGTAAAGTGGTCAACAAACCAGTAACTAATGAAGAAAAAGAACTACAAGTATTGTTAAATGTTCAGGAAAATCCTTATATTGGTAGCCGTCAGTTAGCAGCATTATGTGAAACATCACAATCCACCGCTAATCGTACTACCAAGAAATATAGGTATCATCCATATCACATGGAATTACACCAAGAATTGCATGGACAGGATTTTGAAAGTCGTGTAAACTTTTGTCGTACAATAAATGCGGAGATTCAATTAAATCCAAATTTATTATGCAAGGTAATGTTTAGTGATGAAGCTACTTTAGAAGTAACGGTGCCGTAAATAGACGCAACATGCATTATTATGCCACAGAAAACCCATCTTGGATTAGAGAGGTGCAACATCAAAACCACTGGTCATTAAATGTTTGGTGTGGTATTCATCATAATCGAATTATTGGACCCCACTTTTTTAATGAACCACTAAATGGCCATAGTTACCTGAATTTTCTACAAGAAGAAGTACCCAACTGCTTCAAGGTCTCGATAGGGATTAGCTCGACATGTTGGTGGTTCCAGCACGATGGTGTGCCTCCGCATTACCATCGTGAAGTTCGTGCGTTTTTGGACCAACGATATCCGCAAAAATTGATTGGACGTGGGGGTTTCATTGAGTGGCCACCAAGGTCTTGCGACATCACCCCATTAGATTTCTTCCTATGAAGTTATATTAAAAATAAGGTGTATGTTAATCCACCAACAACAGTGGAAGATATGCGAAACAGGATTAGGGATACCTGTAGAACAATAACGCCACTAATTTTGTCCAGGGTCCGAGAAAATATGCAAAAAAGACTAAATTTGTGCATTGCACAAGAGGGTCGTTTATTCGAACCCTTATTTAAAATAAATAATTAATCTCAGTATTTAATAGGTAATTTTTTTGTTTCAATTTAGTATAAAAGTAAATATGTATTTGCCTTGTCGTTATTGTTGTGTTAATTTTTTCACATTATGTTTAATTAAACTATTGCCGTTATAATATAACGAATAATGTATTTCATCATATTTAACCACATTCTGTTTGTTTCTGTAGTTTCTTTTTATTATTTTACAGGGCTACTATGATAATGAAGACTATTTCTGTAAAAAAGTATGGAAAATAAGAAAAACTGAAATATCTCAAAAACTATTATAAATAGGTATAGGATATATTGAATAAAACTTTTAGGGTTTTTATTACTCTATTAAATAACATGAAAATATACAGGGTGTACCATTTAAAAAAAAAAGATATTTATTCATTTAAACTTGTTCAAATTTGAGCCGATGTGTTCAACACCCTGTAGCTTTTATTGCAAATATTAGGTAAAAATTATGTTAACTTGTCCTTGGCCTTGCTAAATTCCAAATTTGAATATATTTGTCACAAAATTGAAAACGTTATTTAGAATTGAATTGATGCTTGAAAATGTGAATTTTTTCTTTAAACTTAATTATCTCAGAAACTATAAAGTTTTGTTATAGTAAACCCTTAATAAAAAAGATTTAAAATTATAAGCTAAATCGAAAATACGATTCGTATATAGGGTGTTCTATTTAAAAAAATACAACTTTATGCTGTCCTAGTTTTTTGGCTCACCCTGTAGAGTCCTAAATATTTTTAAAATCTGCGTAAAAATAAACTGTATCAAACAATACATATAATTTCTTTGTTAATTTCACCGAAAAGGCACAAACCTACTTCATCCAATCGTTGACTCACCCTGTACAACCTTTATATAAAATATTTTTTACTTTTACAATAACGAAGCTTTTAGACTTTGCCCCACTATTGGGCCACCCTGTATATCTTACTTAACTATTTTATGATATTATTGATTTTTGATAGGTTGACGAAACTAAATCTAAAAAAACTTTCCCGGACAGTTATAAAGCTTATTGGGAGAGAAAGACGACTGAGACTGTTTCGTATCTGAAGAATAAAATTGAGAACAACATCGTTCAGGTAATGTATTTTACAACTTTGTTAACGAAAGAAGTATTTATGAGAATAACTTCAAAAATTCGAAGGAAATAATTAAATTTATAACGTGAAAATTAGTCAATCATGCAAATATTTAACAAGAGACACGCCTTTATGAAAAACGACCTCAAAAGTACATGGTGTTGGTTTGTTGAGGACAATCAAACTCTTTGCTAATTGTAATACTGCCTCGCTACCTCTGTAATACTGAGAAGTATACGCCATACCCAAAAACAACTTTGAAAATTTCTGTACTTGGAAACGTTAAGTTATTTTTTGGTTACGTGTGACATATAGAGAGATTTGCTATCTTTTTGATATAAAATGGACATTTATTTTTTGATTTATTTTGATACCATAAAGAGGTTCTTTCATTTTTCTGTCAAAATAATTTATAAAGAACTGTGTCAAAGTTAAGATGTATAAAAAATAAATGCTTTGCAGCGTAGAAGATAAATACACTCAATTCAAGAAGTATAAGGAAGAACTACTATCTAAAGTGTAAAAACTATCACTACTTTGAAACCAAAAAGATATAAATTAACACTTAAACAGAGCCTATTCAATATGGTCGTCTAAAATAACAGAACTTTTAAAATTTCTATTTCTTTTTGCCTTTATGGATCCAAAGTTCTTGAAGTTTTCTATAATCTCAGTACCACAGCGAATGTATCGTATGTTCTTGAAATAACTCACATTTTCCATAAATAATAAATAGGTTTATATAATCTTCGTGCGTGAAATTTAATCGTCCCAGCATGATTATTATTAATGAATGTCAAATTGCAAGTAATAGTGACAATTCTGTAGGGTTCGATTGTTTTATTTTCGCCAGGCCTCGTCGTCATGGCTAACTAACAACAAAACCTAAAAGCCGTATAGCATTTTTACAATAGAAAAATGTTGAATTGCCATTATTTTGAAAACTACAAATTTTTGGAATAGACAACCTTATACAAAGTTACTCTTATTTTTAATACTTAATGGGATAAAATTATAAAAATTGGTGTTTTCTATTTGCAAAAATTGACTTTTGACGATTTTTTAAATATAATTTTTATTCTTCTGCTTTGACCACTCTGTACTAATAATTTCCAAAATATTATAAAAAGACTACTAAAATCGATCTTAGTCTACAAGAAAACTAACCCAATTTAAATAATAAAGACTTTATTATAGGAAAAATTTATGGTTAAGTTTTGGTCCGCAAACTTCATTTTTGACATAAAAATTTGTTCATGTCCAAAACGGTGAGACTTAAGTATAGAACATTACACATGAAATATGTCTATAATTTTACGTAGAAATCAAAAAGGCAATAACATATAGAGTGTTCCATTTAAAATAAGCAAGAGGACATCTGCTTCCGGTATAAACCGAAGTGCCGCCATCTTGAAAATATTTTAGCCAGCTGTCCCCCATTCTCGTTAGTACACTGTCAACTTTTTAGATTCTTCCTAATTATAGTTTTCCCACAATCGATAAATAAATTTCGGGGAGAATAACCCTATATGGATCTAGAAAAGATATACCAGATTTTCAAATTATTTTACAAAAATGAAAAAACCTTCTCCTTTAACTTAACACTACAATCCACCAATCACTGATTACAAATCATAAACAATCACACAACAAGTTAAGATCTAATCAATGTTATAATTTTATTTGCGTCGCGATGAATACAAGTTTTCCATATTTTTGTACTGAAGGTACCAAACTAAATCAACAAACAAAATTAATAGAAAACCTTCCCGATTATGTCCTTTTTTATATCACTAACCAAAAAAGGTACTAGATACTGGGAATTTTGTTTGTCAATTTAGTTTGATACCAATCTTCACTATAAAAATATGGAAAATATGTATTTGTCACGATTTGATCATGTGATTGTAAGGCTAGAAAAATATAAATATGGAAATACTAATGCAGCAAATTTAGAAGATAATAAAATCAAAAAACAATATCTTTCCATGCCATACATACCAAATCTTTTTGAAAACTCAAACTTTTTTCAAGAAACATGATAAAACCACTAGTTATAAGAGCCATAATATAATTAAAAAGTAAATTAAAAAGTGATATTTCAAAAAACAAAAATCAAATGTGGTTTATCAAATACCTTGAAAAGATTGTCCATCGAATTATATCGGCCAAACTAGTCAGTATCAGCAAAGTCATCTAAATGGACATATATACGACAAAAAACAGTGGAAACTAAACAAAAACTTGTGCTTATGTTTTACATTATTTAAAATGGATTTCCATCAAGTAAATGCCACTACAATTCAAAGATAAAAAACATACTACAGCCCTAATGAATGGATGAAATGAAACATAAACACATCTCTGATTATGAAATAGAAAATCTTAAAAACTGAAACCCATAAAGGAAAAGGAGAATTTTACGAAATGATTGCAATAAAAAAAAATCCGAATGTCATAAACAATAAAACGGATAATATTCTGAATCAAATATACTTCAATATATTAAAATAAATCAATGTAATGGAAATTCTAAAATAGGCAAAATCGTAAATAGGAATAATTCTCCCTTATCAGTTATTCTAAATTGGATCACGATATTTTTTTTCGGATGCTTTGTACTCCTTTATTAAAAAAACCTTTAATGTTACTTAAAACACCCAAAACATACACCATCTAGTTTCCAAATTTCAGACAAGTAATTGCAGAGTGACTTTCAAAAATACTTTTTGTAATTTAATATATAAATATTCTTCTTAATAGTAAGTTTTTAACCTTTTGTCTCATTTTTAATGACATTAACAATATGCATTTCTGTAGAAGTGTCGAATAAAACAGTTGAAAAAATTTGAAAGCATCTCAACGTGCTTAAAATTAAACTCAATGATGACTTTCTAAAACTTTTTGCACTCATTTGAAGACACCATATTTAGGAAAATCAAGATAAAGTCTTAAAATCGGTAAAACGAATAATTGTCTCCCGTAAACAAATAAATTTCTTCATTATTGCTGGCTTGGTAACAAAATAAAACAATTTTTTAAGTTGCTGTTCAATATTTGGTTGACTTATTGTTCTACTCTTCGATCATACGCTATGGATTTAAACAATAGATATGTTTGAAGGCTGTTTATGGTCGTTGGGAGAGAGGCTTTTTTAATATTTCACAGCCATAAACATGTATACTTATCTTTTCTTTCAGTTTAATTGTTTGTCGTGACTCTTTTCAGTATTTTTAAGTGTTAGGAATTACTATAAATGCGAAGCTTACAATTAATATTAACAAAAAGGATTTAAAAAGTTATTTTTAGTGGTAAATATTGTTAGATATTGTTTACATATTGGAGATAACAATAATAATAATTTAGGCCACCATATATCCATACTTTTGTGTATTCAGAATTGACGTACCGATTATTATATTATACTCGTTTAAATAATGCAGTTAGAAAAGGATAGCATTAAATCGTTATGCGTGTACCAAGAAATTAAATATCTATTGTTTATCAATGATTTTTCAAATATAAATAAAAATATTAATACGTTATTCAGCTTTCAAACAACCGGGCTCTAGTTCTGACGTTCTAGTAATATTACAGGGGTATGTTCGAAGGTTCTTTAGGCGAATAATGCTTTTAGTAAAATACGTATATATCACTTTTTAGGGAGAAGCAATAAAGGTTCAGTGTATAGCAACTTTATCTGACTTTTATCGAGGTGAAGATATAAAGTATGTAAATACTAATACTTCGCATCTTAAGCAATCATCAGTAAATTAAATTTATGGGAATAATGTAGGTAAGTAAATCTATTTTTATTAAAGCAAATAACGTTATGGGAAAATATATGCTAAGATTTGTAAAATTTATAGATAAAGCTAATCTTCTCAATTATTTTTGTCCCGTAGACCACAAGCCAATTTTTTCTGTGTTCCGTAGATCCCCCTCTCTTCCTGATATTAGATTAGAAGGTTTTTAAACAGTGACTATAGTTTCGTAGCTTAAACGTAGTTTTAATATATTCAGTTTGAAAATATATTTAATGTACGAAACTTAGGAAAAGCCTTCATAGACCTTGTAAGGCCTTAATAGATTACTTTTATATTTTAGGTATACACTCCAAATCTTGGAAAAAACCTCGATAGATCTTGTAAAAGGTTACTGGATTATTTTTTAATATTTAAGGTAGATTGTAAATCTTGGTAGAAACCTATATTAATGTAATTAAAAAAATAAAATGACTGTAATGTCAAATACTATCCTGTCTTTTAGAGAATTATACTTAATAAAAATATATTATTTTAAATGAATCCAATATGTTAATAGTGAAAAAATTGTATTTATATAATAAATGTAGTGTCATTTGATATTTTGTAATTTGCATATTAAAATAAAATTAAGTTCCAGTACTACTTGGCATATTATTTGGTCGTAATTGATGTCATAAAGTTCACAGTGTAGTTCCATATATATCTTTATAAAAAATGCTTTTTGATTTAATATTTATATGGTTCAAAAACTCCCGAGGCTACGCCTATTTGCAAAAATTACAGAAACAAACAATATTTTCCAGTTGGATATGATATATTTAAAAAAAGGATAAAAAAACTTCACGAAATAACTAAATTAGTACTAGTTTTTGCTGTTTTTGTTTAAAAAACAGAATCCACATCTGCGATTATTATTAACACAACAAAATCAACAAGTATCATATGGGTGCTTGGTACAATGAACATAAATAAAATAATTCAAAATACACGGTGTATTCTTTTGATCAAGTTACTACACCTTTCTGGGTTAGGCTAGATTATTAGAAGTTCTCTTCTGGCATAATGTAACCTCGGATCGGTGGTGAAAGTGGAAACCACAAATTATACACCCAAACCTTCCTCGTAAAACACTCTATCTACTACTGAAAATCGAAATAAAATCTATTAAATAGTTACTGAGAAAATTGTACACAGACAGATAGACGCGGTGGGGGACTTCTTTCTTTTTTTTGTTATAGTATGTCATGATGTAAACATTTAACTAAGTATGTATATGTATAATTTACTAAAAACAATTTAAAAATATTTTTTTACTTCATTTAAAATCTGACTAGAATTACAAATCAATATATTTAATATAGTGTCGAAGTGTTTTTGAATGTATCAAGCATTTATCTCGAAATTAAAATATAAAATTACTGCCGCCATCTACTGTAACGAATAAGTTCTAGAAACTCCATATAATTTATTTTCTACACAGTAATTTTATTGATTAGATTACTTCAAGGAAATTCTTGCTTTATTTTGGTTTGCAAAAGCAGCCCACAGATGACACTGGATGTTTTAAGATTACTTTATTTTTGGATTTTCCTTCATTTACCATTTCAGCAGATTTCCATGACATTTTATTCTTTGTATGTAACTGTTTTTTTCGTTTAAAAAATTTATTATCTAACAGTTTATTAAAAATATTTTTTAAAAAAATTATAGAGAAAATCATACAAAAATTCAAATATATATTAATAGTTTATTAACAAAACTATGCTCTTTAGTTTTATAACTTTTTATTAGGACAAATTAATATTATTGGTTGCTAATTATTTTCGTATTTTTGGGGCGTTAGGAGCAGATGTATAATAATATAAAGGAAAAAAAAACATTATGATTATAATTGAATATTTGGATGATTTTCTCTATAATATTTTGTGAAAATTTTGTTAATAAACCAATTAATAATTAATATGACTAAACAAATTATTACTATCATATAAATTAATAAAACAACATCAACATTATAAATATTATTGGTGATGCATAGGGTCCTTGAGGCGCCAATGACTAATGCGCCTGAACTATGGCAACCCGCCGACAGCGGCATGCAGCAGCTATTTTCGATTAGATTGGGCACAAATTTTCGAAGGTTCACAGATCGTATGGAAGTGTATTTCTTGGATCCAAAAAATTCACAGGTAAAGTACAAGTATTAGAAAGCATCTTCTGCAAATTTGAGCCCTTAATTCATTTGCCACGCCATTATGAATTTTTGAAAAAAAATTTTCATCCAAAACTAAAATTTTTGTTTAGTTCGGAAATGGTACATCTAATCCAATGCTTTAAAAAATTTTATCTCCATCCGGTGAAAAGTTATCGCAATTTTTTTGAGGCAAAATTTCTCCACCCACGACTGAAGGAAAAATTTTTTTAATAGATCTTCAAAATTTAAAACAATTTTCTTTAAAATTGAGCAGGAAAGCAGAAAATTGAGGTTGAATTTTCAACTTTGACATCGAATTTCTCGGAAAATAAAAAACTCACATATTCCGGGTTTGATATACTTTTTGGGATGATAATACCTATATTTATGTTAAATTTTAAATCGATAATTTGTTAATAAATGTCTTAAAAAAAACAAAACCGTAAATTTTGTCGAGAAAAAAATATATCTCGATAACTAGTAGCGCCACCTATAACTTATATTATATGAATTGATAGGTTTTTCAATTCTCTATAACTTTAGTTTGAAACATTTTTCGATACAACTTTTACTTTTCAAGATAACCTCAAAAAACTGAAAATCGTGAACGTTTTTTGGTCAGCCATTTTTTTTGCACATCTTTTGTAGGATGCCAAGATGAACACATTCCAGCAAAAAAAACCAATGTTACATTTTTGTTACTGACGAAAGTCTAGTTAATAATTTAGTATTTATAATATTAATATGTATAAATTATAAGATTTACAAGCCAAACGGCTTCGCACTCCCTCCAGGGAACATTCACTCATACTAGGCATACAAAGACACCAAAAGTATGCAGCTCTGTGGGAACCCTTTCCATGTTACCGGGTCCTAGATGACGTTGTCTGCTGTATTTCCTACGAACTTTCGGACGGTTCGCGCGGTTGCTAGAAGAATTGCTTTCTGCATCGGCTTATACAGATGCTCACTAAGGCCCAGTCCCTTGATGTTCTGCAGGAGGTTCTTTGGTATCACTCCAGTTGTTGACAGTATTATGGGAATTGTTTGGACGCTGTTCATTGCCCATTGTCTTCGGATTTGGACCTCCAGATCTCTGTATTTGGCGATCTTCTCGTTGTATTTTGGCCTTAGGTTGTTGTTGTTAGGTACAGCAATGTCAATTTGTGTAGTTCGCCTAGAAATTTTATCTATTAGAATAATGTCTTGTCTATTATGAGCTACTGTTTGATCCGTCAGAACCGTTCGGTCCCAATATAACTTGAACTGGTTGTTCTCAGGAATAGGCTCCGGATTGTACTTGTAATAAGGCACTTTTCCTACCTGTAATAGGTTTAACTTTTCTACTAACTCTTGGTGGAGTATCTTAGCGGCTGAGTCGTGTCTTTCCTTAAACTCGGTTGCGGCAAACGCTTGGCATCCTCCAGTTATGTGCTGAATTGTCTCCGATGTTCGACAGCCATATCTGCATTGCTCATTTTCTATTGAGGGATCTCTAATGATGAACTTCCGATAGTTCTTCGTTGGAATAACCTGGTCTTGGATAGCTAACAAGAAGCCCTCCGTTTCCGAAAACATCTGTCCTGAAATCAATCAGTAGTTCGACGCTGAGTTGTCGACATTGTCCTGATTGACTTCATTTGGATGTCGTCCATGAAGTGGCTTTCGTAGCCAGGTTTGTAACTTCTCTTGGTGGTGAGAAGTATTATCTTGTTCCCTCAACTGTAGCGGCGTTGAATCGTCTGTCTCGCATATTGCTCGATGTAGTGTGGAAGAGTCGGCTAACCTGTGGAAATATGAACGTAAGTTTATTATTTCTTGGTCGAGCTGCTTACCAATATCCACCAATCCTCTTCCTCCTTGGTGTCTTGGAAGCATTGTACGTTCAATAGCACTCCGAGGGTGATGTTTTTGTGCTTTTGTAAGGAGTGTCCTTATTTTTCTTTGCAGGTTTTGGATGTCCGTCCTGCTCCACTTTACAATTCCAAAAGAGTAGCTGAGCGCAGAGCAAGCATACGTGTTGAGCGCCTTAAACAAATTTCTACTATTTAAATTAGTTCGTAATACCCGCCTTACCCTCCTGACAAATTCGGCTGTCAATTCGGCCTTCATAGTGCCATGGTCAATTCTTTTAGCCTGTTTCATACCTAGATATTTGTATGTTTGGTCTGCTTCCATTGCAGCTATAGTTTCACCGTTCTGCATTTCAAAAGCCCCCGGTTGTACCTTTCCTTTAACGATGTTCAAAATACGGCACCCCGGAGAACTCCTCTACAATTTTAAACATTTGTATAAATATTATTTACATTTTATTACACGGAGGCTACAATTTTAATAGTATGAGGAATTTTGTTATGACTTTATAATTTTTCAAAAATTTGTACTTTTACGTGTACAATATACATCTAGAATTTTGGATGTTCATCTCAACTCACACTGTATATTGCAAATTATAATCTCTAGCAGGTCGGTGTAAGTTACTCGCGATAAATAGAACCGGATCACTACGGCCAAGAAGTTTGTAGTAGTTGGTATGCTCTTTTGATTGCTTATAGTGTATTCTTGGCACGAAAACGAAACAAGAAACTTCAATGAAAATAAGGCAAACGAGCAATACCAATTTATCCTGCAGACCATAAGGGAAGTCCGTCGTTTTCAGTCAGAACGTTGTAGGTGAGAGAAAGTTCTTTAAATTTTCTGTTTGGCTAGCAACTAAATTTAACCAAAAAAAGTTTTTGTGTTGCGAATTAGGAAAGACTACACTGTAAAAAAACTTCACGTTAATTTTAAGGTAATGTGCTGGAAGCATATTTCATAAGCCGTTTATTAAAAGCATTTAATGTTAATGCATTAAATTTAATAAATTTTAGATTAAATTTAATGTAATGATACATTTAATTTGATATGTTTTAAGTTACTTTACAGAAATTTAAGGTAACATTCAATTAAATTTAATGTACAAAGCTTAATTTCAAAGTACATGTAAGTTATTCACGATTTAAGGTACAAAATCATTAAATATGATTAAGGAACGTACATTAAACTTAAGGTTATGTTTAACCAGGCGCGGATCCAAGGGGGGGGGGGGCGGTGGGGGCGATCGCCCCACCCCCCAAGAGCTTCGAGTTCAGGAAAATAGACCCGATTTTGCCTCTTATTCAATAGTTCCTTCAAAAACTAGAGAGAGTAATAAATCATTTTTTACCCTTTTTTTTTCTTCGCAAACTACCTGTGTTCTTTAGTCTGGTGTCTTTGGCAAAATCTGTTAAACACATATATTTTTCATAGGAATGGGTCAGAAATTTTAAAATCAAAAATTCCCGTCTATAATAATGGACTATTTGGGTTGGATAATAATAGATATTTGGAGGTGAGAAGTGCTAAAAAAGATTTTAATCTTTATCATAGGCATCGGAAAGAGGTTTATTTTATCACTCATCATTTAAGTATTTATGGCATAGAATATTATTTCGGTAATAAACTTAAAATAAAAAATAAAAAATTTTTATTATATTATTTTATTTCCTATGATTTCTTAATAATTCACATACATTAGAAAATATAGTTAATTTTGACATATTTAACACAAATCACAACTGTATTTTTATTATTTTTAATTTTGACATAGAAACCGTTTTAGGGAGATTCAGACTAAAACGTAGCCTTCTTCTCTCAAAAAATTCTAAGTTATAATTTAAATACTTACAACATACCCAGTGTCAAAAATACAAGAAGTTAAACATATATAAAAAAATAAATTCGTCCATATAATATTAAAATTTTTTTGGGGCTATCGGTCATTTTATTATTAATTAAAAACATTTTTAGGACATTTGACGTTTCAGTTTATTTATTTCTTAAACCATCTGCAGAATTACAATTAAGCACTAGAAAGAGACTCAAATGTAATTAATTTTTATATGTTACAGTTAAAATTAGACCTCCTTATTTTTATTTTTATTGCACTGACATCTTAATTTAATTTACTTTATTATATACAAATCCGATAGCTCCAAACAAATAAAATATACATGTTAATTCTACACACTTAAGAAAGAGATACAAATACAATAATAAAAAAATTACGACTAACTGGAATTAAATATATATAAAATTAAAAAGTGGGAGAATAGATTTCCTATCTGGTTTTTCTCAGCAAAAATTAAATTTTCTGAGCAATTTCCAGAGATCATTTCTTTTGATTTCAGGTAAATCCTGCTTCTCATAATAAAATGGATGTACAACATCTTTTATTGCAGTTTTCATCTCTTTTTCCAACGAGGTTTTTCGTCTGCCTGTGATCGAATGTGGCTTGGAAGTACTAACAATTCCAATAATTTTTTCTCCTTCAGTATTCGGTACATAGTAGATTTTACAACTCCTGTCATGTCGAAACACATCTCAAACGAGCCTTTAACATTATTATCTAGATATTGGTATCTTAAGGCATCAAAAACATTCATCGTAATAAGTTTTTCGCTCAACAAAAAATGCCCTGGTCTAACGATTTTGAAATAAATATAGAGGTGGAAGCCATATCTTTTAGGTATCTCACTGATCTCAAATAATATATAAAAACAAGCCACAAACAAATCACTAAAGACACAATGTAAGGCGTACTTTGCTCACTGACATAAATTAAATAGAACTATCAGAAATTTTATTGTTGCAATAAATTTATAAAAGCTTATAATATTGAAATATAATTAGATTTACAGCAGTCTTCAGTTACTTTCGGCACCGGAGCAGGTACGTTAGAGGTTTCGGTAATATTTTTATTACTCTCTCTAGTTCTTGAATAGAGTATAAAAATGTGTATGCTTGCGATCGCCGCTCCCTTTCCCAAGAAATTTAAGTTCAGGAAAATAGAACCGTTTCTGCTTTTTATATTAGGAATATGTATGTTGTTGGCACTCCCCCCCCCCCGTTGACAACTTTTTTTTTTGCGATAGCACCCTCTCCCAAGAGTTTTGAGTTCAGGAAAATAAACCCGATTCTGCCTCTTATACTAGGAATATGTATGCTACTTGCGTCCTACCCTCATGTCGGAAAATTGTTTTTTCTTGTGATCACCCTCCCCCTCTCCAAGAGCTTCAAATTCAGAAAAATAGACACGACCCTGCCTTTTACACTAGAACTGGGAATGATGCTAGTGTCTCTCCCCTTCCCTGTCGATAACTTGCTTTCGCTTGCCATAGTGTACTTTTGTGATATCACCGCCCCCCCCCCCCCAAAGAAAGAGGCTGGATCCGCCCCTGTATTTAGCAGTGCACATAACTTAAAATACTGCTCCTTACTGTACCCATATGCGCTAAAAAATAAACATTTAGTGGTCGCTGATGATGTGCATATTTTTTTTAATAATAAATAACTAAATAAACAAATAAAGCCTTTATTGTCATGAGTTTCATGGATAAAACATTTCAACGTCACAAGTTTAATTGTTGATATAAACATTTACGCCGTCACACTCATACACACAACACTCCCGAATATACATACATCTTTGAGAGTATTTCTACCATTATCATGTTTAATCCTTTCAAAACACTTACAGCCAGATTCACTAAGAAGATTTAGGATTTAAACCCGATCTAGTTGCGATTATATTGTCATAATTTACATTACATATGTACTCGGAGTTATTGCGAGCTACACTAATCTCGATTAGTACTTAATTCAAATAATTTATGAATATCATAATGAATTCACAACTAAAAATCGAAAAATAAAATTAAAGAAAAAAATTGAACCGAATATTAAAAGTGCGCTAAAAAGTGAAAAATAACTAGAAATTTCTATATGAAATTGAAATTTTTGAAGTTGGCGCCAAACTAATACCTGACAAAATCGGATTCGCTTAAACAGATTAACAATATATTATTTGTAATTGCTTTCTTGCCATAATTTGCATATATTAGTAGTTATTGTTTCATTGAGAAGTAATTTGGCGCCGACTTCAAAAATTTCAATTTCATATAGAAATTTTGGAATTTTTTTTTCACTTTTTAGCATACTTTTAGAAGTCGGATCAATTTTTTGTATAAAAATTTTATTTTTTGATTTTTAGTTTTGAGTTCATTATGATATCCATAAATTATTTGAACAAAGTACTAAATGAGATTAGTGTACCTTGCAATGACTCCAAGGTGGCATCCAAAGTTGTAATCACCCTAAAATGGATCACTAAAAATTCTTTGATTCTTAGATTTCTTCAAATACCAGTGAAATTGTATCAAACAAATATTTAGTCTGTCATAGTAAATCCATTATCTTAAATTTCAAATTAATTTTAGATTGGTAATATAGGCCCTAAAACCTTCCAATATCGATATTTAAAAAACTTGAGACGTAAATTTCTTAGTTTGATTTATTTTATACTGCATATTGAGTCTGTATACGCTCCAAGAACACAGCAGTATCAATTGTAGGCAAAATCGGAAAACGTAAAATTTTCAGTCCCTCATATTGTATCTTGTCAACTTAATATTGTAAAAAATTAACTTCATATTCGTAATACACGACCCCGCAAAACACCCTTAAACCGAATCTGATAAAATACGAATAAGGTAAAATATTGGATCCGCCATATTAAATTAAAAAAAAAATAATTTTAACGACTTGATGTAATCTGAATCTAAACCTTCAAAGCCTCCTAGTACTAATTTTAGATGAAATACAGAAATTTAAGATTTCTAGACTGTCATTGCCTCTGACATATTGGATATACTAAAAATAATTTTATATTAGCTATTTACATCCTTAAAAACCATTTAGCTTCACCTTTGAACAAAATCGAAAAATGTAAAGTTTTTAGTCCGCCATATTGAATCCTGAAAAAAATACTATTAAATTCGTAACTTACACCCTCAAGAATCCCCTATATCAGTTTTGGAGAAAATCGAAAAATGTAAAATTTTTAGGATGCCATGTTGAATCCGCTAGATTGAGTTCTTCAAAAAATATTTTAAATCCGGAATTAACACTAACAAAACTCCCTCAGTACTGATTTTAGACAAAATCGAGGGATGTAGAACCTTTAATCTGCCGTCTTGAATCCGCTATATTTAATTTTTTTTTAAATGTCATATTCTTAATGTGCGATCCCAAAAACTCCCCAGTATCAATTTGAAAAAAAATCGGACAAAATTATTTTTTATCACTCATATTGGATACGCCTTATTGAATTTTTTAAAAATAATTTCAGATTCCTTATGTACGACCCCAAACCCTTCCCCATACCAATTTTGGAGAGAATCTAACAAAATTGATGTGTTCGTCCGCCATATTGAATTTTTAAAAATGACTTTAGATTTGTAATGTGCCACCCTGAAAACTCCCCTGTACCAATTTTGGAGAAAATCGGACAAAATTGATTTTTTTGTCCGCCATATTGAATTTTTGAAAAATATTTTGGATTCATTATGTACGACTCCGAAAATTTCCCCACACCAATTTTAGAGAAAATCGAACAAAATTAAACTCTCTTCTCCGCCATATTGGATCCGCGATATTGAATTTTTTAAAAATAATTTTAAATTCGTTGGGTACAACCCCGAGAATTTCCCCATACCAAATTTGGAGAAGATTGGACAAAATTAATTTTTTTGGCCGCCATATTGTTAGCGCCATCTTGGATTTTACTCCACCAATTTGGTCCAAAAAAATATGGGACCACCGCAGAAACTTCCTGGTTAAAACGTAAAAAATTTCATTGAAATCGGAGTAATCGGTGTACATACATAAAGAGAAACATACATAGTCTACGAATTAAGAACCTCCTTCTTTTAGTTAAAAATTGAAAAAAAAAAATTTTTATAAAAAAAATTGAACCGACTTCTAAAGTGCGCTAAAAAGTGCAAAATAACTATAAATTTTTTTTATGAAATTGAAATTTTTGAAGTCGGCGCTAAATTATTTCTAATTGAAATAAATAACTACTAATACGAGTATATATAAATTATAGTAAGAATGCAATAACAAATAAAGTATTTTTAATCTGTTTATGCGAATTACATTATGTCAGGTATTAGTTTCTGAATGGTAAGTCCAAGATTTCAAAATAAAATATGATAATATACTAAATCCAAATAGAAAATTTGGTACTTTTTGTTTTTCGACAAAGTTTTTCTATATGAAAAATCCTTGAAGCTGACTATTTATTTATTATAGTGCCTGTAGCTGTATGCCTCGTATTTATTTTTGGGTTTTCTGTAACCTAGAATTATAGTTTTTGAGTGGTCGAGGGTATTTTTTTGGAATAAAAGAAACCAATTTTCCCTTTATAATCTAGTAAAGATTTAAAAATACCATAAATTAAGATATTTCCTGTTTAGATACATTTTCAAATATCATCGATGTGCAAAATATAGCTATTTTTTATTAAAATGAAATATTTAATACGGTAGCACCCTCTACAAATAACAACGATACTGTGAATAAAATCCTCCCTAAGAAATTTCCTATCACCAAATTTGGTTCAAATAATTTAATTTTTTTTTTAAGTTACCCAGAAACTTTGGCAACCTGTAAATTGTTTATTATTAACTGCAGATTTACAAAGATAGTTTTACATTGGTAAAATACATAGTAAGGTTTTGTCTTGAGAATAAATATGCTGACTGAATTGGATTCTAAAAACCCATCAGCTTAAAACAAATTTTATTTTTATTGTAGATGAAGAAAGTAATTAAACTGACAAAAAATTATTTCTCCTGAATATTATTTTATAGCACCAAGTCGAAATGAAAAAGTAAAGAAATTTAATAAACTCTCCTTATCTATTAACAAGAAAACTGCTCTAAAGAGAATGTTATCAGTTCCACTCGACTCAAAAGGGAAACATCGGGCTATATTTCCTCTTTTACGATAAGAAAAACAATAAAATAGCAACTTTCTTGTTTAATTTTAAAAATATCGTAAACTGTCAACACAAAATCTCTTGCTGTATTTTTAGTACTTATAATATGATATTTCTGTACTACGAGAGAGAATTGCATGAGAATTAAAGCATACTATATTCGTACTATACGAAATGTCAATCTAATTTCATGGATATACAATAAAAATAATGGACAAAGTAATCGATAAAATATCTGGGGTTCCAAAAACACAGGAATAAAATCGATAATAATGTCTACTCAACTTCAGTGTTAAATTTATACTGCGACAAAATATTTAAAACCGTCCTTGAAAGTAACAATACAAGAAAAGTCAATTATTAATGTCAGATATGCTGACGACATTCTTCTTATAAGCGATGATTTGCAAGATCGCCAGCAATTTGAATTTCCAATAAATATAAGTAGAACAAAATTCCAAAAAAATCTATCATGATATCTCCAAAAGAAATAAATAAACGATAGTATTATGTTCTATAAAACAATTTGAATTTAAGACTATAATGCCAAAATATTATATCTCGTATAGTATAGAGTAAAATGTTTTTTTTTTCATTGATCAGTTATAACCTGGATGAACTATGATAAGATTAGGACTATCGTACTCACCCTAGATACTTGCTTACATCCACTTGGTTTTCTCCGCTATTTTGTACAAATCAGCCAATTAATGGGTGTGAATCTCGTTTTGTTCAAAGTTTATGGACATGAAAGTTTGCTGTCTTTTCTTATCTAATGACTCATAAAGCAAAATCATATCCACATTGCGTTGAATGCTGGAAGGTGGCGCTTCTTTCGTATTTTGTTTAATATAAGTTGCTTAAAGGATTTATTTCTCCACTGCTGAGTTGCGCTAGCGTATTCTGTACTGGCAAGAACCATACAGTTCGAAACCGGTCTACAGATGGCGGTGCACTGCCATGGGAAAAGCTTTCTCCCTTTCCTGGTATTCTTGCAATCTGACATAATGCTTTGTCCCTAACTGTGTTGGAATAAAGTACACTCTGCGAATATTGTCAACCATTGCGTCTTCCTTCAGGCAAAATCTACACATCAGGTTTTCCGCGATGCCAAATCGCTGGTCACAATCCCCCATAATTTTCAGTTCCTTCCTCTTCAAGAAAAGAAACTCCCTAGTAAGCTGCATATTAGATCCTATTATAAGTTCATTGGCACATCTCATTCCAGAGACTTTCATGCAGCATTAAGTAAATTTACTTTCCAGCAATAGTTTCAGTTCTCTCTTCGCAACACAATGATTTTGATGCCATATGATTTAGCTGCGGATCCTATCTTTGTTGGATTATTAAATACCTCCTTGCACTAGGACACTTGTGAAGCTACTCCATTTAACTCAAGTGTCAATATAGTAGCCCTACTATCTGTGCATATGTTAATAATTATATTTCTGTTTACGTTTCCCTTGCGAAGAAGACCACGTTGCAGAAAAACATAAATTTACACTTGAAAGACTGTTGCGTGCTGTCCGAAAGGGTAAACCTTTATGACTCCGAATATTCCAGCTCCAACTCTTTCATCCTGTCAAGACCCGTCTATAAATTACCAAGATTCATTTCTGTGATTAGTTTGTTCTTCCTTATAATTCTTTGTTATTGGTAAGAGTATCTCAAGAAAGTCGTTTAGTTTCAAAACGAACGCAAAGGGCATCGTTCCCTCTAGCTATATGGGTGGCCACCAGTTACTGCTCTGATATGCTCTAGGCAACAGAACTGCATCAATTCCAACTCTCCTTAAAATAGTTCTTAATGCAAAACAGTACTAAGATATTTTAGTGGCTATTCTCACGATGAATGTCCGTATTTAATCTTTTGACAAATATAATTCTGTGTCTTGGAGATATTTAGCGACAGGCTATTGGACAGAAAATATCCATCGAGAATGTCCATCCATTATCAGATCGCAGGGCCTCATTCTCTATAGGTTTGTGGAGACGAAGCAGGTTCAGTGGGGTATATTGGAGACATTTCTTATCATACTCATCTTTCCAACATAAGCGATTCTTTAAACGTCGTCAAATTGAAGACAGTGTTTACAGTTAGGTGCACTAGGCCACCATACAATAGCGGTTCATGTTATCATAGGACGGCTCACCATATTGTATATCCAGTAAATCACTTTCGCTGTCAGTGCCCATGTGAATCCAAAGGGTGGCTTACACGCTCACAAACTCATATGGCCTCCTTGGCTCAAGCCTCAGTATAACCATTGTAGCTTAGCAGTGAGATCAGAATTACTCCCAGGTATCTCCCTTACATTGAAGAATTCTTCCTGACAGTATAGTTGTCGTGTCTTCCCATATATAAAAAGCTTACTGTCGTTGAATCCCTGCCTGGTTGTCTACATTTTAACGTCTTCTTACAGCGTGCATCTTAGCACCCAAAAAATCATTTCGTGACAAATGTATTGAACCGATGAGTATTTTCTTGCTAGCTTATTGACTTTCTCATTTCATATATACCTTCGTGTCCTGAAATCCACTGTAGCATAGCTTTGTTATATTTTGCCAGAGTTACGAGTTCGTTCATACATTATCCCTTGAGCGCCTTTTTTTTTAATTGCTTTATTCGAAATTTAACTTTGGCAACAATTTCTGCTTCGACCAAGATGAAAATGATCCAAAAAAAATAGTAGTTACGTGATTAGCATTATCTGTCAAATTTAATTTTTTTTTCCAAAAAAGAGGAGTTATATCTCAAAATATCGAAAAAAAGTTTTTTTCTTTTTGGCATCGATTTCTGCTTTGGTCGAGATGAAAATTAACCACAAAAATCACTGTCTAATTTTAATTTTCTTCCAAAAAAGTTCAAAAGTGGGGTTATATCTCAAAATATCGAAAAAAGTTATTAGAAAAAGTTTTTCTAAATGCAATTTTTAGCCCATATTCAATATTTCAGCTCAGATAATTTACATTTTTTGCCCATTTTTTGTAAATTGCACCACTGTTGCAAGATAAAACTCAACGTAACCTACATAAAACTTCTTAGTTTTGACAATGCTTCATTCCAGGCATAGTTAGCTAGATTCACTAAGAAGGTCTATGACTTAGACCCGATCTAGTTGCCTTGGAAATTAGATTTTCTGGATGACCAGTTTTGTATTTCTTATGATATTGTTTTAATTGTATTTTAAAGGTCCAAAACTTGCTTAACTTATCATTACCCTTGTCAATTTAAATTCTTTACTGTCAATCTAGACCGTTTTAAAACTTAAACCATGTTAGTGAATTAGGGGGAGTATGTTTAAAGTAGCCCTATATTAAATATCTGTTTTTCTACAAAATCCAAATAGGGCTATTAATATTTGGTCACATGTGATGCAAAGTTTATTTGTTTTTGACCCTGTATAAGATAACTTCATAAAATACTTTATTAAAAATAGTTATTTTATGAAGTTACCTTATACAGGGTCAAAAATAAATGAACTTTGCATCACAAGTGACCAAATTTTAGTAGCTCTATTTGGATTTTGCAGAAAAACATACATTTAATATGGCACTACTTTAAACAAAATATATCTGGGATGAAGGATTGTGGAAGCTAAGAAGTTTTATGTAGGTTACGTTGAGTCTTATTTCGCAACAGTGGTGCAATTTACAATCAATGCAGAAATCGATGCCAAAAAGAAAAAAACCTCATATGATACGGACACACACACACATATATATATATATATATATATATATATATATACGTTTATGCGGCTTTCACGGATTCCTCCGTGTGAGGTGCAATAGCAGTGGTCATATCCACATTATGCCGTTGTACATGTACCTCTGCCGTATCACTGTAGCAGAGGGGGTAAGTTTTTGCTTTCTTCTCGATGTGGTGGTACAGGTAGGCCACCATCTCGATGGTGGTGTAATAGGATGAATTGTGTTTTGTAGCAATTCATCCAAACTGTGCAACCTCTAACACGGAAAGGATATGATGGAGCGAAGTTTGCAATCACTGTTTCGCTTTTTACTTCATATATATATATATATATATATATATATATATATATATATATATATATATATATAATATATATATATATATATATATATCATTTTTTTTTTATTTTGTCTTTTCTTGGGTTTAGGTTCTATATTTAATAAATACATAAAAACTGTTTGACGTTTCGCCTTTTATTCAAGGCATTTTCAAAATGTTTGCCTCCTAAAAATATATAATTAAATTACATCATATAAAAAACATATTCACAATTTTCGAAAAACAAACAAGACACTTAAATAATAGTTAAAACTTTAAAATCTCTTAAAAATACTTAATTTTTACTGGTACGCACCTTGACATTTTGCTGTTTTATTTCTGAATAAAATTTAAATTTTGCATCGTTTACTGAGGATACGTGGAATGCGAATGTGTTTTATTTTTTTTAAATATTTTTTATATTTTACAATGCATAAAAAAATAAATATGGTATATGTTTGGTTTTATGTTTAAGAGGATATTCCATTTTTTGATTTTTATTTGACTGGATCGAATACTTAATGTTTAAATTAGGTTTGCGTAAATATGGCTCAAATTTCCCATATCTGTTCTGTCGTTAACCGTGTTTTTATCTTTTTTAATTTCAATCATTTCTTTTATCTGTAATTTTTGGTAATTCATATCTTTGTTTTTTATAATGGTACTGTTATAATCAAAAGTGTGTTTTTTGTCCTGTGTGTGTTTGTTTAACGCTGTTGAGGCGTTTTTTGTATATTTATGGCCATTTAATCTGTTCTTTAGTAATTGGCTCGTCATGCCTATATATTTTTTGGGACAATTTGAGCAAGGGATCGAATATATTATATTTGATTTATTCATTAGAGGAGTTTTACTTTTTAAATTTGTGAACAATGTATTTAATTTATTATGTGACCTGTGGCATACGATGATATCATGCTTTTTTAAAATGTATTTTATTTTTTCTGACAGCTCACTAGTGTACGGTAATGCCACATATTTTTGTTGTTTATGTTCTATGTTTTTTGTTTTTACGTTATTATAGAACTTATATGTTCGTTTATCAATTATTTTGGTGATAGTCTTTTCGTTGAAATTATTGTTCATTAGTGTCTCTTTTACTTTTTGCAGTATTTTTGGGCGGAATTCTGGAGACGTTAGGGAGATAGCACGATCAGATAGGACCGATTATAACGCTATTTTTTTGAGTTTTTGAATGATTAGAGAAATAGTTCAGATATCTACCTGACCAAGTTGGTTTGGTGTACCATTCAGTTAAAACTTTGTTCTTTCTGCGTATAAGCGTCATATCTAGAAAATTTATTTTATTATTATTCTCTATTTCGGACGTGAACTGTAATTTTTCGTTGAAACTGTTAAACTCTTGGAGAATTTCATTTATTTTAT
This sequence comes from Diaprepes abbreviatus, assembly GCA_034092305.1. NCBI lineage: Eukaryota > Metazoa > Arthropoda > Insecta > Coleoptera > Curculionidae > Diaprepes > Diaprepes abbreviatus. Next base: position 535,206 of record JASJET010000338.1, on the reverse strand, counting down.
TTTGTGGTACAGCTGCTATGCAATCATCGACAAAACGTTTAAAAAATATTATGTTAAAGTTTAATTTTTCTAAAACTTTTTCCTCTAAATATTCCATTACTAGCTGAGCAATGGTAGATGAAATTGGTGATCCCATAGCACATCCATCAAGTTGTTTATAAAAGGTATTTTCGTACTGAAAGTAATTTGTATTTAGAACGAGGTCAATAGCATCCATAAAATTATTTTTTGATAGCGATGTATGTTTTTTTAAAATTTCCCATTTTTCTGCTAAAATAGTGTGGACAAGTTGATTTGGTATGTTTGTATACAAAGATATAACATCTAGCGAAATGAGTCTGTAATTTTCAGGTAGGTTTACTTTATCAATAAATTTTTTAAAGGCGAATGAATCTTTAATAAAAAAAATCGTTTTTGCCTGTAATATTTGAAATGCAATCTGATAAGAATTTGATAAACTATAGAATGGCGATTGTATACAAGAAACAATAGGTCTTAGTGGTATATTTTGTTTATGTAATTTTGGTAGGCCGTATATTTTTGGTGGAATAGCATTGTGAAATGGTTAGCCTTTTTGCATATTTTTTCAGTTAGTTCCTTTACATTGAGCAATTTTTTTATAAAGGTATTATTTTTTTTTTTTATAGGTTGGTTGGATCACTCTTAATATTTTTATATGTATTTTCGTCATTTAGTATGTTGTTCATTTTTGTCTCGTAATCTGCCTTGTTCATAACCACTGTTTTATTGCTTTTATCAGGCCTTAGAACAATGATTTGAGGATTGTCTTTGATAAATTTTTTTGTTCGATTCATTTTCTTTTTTAAATTTTTTTGGAGGCTGTTACTTTTTATTGTTTGGTGCCTTATTTTGATTTTTTGATTTGTTAAAACATTTGTTACTTCAGCTCTAATTGTGTCTTTTTTGTCGTCTGGCTCATTGCTAATAACAGATTCAATGGAGGCTATATATTCGGTTATTGGAATATCTTTTTCTTTTGTAATATCTAATGAGAAATTTGGACCATATGATAAAATTTCATTAACTTCGGACGGTATCGGGGTATTAGATATATTTTCGATCCATTTGGACCTGTCGTTGTTTGTTTCTTTACAGATTTCACGCTTCTTAAATAATTTGTTTAATTTTTTTTGGTGTCTTTTTTTAATTTTTTTATGTAATTCCTCAAACTTTTTGTTTTCTAACGATAAGAATCTATCTAACATATCATTTGTTAAGTATCTCTCAGTTTTTTTGATGTTTTCTTTAATGGATGTATTTAAAGAATTTATTGTTTTGGTTGCCTCTGTAATTGATAAGTTTAAAATATTAGATTTGGCTTTCATGATGATATTGTTGAATTTATTTTCAAGGTACGTACCTGCAAAACAAATATGCGAAACATTCAAATTTAAAAATGTAGGGAACAAATCCAAATGTCTACATCTTAATAAAAAAATTCTTCTGTTCTTTTGAGCGGCAAGCTTGGTGTAAGATTTTGATAATTCTTTAAGCAGTATTACCACGTGCGGCCCATGTGATGCTTCTATCTCCTCATAAAATGTCATATCGGATGTTTTGTTTTAGTAGCTTCAACCCAAACTACCAATATTTATTTTCTTGTTTCTTGAACCATAGATTATATCATTTTTTTTTTATTTTGTCTTTTCTTGGGTTTAGGTTCTATATTTAATAAATACATAAAAACTGTTTGACGTTTCGCCTTTTATTCAAGGCATTTTCAAAATGTTTGCCTCCTAAAAATATATAATTAAATTACATCATATAAAAAACATATTCACAATTTTCGAAAAACAAACATATCAAATCAACTTGTCCACACTATTTTAGCAGAAAAATGGGAAATTTTAAAAAAACATACATCGCTATCAAAAAATAATTTTATGGATGCTATTGACCTCGTTCTAAATACAAATTACTTTCAGTACGAAAATACCTTTTATAAACAACTTGATGGATGTGCTATGGGATCACCAATTTCATCTACCATTGCTCAGCTAGTAATGGAATATTTAGAGGAAAAAGTTTTAGAAAAAATTAAACTTTAACATAATATTTTTTAAACGTTTTGTCGATGATTGCATAGCAGCTGTACCACAAAATAAAATAAATGAAATTCTCCAAGAGTTTAACAGTTTCAACGAAAAATTACAGTTCACGTCCGAAATAGAGAATAATAATAAAATAAATTTTCTAGATATGACGCTTATACGCAGAAAGAACAAAGTTTTAACTGAATGGTACACCAAACCAACTTGGTCAGGTAGATATCTGAACTATTTCTCTAATCATTCAAAAACTCAAAAAAATAGCGTTATAATCGGTCTATCTGATCGTGCTATCTCCCTAACGTCTCCAGAATTCCGCCCAAAAATACTGCAAAAAGTAAAAGAGACACTAATGAACAATAATTTCAACGAAAAGACTATCACCAAAATAATTGATAAACGAACATATAAGTTCTATAATAACGTAAAAACAAAAAAACATAGAACATAAACAACAAAAATATGTGGCATTACCGTACACTAGTGAGCTGTCAGAAAAAAATAAAATACATTTTAAAAAAGCATGATATCATCGTATGCCACAGGTCACATAATAAATTAAATACATTGTTCACAAATTTAAAAAGTAAAACTCCTCTAATGAATAAATCAAATATAATATATTCGATCCCTTGCTCAAATTGTCCCAAAAAATATATAGGCATGACGAGCCAATTACTAAAGAACAGATTAAATGGCCATAAATATACAAAAAACGCCTCAACAGCGTTAAAACAAACACACACAGGACAAAAAACACACTTTTGATTATAACAGTACCATTATAAAAAACAAAGATATGAATTACCAAAAATTACAGATAAAAGAAATGATTGAAATTAAAAAAGATAAAAACACGGTTAACGACAGAACAGATATGGGAAATTTGAGCCATATTTACGCAAACCTAATTTAAACATTAAGTATTCGATCCAGTCAAATAAAAATCAAAAAATGGAATATCCTCTTAAACATAAAACCAAACATATACCATATTTATTTTTTTATGCATTGTAAAATATAAAAAATATTTAAAAAAAATAAAACACATTCGCATTCCACGTATCCTCAGTAAACGATGCAAAATTTAAATTTTATTCAGAAATAAAACAGCAAAATGTCAAGGTGCGTACCAGTAAAAATTAAGTATTTTTAAGAGATTTTAAAGTTTTAACTATTATTTAAGTGTCTTGTTTGTTTTTCGAAAATTGTGAATATGTTTTTTATATGATGTAATTTAATTATATATTTTTAGGAGGCAAACATTTTGAAAATGCCTTGAATAAAAGGCGAAACGTCAAACAGTTTTTATGTATTTATTAAATATAGAACCTAAACCCAAGAAAAGACAAAATAAAAAAAAAATGATATAATCTATGGTTCAAGAAACAAGAAAATAAATATATATATATATATATATATATATATATATATATATATATATATATATATATATACCTGTGGACATTCTTCAATTACAAGTGTCATTACCATTTCGCCAAGCAATTCGGTAAGGACAGTCTTGTCTTGGTATATTTCCTATCTACCTGCAACGGGTCTTAGCTATGTTAATATTCTTTACACTCGCAGTAATTAACTTTAAAAGGTTATTAACTACCGCCCCTTTTATTTCCAGAAATGTCTTAGTCGATGTCTTAGCGCCTCAATAGTTTTGAGAATAACTGAATGATGGGTCTAAATGCCTTTGCTATTAAATAACTTGATCCTTCTGAGTTGAATGAGCACGAGAGTTAAAAACATTTACAATAAACCGATGAATATAATATCGAGGAATTTCCTAGATGGATCATATATTTAAGACACAAATACACTGGTTTAAAAACGTGAGATTGGATGATAATATGGAGAGCCGAAAAACGGTTTCATTGGCACAAGACAGAAATGCATTCAGCTAAGTGACAGTACCCATTTGCTTTTATTTATATTTCGATTGAAACTTCAAAAAAAAATGTTAAAGCTTTACAATATAATAATTCATTACTGAAATACAGTTTCCCAAAACAATACTTTTATAGTTTAATCTAGTGGGATTTTGCGTGACATTGTATAAATGATTTATTTCACGCACCGCCAAATCAAGCCGGGACCTGTAATATAATAAATACAATAAAATTTTGTCAGTATCTATTGTCCATTTAATCCTATTTATTTTATTGAATAATTTATTTAGCTTTTTTTTAATAAAAGGCATTTTGTAATGCAGATGTAAATATTAAACTAAAAATAGTGTAGATTTAAAAGGTCTACCTTTAAATTTTATTTTTAATTTCCTGGTGTTACAACATTCAAATTATTTTAAATTGTATTTATTTCACTGTACCACATATCCATATATACAGGCGCAGATCCAAGGGATCGGGCGGTAGGGGCGATCGCCCCTCCCCCCAAGAGCTTTGAGTTTAGGAAAATAGACCCGATTCTGGCTTTTATACTAGAAATGTGCATGTTGCTGGCTTCCACCCCACCGTCGATAACTTGTTTCTTCTTACGATCTCCCCTCCTCAAGACCTTTGAGTTTAGGAAAATAGACTTCTTGGGAAGAGAATAATCGCTGGAAGCCAGATCTGGCAAATATGCCGCGTGTGGAAACACTTCGAAACGTAGGTCATGGAGTTTTGCAACAACAACCAAAGATTCGTGTGCAGGCGCGTTATCCGAATGAAAGAGCAATTTTTTGGCAAGATGTAGACGTTTAGCCTTAATCATATGCTGCAAACGGTCCAGTAGAGAAGCGTCATACTCCCCGGTGATGGTCTTGCCTTATTCTAAATAGTCTATAAGCACCACGCCATGTGAATCCCAAAAAATTATTGCCATGACGTTTCCTGCAGAAGGAACCGTATTTGCTTTTTTGGCGCACTTTCACCTGCCCCCACCCACTGTTTAGACTACTGCTTTGTCTCTGGCATGTAATGGTGAGTCCATGTTTCATCTACACTTATAGAACGTCGAAGAAACTCAGCAGGATTGCGTCTGAATAGGTCTAAACACTCATGCGAAGTGTTCATTCGAAGGCGTTTTTAATTGACTGTTAACAAACGCGGCATTCATTGCGCAGAAAGCTTTTTCATGCCAAGAACATCATGTTTATTACACCAGTAAGCTCTCGTGCTTTCAGTCGGCGGTCATGAAGTATGACATTGTGAATTTTTGTTCCAATTTTGTCGGTTGTAGTGGTTTTTGGGCGTCCCGAGCGCTCATCATCTTGAATTGATGTTCGACCACGATTAAATTCAACACTCCATTTTTTTACGGTCGAAAACGAAGGAGAAGAATCCTTTAAAGTAGAATCTAACTCATTTTTAATGTCAGTAGGAGTTAATGCCTTTAGAACAAAGTACTTTGTAACCGCTAGAATTTCAATTTTAGCCATCTTTTACAAACTATCGAAACTTATGTGTTCACTCGATCGCAACAAACATCTGAAACTTTGCAGGGCGTCATTTCAAGGTTAATGCTTACAGAATATTATAGTTATTTGATCCTACTAGCGCCCTCTCTGTTTCAGGCTGAGAACTTTTCGAACCATCCTCGTATTGTTACATGTAATTTTAGACAGGCAATTACTTAGATATTTTGATAATTTGATAATTTATAAAACGGTGATTGAATGAAAGATACAATGGGTTTTAGAGGAGTGTTGGGTTTATGTACTTTGGGAAGCCCACATATTTTGGGTGCTACAGAACTGAAAACTTAGTCTTTTTGCTTCTAGCTTCGTTATAAGATTTTTAGACATAATTCTTTTTATTATTATTTTTAGTTTCATAATTCTTAGTTGAATCACAGCGTAATTTTTTGTAGGTTTGATTATCTTCCAGAAGATTTTTACATTTTAAACTGTGGTTTGTTCCGTTACTTGCTTAGAACCGGATGTAAAAATCACCAAAGACATTTTTTGCTTAAAATCGGCGGAGGCACAAGAATATTTTAAATTTTACAAAAAAAAAACATTTTTTTAATAACTGGCAATTTTCTTTTATAATAAATTACCTGAAAATTTTTCGGAAATCGGAAAATAAAAACTTTGGTCAAGCCATGTTTCTTCATCGGCTATGTAAACGCGCTGGGCTCTCTGACTAATTTTAAATAGTTAATATTTTTTGGAAGTTAAGAAATTTCCCTTTAAAATAAAGTGAACAAATGGACGAAACAAAAAAAATCTGGGTCAAACACAATCACAAAGAAATAAACCAATCATTGCTTGCAGGATACAGCTGTTTTAAAACTGGCTAAATGGGAACTTATAGAGAAACAATTAATGAACATAATAGGTTTCGAACGAATGCGTTCGCTCTAAAGAGTAATGCAGAAAATTTTAGAATGGGTTATTACAGTGACCATAATACGGTTCTCAGCAAAAAACTGTATCTTCATGTTTTGCTCTCCGACTGGTAAGCAACTAATTGAAATTTCTCCACATTTTATTTAGTCTTCCTAAGCGTATTGCTAATTATATGTTGTGTTAATACTCCATGAAAATTAGATCAAAACAGAGCTGTTTTGTTAACAAAAATGTAACATTAGTTTTTTGGCTGGAATGTGTTCATTTCGTCATTCTATAAAGCATATCTCGATGGTAACTCTGAAAGACCCGTACAAAAAAAATGGCGGACCAAAAATCGCAACGATTTTTGGTTTTTTGAGTTTATCTCGAAAAGTAAATGTTGTATCGAAAATATTTCATACAAAACTTGTAGAGAATTAAAAAACCTGTCCACTCGTATAATATAAGTTATAGGAGGCTCCACTAGTTATCGAGGTATTTTTTTTTTTTTGAAAAAATTTATGGTTTTTGTTTTTTTTTTTTAAAGACATTTATTAATAAATTACCGATCTAAAATCCGAAATCTGTGAGTTTTTTATTTTCCGAAAAATTCGATGTCCAAGTTGAAAATTCAACCTCAATTTTCCGCTTTCCTAATTAAGATACAAGACTCAATTTTAATTGAAATTGTTTGTATTGTTTTATATTTTGAAGATCTATTAAAAAAAAAATTTTACTCATATTTTTTAATTTCCTCTAAATTATCATCGTCGTTTTCTAAATCGCAGAAAGAAAAACAGTAGAATATGTAATATATAATTGAATATTTGTACGATTTCCTCTATAATTTTTTGTAAAAATTTTGTTAATAAACAAATTAATAATTAACATGACTAAACAACATCAATATTACTAATATTACTTGTAGCATAAGTTTCCTTGAAGCGCCAATGAATAATGCGCCTGAACTATGGCAACCCACCGACGGCGGCCTGCAGCAGCTATTTTCGATTAGATTGGGCCCAATTTCCGAAGATTCACAGACCTTATGGAAGTATATTTCTTGGATCCAAAAAATTCACAGGTAAAGTACAGGTATAAAAAAGTATCTTGTGCAAATTTGAGCCTTTAATATTCATTTGCCACGCCATTACGAATTTTTGAAAAAAAAAAAACGTTTTTTTTTCATCTAAAATAATTTTTTTTTGAGATCGGAAATGATACATCTAAATCCAATGCACACATAAAAAAAAAATTATCTCCATCCTGTGAAAAGTTATCGCAATTTTTTTGGTGCAAAAATTGATTTTTGCAAAATTTCTCGGCCCACGATTAAAAAATTTTTTTTTAATAGATCTTCAAAATATAAAACAATACAAAAAACAATTTCCATTAAAATTGAGCATTGTATCTTAATTAGGAAAGCGAAAAATTGAGGTTGAATTTTCAACTTTGAAATCATATTTCTCTAAAAATAAAAAACTCACAGATTCCGGATTTGACATACTTTTTTAGAATGATAATATGTTGAACTTTAAATCGATAATTTGTTAAAAAATGTCTTTTTTTTTAAACAAAAACCGTAAATTTTGTCGAAAAAAAAAATAAATCTCTATAATTAGTGGCGTCACCTGTAATTTATATATATATATATATATATATATATATATATATATATATATATATATATATATATATATATATATATATATATATATATTTATATATATATAGTCAAGTTTTTTTGCGCTTTACAGGCTGAAAGACTGCCCCCTCCACTGCTCACTTTCTGTCTCTTGAAGTAGGTGCAACTTTGAATTACTGCAACATCAACTGTTTTGAAATAATTGAGTTGAAAACTGCTGCAGACAAAATTTTACCCATCTCCCTATGAGTTCCTACTTACATAATCACTTAATAATAAACAACGCAGCAGCAATTTAAAAAAAAATACTCAGCTTCTAGTGGTCGTATAGAATTTGTTTTTTTTTAAATATGCGCGAAAATCTCACCTATCACGTTCACTTATTGACATTTCGATATCAACAATTGTCGAAGAGTTATTTTATTTGTTTATAATGAAAAAATCAACCACAACTTTGTTTATTTGTTTTAACAATTTAAAATCAACAATTAATTTGATTCTTTTTTGTTGTTGTTAGTATAAGTCTCGAGCTTTCATTTGCGCACTAGCAAATCACTGTACGATCTCTAGATCGCAGAGAATAAACAATAAAAAAACATAAAATGTTATAAACAAATTTGCTATGCAAAAACTATTCAATATTTTTACTTAAAATTTTGCGTTCTTATTATATGCAACAATAGGCTCTTCTGGGTGTAGCATAAAGTTAGTGCAATATATTTTTCTATTGTTTATTAACAATTGAAAAAACAGCAGGTTTTTTTGCAATAACTAATAAACATATTATCCGATTTGGATGAGCTTTAGCCCATTTTATAGGTATTTTCAAAGCGCACAACTTTTGTTTGGAACTATTTTACTGGAAAATAATAGCTTTTCCTAGAACTCGAAAAAACTGTTTTTTCACATCTTAATTGTTAAATAAAAAATTTTACCCAAAAAATATGAGACATAACCTACTGCAGAATTACTATTATTCTGAAGGTTTCTATGTAGTCAGAAGTACTAACAATAAATGTTTTTTAGATGCTAATTCCGCCGGCATATATTAACGATTTTCATTGGAGTTTTTCCGAAGTTGATCAGAGTCAGTATTATATTTTTTAACCGACTTCTAAAAGAAGGAGGTTCTCAATTCGTCGACAATGTATGTTTTTTATGAATGTACACCGATTACTCTGGAACGGCTGCACCGATTTGAATGAAATTTTTTACGTTATGTTCAAATAGTTGCTACGGTGATCCCATATTTTTTTAGATGAAATTGATGGAGTAAAATTCAATATGGCGGATCCAATATGGCGGACAAAAAAAATTCAATTTTGTCCGATTTTCTCCAAAATTGTTATGGAGAAGTTTTCGGGGTCTCACATATCGAATCGTATCGAATTGATATGGGGATTTTTTTATGATAGCACATTACGAAACTGATGTTATTTAAAAAAATTAAATATGGCGGATCTAAGATGGCGGATTAAAAATTTTACATCTCTTGATTTTGTCTAGAGTCAGTATTGGGTGATTTTTGTTAGTGTAAATTACGAAATTAAAATATTTTTTGAAAAACTCAATCTAGCGAATTTAATATGGTGTCCTAAAAATTTTACATTTTTCGACTTTCTCCAAAACTGATATAGAGGGTTCTTGAGAGTGTAAATTTTGAATTTAATAGTATTTTTTTAGGATTCAATATGGCGAATGCAATATAGCTGACTAAAATTTTTACATATTTCGATTTTGTTCAAATGTGGAACTGAATCATTTTTGAGGATGTCAGTAGCGAATATAAAATTATTTAAAAAAAATCTAATATGTCATATGCAATATCACCGTTTAGAAATTTTAAATTTCTCGATTTCATCTAAAATTGGTGCTAGGGACTTTGAGGGTTAAGGTTTAGATTAGATTAAGACGTTAAATTTTTTTGAAATTCAATATGGTGGATCCAAAATGGTAAGTTGAAAATTTTATCTTATTCTCATTTTTTCATATTTGGTATTAGGGGGTTGGGGGTGGTGTGTTACGACTATGACGTTATTTTTTTACAACTATTAGGTAGATAACATACAATATGAGAGACTAAAAATTCCACATTTTCCAATTTTATCTAAAATTGATACTGTGGGCTTCTTGGAGTGTATACAAAAACTAAATATGCAATATAAAATATATCGTAATTAGAAATTTACATTTCAAGTTCATTAAATATCGATATTGTAAGGTTTTGGGGCCTACATTACCAATCTCAAATTAATTTGAAATTTAAGATAGTGGATTTACTCTGACAGACTAAATATTTGTTTGACACAATTTCATTGGTGTTTAGAGAACTCTAAGAACTAAAGAATTTTTAGTGGTTCATTTTAGGTTGATTTACAATTCTGGATAAAATATGTACTTGTTTGCCACCTCGGAGTCATTGCGAGGTAAACTAATCTCGATTAGCATTTAGTCCAAATAATTTATGAATATCATAATGAATTCAAAACTAAAAATCGAAAAATAAATTTTTTATAAAAAAAATTGATCCGACTTCTAAAAGTATCCTAAAAAGTGAAAAATAACTATAAATTTTTATATGACATTGAAATTTTTGAAGTCGGCGCCAAATTGTTTCTAAATGAGATAAATAACTACTAATATATACAAATTGGTAATGATAAGAAAGCAATTACAAATTATTTTTAATCTGTTTATGCGAATCACATTTTGTCAGGTATTAGTTTGGCGCCGACTTCAAAAATTTCAATTTCATATAAAAATTCCTAGCTATTTTTCACTTTTTAGAGCACTTTTAGAAGCTGGTTCAATTTTTTTTATAAAAATTTTATTATAGATGAAATTAATCTTTTAATTACAAACAGGATTCTAAGGTCTTATTGAAGTTTCCAACCGGAGACTATTCGCTGAGCTTTTAACATGGCACATTCTAATAATAAAAAAAATTGTTTGAATTATTGTTACTATAACTACGACCCTCCAGCTTTCGCAAAAGCGATGAGCTACTCAACGCGTTGTGACGTTTGACAGGCAACAATTCTTAATCGGTTGCAATCTCGCTTTAGCAAATTGCATTTTCCTTTGTCTTTTGTCGCTCCGATAAAAAGATCTATAAAGCTTTTCGCTTATAACCAAGTAAGTAAATAAGAAAATTAGAAAATTTTAGCTCCATCGTTTTCATATTTATAAAACACGAGGTAATATGTGTCTAATGTTCTATTCCAGTTTAATACGAATCATAAAAAGTCAGTTTCGTCAGTAAAATGGAAGTGCTGAGGAATGGCAAAATATAAAATATTTTTCTCAGCGAAAACCTTTATGGTTAAAAACGACAAACTTCCCGTATGGTCCACGATATAAATTGGTATTGCTCGTTTGCCTTGTTCTCACTGAAGTTTCTTGTTTCGCATTCGTGCCAGGAATATACTATAAGCAATCAAAAGAGCATGCCAAGTTCTGCGAACTTTTCGTCCAGGGTGATATCTTCCTATTTGTTGAAAATATCCTGAATTAAAATGTTGGAACTTATATACCACTTTTTTTAGAAAATAATTTTATAGAGTTATACTATACAGGTGTGGAAAGTCGAGAACAGAACCTCTTAAAAAAAAGAAACGTAACAAAAAGCGACGGACAACTCGTTTAACCATGTTGAAGAAGTGAGGATGGTCTGTTAGACCGAAAGCGCTTGGCCGATTTTAATAAAAACATACACTGAAATACAAAACCGGTCTATTTCTTGATTTCTTCGGTGTACAACCTGTTAATAACTTATTCTTATATTTGTCTACCAAAGATATAAGAAGGATTTCTTCTTCTTTACAGAATTTTTTTTCTCTCTTCTTTATGGTTATAAAATTTTCACAAATATTAGCTTTATAATAATAAAATTATGTTCGAGGATTTTTTTTGATATTCCGTCGTAAAAATAGAGGTTAGTTGTCAAACCAACATTGACAAATAAAATTTGACCAATAGTTTCGTAACCAGCCCTCAATTCTTGTTTGTGAAACACTTACCTTTGAAAACTCATGGTTAACTTACAAGTGTTGGTTATTTAACCACTTCATGTTACCATCAATTGTGAAACTGGGTCTGAATGAGTGATTTCCTCACAAATATTATTTAACGGGTGCAGGAAAATAAGTTTTTCTCTACAAAGTTATTGAAAACGAACAGCCAAATAATGGAGTCGAAGTAAGTGCGAGCACATCATTTTTTTTTGAATTTTTAATGATAAAAATTTCTTGTAGAAATGAGATCAAGTGTCAGAAAGATAAGACGTCTCTATATCTTTTCCCTATATTATTGTTTAAAATAAAAAGTATGTTTGTGAAGAGTCGACATAGGATAAAGGGAGATCCATTTCTCGTTTGTACGAGCTTTGTACTTATCAAAGTTTCTAGTTTAGATTTGTCTCAAAGAATAATGCCGAAGTAATCAAAAGAGCACGACAACTTGCATAAACTGTCGGCCCCATTTATCTATTTCTATTCGTTGTATAGCCCAAATAGCAAAGTTCAGAACTACCGCTTTAATTTATTCAGAGATATCAAGTTATCCAAAGTTCAGGTTTATTACCAATTATTTGATTTTGATTTTAAATAAAATAATAAAATCATCAGGGCTCGCAAAGTAGACAACGAGCCTAAATAAAGTATTTTTATAATATATTTTAAATAATGAATCTCGTTTCCAACGCAGGGTTTTGATCTGATCGAACCGACCCAATATAGTTTTGTCTACTTGAAATTCGCGGAGTAAACAGTTTCTACTAACTGCATCGATCTCGATCGATCACATAAATTTATATATATATATACATATATATATATATATATATATATATATATATATATATATATATATATATATATATATATATATGGCTGGTCCGTTAATATACATTATTATTACTTAAGATTTACAAGCCAAACGGCTTCGCACTCCCTCCAGGAATTATTCATTCATACCAGGCATACAAAGACACCAAAAGTATGAAGCTCTGTGGGGACCCTTTCCATGTTATCGGGTCCTAGGTAGCGTGGTCTGCTGTATTTCCCATGAACTTTCGGACGGTTCGCGCGGTTGCTAGGAGACTTGCCTTCTGCATCGGTTTATACAGATGCTCACTAAGGCCCAGTCCCTTGATGTTCTGCAAGAGGTTCTTTGGAATCACTCCAGTTGTTGACAGTATTATGGGAATCGTGTGGACGCTGTTCATTGCCCACTGTCTGCGGATTTGCACCTCCAGATCTCTGTATTTGGCGATCTTCTCGTTGTATTTCGACCCTAGGTTGTTGTTGTTCGGTACAACGATGTCGATTAGTGTAGTTCGCCTAGAAATTTTATCTGTTAGTAGAATGTCTGGCCTGTTATGAGCAACTGTTTGATCTGTTAGGACCGTTCGATCCCAGTATAACTTGAAGTCGTTGTTTTCAAGAATAGGCTCTGGATTATATTTGTAGTAAGGCACCGTTCCTACCTGCAATAGTTTTAACTTATCTGCTAACTCTTGGTGGAGTATCTTAGCGCCTGAATCGTGTCTTTCCTTATACTCGGTTGCGGCAAACGTTTGGCATCCTCCAGTTATGTGCTGGATAGTCTCCGATGTTCGACAGCCATATCTACATTGGTCATTTTCTATTGAGGGATCTCTGATAATGAATTTCCGATAGTTCCTCGTCGGAATAACCTGGTCTTGGATAGCTAACAAGAAGCCCTCCGTTTCCGAAAACATCCGTCCCGAAATCAACCAGTGGTTCGACGCTAAGTTGTCGACATTGTCCTGGTTGACCTCATTTGGATGCCGTCCATGAAGTGGCTTCTGTAGCCAGGCTTGTAACTTCTCTTGGTCTGTTCGGTGGTGAGAAGCAATATCCCGTTCCCTCAGCTGTAGCGGCATTGCATCGTCTGCCTCACATATTGCTCGATGTAGTGTGGAAGAGTCCGCTAACCTATGGAAAAAAGAACGTAAGTTTATTATTTGTTGATCGAGCTGCTTACCAATATCGACCAATCCTCTTCCTCCTTGGTGTCTTGGAAGCATTGTACATTCAATAGCACTCCGAGGGTGGTATTTGTGTGCTTTTGTTAGGAGTGTTCTTATTTTTCGTTGCAGGCCTTCGATGTCCTGCTCCATTTTACTATTCCAAAAGAGTAGCTAAGCACAGAGCATGCGTAAGTGATGAGCACCTTAAACAAATTTCTACTATTTAGACTAGTTCGTAACACCCGTCTTACCCTCCTGACAAATTCGGTTGTCAATTCGGCTTTTATAGTGCGATGGTCAATTCGTTTAGCTTGTTTCATACCTAGGTATTTGTATGTTTGTTCTGCTTCCATTGCAGCAATGGTTTCACGGTTCTGCATCTCAAATGCTCCCGGTTGTATCTTTCCGTTAACGATGTTCAAAATACGGCACTTGTCAAGTCTAAACTACATTCCGATACCCCGGAGAACTCCTCGACAATTTTGAGCATTTGCTCCAGCTGGTTTTTGATAGCAGCCATCAGTTTAAGATCATCCATGTATAGAAGATGATTCAATCTTGCTACCTCTTCGTTGTTTTTTCTAATACTAAACCCGTATCTGGTGGAGTTCAAACGGCGTGACAGAGGGTTCATTGCAAGGCAGAACCACAATGGGCTTAGTGAATCGCCCTGAAATATTCCTCTTCGTATTGGGATTGTATTAGTTTCGATGGTATCTCTGGATGGAACTTGCAGTTGGATCCTAGTTCTCCAGGTTGACATGATGCGTTCTAAAAAGGAAACAAAATGATCATCGACCCTATACATTCTCAATATAGTTTTGAGCCATTCATGTGACACTGAGTCGAAGGCCTTCTTATAATCCACATAGGCAGCAAAGAGGTTTCTTCGGTTGATACAGGCCTGGTTACATATGACAGAGTCAACAATCAACTGTTCCTTGCATCCCATTGCTCCCCTGGTGCATCCTCTCTGTTGAGTTGCGATGATGTTATTTTTTTCACAATGTGCATAGATGCGTTGGGTCAAGCAGGAGGTGATTACCTTATATAGTGTGGGAAGGCAGGTGATCGGCCTATACTTAGCTGGGTCATGTGTGTTATGTTGGTCCTTTGGTAAGAGATATGTAATGCCTTCTGTCAGAAACAACGGCATCTTCTCTGGATTTAGAAAAATATTATTAATAAGTTTAGCCAGTTGATGATGTATACACTAGAACTTCTTGAGCCAATAGTTCTGGATCCTGTCGAGACCTGGAGATTTTCAGTTATGGAATTCCTTGATTATTCCTGAGATTTCTTCGGCGGTAAATGGCTCAAACTGCATCTGGCTGTAGTCTTGGCAGATCTGGTGTTCTTGATTGATCCAGCCGGCTGCGATGTTGCAATTAGCGTGTGGAAAGTTGGTTTCCCCAGAACTCTTCTACCGGTTCTCTGTTGAGATATCTATTATCTGCCATGTTAGGTGGAGAGTTTAGCTTACGGTAGAAAGCCTTTTCGGATCTTTGGAACAGCGCATTGTCTCGTTTCCAGTTATTACTGGTCTTGTATCTCCTTAGCCGTCCTGCAACAGCAGAGAACTTCTGTTTCAGCGTGTCGAGGCATTGTTGAGCCGTACCATTCATTATTATTATTATTATTATTGTATATAAAATTTTAATTTCTGAAGAGAGATTGCCAAATACAGAGATGTGGAGGTGCAAATCAGAAGACAATAGGCTATGAATAGGGTTCAAGCGATTCCCATAATACTGTCAACAATTGGAGTGATACCAAAGAACCTCCTGCAAAACATCAAGGGACTGAGCCTTAGTGAGCATATAAACCGATGCAGAAAGCAGTTCTCCTTGCAAACGCGTGAACCATCCGAAATTTCGTAGGAAATACAACAGACCACGTCACCTAGGACCCGATAATATGGAAAGGGTTCCTGCAAAGCTTCATATTTTTGGTATGAATCAATATTTCTTGGGGGAAGTGCGAACCGTTTGGCTTGTAAATCATAATTGTTTCAAAATATGTGACGTCACTATTTCATTACCAGAAACTCTTTAAACTTGGTTTAACTAAATTGATAGCAAAAATACAGCTTAAACACAGGTGTGCAAGTCGATTTGCAACATCCATTAATCTTACGAGACGAAATTAATCTCCACGTCTTAGCTAGGCAACTCTATATACGCTCCAATGTATTAGTTTGGATTGCATTAAAATTTGCACACCAACAAAGCGATAACATTTCCTGGCATAATACTGTAATACACACAATTTATTTTTGACGTTTAGGCGAAGTAAGTTTAATTGTTTCAAAAATTGACTGCTGTTCGCTTATAATCTAGGTAAAAAATTGATTTAAGTTTAATCTTTAAATCATCAGTAAAAATTAAAAAAAAAATATTTGTACTTATATTTATAAGTATGTTTTATTTTAATTTACAATTTTTTGGAGGATTACGCAAACCTGCAAACCTAAGGAAAAGCCTGAAGTATAATTTTCTTAACTTTATCTCGTGGAAGTAAAACATAATAGACACAAGTATTCAAATGTGTTCCAAATAACCCCGTTCTACGGTAAGTATTTCCATATAATCATTTTTTCCGAATCTGTTCCATCTCAGACCACATTCCCCTATGATCTTATTTCAAATATTAGTTGCAATATATACATATGAACTCTTAGGTCATAACTTACCACGGTTCTCCATCAATTTCCAATATATTTATCGAGTATACCAGACATATCCAAAGCGGCAGTATATAACGTATTTTAAAATGTCAAACGTTCATGTACGTCTATATTTTAACCTTCTTATAGACTTTACTGCAGGCATTATATTGCCACGGCGCGATCTACAACCCTATTTGGTAAACTTTGAGTTGCACGGCACATTTTCTGTAAAGCACAACACTCGACCACACATGTGACATAAATCACTGCCGGCTAAAGCACTTGGCGACAACAACAGATTTTCGCAATACAAACTATCCCCTATATAGCTAAAGCAAAAACCCATCCAAAAATGGGAGCATAATTTAGGATCCAATAAGTTTTAATGGATGTGAAAAACTTGACCTGAATATTTTGTCAATATACAGCATCAATTTTAGAAGTAAATTTTACCAGAAAATATTTGTGAAAATATTTTATATTTTATTTTTTATGAGGATGTTTTAAGATTTTTTTAAAATAGAAAATTAACTATTTTAAGTTTCTTACTACATAATTATTAGCTTTTTAATATGTTGATATGAAAATCTAGCATAGAATTACTGAAAATGTATAAAGTTGGGGCTAGATTATAGTTAAATTATAGCTTTCTAGATCCGAGTATTCAAAATTAAGCTTACATTGCGATTATTAAACGAGTTCGCTCATAGACGCCATATAGTGAGCTTTGAAAATGGTGAATGAGATTTCACCGAAAAGTCAGCTGCCTTACAGTCCTGAGAGAGACTCAGCACATACACGGGATGCCCGAAAACCTTCGATTACATATATATATATATATATATATATATATATATATATATATATATATATATATATATATATATATATATATATATATATATATTCACGTGCGGATCCAGCCTCTTTCTTTATGGGGGGCGGTGATATTATAAAAGTACATACGTATGGTAAGCGAAAACAAGATATCAACGGAAGACGCCAGCAACATTTACATTTCTAGTGTAAAAGGCAAGATCTCCTCTATTTCTTTGAATTTGAAACTCTTTTGAGGGGCGATCGCAAGAAAAAAATAAGTGATCGATAGGAGGAGATGCCACATTCCTGGTATAAAAGGCAGAATCAGGTCTATTTTCCTAAACTCAAAGCTCTTGGGGAGGGGCATCACACCCACCGCCCTCCCCTTGGATCTGCGCCTATATATATATATATATATATATATATATATATATATATATATATATATATATATATATATATATATATATATATATATATATATATACATATAAATAATATTTTTTTCTTGGATATTTGTTTTTATATTTTTAGGCTCAATTTTATTGGATTTAAGACTCATTTAAGAAACATTTTCTATATTAACATATCGGCTAGTCACTCTGGCCTTGATTAAAATAAAATAGAATGAACAGATTGTATAGATCCCTCCAGGAAAAGTACAATCCACCGATCATTGATTAAAAATGACGAAACAATCACACATTTTAAAATCTAACCATTCTTGTAATTTTACTGAGCGTCGCGACGAATATATGTGAAAAGAGGAAAAAGAAAAATTTCTTCAGACATAAATTCAAAAACTTCTTTATACAACATTCTTAGAGCAGCAATTACTGAATTTGTTTTTCCACCTTACTTATAAGACCATCATTTTATGATGAACTTGAAAAATAATTTGTCTTTTACCAAATTTTAATTTTCCTCTCGTTTATCAAAAGGAAGTCTTTTTATATCCTTACTGGTAACATCCTTACTTTATTTTTTCCAATATATATTTTCTGCTAAACTTACATTACACGACAGCTTCTGTAAACAATTGGGTTATTACGTGCATCGAATGCGTTTCAGCATGTATTCTAACGGACCAGAAACACAGATTTACATTTACATGAATTTAAATTGGAAAATACTGTTTGTGCAATTCTTTGGAAAACAACATCGCGCACTAAATGCTACTTGTATGACAGTATGTGAATAATTACTTACAAAACTCCAATGTGTGTTCATTAATGAATACAGATAATTTGATATTGAATAAATTATTTAAATTGATGTTTTAGGAATGTTTTGTTCGTGAAATATACTATTTTCGAGTCATTTTGTTTTAAAAATGATTTGATGTGACTCAAACCTAAATCGAAATCAACTCTAATTCGGAGAAAATTCCTGTTATGTGCTGATGCGAACTATAGAAACCTCTTTAAAACAGATAATCAGTTGACAGATCGATCGGGGAAGAATTGAATATAACTACACTACCATTCACCACAGTCTGGAAACTAAAGGTGTAAAAAAAATCATTCCTTTTGCCGCTTAATGGAATCGAAGGTCAAACCGTGCGACTGCACCGTTGCTAATAGCAATATCGTTATTATTAAAAAAAAGACATGAATACTTTCAATTATTTATAGTTGGCTGATATTGAAGCAGGGTATTGCTTATGATTGAATAGACATAAAAAAATATCGTTAGACCCATTATCCATGTCACGTTAATCGTCAAACCGATATATATAGAAACATAAAAAATTAATTTTTTAAATTACATCGGACAACGGCCAAATTGTATTTAAAATAAAATCGACTAAATTTTACCATTTTTGGTGTGCCAAAACCGAAATTAAAATTTTCTTGTTAATATTAGTTCAAGTTTTAGAGATATGTAATATCATGTCTCCCTATATATTAACAATGTAACTGCAAGAATGCATGTGGAATCTTTGAATTTTATGACAATAGATGTGTGTGACGTTGCCAAACATACGTTTTCCCCAAGTTAAGGAAATCGTGTACGACTTGGCAACACATCATGACGGATCTACAAGGTAAGACCTCCCCATATACGAATATACAACACAAAAAAAATTTAATCGTTAGGGAGAAGAAGAAGAGGTGTCAAATTTGTAATATGATGCCTAACTTGTAAAAGATAGAAAGAGAGATGTTTATCTACACTTGTCAGGTGGCTCTTGAGTAGTCTCTACCTTTTAAGGCTCATCCGGCTAGCTCCCATGGGAACGGAGAGTGGTCTAGGTAAAATGCGCCAACTGTTTTGGTGCCCTAAAGGTTAAGGCAGAGACCGATCTACAAACAAAACAGGAAATTTAATTGAATTCCAAGAAAACACCCAAAAAAAAATAAAAACAAGTATCTATATTTACGTATTACGGTGTAAATGTAACCACCGAGAGTGGCCCAGCGCTTCTCTGTTCGAAGGAATAAACCTGGGACAGTCAGCTGGTTTTTGACAATTCAAAACTAAATAATTAGTCTAATAAAATGAGTAATCTTAATTTAATCAGTGTTTTGGCTATAGTATTAACTATACAAAAGCGATTTAATATAACTGGCAACTGTATATATAAAATGATAGTATTAAGTGCACTCTACCCGCGTAAATAGGCTTGTTTACCTGAGTTAACAAATGTGCCCTTTTACATATGTGAAAGATATCAACTGCATACGGTTGCAGGATTTGATTAATTGTACCATATGAGGAAACACAATAGATCTTACCAAGGTAAGTACACTGATTATTCATTAATTTTATATCCAAAATGAAAAGAAACATACAACGGCTTTAAATTTTACAGCTGACGCCGAAGGCATTAATGTCTATGATACCCTGAAAACGACACAGACACATAAAACCTGATTAACAGCGGCTTCTTGATGTCCTGATGTTGAGGTTCTGGATCACTCGGTGTGGTGGTATGTGCAGCATGCAAGGCAGGTGCCGTAGGGATTTCCGCAATAAGGCCCGAGTGGTCTAGTATGTACAGTAGCCAAGGCAGGTACCGTAGAGAAGTCAGCAAGAGGGCAACGAAAGGAAAAAGAAAAAAAGGGGGAAAAAAGGCCTAAAACAAAAGATGGACTTAGAAAGAACTCAACCTTTTATGTTACGAGTGAGGTAGGTTACTTATTCCTTTTCTGAAGATATCCACAATTATTATTACTTAAGAATTAAAACAAAAATTAAAACAAAGACTTACCAGTGATGTTATGTGGCCTTTTCGTGGTGGAACAGAAAAAAATAGAAAAAAGTGATGTCGGGTTTGTCTCCCGAACTGACCAAACCAAATCCACACACAGCTTTTAAAGGACACAAAGTAACTTTTAAATATAAATTTCGTCAAGGACCCGAATCTTTTAACTCAAAACTAGCAAAATTGCCAAGTGACCTTTCCGGTGCAACTCTGCAAGGAAAGTGTCCTTATCACTCTAAGATTTTTTTCTTGTCCCCAGAAAAACGTCCAAGGAAACGACGGGAAAAGATACAGGGATCTGTATATCGACTGACAACTGACAAGCTTCAAAACAATTAAAAACAAAAATATGAAATTTTAAAATTATTATAAGAAATTTTATTAGCAAGCAACCAGGAAATATGTGGTATGTTCAAAAATTTATAGCAATAAACACGCTTTGTTGAAGTGAAACTGTCTCGCAAGAAAAGTCGAGTAGATTCTAACCTTAAAGTTTATTTATATTTGACGCTTATGTGATTTTTCATTTGTAGCTTAATAGAATCTGTAATAGTCATGATAACTGACACAATGGGAAAATTAAGGTGCCTAGAAGACATAGAGGATCCAACAGGATCCAGAGAGCTTCCACTCAGAAACCTGTCGGTTCTGCAGCCAAATGATTATCTGCTCACTCGAGATCTCTCGATGAAGGTAACAATAACTGCAAATACAATTTAAATTAAGAATTTCTAACTAAATATTCTATACCGAGCCACTCTGTACAAGACTAATACCTTTCTATATTTTAGGTACAAAGGAGTGGAGCCTTACGAACTAAACAAAACAACAACAAGGACCATCGAACAATTATCATCAATTATAATACCATAATTGTGAACCAAATTCTTATAAACAAGATATTTTCTTTCATTCGTAAATATGTTCCCAAAACAAAAAAACACATAAATGATGAAGGAGGTAAGCGTAAAAATTACTATTTTAGATAGGGAATTAGATAGGAAAATTAAAACCGTAACAACCCCAGGACTTAAACTAAGAGAGATAATCATTTGAACCCATGTAAATGGACTTTTATTCCTGTTTTATACAAACGCTATTATTGCGAATATTATGGAATTGAATAATAAATTCTTGAATATTTTCTAAAAATCTAGAAGCCGTATTTGGATATAAAAGCAGTCACAAAGCGGAGGGGTTACTCAATCGAAGTTAGTGTGTCGAATCGAATAGTTGAGATTGCAAGATGTCTTGAAAGTGGGTAAACAATCCAGATTAGTAACTTTTGCGTCTCCGAAGCGGTCTATTACCCCATTGAGAAAAAAGGCATATGTGCTTCAAGTCGGAGAAACTGATTAAATAATAAAAAACGATCGACGCTATTTACTGTCCCAATGATCTGGATATAGCCTTCAAATCATGTTAATTATTGCTATTTCTGCATCATACCTCTTGTTGCGCAAGGCATAGGTATATCCAAGAAGAACAAGTCGGTTATCAACTATCCAAATATAAAATCTGCCATGAGACCTGTGCCTCATAATGACGAACTTCCTATTCCAGAATCCCTATAAAACATTCACTTATGAATTAGATAATAACGATACAACGACTTCTTAAGAAGAAGATATGCCATCAATATAAAGAGATCCTGATTTCACACCCAGCACGTTATACCAGTCACCGCACAAATAACTCAATCAGAATTGAATAGTTTTAACATGGAAAAGGCGGCTTTAAATATAAACTACAAGCCAGAAAAATGAAGATTGTTTATAGACAGTCCATATACCATTGGTAAATCCCCAAAAGATTTTGTTACCACCACTGCATATCAAATTGGGCCTAATGAAAAACTTTGTTAAGGCACTGAATACAGATAAGTCAGCTTATCAGTACCTGCGTCAGAAATTTCCAAGGCTAGGTGAAGCAAGAATCGAAGCAGGTATTTTTGTTGGGCCATAGATTCGAAATATTCTGAAAGACCAACATTTTGACAGCGCTCCATTAGATATTGAAAAAAAATGCTTGGAATGACTTTCGCCTCATGGTCACTAATTTTTTTGGAAATAAAAAAGCTGACAATTACATTACTCTTATTGAAAATATGCTGTCATCAAATCAAAAAATGAGTTGCATTGTGACTCTAAAGGTCCATTTCCTACAGTCACATCTGGACTTTTTTCCTGACTGCGGAGCTGTAAGTAATGAGCACAGCGAACGCTTCCGTCAGAATATATCAACAATGGAGAGAAGGTATCAAGGAAATTGGAATGCTTCTATGCTTGCCGATTACTGCTTGACTTTTATTAAAGATTCTCCAGAAATAATTCACAAAGAAAAGCGAAAAGACAGGATATTTAGTATCTCTACAAGTGTAAAAGTACGTATTTTTTTTTTTATTATTTTGTTAAAAATTGCAACTAAGATTTTAATTTCATTGTCACTTTTGTATTCAGCGTCCCAAAATTAACAAAAACATGCACTTGTCATACAAGATACAACAGGTAACCTAAAATTTGTTGCTTAGTGTTATATATAGCCGTCTGAAATTGATATATGTTACAGAAAATAGATTAACATGCACAAAAATAATCGTCAGGCTGCACAGTACTTATAACTTCTATATCTTTTTTCATACGTTGCATTATGGTATTGTTTGTGACATGATGGGTGTATGAAATTCTGAGCATGCTGCGCTTCCAGTGATTTATATGTGGCTTTCGTCGAGGTCCAAACTTGCATTCTATATAAGAGGGTGTAGAACATATATCGAGTTCTTACATCAATGTTTATGTGCATATTACCTATGATTTCTTTGAAACGGTTAAAGATAGTTCTCGCCCTCTCTATGCGACATTTAATCTCCTGTGAGTGATTTCATTCTCCATTTAGACTGCATCCTAGATATGCAACTTTATCTACTCTTTCCAAAATTTCACTTTTTGTTCTAAATTTGTGCCCCGCATTTCATCATTTTTACTCACAAAAAGAATTTTGGTCTTCTTGTAGTTGAGCTTAATGCTATATTTCTACCGATTTCTATTACCTGGTCTGCAGATTCTTCTCATTATCAGCTATGAAAACTATGTCGTCTGCTTATCGTAAGTTATTAATGACTTCATCATTGATTTTTGCGCCCTCTCTCACTCTACCGATAGCTTCTTGAATAACGTTTCCGAGTACGCACTGAATAACGTCGGTAACAAAATGCAGCCCTGGCGAACTCCACGTTTACTGTAAATTCCTGTGAGGTTTCGTTGCCTATACGTACAGTCGCCATTTTCTGCAAGTGCAAATTTTCAATTAGGCGTAGATCCTTGTCATCGATTCCAGATTTCCTCAATAACCGAAACAGTTTGTGATGTTGCATGTTGTCGAATGCTTTTTCGAAATCAATAAGGCCTGCGTATACATTGCAGTTTACCTTCCAAGCTCTCTGTATTAATACTTGTATAGAGAATAGAGCTTCTCGCGTTTCAAGTCCGCTTCTAAAGCCAAACTAAACATTGGTAGTGTTTTCCTCGAGTCTTCAATATATACGGCAATGAATAATATTAAGAAGGATTTTAAGTGCATGGCTCAGTGGGCTCATAATTCTGAATTCAGAGTATCTGATAACTTTTGCTTTCTAAGGACGAAGAATGAAGTTGGTGATTAATCAGTCTCTAGGAATTTCGTCAATTTCATAAATTTTATTAAGTACACCTGTTAGATCTGTTTTATTATCCTGGTTTGTATATTATTCGGTTCAGGTGCCTTAATAATGTTTTTCAGTATTTTGTCGCACTTGTTACCTCCCTTGGACATTGGTTTCTGTTTGCTGCTCTTCTTCAAATAATCCATCCATATATTCCCTTCATTTGTCACGTATTCTTCCATTCTCGCTTAGCGGATTATTATGTTTGTCCAATATTGAGTTATTGCTTCTTGAACTGTTTCCTCCTATTACGGCCTTGATCTTCTTATATAGGTGAAAAGTGTTATGAATGTGCTTTAGGGATTCAATTTCAATATATTGGAGCTACAGCTCTTTTGCTTCTTTGATCCATTTATTAATGGATTTGTATATTTCTTTGTATCTTCTTTAATTTTTGTTCTTATGTATTCTACGTGCTTCCATAAGTTCGAATATTTCCTATGTCATCCATGGCTGTTTCTTTATACTATTTCTTGCTTTTAGTTTACTATCTACTATTGTATTACAGACAGTTTTGATTTTGTTCCACTTATTATCAATACTTATGTTGTCCTGATAAAGAGGAGCCTATATCACAAGTAAATAAAGTCCTTTAAACAAAAGATTTTCGCGGCAAAAGCTCGTGTGTTAAAAATAATGCGCCAAGTAGACTACCTCAAAGGTGCTGAGGAAGTGTGTGCATATTAAGTAGAATACGACTTCTCCAACTTTTAGAATCGCGATATCTCAGAAATGGTGATTCGTAGGAAAAAAAAGAAAATCATTATTTTTGTAGAGAATTACACGTACATTAACCGTTTACAAGAAAAATGCGAGAAATCGATATTCTTGACCTATTTCCTTAAATAAAACTTTTAGCAGACAAACTAAGATACTTCTGGAGAACCACGACCAGAAGAAATTCAAAAAAAGCATACGTTTGAGTAAAAACCAACTCAGGTTCTGACAGGGGTTCTGACGGGGCATTGGCACCTGAAAGCATACGTCAAGAAACTCGGACTGGTAGAAAGAGAAGAGTGCAGATTCTGTGAGGAGGAGGACGAAACCTCTATTCATATTCTTGCAAAGTGCAGCGCTCTAGAAAACCCTAGGATGCGGTTTTTGGGAGTACACCAAATCGAAGAAGAGGAGATACTCATCTTGAAGCCGTCCAACATCAGATTCCTGAGAGAAATAGGACTGGAGGACCTGTTCGAGCCGATAAGGTCACTCTTACGACTGGGCAGCAGTAGGAGGGCACAATAGATCTACCACGTCGCTGTGTACAGACCCCCAACTCTACGCACATACAAACAAACATTTACAAGAAAAATGCGAAAAGCCGATATTTTTGAACTATGACCTTAAATAAAACTTTCAGCAGACGTAGGATTGGTTAAGACTTTAAATATTTTATTTATAATTTGAGACCTATACCTATTTTAAGCTCTATGCAAAGTTACCACTTTTTTTTATCAATTTTGACTGGACTTAAATCTGGACAAAAATGATTTAAAACAAAACCTTTTGCGGGACCATAAAGACATCGGGAGGAAAAATGCTTAGATTTTTTGTAATACATTGAAAATGATCCCGTTTGGCAAAAGTTCCCATTTGACTGTCCACGAGTCTTAAGGAAAACCTGATACCGTTGCTGAAAATTGATGTCACTCATTTTTAGAACGCACTAGAAAAACGTTTTCACAGAAAGCATTACTATCAACAACCAAATGACTGTAGATAGTTCAAACTCATACTGAAGGTGTATCACAAATTCACCTGACACCTCTCCAAGTTCCTCGTCCCAAGTCTTGCCCTATAAAAAGTTACGTTGCCAATATCATTATTTAATTTACACACCTGGTAATTTATGGTCTAGATTCTTTATGATTGCCGATTCTATAGAGTGGTAAAAATTATTAAAAACCATACCTAAAACTTTTGACAATAAAATCCGTCATTTCGCGGTAATATATTGCTTATTTTATTAACGGAAAGGACGCTGAAAATACTTTTCTAAGAAAAGAAAGTAATATTGATTTATTGCACGAATAGTTAAAAAAGCTGAATAAAAGCTCGATAAAAAAGTTAATAATGTTAAGAAAATTTGTACGGGTTGAGACGAATAAAATATAATAAGTTTAGCATTCCACAATTTTGTTTTGCAAGGCAGATATTTATATATTTGTTTTTATACACGTATTGGAAGGTTTGAAAGTTACCATGACAAACTTTCAGATATTTCTTACTACAAACGATTTAGTATAGTCATAAGGGGTGAAAAAAGGTAATAACAATGAATATAGATCCATATAAAAGTGGTGTTCTTATTGGATTATTTGAGATCCGAGCGGCGCTCACTATTTTGATCCTATCTTTATGGCACGCTGCCCCCACCACAAGTATCTTTCTTCACAGTTCCTTCCCACCACAAGTTCACCTTCTAGATGATCAAGTGAAAGAAATGTTACAACTTTATTCTAACGTATTCGTGATTGAG
Organism: Diaprepes abbreviatus; assembly: GCA_034092305.1. Classification (NCBI taxonomy): domain Eukaryota; kingdom Metazoa; phylum Arthropoda; class Insecta; order Coleoptera; family Curculionidae; genus Diaprepes; species Diaprepes abbreviatus. The sequence goes on along the minus strand of JASJET010000338.1, from coordinate 508,338 downwards.
ATGTCAGCCGCTTTAGCAAACATTTTGCCTTTGTATGTGGCTTTAATTCAAATCTCGTCTAATATTATCAGGACAAGCATGCTTTGTTCTCACTCAGAATCAAAAGCATTACTTCAAATTACAAAGAACTACCAGAAGAAGGTGGAAACTTTTCCCATACGTAGTGTACCGCCATCTGTAGACCGGTGTCAAACTCATTGGTTCTCGTCCGTACAGAGCAGGCAAATACACTTCATCATAAGAAAAAATCCTTTAAGCAACTCTCGGAATTTCATGCAATCTGGCGAGAAATATCACTCGCGAGATTTATTTAAATAGATGATGAAAAATGTACTTGTAGCAGGTATACATTAATAAATAAATATTTAAAAGAAACCAACTGATTCCTAACGAGAACGAAGCACGCCTGTCCTTATAATTTAAGGTTTTTCCAGTATTGTAATTTGATTTTGAATTCATTTTCCACACTACATATTTAATTTTTCAATTGAGCATAAAAATGGAAAGTTTCTGATAATTTTGAATAATTATTTAAAAATTAGAATTTATTGTCACTATAATAAATGTTAATTAAATAATAATGCTGATATAAATCGTATTTATATGATTATTTAAATAAATTTTACATACCTGATATGAGAGGATTGCTTTATTAGCATTTATAGTTAATTCTTTTTCAAGGCGTATACATTCCCAACCACGAGCTTGTGCTATTTATTCAACTCTTACAATTTTTTCATGCTTTTTAAGTAATGTATTGGTAATTGTTGGAGTAGTTAATCCAGAAAGAATTATTTTAATTTGTAAATGTATTTAAGATACTGGTAATCACCAATTTTACACCACAAATCATCAGCAATACAATTTATTTTTATCACTTATACACCATAGAAATTACATCAAAAAAGAGCTGTTTTGTTAACAAAAATTTGACATTGTTTTTTTTGCTGGAATGTGTTCATTTCGGCATCCCATAAAACATATCTCAATAGCAACTGTGCAAAAAAAATGGTGGACCAAAAATGGTCACGATTTTCGGTTTTTTGAGTTTATCTCGAAAAGTAAAAGTTGTATCGAAAAACGTTTCAACCAAAAGTTTTAGAGAATTAAAAAGCCCATCGATTCATATATATATATATATATATATATATATATATATATATATATATATATATATATATATATTAAGTTATAGGTGGCGCTACTAGTTATCGAGATATATTTTTTTTCGACAAAATTTACGGTTTTTGTTTTTTTTTAAAATACATTTAGTAACAAATTACCGATTAAAAATTTAACATAAATATATGTATTAACATTCTAAAAAAGTATGTTAAACCCGGAATCTGTGAGTTTCTTATTTTCCGAGAAATTCGATGTCAAAGTTGAAAATTTAACCTCAATTTTCCGCTTTCCTAATTTAGATACAATGCTCCATCTCAAGGGAAATGGTTTGTATTGTTTTATATTTTGAAGATGTATTTAAAAAAAAAATTATTCAATCGTGGGCCAAGAAATTTTGCAAAAATCAATTTTTTCACCAAAAAAATTGCGATAACTTTTCACCGGATGGAGATAAAAATTTTTTAATGCGTGCATTGGATTTAGATGTATCATTTCCGATCTCAAAAAAAAATTTAATTTTGGAGGAAAAAACTTTTTTTTTCAAAAATTCATAATGGCGTGGCAAATAAATATTAAGGGCTAAAATTTGCAGAAGATACTTTTTAATACTTGTACTTTACCTGTGATTATTTTGGATCCAAGGAATACACTTCCCTACGTTCTGTGAACCTTCGAAAATTGGACCGAATCTAATCGAAAATAGCTTCGGCAGGCCGCTGTCGGCGGGTTGCCATAGTTCAGGCGCATTATTCATTGGCGCTTCAAGGAAGCTTATGCATTACAAGGCTGAGGTTGAATTTTCAACTTTGACATCGAATTCCTCAGAAAATAAACAACTCACAGATCCAGAGTTTGACATACTTTTTTAGAATAATAATATCTATATTTATGTTAAATTTTAAATTTTGTTTCTATTTGTTGACCGTGTAGTTATTAATTAGTTTTTACTTTTTTGGGTTTCGGTCATATTATTACTTTATAAAAAAATTAACACATGTTTTTTCTGACGTTTTGGTTTATTTTATTGATTAAACCATCTTCAGAGACTTACTGTAAATATGAAAAGGAATATGTATATTTATGCTATATAAACTGAAAATTTTACTTTCTTACCTAATGTTATTAGGTGGTTCACTTGAAAAACTTACATTTAATTATTTTATTACTTTAATACAATATAATTAAACACTTCTTATTTAATATAAATATAAATATAGAAAACTATTATTTTTTGATGCATTTTTTTTCACATCTGGTTTGTTGTGCTTTTGACAGAGTACTACCAAAGGGTTTGAAAGTTTCTGGACCATCTGCAATTTTATTGCCCTATTAGATTCGTATATACATTACTCAGGTCATTTGTGTCCGTTCTGAAATTCATTGTACCGGGTGTTCTTTTAATATGGATCATTTCTTTAATTGTTCTTTACAAATTGTTCTTTACAAAATTGTTCTGTACAAAAAAAAGAACATTTAAAGAAATGATCCATATTAAAAGAACACCCGGTACAATGAATTTCAGAACGGACATAAATGACCTGAGTAATGTATATAAGAATCTAATAGGGCAATAAAATTGCAGATGGTCCAGAAACTTTCAAACCCTTTGGTACTACTCTGTCAAAAGCACAACAAACCAGATGTGAAAAAAAAATGCATCAAAAAATAATAGTTTTCTATATTTATATTTATATGAAATAAGAAGTGTTTAATTATATTGTATTAAAGTAATAAAATAGTTAAATGTAAGTTTTTCAAGTGAACCACCTGTTAACATTAGGTAAGAAAGTAAAATTTTCAGTTTATATAGCATAAATTTACATATTTCTTTTTATATTTACAGTAAGTCTCTGAAGATGGTTTAATCAATAAAATAAACCGAAACGTCAGAAAAAACATGTGTTAATTTTTTTATAAAGTAATAATATGACCGAAACCCAAAAAAGTAAAAACTAGTTAAATTTTAAATGCGTAATTTGTTAATAAATGTCTTGTTTAAAAAAAAAAACAAAAACCGTAAATTTTTTCGAAAAAAAAATATACCTCGATAACTAGTGGCGTCACTTATAACTTATAGTAAACGAATAGATAGGTTTTTTAATTCTCTACAACTTTTGTTTGAAACATTTTTCGATACACCTTTTACTTTTCAGAATAAACTCAAAAAACCGAAAATCGTGACCATTTTTGGTCCGCCATTTTCTTACACAGGTCTTTCAGAGTTACCATCGAGATATGTCTTATAGGATGCCGAACTGAACATATTCTGACGAAAGTCTATTTTCCATGGAGTATTATTTATATAAACATTTTTCTTTTAATTTGCATTCTTTTGTATTCAATATATTCTAAAGTAATTGTTTATTTATTATGAGTAAACATTTTTTTATTTTGTAAACATATTTTTTATAAAAAACTAAGGTTACACTGCCTTGAAAATAAACATAAACAGTAAAAATGAAACGTTGCCAAACTACTAATTAGTTACGACCAGCTGATTTAAATGAGTCAAATCGAGTATCGAATTTAATTATTTATTTTTTATAATATTTTCTTATTTTCTATTTTCTATTTCAATTAAAAAATTAAAATTATTCAGTTTTGTGATGAAAACTTCTAAAAAGTTATTGTTAAGATTTTTTACACTTAAGTAAACTAACACTTTTTCGATTATAGTACCAAATCCTAAATTAAAATGTGTGGTGACAAATTTATTTATTGCTGAAAGAAATAAACTGGGGGATGGCAAAACTGAGCAAACATAATATTTAAATTTATTTTAAGGGCTGTTTTCCATGAACTGTTTTTTAATATTTAATAAACGTAAATCTTGGGAAATACAAAAAAGAAAATAGCATATACATTTTATTAAATAACAAAAAAATCAACCTTTAGTTACGGAAAAAAGAACATAAAGACGAAAATAAAAAAGTGTTTCATTTTCATTTTAAAATCACTTTTGCTTTATGAATGATGATGTGGAGAATATTGATAGATCAAAGCTTATATTTTTCTGACTTTGTAAACAGGAAAATTCTAGTCACGTTTCCTGCTCTACTCCCATAGGAGTGTGTTGCTTTAACAGACCCGTATCATACATTCACTCTGATGTGGAAGTTTTAAGGAAAAAATAACCTAAGAAATACCGGAGCATAAACTAAAGCACTAGCAGCGGCAGCTTTTTGTTATACCCTTTTCAATACACGTTCGAGAATAAGAAGTATAATTTTGAGTTATTTCCAAAAAGAAAGTTACGTTACGTTAATACGGATGCCCTTCGGCATATTTATTTTTAGGCTGAAACAAAATAGAATTTTTCAATGATATAAGATTGTTTACAAATATGTATACACACGATGTGATTAATAATCAGTATTTAAAAACCTTGTAATTTTTAATTATTAATTTTGTATACTTTACTTAATGGAATGTTTTAAGTGGTATTCGGCTCCTACAAAATGTTATTTTGACACAATCGATTTATATTCAAATGCAAATATCTCTACGTAAAAAATTAACCTTAGTATAGAGCAAAACAGTGTATATCGATACTTCAAACTATCGATCTTTGAAACATTGATATTCGATATTTTGTACCGAGATTTACTTACATTGCAATAGCAGGTTAAATAAATATTGTCCTCCTAATATTTTTTATATGCTGAAACAAAATAGAATTTTTCAATGATATAAGATTGTTTACAAATATGTATACACACGATGTGATTAATAATCAGTATTTAAAAAACCTTGTAATTTTTAATTATTAATTTTGTATACTTTAATTAATGGAATGTTTTAAGTGATATTCGGTTCCTACAAAATGTTATTTTGACACAATCGATTTATATTCAAATGCAAATGTCTCTACGTAAAAAAATAACCTTAGTATAGAGCAAAACAGTGTATATCGATACTTCAAACTATCGATCTTTGAAACATTGATATTCGATATTTTGTACCGAGATTTACTTACATTGCAATAGCAGGTTAAATAAATATTGTCTTTCTAATATTTTTATATGCTGAAACAAAATAGAATTTTTGAAAGATATAAGATTGTTTACAAATATGTATACACACGATGTGATTAATAATCAGTATTTAAAAACCTTGTAATTTTTAATTGTTAATTTTGTATACTATACTTAATGGAATGTTTCAAGTGGTATTCGGTTCCTACAAAATGTTATTTTGACACAATCGATTTATATTCAAATTCAAATATCTCTAAGTAAAAAAATAACCTTAGTATAGAGCAAAACAGTGTATATCGATACTTCAAACTATCGATCTTTGAAACATTGATATTCGATATTTTGTACCGAGATTTACTTACATTGCAATAGCAGGTTAAATAAATATTTTCTTCCTAATATTTTTATATACTGAAACAAAATAGAATTTTTGAATGATATAAGATTGTTTACAAATATGTATACACACGATGTGATTAATAATCAGTATTTAAAAACCTTGTAATTTTTAATTATTAATTTTGTATACTTTACTTAATAGAATGTTTCAAGTGGTATTCGGTTCCTACAAAATGTTATTTTGACACAATCGATTTATATTCAAATACAAATATCTCTACGTAAAAAAATAACCTTAGTATAGAGCAAAACCGTGTATATCGATACTTCAAACTATGGATCTTTGAAACATTGATATTCGATATTTTGTACCGAGATTTACTCACATTGCAATAGCAGGTTAAATAAATATTGTCATCCTAATTCACTAACATGGTTTCACTTTAAAACCGGTCTAGATTGACAGTAAAGAATTTAAATTGGCAAGGATAACAATACGTCAAGCTTTGAACCTTTAAAAAACAATTAAAATAATATTAAAAGAAAAATAAAACTGGTCATCTAGAAAATCTAATTTCCAAGGCAACTAGATCCGGTCTAATTCTTAAACTTTCTTAGTGAATCTGGCTATGTATGTTTTGTAATCAAATCCGATTCTACTATGACTGTGGTCTGCAACTCCGTTTCTCGTACATCGAACGCACCCAAATATTTATTGAAGGAAATTTAACTAGAGAGATACAGAGATAATTTTATTATCTTTTAGTTATGTAATAAGGAAAAGGACAGGGATTTACAAAGGTATCTTTATGCTCAAAGGGCTGCACCCATTTGCAGTATCAATTGAAGATGCTTTTAATTTAAAGCTAACCTATAGTATTTTGTGATTTGTAATTCATAGTCCGTACTTACGGGGAATCACTTATCTACGTTTACGGGCTCATTTTGTTTTTTTTTTTTTGGATTATTATCTTTACCAATATAACTCAATATAATTATGGACGATTTTAATGCCAAAATCGGAAACGGCAGCTTTGAGAATATAGTTGGGCCATATGGACTAGGTGTGACGAATGATAGAGGTGATCGACTTCTAGAATTTTGCAAAGAACAAGAACTAAAAATCACAAATACATGATTTAAGCTTCATCCTCACCGTCTTTATACCTGGAAATCTCCAGCAAACTCAACACAGTATTGTGCGAAATCAAATAGACTTTATTATTATAAACAAAAGATTTAGTTCAACTGTAAAAAGAACTTACACATACCCTGGAGCAGACGTACCCTCTGACCATGTTCTGCTGATGGCCATTGTAAAGATCGCACTATCAAGCATAAAAAAGCCAACAACACAAGTAAGGCTGGCACTGGATAAGTTAAAGGATTCTGAGAAAAGGACGGAAATCAGTAATGAAATAAACACAGGACTTCAAACGATAACATCAAACATTGGAATAGAACTAACCCAGTCTTGGGCGAAGATAACAGATACCGTAATGAATACTCTACAGACAAGACTGGGATATAAATCAAGAAACAAAAAAAGCAGAAATGGATGATCGATGAAATTCTGCATTAATGGACGAACGACGGAGACACAAGAACGACGCAGACCAAAACATCTATAGAAACATCCATAAATTAATAAAAACAAAAATAAGAATAGCGAAGAATGACTGGCATAGACATGAATGCACTGAAATAGAACAACTGCAAAATAGACACGATCATTTAAATTTGCACAAAAAGCTGAAAGAAACTGCTGAATTATACAGAGGATGTATACCAAGTTTAATAGTAGACCAGAACAACAATATAGTCCTCGAAAGCAAAGAAAAAATTGACATCTGGGCGGAATACATCGGAGAACTTTTTCAAGACAACAGACAACCAATAGAGACTGATTTAAGTGATAGTTTGACTGGCCCGTCAATTACAGAAGAAGAGATTGAAAAAGCTATCCATAACTTAAAATACAACAAAGCAGCTGGACCAGACAAAATCCCATCAGAAATATTCAAACTCTTAGATGAAAGAGGTGTTGCGGCATTGCATAAAGTTTTTAACATCATCTACAATACGGGTCTCTACCCCAAACAAAGGCAATGTTCTACTTTTATCCCGTTACAAAAGAAACCCAATGGAAAAAAATGCGAAGATCACAGACTTATTAGTCTAATGTGTCATACATTAAAGCTTTTTTTATAAATAATACACCAAAGAATATACAAGAAATGTGAAAGAGACGTAAGCGATTCCCAGTTTGGATTTAGACACGGATTAGGTACAAGGGAGGCGATAGTCGCAACACAGGTACTGGTACAAGATTGATATGACCAAAGAAAAGATGTGTGCCTATGTTTTATAGATTATGAGAAGACTTTTGACCGTGTTCAACATCAAAAGTTAATACAACTCCTCAAGAGGCTCGACATCGATCAAAAGGACATCCGATGCATCCAAAATTTGTATTGGAACCAGAATGCACAGGTAAAAATTGAAAATAGTATGTCCAATACTGTACAAATTGAGAGGGGAGTGAGACAGGGGTGCGTACTATCTCCGCTCCTATTTAATTTATATTCGGAGACAATTTTCCCAGAGGCCTTAGAAGATGTAAAAAAGGCATTAGAGTGAATGGTGTATGGATCAACAACATTCGTTATGCCGATGATATGGTCCTGATAGCCGAAAATATAGATGATCTACAACAAACAGTAAATATGGTTGGACAACACAGTGCATCTATGAGTCTGAACATCAATACTAGGAAAATAAAGTTTATGATCATCTCCAGAAACTTGGATGCATTTACAAACTCCGGAATAACATTTGATGCAGCGCTCATTGAAAGAGTGGACAAGTTCAAATATCTGGGAACATGACCTTGTGAGGATTGGATATCGGACATAGAAGTAAAAAAGCCGTGTTGAGCAAGCCCGACAGGCTTTTCTGAAGCTTAAAATGTGCTTACTTGCTCAGAATTCGATCTTGACTTGAGGGTGAGGTTTATGAAATGCTACTTATAGTCAGTGCTTCTTTATGGTGTGGAGGGTTGGACCCTAAAAACGAATAATATTAATAAACTGGAACCCTTCGAGATGTGGCTGTATCGCAGAATTCTTAAAATCTCATGGACGGAGAAAAAGACAAATGAGGAAGTTCTGGGGCGTGTAGGAAGAGAGCGTGAACTATTCGAAGTAGTCAAGAAAAGAAAAAACAGCCTATCTGGGACATATCATGCGAAACGAAAAATATGGGTTCTTACAGTTGATGATTGACGGCAAAAATTGAGGGCAGAAAGGGAAAGGGGAGGAAGAAAATGTCTTGACTTCGGAACATAAGACAATGGACAGGGTTACGTGATGTTCAAACACTGATCCACACCGCCCGAGGTAGAGAAGCAATGGAGCATGTGATCGCAAACATCCATTAATGGATATGCATCCGAAGAAGAAGAAGCATTATCTTAACCATGCCTCCTACAAAACATATTGTGTAGCAATATTTTATTAAATCGCAAATTGATGGTACATGTAAATTGTATTGTTTACAGGTAAAATCTATTGGAACAACAAGCAATTTGTCATCGAATAAATATTTAAAATATTACAGATACACAGGGTATCTTATTAAACAAAACTATTTTTTTAGTCCATACTGTCATGAAACACTATGTATAGTTGAAAATATTTTTAGACTATAGAAATTTTTATATTATAAATTTTTATTAGAATATTTTTTTGAATGTTTGAAAAATAATAGCGATAGGGTACTTTGTCACATTATTGTGCCACTCTGTATTTGTAAAAATTTATAATCACATTTCTGTGGATATTCTAAACATAGTGCAGAGAAGTAGGTTCAAGAATGTTCTAAAACGTTTTCGAATATCTAACAAGAAAAGTACCTGGAGTGTCCGGCTTCGATTTTAATGAAACTTCAATATGTTGTAGAGGATACAAAAATAAGAGAAACGTATTTTTCTTTATCTGCGAAGATTCATTATAACGGGGTGAAAACCGCCCCTAAAGTTCACCCCATTAACAGTAATTTTGAAATATCTGGGGTTCTAAATGAGATTTTTTTAGAAAACATATTCGAAATGATGGTAAACTATGGTATTCTTACCCCCAAGGATATCATCCCTTATTTTTTATTTGGGTAAACCATATATTTAAGTACGTAATTTAATTCTAAAAATTACGAAATTTAATGGAATTGTTTGAAAATATTTTTTTCACGAATACCATAAGTAACTTAAGTTAACGGGTTTCGGGGTTTCTAAAAATAAACTGGTAAAAGAGGGTGAGCCACCCCCAGATATGTTTTTTTTTTAATTTCACGTCATAATTGAGATATATTTACAAAACAAAATGAAAATTACTTGTTATTTGTTGGTGGCTCACCCTCTTTTACTAGTTTATTTCTAGAAACACTACAACTTAAGTAAAAAAATAGTTTCAAACAATTCCATTAAATTTCATAATTTTTACAATTAAATTACGTGCGCAAATATATGGTTTACTCTAATAAAAAATAAGGGAAGATATCCTTGAGGGTGAAAATACCATAGTATAATATCATTCCGAATAATAAATAATTTTCATTTTATTTTGTAGAATTATTTTAATTAGAACTTGAGATATTAAAAATATTTGGGGGTGACTCGACCTCTTTTTATTTTTGAAAACCCCGAAATATGTCAACTTTAGTTAATTATGGTAATCGTGAACAAAATATTTTCATACAGTCTTATTAAATTTTATAATTTATAGAATTAATTTACATGCGCGAATAGATGGTTCACCCTTATGAAAAATAAAGGATGATATTCTTGGGGATGAAAATATATTAATTCAACATCATTTCAGATTTAAGAAAAGAAGTATTGAGGGTGGCTCATCCTCTCTTACGAGTTATTTTTAAGAACCCCGAAACCCGTCAACTTAAGTTACTTACGGTATTCGTGAAAAAAATATTTTCAAACAATTATATTAAATTTTATAATTTTTAAAATTAAATTACTTGCGCGAATAGAAGGTTTACCCTTATAAAAAAAAAGGATTATATCTTCGGGGGTGAAAATACCATAGTTTAACATCATTTTGAACAACAAGTAATTTTTTGTAAAGATATCTCACTTAGAACCTGAGATATTTCAAAAGAACTGTTTTCAGGGGTGAAATTTATGGACGGTTTTTATCCCGTTAAAATGAATCTCCGCAGAGAAAAAAAATATGTGTCTCTTATTTTTGTACCCTCTACAACATATTGAAGTTTCATTAAAGTCGAAGCCGCACACTTCAGGTACCTTACTTGAAAGTAAAATAATTTTTTTTAAATAATTTTTTTCAAAATATATTTATCTGAAAATTTCGACTATGTATGACCAGACTTATTTAATTGTGTTGGTAATGTCAATTTGGTGGTTAGTCCGGTTTAGTGTAAGATGACGTGTTCAAACACCACTATATATTTAGGTCTTATGGATAAATTAATATTCTTTAATTTTTTTTATTCCGTCTATTAAAACCTGCAAACCACAAATTTCTTTGCCTTTCTTACGACATAATGAACCTAGTATTAAACAGAAATTTTATTTTTCGGTTTTTCTCTCTTACAGAAAACTATTTTGGACAAAACTAAAGTAATGAGCTTACGACTTAATTCCCCAAAAAAATATTTTTTGTTACTTTCCCAGGTTTTTTAATTTTTTACCGCTTCTTTTAGATTTGACCACTATTCTCAATAAGATTTTTTTGCTCGCCTGTCCCTTTTATTACCCTTTGCCGAACTCTAGACATCTTTTTTGTTGTTCGAGAAGGATCAATACAGTTTTTTTGCGACCGCAACTTTATTTAAAAAAATATATAATTCTGCATAGTATCTAACAAAAGTTTTATGAAAGAATGGGAAATAATGGATACATTTCAAAATCCTGTTATTAGGTGGTCCTTTGAAATATTTATTTTAATGAATATTAAGATATTTTTGTGTTTCCAATAATAATTTTTTTAGACTTTTAAAATTAATCAACAAAAGCTCGCAATTTCAGTTAAATTTTATGTTTAAAATTCCCTCTCATTTTTTTATTCCATATGAGATCTAAAACAGATTAATTATAATTTCAATTTTTACTAAATAAGACTGAATGAATGAATGAATGAATGAAAAAGGGGTGGCGACACTAGATCATCGATCCAGCCTGTTGGAGGATTGCTCCGTCTGATACTGAATCATAGTCTCACTATATTCTTTCTTCTACTAGCTTCTCGCTTTTCTATCTTCTGTTAACTTCTTTGAGGAATTTATCTTCTTAATGATCTTCTTTTTTCTATATAGCTGTGCTTATGTGAAAGATCTAACAGAGGGGGCAATATTTTCCCTATTTTTGTTCCATCTTGTTTCCTTTTTTTTAGATTTTTACCTTCTGAGGTTATATTCTCGCCCTAGGTGCATATGCACCCTAGTAATCAACGCCGCTCAGTGCAGGATTGCCCCATCTGAATCTTCGTTAGGTCGCTTTTTCTTCTCGCTCATTTTTATATTTAATCTTGCGATTATTTGAAGTTTATCTGTAGAATTTTTACTCCATCTGCTGGTCTGTTCCAAGTTCAAGGATCTCGACTTTCCTTCTTATGTTATAGAGTCTTTGCAGAAGACAAAGTCTTATAAAGCATCTTAGCACATATTACCTAGAAACAATAAGCTTTATCGGATTTATCTTATTATATCTTATCAACAGATATCTATTTATTATAAACGGACCTCTCTTGTTGTATTACTATTGTTACTTCCTCATATTTTCTTATTACTATTGTGAACTCTAATTTCTAACTGTCTTCGGGAAATGTTTAAAAAGGAACTACTATGTTTCATACTACTAAATTTATTAAGAAAATAGTGACTGCAGTTTCAACTCACAGAGTCATTTTCAAACTGAATTACAAACGTAGACTAAGTATTTAATACAGAAACATGAGAAAATTTAACAATAAATTAAAACTATCTGAGAAATTACATTATTACAAAGGGGAGGTACTAAATTTTGGGAACTAATTATTATTTGGCGACAACAAATAGCGGGGAAAACCCAAATTCTGTCAGGTGATTAAGCAAATTTACATTTTTATTTTTACTATGCTTATATGTTTCTAAAGATTCAAAAATATTTAACATTTGGCCCTTTGTTGAATAATGTAATATGTCAGTGTTGCTTAAATCAGGAAAACTGTGGCTGTGTTCTAAGCAATGGTTGGCAAAGCTCGAGTCTGTTTTTTGTAGCCTATATGATCGGTGGTGTTCTGAAAAGCGAGTTTTAAAGCTTCTACCAATTAGTCCAATATACAAGCTATCACACTCTGAACATTTTAACTTATAAACTCCTGATTTATCAAATTTATTAATTTTATCTTTAGCATTGTGAAGGATAGTGGACAGATTGTGTTGAGATTTAAAGGTTACTTTTATGTTATGTTTGGAAAGAGTATTAACTATGTTTTCTGGTAGGATACCACAGTATGACAAAGATATATATGATGAACTATCTTTATCATTTTTTATTTTGGGATATATTGAATTAAAAGCTAATTGTTTTTGTTTTTCTAGTTATTAATTTCTTTATAGTTTGTTGGGAGAAATTGTTTGATATTGCAATCCTTTCAATGATATTTAGTTTTTCTTGAAAATCTTCTTCAGAGAGAGGCAAAGAGAATGCTCTATGTATCATTGAATTGTATGCAGCCATTTTGCGTTGTAAGGGGTGAAAAGAGTCATTAGATATAGTATTACTTGTAAACGTTGGTTTTCTAAAAATTTTAAAATTACACTGATTACAAGATATGGTGAGATCTAGAAAATTTATTTTATGGTTATTTTCAGTTTCTAGAGTAAATTGAATTTTTGAGTGGCAATTATTAATGTATTGTAAGAACTTTTGAAGCTGTCTAGTTGTGCCTTTAAAACATGCTAGAACATCATCCACATATCTGTACCAAAATTGAACATGGTTTTTGCTTAAAGGGGAATTAAGAATTTTGTTTTCTATGTTTGACATGAAAATGTCTGCTAGGACAGGGCTAAGAGGAGAACCCATTGGTAGGCCTGAATTTTGTAAATAAAATTTGTTATTAAACTGGCAATAGGTTTGTGATAGGCAAAGTTCAAAAGAGGACAAGATCTTAGTGGTAACTATTGGTTTATATTTCGTTCCTGTAAGATTTCTTTGATAAGTATAAAACATTTATCTCTTGGAATATTAGAAAACATGCTTTTTATGTCAAAAGAAACTAGTATGGAGTTATCTGGGGTTTTTATGTTTTTTTAGGTTTTGGACGAGATCTACTGAATTATTTAAACTGTAACTTGGTTTAAAGTTGCTTATTTGTTTGAAGAATGAATTCAGTTTCATACTGAGTTCTCTCGTTGGGCTATTTATGTATGAAACGACTGGGCGAATGGGATTTCCTGGTTTGTGATTTTTTATAAGGCCATAGAGTTTTGGTGCTTGTGGGTTCATATTGATTATTCTTTTTTTATCGAATTCTGAAAAAATGTCTGTTATGTTTGACAGGGTTTGTTTCAAATTTGTTTGAAAAACTTTTGTAGGATCGCTTTTAAACATTTCCCGGAGATGATTAACTACCACATAGTAACGGCTACCAACATCAACTTTCTAACTGTCTTATTAATTCTAAGAAGATTATAGAAGCAAAAGTGATTTACGTTTTGACATACTACAGGGTTGGTACAAAAATAAATGTTTGTTTTCTTTATACCAACTTAGAAATTTTAATTTTTAAAATTGACGTCACGTATTGTGTCATAGTTTTCAAGTACTAAACTTTTAGTACATCATTTTAATTTTGGTACATTATCATTTTTAACACTTATTGTTATAAATTGTTTAATGTTCTTTCTTACTTCTATTTTGCATTCACGCTGTTTCTTTCTAACCCTACATTTCCTAAATCAGACTGGAACCATCCTGAGCTTTACTATCAATAATTTTTAGGGGATACAATTATAGAAATGATGTCCTTCACATGATTCTAAATTTTGTTGTGTAAAAATAAAGTTAGAATTAATAACCACAAGTTCGTTGCTCTAAATTATAAATTTTAAAGTAAGCGTAACACTTTTCTTCAAGTTTTCATTGATTGACTGACTAACTCTGTAGCACTACAACCCAGGGTGGGTCTTGGCTGCCTCCACCTGGAACGGTTTTGTGCCAACTCACTCCATTCTTGCTGGTCAACTTCAAGGATAGCTAGATCCTTGTGGATGTTATCTCTCCATCTAAGCCTAGGTCTTCCCAGTGGTCCTTTTCCTTGTGGTGCTTCCTCCCATACCCGTTTTATTAGTCGATCGTTTTAGCTCTTTTGTATATGACCTGCCCATCGTAGTGTTCTGGACTTTATTTCTTGAATGATGTCAGGGCTTTGATACAATTGCGCAAGCTCTATGTTGCTTCTCATTCTGTGACGGCCTGTTTCAAGATCTCGGTATGGGCCACATATTATGCGCAGGATTTTTCTCTCAAACCTTCTTAGCAGCTCCGTATTTTAGACTGTCAGGGTCCATATTTCACTAGCGTAGATTGCTACTGGTCGTATTATTGTTCGATAAATTTCGGTTTTTGCCTTCCCAGTGATAAATTTTGACTTCAGCAAGGTTTGTATCGCAAATGTACATTTATTTGCTTGTGTGATGCTCTGCTTAACCTCTTCCTGCATATTATTGTTTGCCGTTATCACTGCGCCCAGGTACTTGAAAACTCGCACATGCTTAAAATTATAGTCATCCATGGTGACGTTCTGCCTGATTCTGTCTCGGGCGGGGTTGCGGGAGACGTGCATGTATTTGGTCTTTCCTTCATTTATTCGAAGCCCTGTTTTCTGAGTTTCTATTTCTATCTTTATGAAGTTTTCCTTCACACTGACTGTGCTTTCTCCTATCGCGCCCATATCATCCGCGTAGGCCAAAATGAGTTTAGGGCTACTTGGCCCAAAAATCTCCGCGTCAACTGGTACTGTTTTTACGGCTTTCTCCAGTACTGACGACAAAGCATCTCCCTGTTTTAATCCTCTGTTGATAGAAAATATTTGGCTACACTCTCCTTCATTTTTGACACAGATTTTTGCCCCCTCCAGGCACACTTTACACAGTCTAATCAGCTTGTGCGAGATTCCAAATTCTTCCACAGCTTCCCAAAACCTTATCCTAATAACATTGTCATATGCTTGCTCGAAATCTATGAACAGGGTATGTAAGTTTTTGCTAAACTCCCAACATTTCTCCATCATCTGTCGGATAGTGAAAAGCTGGTCAACTGTTGATCTTCCGTTTCGAAATCCACATTGGTAGTCTCCGATAATCTCCTCGGTATACGGAGAGAGACGTTGAAGGAGAATGCTGGAGAATAATTTATAGGCGTGGCTTAGTAGAGCAATACCTCGGTAATTTTTACGTTGCATTTGGTCCCCTTTTTTGTGGAGTGGAATTATTACCCCTTCTTTTGATTGGAATGAACTATATAAAGGAATAAAATGTTTTGAATATTAAAATAATCCTACGTCCCTGAGTATTACTATGCACTCGATATTTATGTGTTCTCAAATATTTAACAGCTCATTTCTGATAACCATATTGTATACAATATATTATAAATAACTATGTAAAAAGGAAATCTAATTAAATAATATACAGGGTGATTCAAAAATCGATCACGAAACTTAAGGGGGTGATTCTACTTGACAAAATAAGGGTAGAGCTTCATATAATTTTTTTTCAAAATGTCATTCGTTTTCGAGTTACAAGCCGTCCAAGTTCAAGTTTTTATTTTTTGTTTTTTGAATTACTCGCTTACAGGAAAACCGATTTGACTAATATTTGAAAGATAGGCTAAGTTTTCTGCGCTTCATCATTTTAGTAACAATTCACATTGATTGTTTGCCGCTAGAGGGCACTTTACCTACATTGAAAATTGTTTTTTTGTCATAATTTTTTAGTGTTGACAGCTACAGTAGTTTTTGGCATAATTTCTGAAAGACTGATGCCAGGCCTTTAAAAAAGGTGCTCTTTATTTACATCGCTAAACCCAACGGTTTAGACGTAAATCACCCTTAAAAATTAAGTAGTAAATTTACTTTTCTCATTTCATTACCACCAGCTACCAGGTAAATAGCTATCAAAGTATACTAGAGCTGTCAGTTTAACATCAAATAAATTCGCTTTTTAAACTATTTAATTTATAATCTTAAAATAACTATTAATGGCTAATCACCAATATTCAAATATCGAATATTGTGATATCCATTTTGGTTATGGAAAAGCAAATGGTAATGCAGAGTTGGCAAGAAGATATTATATGGAGAGTTATCCGGAAAGAAATATCCCTCATGCTCAAACATTTTCCAGTGTGCACAGGAGGCTTGCGGAATGTGGTTCCTTTAAAAGTTATAATGGAAATAGGGGAAGACCTAGAACTGCTAGAAACGTGCAAGAAGAAAGAGTGCTTGAAATTATTGAAGATAATCCAGGTATTAGTACTAGAAAAATTGGGAATGAAGTGCGGCTCTGTCAGGCTAGTTCATGGAGGATACTAAGAGAAGAACAACTCTACCCGTTTCATTCAAAAAAGGTGCAGGCTCTTTATGACGATGATCGGCCGAGACGGTTGGAAATGTGCAATCAGATCCTAGTATGAACACGATAATCGATTAATTGGCGTCATATTATTCACTGACGAAGCTGGTTTCACTCGTGATGGCATAACAAATCTACACAACATCCACACATATGCTTACGAGAACCCAAACAATGTGGTAGAAACGAAACATCAGCGTAGATTTTCACTAAATGTGTGGGCAGGGATAATAGGAGATTACCTTATTGGTCCTCATTTCTTTGATGGCCCATTAACTGGTGACGTATACTTAGATTTTATCCAAAATCGTCTCCCATTGTATCTGGAAGATGTGCCATTGGAAGTAAGGGCCAACATGTGGATCCTCCAAGACGGAGCTCCGCCCCACTTTAGTATACGTGTCCGACAGTATTTGAATGCAACGTATCCTGAGCGATGGATAGGACGAAGTGGACCATTGGCATGGGCAGCGAGGTCACCAGACCTTAATCCTATGGATTTTTTCTTTTGGGGTCATTTGAAACAATTGGTGTACGATATTCCAGTAATCAACGTCGAGGATCTTCGCTTCAGGATAATCGAAAAGTGCCAAATTATTAAAGAAACACCAGAAATTTTTCATCGAGTTAGGCGACATTTTTTGAAGAGTGTTAGGAAATGTATGGAAGAAAATGGGGGACATTTTGAGAATCTTTTTTAGTTTGTTTAGTACTGTTTCATTAATTTTTATCAATTAAATGTATATCGCAATAATCCATAATATGAATATTTACTGATTAGCCATTATTAGTTATTTTAAGATTATAAATTAAATAGTTTAAAAAGCGAATTTATTTGATGTTAAACTGACAGCTCTAGTATACTTTGATAGCTATTTACCTGGTAGCTGGTGGTAATGAAATGAGAAAAGTAAATTTACCACTTAATTTTTAAGGGTGATTTACGTCTAAACCGTTGGGTTTAGCGATGTAAATAAAGAGCACCTTTTTTAAAGGCCTGGCATCAGTCTTTCAGAAATTATGCCAAAAACTACTGTAGCTGTCAACACTAAAAAATTATGACAAAAAAACAATTTTCAATGTAGGTAAAGTGCCCTCTAGCGGCAAACAATCAATGTGAATTGTTACTAAAATGATGAAGCGCAGAAGACTTAGCCTATCTTTCAAATATTAGTCAAATCGGTTTTCCTGTAAGCGAGTAATTCAAAAAACAAAAAATAAAAACTTGAACTTGGACGGCTTGTAACTCGAAAACGAATGACATTTTGAAAAAAAATTATATGAAGCTCTACCCTTATTTTGTCAAGTAGAATCAC
The DNA here is from genome assembly GCA_034092305.1 of Diaprepes abbreviatus. NCBI lineage: Eukaryota > Metazoa > Arthropoda > Insecta > Coleoptera > Curculionidae > Diaprepes > Diaprepes abbreviatus. The sequence continues at coordinate 489,929 of JASJET010000338.1, read as the reverse complement.
CCCCTTAAGTTTCGTGATCGATTTTTGAATCACCCTGTATTTACAATAGTTATAAGAGAAACATTTATTAAAATTGAATTTTAACTTCGCAGTAAGAGACAAACCAAATGATATATTAATTTTTGCTTGTAAATGTTGTCCTCTAAATGACGAACAAAAGGAACTCTCAACTTCTCTAAAAATATTGTTTATGTGGATTCTATCTCATATAAAAATTCCTGAGAACAAAAAAACTAATAAAGCCTGACGAAATGTGATTGACTTCCAGGAATAGAAAAATATATCAGGAGAATCGGCAATTACTTTGAAAAAAAAAGAGAAAAAGCAATAAAGGCTATAATGAATCAAAGATAAATGAAAACTAAAAATAAATTTATTTAAAATTGACTCATTACGAACTTGCATTTAATTTTAAAATATGGTACATTATCAAACTATTCTTAGTGTCTTCCAAATATATATTATTACCTACAGGATACATTATTACTGAAAGAATACAAAAGATATAAAGATAGTGCTGTTGTAGTTTGCTTTCCCCTAGTATCAACTAACGATAGCTTTTCTACGATATGAAAATTTAAGACCAACTTTGTAACATATAGAGGTAACTAGAACTCTCAACCAACTGAAAAGATATCTTATATTATAAGAAAAAAAGTTTCTTCTTATAATACTATTAAGAAACAAAGCCATATTTGAGATTGCAAGAAACTACCAGAAAAGGGTGGAAACCTCTCCTATGGCAATGCACTGCCACCAGAGCAACAATGAATTCTTGACGCAACTTTTTCTTAGGGCTTCTGTTTCGGAGAATTCGGTAGAAAGGTTTGCTATGACTGGTGATAGCGAAGATCCCACAAGAGCACCACCTGTCTGTCGGTAGAAGTTATTTTCATGGAGGTCGATACCAATAAGCAGCTACCTTTCTTTGACCTTCTAATCACCAGAAAAGACGACCAAAAATTTACACACACATACACATAAATGCCGAATCTCACCACTATTTATCACAGTCATAATCAGTCGCCAACACAGTGATTTCCAGATCCTTGCAACTAACCAAACTCACGAAACGCCAAGAAAAATCCAACAACATCAACACAGCTCTAAAACAAAAGAACTACAAAGAACACAATATCAAAAATGCCACAAAACAGGACACAAATGCAATAGCTGAGCAAAAAAAAAAATGAAAATTCCAATCCAAAAACCACACTGCCAGACGTAAATGAAAGAGTTCTGAGGAAGCATGACATATGCATAATTTACAAACAGAAGAATCTCTACCAAAGTCCTGGAACATAAAAATAGCATAAAAAATAAGTAAATCATATCAGTTTTATCCCAATATCATCAGGAGAGTGGACACACTATTATTTTTCAGCAAATGAAACAGATCACACCTATAAACCACTATAGAACGAGCACTATCAAAGAAACTCTCGAAATAGAAAAACTGAATACCTTTACAAGAGAGATGATGCACGAAACATCTGTAATACATGGAAAACTATAGCCAAAAACCAACCAAAAACAACACACAGCGAGCCCAGAGGAGGCCCAGACCCAGGGAAGCTAGAAAACCAACCAGGCAGAACCAAGGTATAACCTTGCCAAACTATAAAAAGGTAGACAAAGGATAGGCACGCTTATTCCAAGCAGCCGTCGATATATATATATATATATATATATATATATATATATATATATATATATATATATATATATATATATATATATATATATATATATATATATTAGAATGGAGTGTGGGCTAGTGAGGGGTGAAGGTGAAATTCAGCATTGTTGAGCTGATTGTTTCCCTCAAGTTCCAGAAGTTCCAGGGTAGCCTGTATCTTCGGGTGGATAGAATTTAAAAAATTACAGAAACAGAGCTGTTGTTTACTATGAGGCAACATAATAAATATATCATCCACGTAGCGACACCAGAGTTTGCGTTTGAGGTGAGATTCTTCAAGAGCTTTGGTTTCAAAATAAACCATGAATAAATTTGCAACAGCTATAGATAGTAATGAATCATCATTATCTATCTCGATATTTGACCGTCAAATAAGAAATATACGTTCTTAACGCAATGTATGGTGAGGTTTATAACGGAGTTGGTAAAGTCTCTCTTTGGGTGATCTGGTTCAGTGTATCAGTATGCTCGGATATTGGGATTTTATGTCGATGCTTTTAGGCACATTCAGACTAAAACGTAGCCTTTTTCTCTTAAAAAATTCTAAGTTATAATTTAAATACTTACAAAATACCTATTGTCAAAAATACAAGAAGTTAAACATATATAAAATTATAAATTCGTCCATACAATATTAAAATTTTTTGGGGCTATCGGTCATTTTATTATTAATTAAAAACATTTTTAGGATATTTGACGTTTCAGTTTATTTGTTTCTTAAACCATCTGCAGAATTAAAATTAAACACTAAAAACGGATTCAAATGTAATTAGTTTTTATATGTTAGAGAAAATTTAATTTTGTAATCAAACTCAGTGAAGCTATCTTCGCTCAGATTAATTACAATTGGTTTCTCTATCTCATCGATTATTAGATAAAGTTTCCACATTTTCTTTTATTCTTTTATAATATGGATTTACACCAATTTTCTGCACTAACTTTATTCAAAAAAATATTTCGAAAGTTCAGTTAAATTACTAATTTTGTAAGTTGTGTTAATTCTAGCAACTCTACCTTTTACTTGAGAGAGATATTTCCTTCTCCAATGAGCCTGTGATCGAATGTCGCTTGGGAGTATTAACAATTCCAGTTGTTTTCTTCTTCTTCAGTATTCGGTACATAGTAGATTTTCCAACTCCTGGTATATTGGAACACATCTCAACAGAGCTTTTAACATTATTATATAGATATTAATATCTTAAAGCATCATAAACATTCATCCTAATAAACGATTTTGGAAAAAAGGTAGATGTGGAAACCATATCTTTTGGGCATCTCACTAATCTCAAATAATATATAAAAACAAGCACAAACAAGATAAATCATTAAGGACACACTGTAAGGTATACTTTGCTCACTGACAGAAATTAAATTGAACTATCAGGAATTTTATTGAGCTTATAATATTTAAATATAATTAGATTTACGACAGTCCTCAGTTACCTGCGGCACTGGAGCGGGTACGTTGGAGGTAACAGTTTTATTACTCTCCCTAGTTCTTGAAAAGAGTATAGAAATGTGTATGCTTGCGATCGCCACTCCCCTTCCCAAAAGCTTTGAGTTCAGAAAAATAGAACCGATTCTGCATTTTATATTAGGAATGTGTATGCTGCTGGCACTCCCCCTCCGTTGACAACTTGTTTTTCTTGCGCTAGCCCCCCTCCATGAGCTTTTAATTCAGGACAATAGACCCGATTCTGCCTCTTATATTATGAATGTGTATGTTGCTCGCATCCTTCCTCCCTTCCCCCCGTCGGCAACTTGATTTTTCTTGTGATCGCTCCTCCCCCATTCTCCAAGAGCTTCAAATTCAGGAAAAATTGACCCGACCCAGCCTTTTACACTAGAAATGGGAATGTTGCTGGTGCCTCCTCCCCCCCCGTCGACGACTTGCTTTCGATTGCCATACTGTACTTTTGTGATATCACCGCTTCCCCCATAGAGAGAGCCTGGATCCGTCCCTGCTATTAAGCATCAGAAAAGCCCCTCCCTCACCCACTATCAATAACGATTAAACGAATTTATTGTTGTTTGCATCTACTGATATGACGAAAGGTTAAATGGTAAAATCAGACAAGAACAAACTCTGTTGAAGATTTAAAATGATTAACCTTTGAGTCGACTCAGAAAAAGTTTTTTATCTCACTCAGTATAAAACCAAAAATATTATGTAAATGGGAAAAACGTAAATTTTAAAATGAAAACAACAGAGTGAAAACAGACCATTTACGCTTACTCCTTTACCAATTCAAATCAGGTAATTTTTGGCGGACTAGTAATTTCAATTGCGAAGAGAATTTGCAAGCTGCAAAGCGTGCGCACTAACCTCAACGATTGCCAGTGTTGGACGCGTATTTTGAAGGCTGCTGATCGTTTATTTTCACCCCGTATCCATATAGATGCGCACGTACGCTCAGATCATTTTCCGTCTAGTGCCGAAGGAAAGTCCCGAATAATTTTGAAACTGCCTTTTCTAACTGTAATAAGCTCATATAATTGGTGAGAAATTCGCACGTGCCGAAGTGTCGTATCCTTGTGAACTGACTGTAAGTGATATGAGACAGTTATTATGGGTTTGAACTGGATTGTATATTTATTGGTATTGCTTTTAAAGTATAAAGGTTAGTGTTTTGTTTTACTGATATTTGAAATAGGCAAACTAGATAAAATTAAGAATTTAGGTATAAACTGAATTTTCTAGTTATTTTCTTGGTTTATATAATTGTTAAATAATAAAACATATTTGTTTTTTCATACCTACTATAAAATATTCAGTAAATAATATAATATTCCTTAAATCTAGAAGGTTTTTCTGAACGAAATTTAACTAATTTTTTTAAATTCAGGTGGGCGTGTTTCTGTAGGTCAATTTTATTTTCTATGCTAATTAGAAATATCCTTAATATTTTTTGAGAAATTCTATCATATAATATAACGACTTTATGAACCAGAAATATGTTTTATATAATTTCCATAATTTTAATATTTGAGACATATTGTAAGGGCTATGAATTATTAAACACATTTGATATATACTTTTGAACTATGTCTTCTAGGTGATATGAGATAATTCTTATAGATTCTTTATTTTTTGATATTACTATTATTGTATAAATTTATTTTTTGTATTCAGTAATGTTTGAAATGGGCAAACTAGATAAGTTTAGGAATTTTAGTGTACACAATTTTTTTTTGTTATTTTTTTAGTTTATATAATTGTTGAATAATAATATATATTTGCTTTTTCATACAAACTATAAGATATTCAGCAACAAATATAGCATTTTTTTAAAACTAGAGGGTTTTTCTGAACAATAAATAGGTAAATTTTTCAAATTTATGAGGGCGTATTTCAGCAGGTCAATTTTATTTTGTAAGCTCCGTGGAAACATCATTACTATTTTCTGAGAAACCCTATGAAATAATATTAAGCTTTCCAGAATGAAAAACATGTGTTATATGTTTTTCTTAGTTTTAATATATAAGAGGTATTGTAAGGGTTTTGAAATATTAAAGTAACAAAAATTAAATTCATTCTAGAACGACATGAGGACCACATCTCACAAAAAATATATACTCCTCAAAAAATTTTTTTAAGTGATATGTTATTACGGCTTCAAACCGGATTGTATATTTATAGGTATTGCTTTTAAAGTATAAAGCTTAAATATTTTTTTTTGGTTTATAGAATTGTTAGTATTAAAATCTATTTGTTGTTTCAAACCAACTATAACATATTCAGTAACAAATATGACATTCTTTAAAATTAGAAGGTTTTTCTGAATTAACATATAGTTATATTTTTCAATTTTATGAAGATTCAGCTTTTCATAATTAGAAATATGTGTTGTATGTCTTTTATAGTTTATTATTTAAGACATATTGCAAAGGCTTTGAAATATTAAAGTAATAAAATTTAAATTAATCGCAGAGCAATTGATGATCGTATCTTCCACTTGATTTATACTTGTGAACCACTTTTTCTAAGCGATATGAGACAGTTCTTACGGCTTCAAACCTGACTGTATACGTATTGTTATTGCTCTTAGAGTATAAAGCTTGTTGTTTGATTTTAGAGATGTTTAAAATAGAGAAACTAGACAGCTTCAGGAATCTAAGTGTAAATATATTTTTTTTTATTATCTTCTTGGTTTATATATTTGTTAAATAATAAAGTATATTTGTTGTTTCATAAGAACTATAACATATCCTGTAACAAATATGGCATTCTTTTAAACAATAGGGTTTTTCTGAACGAAAATATAGTTATATTTTACAATTTTATGAGGACGTGTGTGAGTAGGTCAATTTGATTTTGTAAGTTTCGTAGAAACATCAATACTATTCTTTTCAAATAATATGAAGCTTTTCAGAAATAGAAATATGTCTTGTATGTTTTTCATAGTTTATTATTTAAGACATATTGCAAGGGATTTGAAATATTAATGTAATAAAATTTAAATTAATCGCAGAGCAATTGATGATCATATCTCACACTCGATATATACTTGAGAACCACTTTTCTAAGCGATATGAGACGGTTCTGAAGGCTTCAAATCGGGCTGTTTACTTATTGGTATTGCTTTTAGAGTATAAAGCTTGGTGTTTACGTTTAGTGATGTTTGAAGTCGAAAAACTAGACAAGTTCAGGAATCTAAGTGTAAATAATTTTTTTTTTGTTATATTCTTGGTTTATATATTTGTTAAATAATAAAATATATTTGTCGTTTCATACCAACTGTAACATATCTAGTAACAAATATGACATTCTTTAAAACTATAAGGTTTTTCTGAACCAAAATATAGGTATATTTTTCAATTTTATGAAGACGTGTTTCAGTAGGTCAATTTGATTTTGTAAGTTCAGTAGAAATATCAATATTACTTTATGAGAAACCTTTACAAATAATATGAAGCTTTTCATAACTAGAAATTTGTGTTGTATGTTTTTTATAGTTTATTATTTGTTTCATACCAACTATAACATATCCAGTAATAAATATAGCATTCTTTGAAAACATAAGATTTTTCTGAACCAAAATATAAGTATATTTTTCAATTTTTTAAAGGCGTGTTTCAGTAGGTCACTTTGTTTTTGTAAGTTCCATAGCAACATCATTACTATTTTCTGAGAAATCTTTTCAAATAATATGAAGCTTTTCATAACTAGAAATATGTGTTGTATGTTTTTCATAGTTTATTATTTGTTTCATACCAATTATAACATATCCAGTAATAAATATAGCATTCTTTGAAAACATAACATTTTTCTGAACCAAAATATAAGTATATTTTTCATTTTTTTAAAGGCGTGTTTCAGTAGGTCACTTTGTTTTTGTAAGTTCCATAGCAACATCATTACTATTTTCTGAGAAATCTTTTCATATAATATGAAGCTTTTCATAACTAGAAATATGTGTTGTATGTTTTTCATAGTTTATTATTTAAGACTTACCTGATATATTATTTTCAACCAAATTGTTGTACTTCTGGCTACTTAGAAAAGATGGCTAAAAAAAGAGAGGATTTTTGGATTTTTTAAAGGCTTTTAACAAATTTAAACTTAACTATTGGACATTTAATTTGAATTCTATCAAAAAGTAAAATAAAAAGTAGAAACGTATTTTAAAATTAATAATATTGTTTAAAATTTTGGTTACTATTTCAATTAAGTGAAACCTAGGAAAGCAGTATTACAAATACTTCCAATAAAAATTACTGTGAAAAAACCCGAAAAAATATGATTATATATTTATTATGAGATATCCCAACTAATAAAGAAGCTAAATCTAACTAACAAGTATAACATTTCTTGAGGTTTTCATGTTAACTTTTGATCATTTCGACAAGCTTTAGTTATTTTCTGCATTGGTTTTCAGAATAATATTTAGTAACTTTGAAGCACATTATCACAATGATTTATTATTGCTGGCATTACTTTATTAACTAGTTAGTTGACAATTTATTAACTTTGTTCAAAGTAGCTATGTATGGGACATTTCCTAGTGTTTTGGCCTACTAAGGATAGAATTTTTACTGGAAAACACATACACGGCATGTCAATCTTAAATAGACTTGAAAATAGGCGTGCCGACTGGGTTTTTGCATTGTTTGCATATTTTATTGATTTATGGATAGATTCTATAAGTTCATATTCTAATTATTATACTTTCATTGTATATAGATATTGTATTATACAAAAAAAATTATAATAGTGTATATTTGGTGTATATATTTGTGGTGAACTATGAATATTAACGAACCTTCAATTAATGGTGCGCTTACCAAAAAATGGTCAGTTGACGAGGCTAACCACTTTGGATGCTTCAGAAATATCTGGCACTTTAACGAAAATGTCTTCTCTCACGATATTCAGGATTATAAAAGGTCATTATAAAGAAAACGAAAAAAAAATGTAATGTAGACAAGAGGACCAAAAAAATTTTTCTTGAAGATGACACATAATACGCCATTCGTCCCAAAGTCCATGGATTCTTTTTCAAAAATAAATAATGACACATCTTTATCTAAAATATCATTAAGAGTTTTAAAACAAACTTTAACAGAACTCAATTTTAGATATCTTAAACGGAATTGAAAAACGTAGTAACTGAGAAGAATGAAATTATTTTATGGTAGCCAGAATATCTGGAAAAATACGGGAGTTTCGGGAAATAGAGAAAAAATGTATTACATTGAGGAAATATGGCTCAATGACGAGCACACCGTTGAAAAGGTACGGCAAGATCTCGAAAATAGGGGACTACCATGAAGACATGAATGCCAATGTTTCTGAGTGATGATTTTCTTCGATTCTAAACCTTGTAGAATCCGATTCGGTAATTGTAATGCTCCTTATCATAGTCAAAGTTCCGATATCTGCGTCTAAAATAGCGGAGATATGCCAATAATTTCTCTCAAAAAACGTTGAATTGAAGCAATACTTAAGGTGCAGTTGCTAGATTTACTGAGGGTAAATAAACAAAAATATATCAAATATGCTATTGATGAAATGCCTCCGGAAAAAAATTATAACAGTGTTGAGACTGCCGTCCTACCATTGTGAAATTAACCCAATCGAATTTATATGAAAGCAGATAAAGAGTGAAGTGGCACGGAAAACAAAGCAGTCAAATAAGCAGATGTCAAGATATTATTGGACGAGGCAATTAATAACGTAACATCCAGTGATTGGAAAAATTGTGTCGATCATGTTAGAAAGGAAGAACAAAGAATGTGGAACTTGGACATTCACGTTGAGGCAGTGGATGAACCATTAGTAAGAATCCAAAACGCTGATAGTTCGTCAGATTCAGGTATGTCTCTTGACAGTAATTCTCCAATGAAATAATGTGAGCTAAGTTACCTGTATTGAGGATGGCACTAGACGCACCCTAGGTGGCCGAAATGAACAAATCAAAATTTCGATTAATATGCATAAAATACATCAAGGGTACCTAAAGTGCATGTAAAATATCTTAAAATAAGAACCCTTAATGGTAGTCAAAATGTAGGAAGAGTGAGAAGCAATGGGTGGAAACGGCACCAGGAGCAAACTATACTGAGTGCAGACCAAAGGTTTGTTACGGCTTTGTTGCCTGGAAACCGAAGGCCGCACGGAATCCCCTTAGACTGCTAGCAGCCACGATTAACGGCAAACCAAGAAAAATATGTAGGCCTGTTAGTCCGGGAAGTGGGGGGGGGAGGGTTCAGTCAGTAACAATCCGATGCTAGCTTTCCCACTTTGTGAAGGTGCCTATGCAAGGTTTCCCGTTCAGGATAAAAATGTGAGGACATAAATTGAACTTAAAAAAATATATTTTAATATTCCCACGAAATTTGAACATTTATTATTTTCTGAAATGCAGACGTTACTGGAATTAATTGCCATGATGGCGCACAACCCGGGGTACTCTACATGCGTGCGATGAGTCATTGACAGAAACTATGACCTTAGGTATAGGTGGAAGAGTCAGTGTAGGCCAAAAACTTTGGATACTCCTATTATAAACTACAAAAATAATATAGTTTAGATTAGTGTTTCTGAATAAGTTAGATTCAATTTTATTTTAGTTACATAAAATAACGTTGTTTGCTTTGAATTACAGAAATACATAAATGAAAGTTTCCAAAAATAATAGCCTGTTGTCAACAAGAGCGATTTTAATACATAATATTTTGTTTCATCTTTTACTAAAATATTGTGTTTATAAAATAACTGATCAATTAATTTTATTTCTTTACTTTTCAAACAATGATAATTGCCAATTATTGTGTTACAGTTCATTGAATATTTATTAAACTAAATTGGATGTTACGAATAAACAGAAATCAAAGCGTCGATTTAACGAGAAAACTGCTTTGTTAAATAAGAAAACTGTCAATTATAAAGAAATCATTGGCATTAAATAGCAAGATATTAAAAATGAAGAAATAAGGGTGTTGTAAAATTCCATTGGAAAGCAACACGAGAGGTATTGTATTATTTACTCATAATATGAAATAATTCCAGTTTGATAACTTGAAAATTCCCGAAACTCAAAAGAATTTCAAGAGAACCATGTTTCTTTTTCTCCTAGACCAAAATTTTTAATCTCAGGATTACACTGATTACTCCAAGGAACAAGACCTAGCTAGTTCATCATACCAGCATACTACAGTTTTGAATTAGGCACAAATTTTCATATCAGGACTTGCCGGCTAGTGTGATATATCTATGACGCAGTACGAAGGGAAACGGAGAGTGCCAATGTGTATGGAGTGTGTTACGTTTCGTCAATTATGCTTGATGAGTTGAAGTATATACCGCCATATAGTAGCGAGCAATAAAGCTAGTGCATATTTTGAAAAAGTTCTGCTGCGTTGTCGCTTGTCTGCAAAATTCGAGTACTTTCGGGAGTTTTCGAATATGTTCTACGGACCGAGGATAAGTGGTGTAAATACGGGAGTCAAGTGAGAGTTCGACATTTCCAAAGTTTGAATTCAAAGCGATAGGTGAAAATATTGTGTCCGTTTGAAGGTTGTAGACAATGTTGAAAATTGACTAAAATGTGGTTATCGGACTAGTATTGTCTATATTTTTGTTAATTTTTACGACGTTTCGATTAGGTTGTACCTCTAATCGTTATAAGGTATAAACTGAATGTTTTGTTTTAAGGTTACCAGCTTATATAGGAACTCTGTTCATTGAAGTACTTCACCGTTTTTGATGTTACAAAATAGTGGTTGCCAAAGATTAGGTCTCTCACCACTGGGTTTACAGAAAATTCCATTATTATGTTTAATGTAAGCTGCTTCTATAAATTTTCTATTTTTCATGGTGGGTTCCATATATATTGCTGCAGGTTCAGACCATTTATGGTGTTGTATATCCCAGGCGTTTTCTGCAATACTTGAACTCGACGTTTCCCCTTTTTGTGTATGAGTTTTATGTTCGCGTGTTCTTTCTTATCGGTAGTTTTCGTTTTTGTTAAATGAGCTCTAAGTGTATTTCCTGATTTAAAGGCTGTTTTTACATTATAATTGCTGGGAATTCGTCTTATTTTTTCCGCTGTTCCCTTAATATATGGAACTGTGAAGTATTAATGTGTTTCTTGCTCTCCAGTGGTCATTGTTCGAAGATTATCTAAAACATTGTCAATTAATTTTAAAGGAAAACCATTCTGTTATAGATCGGATTTAATATTTGCTATTTCTTTTTCCGATAAATCGGTGTTATTGCATATAGCTATAGCGAAGTTATAGAGGTTGCGTATAATTCCCCGTTTTGTTACAACAGAATGATTAGAACTATGGTTAAGATATTGTTCAGTATGTGTTGGCTTCCTGTATACTGAAGTTTTAATAGTTTCATTTGAACGGTTCACCATGACATCTAAGAAGGACAGTTCATCATTTTCCTCTTTTTCCATGGGAAACTTAATTGTAGGTCTAATGGTGTCTAGATGTTTCACGACAGGTATCATCGACATATCTCAATCAGACTTTCGGCTTCACTATTGCTGTTTCTATAGCATGAGTTTCGAATCATTTTACATATATATACATATATATATATATATATATATATATATATATATATATATATATATATATATATATATATATATATACATATATATATATATATATATATATATATATATATATATATATATATATACATATATACATATATATATATATATATATACATATATATGTATATATATATATATATATATATATATGTATATATATATATATGTGTATATATATATATATATATATATATATATATATATATATATATATATATATATATATATATATATATATATATTTCTTTATTTATTTATTTGCGACGACTGGAGAGAATGTCGTCTGGCTCTAGATTAATGTTATTAATAATGTTCCAGAAATGTGAGGAATTTTTAACATTGGTCTTACCTTCTAAAGTTTGTGTGATTTCGCCAGTGCACTTGTTGGGGATCCTCTGGACCTGGATATTGGTCTCAATGGTATATTCATTTTATGAATTTTCGGTAGTCCGTAGAGATATGGTGGTTTACTGTAGTGTGGTATGAGCAGCGATCGTAGATTGTCAGTATGGTCTTAGTGTTTTCTCAATGTTCTGTAGATTTTTGACTGTACAGATTTAGCTAGTTGTCTATATTTTTCTTTTTCCAGAATATCTCCAATTAGTTATCACAGGCAATAGAAAACTGTGAAACTGGTTCGTCGTGTCTATGAAGAACATAAAAATTGTTTCTGTTGGTATGTGTGTGTGTAATTTGTTGTGTTCATTATCTCCTTTATTGTTGTATGATCGTTTATAGTTTTCGGTTGTATTCTGACTCCATCTAATGTAGTCCTTTCGCACTCTAGGTTGATGCTTGTAGTACTAGATGGGGTTTTCTATTTGTTGGAAAATAGACACGTCCTAGATTGGGTATTATCCTATCTTGATCTGTATCGTCTTCTTCATATGGGGGGATCAGACCTTTCTATCTTCATTTATCCCTGTTTGTTTAAGTGTTCTCCGAGTTCTTGTAGTATCTTCTTTGTTCCTTGTGTTTAGTCTTGAAGTTGTTTAACTTATGCTTCATTTCTTTTTTTTTGCGTCTGTTGTAGGTGGATTTAGGTTTGGCGTGTTCGTCATTGTTTTTTTTTTTTAGTTTTTCTGTTTACGATTGTATCAGTTCTTTGGTTTTGTTGTTGAGAGCTTCCCATTTATAGAGTGTTATTTTTTTTGTGTGCTGATTTCGTTTGACGCTGTTGTACTTGCTCACTAGGTGCCATATTTTCTTTTTGCGTATTAAAATATTTAGCATTTTCTCTTCAAAATCCATCAAGCCATATTTACACTCCTCCAGTTTGGGTTATGTTTTCCTATTCCTTTTTTGGGTTGGAAAGCTGATGCTCTTTCTCCTTTATTTCTTTTGATATTCATACCAGTATTTTAGTTTTTTCCTTAACTTTCTTTTTGTTTTTCTTATTACTCGGGTTTTTATATTTTTGAAACATTTTTAATGGTTTCAGGTAGGAGGTTGTTACTCTTTCGCTATTCGAGCAGAACTTCTAGTTTAGTGTTGTAATTATTTTCTACAATATCTTCTATAAATGTGTAAAATACAAATTGAAAACACATGTTTAAACCGCGCTCGAACAATCGTAGCTCTAAACTAGTTTTCATTTTACTAAAGTCATTGATTGAAATTTAAATGAAACTACACCAAATCAACTCATCCATAACATTGTAGAATTTGTCGATGGTTTTGTTTCCCATCGATTTTCTCTCAAATTACATTAAACAAAATTCTTTTTTTCATCAAAACACTTAACTAGAGCGCTTCAAAAAGGTTCGAATTTATTGTATTATATCCAGCGCTGTAAATTCCAATCCAGTGTTGCGGAAGTGTTATAAATTGAAATAGAGAATAAAATAGTATTCATAGCGGGTTACCTGGAGTCAATTTAAAGGAATTTAATTACTTTGAAATAAATGAATATATAACATTGTTAAAATGAACTTTATAGTGAGTGAGTTTTAAAAGCGATTGCGAAATAAAAAGGAATATAATTTCTGCTCTAGTGAGTAAAGGAAGAGGAAAAAAATAAAAGCTGTATGTTTTAAGAGGTTGAGAAAAGATATCATATATCTGATGGAGTATGTTTGTTCGATACCAAAAAAGTAAATCAGATTGCAAAAAAGTCGCCTTGGGTGTGCCGCAGGGGTCGGTTTTGGGGCCGCTCTTGTTTATGATTTATGTTAACGACCTACCTAGATTCATCAGTAGGAGAAATTGGTTATGTTTGCTGATGATACCACGATAACTATATCTGCGAATGCCTCAGAGGAGCCGTTGCGTACAGCTGGAGGGGTATGTGAGGAGTTGGAGATTTGGTCTCAGCGTAATCAGTTAATACTTAACCCAACAAAGACTGTATATATAAATTTCAATATTAAGAAAACCACTGCTGGTAGCGGATAAAATACATATAATATTGAAACTTTAGCTTATGCTAAATTTTTAGGCACGTGGCTTCATGAATCGCTGCATTTTTTTCCCATATCGAACATGTTTGTAGAAAATTAAATTTTGCCTTCTTTGCTATTTTGAAGATGAGGTCATCTATAGACCGGGCTGGATTGCTGACTGTGTATTATTCTCATGCATACAGTCATCTGTAAAGCAATGTCATGTCTTGGGGAAGAGGGTGTGAGGTGAATAGAGTGTTTCTGGCTCAGAAAAGAATACTGAGGTTGATATTTGGTCTTAAGCCGACGAATTCGTGTAAACCCATTTTTAAGGAAAACAGCATTTTGACTTTTTACTCTATTTATATTCTAAAATGCGTTTTATATGTAAAATAAAATTACTCAGAGTTTAAAACTCTTTGCCACAGTCACAGATATGATACACGAAATAGTGACATTCTTAGCATACCTAAACATAGACCGGCATTCTTTGAGAAATCCCCAATTTATAATTTCATTATTCTGTTTAACAAATTGCCTGCAAAATTAAAAAACATATCAAACAGCAATAAATTCAAAACAGAAATAAAAAAAATTCTTGTTCAGGGGTCATTTTATTCGTTTAACGAATACTTAAGCCTGTAGGATGTACGGACTCTTTTACTGTGTACTAAGTGATTGTTTCGTTGCGTCCTTTGCTGACCAGTGCTACGGATTGTGTTCTTATCGTTTTATTTTTTTCTTTCCTGTTAGTTGTTTTAGGATTGTAATCTGTGGTTTTTATTATTAAATATTAGATTAAGTTATTTTACATTTTTTATGTTATAACAAGTATATTATGATTCTAACTAATATAACTGTTTCTTGTTTTTTCTAGCTTTAAGGTATGTTATGTATATATTTTTTATTTAATTATATACTGTTGACGAAATCAATGCTGAAGTATCAGTCTTATGACTAATAAATTATTTCATTTCATTTCATTATGTATGTTATTATATTCTATTTTGTCTACATGTTTTTAACTCCTGTAACTTTATCTCTATTTCGTCGCTCCCATTTCTATCTCTAAAATTTTCATTCACTTTTTGCTCCGCTTTAATTCTTCTATCTGATTCTTTCAGTTACCTTATGTCAATTCTTCGTTTAATATCAAGTTTTTGCATTTTGTTCATTTGAGCTATAAGGGATCCAAACCAATGGGTTGTAGGCAGATGCCACATCTGTTGCAGGATATGTCTTGACTGAATCGAATATGCATAAATAATACATAATTATTTAAGGAAAAAATGCAATTTGGAATTGTCCTTTTACTCAGTTGCAAATTTACAGATTAAAATATATTTTTTTTAAAATGATAATTCATAAATAAAATTTAAAACGATTAGAATGCAGAGAATATTTAAATTAATGTTTCTATTAATTGAAAATTTAATTAAAATCCATCAAACTTTAAAAACAAATAATCAAACATGGACCTACATATTTGGTTTTTGTTGTTCGTTTTGTTTGATCAGTGAATGTAATATGAACAACAAATACGTGTAATAAGCAGGTTTTCAAATATATTTTTTAAAAAAACTAGTATTTTGGAACAATATGGATCAAAGTCGTAACAAATATTGAAATAAATCATTTTTCAAAATTTAGTAGTCAATTTAATTAAAAATGAAAAAAAAAAACAATCAGTGCTTCAAAGGTGGCAAAATTAATGAATGAATTTATTATTTCCGGGGAATGTTTAAAAGGAACTACTATGTTTTATACCACTAAATTTATTAAGAAAACAGTGACTGCAGTTTCAACTCACAGAGTCATTTTTAAACTGAATTACAAAGGTAGACTAAGTATTCAATACAGAAACATGAGAAAATTTAACAATAAATAAAAACTACCTGAGATATTTCATTATTATAAAGGGGAGGTACTAAATTTTGGGAACTGATTATTATTTGGCGACAACAAATAACGGGGAAAACCCAAGTTCTGTCTGGTCATTAAGCAAATTTACATTTTTATTTCTACTATGTTTATATATTTCTAAAGATTCAAGTATATTTAACTTTTGGCCCTTTGTTGAATAATGCAATATGTCAGTGTTGCCCAAATCAGGAAAACTGTGGCTGTGTTCTAAGCAATGGTTGGCAAAGCTCGAGTCGTTTTTTTGTAGTCTATATGATGGGTGGTGTTCTGAAAAGCGAGTTTTAAAGCTTCTACCACTTTGTCCAATATACATTCTTTTCACCCCTTACAACACAAAATGGCTGAATACAATTCAATGATACATAGCATTGTAAAGGATAGTGGACAGATTGTGTTGAGATTTAAAGGCTACTTTATATTATGTTTGGAAAGAGTATAGCTATTTTTCTGATAGCAACAACAGTAATGACAATATATATAAATAAACTAGCTTTTAATCATTAATTCAATATATCCTAAAATAAAAAATGATAAAGATAGTTCATCTTATATATCTTTGTCATACTGTGGTGCCCTATCAGAAAACATAGCTAATACTCTTTCCAAACATAACATAAAAGTAGCCTTTAAATCTCAACACAATCTGTCCACTATCCTTTACAATGCTAAAGATAAAATTAATAAATTTGATAAATCAGGAGTTTATAAGTTAAAATGTTCAGAGTGTGATAGCTTGTATATTGGACAAAGTGGTAGAAGCTATAAAACTCGCTTTTCAGAACACCACCGATCATATAGACTACAAAAAACAGACTCGAGCTTTGACAACCATTGCTTAGAACACAGCCACAGTTTTCCTGATTTGAGCAACACTGACATATTGCATTATTCAACAAAGGGCTAAAAGTTAAATATTCTTGAATCTTTAGAAATATATAAACATAGTAGAAATAAAAATGTAAATTTGCTTAATGACCAGACAGAACTTGGGTTTTTCCCGTTATTTGTTGTTGCCAAATAATAATTAGTTCCCAAAATTTAGTACCTCCCCTTTATAATAATGAAATATCTCAGGTAGTTTTTATTTATTGTTAAATTTTCTCATGTTTCTGTATTGAATACTTAGTCTACCTTTGTAAGTCAGTTTGAAAATGACTCTGTGAGTTGAAACTGCAGTCACTGTTTTCTTAATAAATTTAGTGGTATAAAACATAGTAGTTCCTTTTAAACATTTCCCGAAGATGATTAACTACCTCATAGTAACGGCTACCAGCATCAACAATTTATTATTTCTTAATTTATCTATTTATATAAAATCAGCAATTATGTTTATAATATATTATATAATAAATTAGTATAATATTATATTACAAATTATATCTTACTAAACTTTGCTTTATTAGATTTTCAGATTATCTTCCAAAAGTCATCAAAGTTGGAAGGAACTGGTAACTTTAAGATAACTTGTTTTACCAAATACTAGTCGAAGGTATATCATATGTAACCAGAACTTTTGTTGTTTCAAGTTATTGTAAATTTAGAAAATATAACATAAGGGAAGTTATGGATGTTGTTGAGAATATACTGAATTTTAGAAAATTGTTACCTACATAATATGTGGAAAAAAGGGGATGTTCGATTATATTTCGGGAATAACGAACAATAACAAATATTTATCTTTGAAAATGAGTTTATTATTATTCAAAATATTCTTCATCATGATCAATAAGTTTTGTATGTTTGAGCTAATCCGAAAAGCATGCCTAACTTGTTAGGTGTCATCTAACACATTCTTTCCAAAGTTTGGCATTTTGTACTGTGTTATTACACAGAACGTTTTAATATACGGACGCTCTTTGTGTATTCACAGTAATTTCAAAATTTCCTCTCGGCCAAAAAGTGGAATTAACGCCTGAACATTTTCGTGTTACTATTTTTCACAATTTTCAACGAGCTTTTCTTAACAAATATGGCCACTGTATATCGCTGGTTTACTGAATTCAATCGCTGCCATTATTCGCTCATGGACATCAGGTATAGTGCAAGATAGACCCGGACAATACATATCGATATTCCATAGTATCGATAGATCCAACATTGATATTCGATCGTATCGATATTGAGCCTCGTTTCAATACATTTAACTAAATATTGTATCGTTTTCTTGTTGTAATCGGATGTAATTCCAATACAAATTTCAATTATGGCGGTCATGCGATCCGGAAACTACGTTTTTGAAGATCAAATATTTATTATTAGAAATTTGAGTTGTAGAATTAGTGTGTCACGAATGCCGAGTGTCTTATTTACAGGTAAAATCCTCTGATAGGTAGGAGAAAGTAATATAACTTAATACAGACTACGAATACTAGAAAAGAAAGTTGGCTCGCGCGTAAAAAGAGACAAAGCGTTTTCGATGAGTAGTACCTCTCTTTTTAATTTCGGTGAAAGGGATATCCAATGACGTTGAGAGTATCGCGCTTAGCTCCACCATTAGAAAGAGAGATACTACTCATCGAAATCGCTCTGTCTCTTTTTAAGCGTGACCCAACTTTCTTCTATAAGATTAGCAGTCCATATTAACATTAATTTCTCTTATGTCTAAATAACCAATGGGCGACTTCGATTAGTCATCCTTGATTTCTACTAACTGTAAAATTTGAAGGTATGAACGACGCATTTTTATTTTTTAGTGTAAGTCTTGGTTTAGTGGAAATTTGTAGTATTAGTTGTTGATTTTTGAAAGTATGAACTGACCTTTAGATTTAGTTCTATTATAAAAAATAATTTCTTTCTCGAGTAATAGGTCTGATTTTTTTGACGCTTTTATTTTATTGTTAATATTTAAATGAAACTTTGTTTTTGTAGAATTATTAAAATTTAATTGTTTTTCTTTTTTGTTGTTACCAAAGACCACAAAAACAATGTATTTCACTAGATTTAATTTTTTTATAGTTTATCTCAAATAAAATATTTCTAATTTGATTTTTCTTTCAATTTTTTTTATTTTAATTTTTCCTTTCATACATAAAACTTAAATGAAATATGAATGATACTAATGTATCGATATTTAAAATATTGATACTTTGACACCAATATATCGGCGTATCAATATTTTTTTATTCGATACGTATTGATATATAATGTCGATACATCTGGAGATATCACCCCGCCCTAGGGCAAGAAAACATGGATGCCGTGCGCGAACTGATAATGCAAGATTATCATATGACACACCGTGAGATTGATGCATCTTTAGGAGTTAATAACACTAACATATATAATATATCGCTTGAATATTTGACCGTTATGTTGCTATATTCGCGTTGGATGCGGAATAGTTTGGCAATTGCTCGAAAAATTGCTCGTGTCGATTGGTGCAAGAAAATGCTCAAAAAATGCGATCGCGTTGCTTAAAAACATTTGTAGGATAGTAACGAGTTTTGAATTTATACGTATGAGAACGAAAGTAAACAGCAGTCGGCTATATGGGTCTTCTACGAGTGTGGTTCAGTAGTATAGGGTAAATTAGTCATAGATGGCTCCACTATCATTTTTAAATGCATACGTATATGTAGCTGTACTTTTAGGAGAAATCTCTACAAAGTTTCTGTATGATCTCTTGTTTAGTTATTTAAAGCAGATCGTTACACTACTGCTATAAATATTGGAAAAAGACGAATTTCGAGCAGTGATTAAACATTTCTATATAAAACGGTGGACCACTGTTCAGATTAAAACTGAGTTGGGCACTGTTTACAGAACTTCCACAACGACTTTAAAAACTATTTATTTTGAGATAAAATAATTTAAATGTGATCAAAAATCAACTAAAGGTGAAACACGCTCTGGACGCCCAGAAATGAACTCACCGGAAAGATCAATTCTGAGCAGTGTTTATCGATGATTAAACGTAATCCAGCAGATTTCTGGCCTAGATAGGTGAATGTCGATGAGACCTGAATCCATCACTAGACACCTAAATCGAAGCAGCTGTCAAAACAGTGAAAGGCGTCCGATGAGAATGCGCCGCCAAAAAAGGCGAATGTTGTTTTGTCCGCCGAAAAAGTTGTGGACAATGTTTTTTAGGATTCTCAAGGCATAATATTTAATGACAATTTAAAAAAAGATCAATCACAGGGGATTACTATATAACACTTCTTGGCCGTTTGAATGAGGAGTTGAAAAAAAAGCGTTCGAGACTACATTGCAAAAAAGTTCTTTTGTATTAAGACAATGCTCGAGTTTACACTTGTGCAGTTGCAGTATGAAAATTAAATGAATTACTGTTTGGATGAATACTCCTTATTTCCAGATTTATCACTTTTTCCTCTTTCCTAACCTAAAAAAGGGACTCAGAGGACATATATATATATATATATATATATATATATATATATATATATATATATATATTTATATATATATATATATATATATATATATATATATATATATATATATATATATATATCAGATGAAGTGGTTATTAAGGCTTTAGAAGACTATTTTAAGGATTTGGATACTTTCTACTTTTCAGAAAGGATAAATAAGTTAGAATACTGCTGGACCAAGTGTACAGAGCTCCAGGGAGGCTATGTTGAAAAAAAGCAAAAATATTCTTGTTTTATTCCTTTTTTACCTTACCTATTAAACCAGTTTTGTACGATGAGCCAAAACCAATAGAACTTAGTCGAGCCTGGAGCACTTCGAAGCAAGAATCGATAAATGATCATTCCTGAATGGAAGATTAAAGATTTCGAGTAGATCGGTAAGGCTTTCTTTGTCCCTCTACAGCACACACCTATAAGATCTTTGTATACCCGGATCTAATATAAGTTCCGTATATTTAAACTTTTCATGAAGTTTTTTTTTTCTGGGGGGGAGGGTTTTCTGGGGGGAGAGGGTAGGTGCTTTTTCAGACGTCAAGGTGAGGCCTTTAAGAAATTTAAGTCTGTTACAGGACAATCACATAGTAGCCGTTCTGCTGTTTTCGCTCTCCTATAGCAGAAGCGGCAAATATCACACGTAGATTTGCCAATTTTTTTGAGGTGGTAGCTTCCTGTGAAAATATTTGTTACTTATTATTCGGATATCCATTGTTGGATGATCGAAAAGCATTTTTGAATTTTTTCGCTTGTTTGAAAGGATATGTCTTATTTCATCTTAATTATTTGATTTTGTTCCCAGCTCTGAAGCTCCTGTATTATGTAGCAGCGGCCCAAGAAAAGGAATTTCCTCAACTTCTTTTGCCAGGCTATCCACTTTCTCGTTTCCCTTGACTCTCTGCTACCTTGACATTCACATCAGAGTTACACTTTCGTTCCATGTCATTTGCTTTAGGGCTTGCCTGCAGTACCAAGTCAACTTAGGCTCGTAGATAATTGACCACAGAAATTTTAGCGCTATTAGGCTATCTAACAATATGTATATCTTATCCTACTTAGTGTTTTCATTGAGACACTTGTCAGCACAGATTTAAATTACATGCATTTCTGCTTGGAAGATGGTGGAGGTGTCTCCTGCCAAAATTTAAGCCTGATACTTCCACTCTAACCCGTTCTTTGATATTCAATCCATCATAATGCGTATTATTGAATTTATTTCTAGTCAACGTAGTCCTTCCACGTTAGCTTGGTAGCAGTCAGTGATAGTTCATGTCAAAATTATACCTAATTGACACGTCGTGTGTGGATTTCGATATGAAATCTGTAGGAATTGTTTCCAGAATCTTCATATGTCCAATAAAGTTTCCAGAATCGAGGCTTTAAGTTTGGAATAGGTTAAGGGTATTTGTTTCTGCCATCCTTGTCACAGCTATATTCAGTGGAAGGAGGCTTAGCGTAGCCTCTATAGCTGCAGTGGGACATGATGGTATCGCTCCTATGACTCATACAGAGACTAACCTCAGTATTTTCTGCCACTTTTTTGAGCAGCTTCTTGTTGTATCTTAGTCCGCCATACTAAAGAGGCATATGTGACGATAGGTTTAATGATCGTTTCATATCACCATAAGATCATTTTTGGCCTCAAATTCCAGTTTCAGACTTGCCGCTGTTGCCTTTTGTAGAATATTTTCAATATAGCTGCTCTAGGTCAGTTCGTGGTCTATGGTTACTCTCAGATATTTAAGGCAGTTTAGATAAGATTTATAACAGTTCTTTCATTTTTGCTTCTCATAGAGACCACTAGGTCATCAACATAATCTTTTGTTGTGAATCCTGAGTCTCACAGTTGGTTCAGCAGACTGTCCACGACTAGGGGTCAGAGTAGAGGTGATAAAACTCCCCCTTAGAGGTATACTCTGATTGCGTGATTGTTGCTGCTTCGTAACGGATGACTCTGCTTTTTTTAGCATTGATTGAATCTATCTTATCAGAAGAGTCTCCATTTGGCTTGCCTTCAGAGATTCTGATTCATGTAAGACATTGTTAAGAACTCCCTCTATATTAATGAAAGCACTTTCTTTTGTGTTTTTTCCAGATCATCCAAGAGACAGTGTAGGGAATTGACTTTGGATTTGCCGGCCTGATAAACACACTGTTTTTTGTGAACCAGTTTGGGTTTAAATGTTTCACTTTTTAGATGTCGATTGATAAATTTTTCTATTGATTTTAGGAGAAAAGATGTGAGGCAGTATGATTTTGGTTCATCCGATAGGTGTCTTCCCATTTTCATTATGAGCGTCACTCGAACCATCCTCCATAACCCCCGGAGCTGTCAGATTTGAACAGCTCGCTCAGCAGGAGGTGTATTATTTTCAGGCCTCCTTTTAATAGGGCTAGAAAGATTCCGTCTTTCACTGGCGACTTAAGAAATTTAAAGTTTTTAACCGCTAATTTTATTTTGTATTTATCTGTCGGAAGAATTAAACAAAATGCACCAGAGATTCCAGATTCTCCTCCACAATGACAATGCCAGCTCTCACATATCAGCTCAGACAATAAATTCTTTTTATTTCGATACATGAAGAACAGGCTATATGGCCAACGATTTTCTACATCAGAAGAAGTGGTTAATGTGATCAAAATCCATATTTTGAGGATACAATCTTCATACCGACAAAAATTCTTTTTGTATTAATTAAAATGCATGCCAAAATATATCGAACATCGTAGATAATATATTGAAAAACAATAAAACCATTTTCAATGAAAAATGCTTGTTTTTGTTCATTATTCTTGCAATATATATTGTTACCCTCGTACCAATATTAAAAAGCCGAATTTTTGAATCGTTGTATTATGTAACAATATTTCACACAATTATTTTTGCATTAGATAGAATAATTTTTTTTAAACTTTATTTATTGTATAACGCTTAATGCTTTAAACTCCCATTTTGTATTGCAGAGGTATTTTAAATTAAAATATAAAGTTAAACATTATTCTGCTCGAGTTACCTGACTTCAACCCAAAGGAATTTAATTACTTTGAAACAATTAAATACAACATTATATTTTCTAAATGAATTGTAGCTCAAAGGTTATTACTTTGCGAAGGGATTTGCAAAACTCTTAAAGAACTGAATTAGTTTTTAGATTTTACGATGCACTCGACCTTTTTTGGCACAATCTCTTTAACGACAGAGATGATGAAAGTATATATATATGCGGCAAAATATAAATACGCCTCTATTGTCACAAATGAAACAAAAATATATCGGTAGAACCGAAAAATACATGGGAGTCTACAGATCTGTTACAGAAGAGCAATTCATCATAACGAATACCTTACCACCAAAGCGACTAAATACATGAAAATGTCCAATGGACACTCCAGGATATATAATCATAAATTAAATCGACTACATCTTAGTAAATACGCAATTCCGAAAAAGTGTCACTTCAATCAAGATATAATCTGGCGCAGATGTGGCATTCGACCACAACCCATTGGTTGGATCCCTAAAAGTTAAAATGAGAAAAATTCAAAAACTTGATATTAAACAAAGGATTGACATAAGAAATATGAATGCACCAGATGTAAGAAGTAATGCAAAGTAAGAAATATATGAAAATATTAAGAAGAGAAGCAGTAGTAGGAAATAGAGACAAAGATACTAAAGTTAAAGAACTTAGTGGAAGAAATTATTGAAAACAACTTAAAACAGTTAAAAAGAAATCTTGGATGACTGAAGACATTTTACATATGACAGAGGAAAAAAGACGATGGAAGGATAGACATAATAAGCTACAACAATATACGAAGTTTGTCCCAAAATTAGGGAGCCTACCTTGATATCTCCGCATTGGTGTTATTTTTTATCATCCGGTGAGTGACATTCTTCAAAGTAGTCCCCATTTAATTGAATAATACGTTTCCACTGGTGTTTCCACTTCCTGAAGCAGTCCTGGAAGTCAGTTTTTATAATTGTCTTCCGTGCAATCGTCGCATTAATTTCAACCGTCTCTTTATCATCGAACCGGTGTCCTTTGAGCGGCATTTTTAATCTGGGAAAGAGCCAAAAGTCGCAGGGAGCTACGTCGGGACTGTACGGAGGCTCGCGAAGCTATACGACTTATTGCTTTGCTAAATATTGCTGCACAAGGTTCGCTGAATGCGCTGGCGCCTTGTCGTGGTGAAGTAGCCAATCACCGCTTGTCCAAAGCTGTGGCCGTTTTCTTCTGACTGCGTCACGCAATCTTTTCAATACTTCAACGTAGTATTCTTTAGTGATCGTGTGACCTCTCGGAGTATATTCGTGGTGCACAACACCTTCATATTCAAAGAAAACAGTCAACATTGTCTTCACTTTGCTCCGACTTTGGCGTTCTATTTTTGGTATTCACGATTCAGAATGCTTCCACTATGAAGACTGTCGCTTTGTTTCTTTAAATGCCATATTCATCATATTAATTGTTTTCGAGCAAATCTTTCCAAGATTAAAGCAAAACTTGATGCAAATTCGTTGATCTAATTTTTCCGTCATTTTTTACAATAACAAAATGCGACGAACGAAAAAAAGATACTGTAAACAAACGCACACTGTTAACGAACTAACACGTCCAGTCGGTAACTGCGCACACCAACGAGTTCGTAAAGACTTACTGATGACGTCCATGCCCCACAGAAGTCGCTCGGAAGTTTTGACGCGGAGATATGAATGCAGGCTCGATACTTTTGGGATAAACCTCGTACATAAGAAAATACAAAAAGAGATCAGAATGACGAAAGAAAGATGGGACGAAGAAAAATGTTTAGAATATAGGAGTTACAACATAAATATGATTTATCTACCTAACATCGAAAAATAAGAGAAGCAACAAAAACATTTAAATTACAAATAATGGGAAAACTGATGGACAATGCAGCCAAACTAGTAATAGACAGGGTGAACAAATTAAGGGTTTGGAAGCAATGCATGGAAACATTCTTTTAAGATGAGAGAGGAAACGTACCGATAGAAAAAGGAAGCATTGCAAGAGGGCCTGACAAAATGCATGCAGAATTTTTTAAACTACTGAATGATAATAAAGGGTGTTTTTTATAGAAGTTGGCAACACTTTTTTAACTGGCAACCATTTTGTCAGCTGTCAAGTGATTTATGTTTAGTTTGGTTTGGCATTTCAACATGAATAGACTAACGCCTGAACAATGCTTCCAAATTGTGCAAATTTATTTTGGAAAATCATGGTTCTGTTCGAAATACTCATCGCGCACTACGTCCATTTTACGGTTAACATAATCGTCCATCAGAGCAATTAATTCGATTAACTATGGAACGTTTTCGCACCATGTTTACTCTAAATGATAATACGCATCCACAGAGATGTCGTACAGTGCGTACAGAAGAAATCATTGCTGCTGTAGAGCGTAGCGTAGAGGAAGACTCGAATCAGTCTATCCGCCATCGTGCACAGGAATTGGATATGTGTCCATTCACTTTATGGAAGATTTTGCGAAAAGATCTTGGTTTGCGTTCTTATAAAATCCGACTCGTGCAAGAATTGAAGCCACACGATCACCTAGCAAGGCGTAGATTCGGTGAATGGGCCCAAAACAAGATTGCCGTTGATCCCGATTTTCATAAGCGAATTTTGTTTAGCGATGAAGCTCACTTTTGCTTGAATAGATACGTCAATAAACAAAACTGCCGTATTTGGAGTGATGATAATCCTCAAGTGTATGTTGAGACACCGTTACATCTAGAAAAACTGACTGTTTGGTATGCTTTATGGGCTGGTGGAATCATTGGTCCGTACTTCTTTAAAAACGATGCTGGCCAGAACGTTACAGTCATTGGTGACCGCTATAGAGCCATGATTAATGATTTTTTCGTTCATCAGTTGAACAACCATGATGTGCAAGAGCTGTGGTTTCAACAAGACGGCGCAACATGTCACACAGCTAGTACCATAATTGATTTATTGAAGGAAATGTTTGGTAACCGCATAGTTTCACGTTTTGGACCCGTGAATTGGCCTCTAAGATCGTGTGACTTTACGCCGCTAGACTATTTTCTGTGGGGATATGTGAAGTCGCTAGTCTACGCCGATAAGCCTTGGAGGAGGATTGATCACTTGGAGGACAACATTCACCGCGTTATTGCCGATATACGGCCACAAATGTTGGAAAAAGTCATCGAAAATTGGACCTCCAGATTAGACTACGTCCGAGCCAGCCATGGCGGTCGTATGCCAGAAGTCATATTTAAATTATAATGCCAGAAGGTTATCTTTCGAATAAAGTAAATTTCATGTCAACTTAAAAAATTCATCATTGTTTTATTCCATTTAAAATTCTATACCTCTATAAAAAACACCCTTTAGAATCAGATGGATAACCAACATGCTCAATTATATCTACGACACTGAAAAAATACCAAGTAACTGGCTAAATTCTGAATTTACCACATTTTCAGGAAAAAAAAACTGCGCAAATAGATGTAAAGAATATCGAAATATAGGCCTCATGAGTCATCTGCTTAAAACATTTAAAATAATACACAGAAGAATATATAAAGTATGCGAAGAACAAACATCTACAACAAAATTATTAAGATGCCGTTGGAACCAGAGAGGCCTACGTTTGCTTCATCGATTATAAAACTTTCCCCAGAGTCCAACAGATCTTAATGAAAACGGGTGTTGAAGAAAATGACCTAAGAACTAGTGGGAATCTGTGTTGGAGTCAAGCAGCAAGAATATCCGTGGTGGCAGCACGATGGACTGTCATTACGACTCCTCTCTAGAGTTAAAAACAAACTATCATTCTCTTAACGCTGTTGAGTTGCTATAGCATTACCAAGTATTAATAAACATTTTAAAATGTAAACTATTCATTTTTTCTTTTCTTCAATTTGAACGTTAATACAATCAGGTATAGGTCTTTTCTTAAACAAAGTTAATCCTTTATAATTGTTATAACGAGAAGGATGCATAGTAGAATTGTTTTACAAATCTAAGAAGCGGACTGAAAAACCAACAAGTTTACGATAACACTTTCTTTAGACTGTTCAGTATATCCTTGCACTAGAATTCAGTGTCATTATCTCAGCCGTACTGTCTAAGTATATGTTTATTATCCTACTCCTGTTTATGTCTTTCTCACAGAGATAACCACACTGCAGAATAGCATAAACTTCCGTTGTAAAGATAATCGCACGTTGTCCGAGAGAGTAGAATCTTCCGACTCCTGTGCACCAGCCGAACATTCCGGCTCCAGCTCTTTCGTCTTGTCGAGATCCATTTGTATACCACTAGGATCCATTTCTCGAAAGTTTTTGCTTTCCCTCCCAATCCTCTCTATTTGACAGAAATATCTCCAGAGAGTAGTTGAGTTTTAGAAGCGACGCCATCTAACCTGCATGGTAATGGACACCTCTTCACCATGCTTTCCCAGACACCTGAGTAGCCACCCGTTCCAATTCCCAGATGTCCTGGACAATAAAGACATTAAACACTCTTCAGGGTCTTGACCTCCATGTATAAGTGGAGAGGAGGTTTACCAAAAGTTTTAGAGCACTGGTGAGGATAGTCTTCATCTGACTCAATATTCCCATGCAAGCAATTTTTTTAGCTTTGACAAGTTGAAGATATTATTTGCGCTATGCTGTATTTGGTCGCCATACAAAAGCAGTCTTTGGCAAAATCTGTTAGACATAGATATTTTTCATAGGAATGGGTTAGGAATTTTATAATCAAAAATCCCGGTCTATAATAATGGACTATTTGGGTTGGATAACAATAGATATTTGGATGTGTAAAGTGTTAAAAAGGATTTTAATCCTTGTCATAGGCGTCGGAAAGAGGTTTATTTTATCACTAAGTATTTATGGCATAGAATATTATTTCGGTAATAAACTTAAAATAAAAAGTTTTTATAATATTATTTTATTTCTTATGATTTTTTAATAATTCACATACATTAGAAAATATAGATAATTTTGACATATTTAACACAATTCACAACTGTATTTTTATTATTTTTAATTTTGACATAGAAACCGTTTTAGGGACATTCAGAATAAAACGTAGCCTTTTTTTCTTAAACAATTCTAAGTTATAATTTAAATACTTACAGAATACCCATTGTCAAAAATACAAGAAGTTAAACATATATAAAAAATAAATTCGTCCCTATAATGTGAAAATTTTTTGGGGCTATCGGTCATTTTATTATTAATTAAAAACATTTTTAGGACATTTGACGTTGCAGTTTATTTATTTCTTAAACCATCTGCAGAATTACAATTTAATACTAAAAAGAGATTCAAATGTAATTAATTTTTATATGTTAAATAACAAATTGTGTTTACGTGTGGTACACATTACGTATCTAATTCGTAATCAAAGTCAGTGAAGCTATTTTCGCTTAAATTAATTATAATTGGTTCCTCTATCTCTATTTTCTTTTATTCTTTTATTATATTAATTTTTCCAAATTTTCTGCAGTAACTTTATTCCAAAAAATCTTTCAAAAGCTCTATTAAATTACTAATTTTGTAAGTCGTGTTATTGCTAGCAACTCTACCTTTCACTTGAGAGAGATATTTCCTTCGCCAAAGGACATTTTTCGAACGATCTATAAGAACAGATTTCCTATTTGGTTTTTCCCGGCAAAAATTAAGTTCTCTGAGCAATTTCCAGGGCTCAGTTCTTTTAATTTCAGGTAAATTCCGATCTTCATTGATTTTAGTTAGAATTTTGTCGACGGTTGGGATCTGCTTCTCATAATAAGATGTATGTACAACTTCTTTTATTGCAGTTTACATCCCTTTTTCCAACGAGGTTTTTCGTCTGCCTGTGATCGACTGTGCCTTGGTAATACTAACAATTCCAGTCGTTTTTTTCTCCTTCAGTATTCGGTACATAGTAGATTTTCCAACTCCTGTCATGTTGGAACACATCTCTACAGAACTTTTAACATTATTATCTAGATATTGATATTTTAAGACATAATAAACATTCATAGTAATAAGTTTTTCCTTGAGGAAAAAATGCCCTGGTTTAACGATTTTAGAATAATTATAAATGTGGGAGCTATATCTTTTGGGTATCTCACTAATCTCATATAATATATAAAAACAAGCACAAATAAGATATAAATCACTAAGAACACCCTGTAAGGTGTACTTTGCTCACTGACAGAAATCAGAAACTCTATTGTTGTAGTAAATTTATAAAACCTTATAATGTTTAAATATTATTAAATATAATTAGATTGACGAGAGTTCTCAGTTACTTGTGGCACTGGAGCAGATACGAGGTTTCGGTAACAGTCTTATTACTCTCTTTACTTCTTGAATAGAGTATAGGAATGTGTATGCTTGCGATCACCCCTACCCTTCCCAAGAGCTTTGAGTTCAGGATAATAGAACCGATTGTGTCTCTTATACTAGGAATGTGTATGCTGCCTGCATCCTCTCCCCCCTGTCGACAACTTGTTTTTTCTTGTAATCGCCCCCCCCCCCTCTCCAAGAACTTTAAATTCAGAAAAATAGGCCCGATCCTGCCTTTTACACTAGAATGGGAGTGTTGCTGATGTCTCCTCCCCCGTCGACAACTTGCTTTCGCTTGCCATACTATACTTTTGTGATATCACCGCCCCCCCCCCCCCCCAAAGAGAGAGGCTGGATCCACCCTGCTCCCCGTGTCAGCACTATCTACACCTAAAGGCTCGTTTACAAGCCCATAAATCACCTATGGCCTTTCTGGTTAGAGCCTTAATATGATTATTCTAACTTAGTCGTGAGTCCAGAAATATTACCAGGTATTTAACTGTTTTTTTCTATCGAAGAGGATGTAATTATTGAAAGCCTCCCCATTTTCCTTTTTTTTTTTTGTAATGAGTACCACCTCAACCTTGTCTGGGTTATTCCGAGGCGTTCCCTGTTGCACCATCGTTCCGCAATTTAGAGGACCCGCATCGTTGGTCTCTTCAAGTCTCAGATATTGCAACTAGAGCAGAAAATGATCAGGTCATCGGCGTAGGCCTGTGTACACAAACCAGCGTCATTCGGCTGTCCACCACAAGGCTCCACAGCAAAGACGATAGAAGTCCTCCCTGTGGACAGCCTTTACTTGACAGTGCTTTAATAGTTACATTGTTAAGCTCAGCATATATAGAAACCGACCTATTATAAATCATAGTACTTCAGCAAAGTGGAGATGGAAGGAACATGAGGCGTGATTGAGTCGCGATAGATGGAAGAAAAATCTTTTCGTACGATATTCGAGAATCGAACAAGAGAACCAAGGAAAACCTGCCACACGGTGGAGAGATATATCAAAAGAATGTGTATAAACTCCTGCTCAAGATAAACAAAACTGGCAATATCTGAAAGAGGCCTGTATCAAAAAACCGACGAATGCAAAGCTAAGTG
Organism: Diaprepes abbreviatus; assembly: GCA_034092305.1. NCBI lineage: Eukaryota > Metazoa > Arthropoda > Insecta > Coleoptera > Curculionidae > Diaprepes > Diaprepes abbreviatus. Next base: position 459,021 of record JASJET010000338.1, on the reverse strand, counting down.
ACGATGATAATGATAATTACTGATTACTATAAAGTAAGAGAAATGAAAATTTTTGGTCTTTAGTACGTATATACAGAACAAACTCATCCTTTTTAAATTGTATTTGATACATTTTTATGCGGAGAAACAGAAATGAATCCTGACGAAATTATAACAAACATATATTCGCTAAAAATCGTTGGTTAAAGGTTAAGTTTAATCTGGAAGAGAGAAGCAAACATATAAACATTAATCCCAATAAAATGACAATTCCGTGATCGGCATTATATTACAAAATTTACGTTATTTGCAATCTTGTACAAACAGCAAACTCCATTTAATTGCAATGTGTTAATTTTGCATATAAAAGACTAAATTAATTTAGCTAAAATTTAATTGTTAAACTACGATATCTAAAATTGAAATCTTAATTTAATGTTTTATTGGGGAAACTTTTGCGACCTTTTATTCTTTTCGTTTCTTTCAGTCCCAAATCTTAATGAATTGTATTCTGGAATTTAAAAATCTGCTACGAGTTTGCCCTCTACGAGGGTTGTTTTATTTTCAATGGCGTGTTACACAAGACACATAAAACAGGGCGTATCATATTTATATACCACATAATATTCCCTATTATAAAGAATTATATCTAATTATAACCTTCAAATCACTGATTTATTGTCACATTTTCTTCAAGTACGACAATTTGGTAATGTTTGGAGAGGTAACTAGGATATACAGGGTAACTCAAAAACGTCTATACAAAATGGTAGCGCAAATTTCTAAGGCTAAAATATGAGAATCCAGCCCAGTATACCTTAGTCCAAAAGTTGATAGTTTCCGAAAAAAAGGGTGTCATAGTTCTAATTTTTTAAAACTTTTTCGTAGATATTTATCTAAATAATAGTTTGATTTGCACTAGATTTGGAGCTTTGGGTTTTTTAGGATGAGAAATTAAGAGCTGATTACCGTTTTTGTACTATACCAGACCAAATTTGGAATTTCGCAAGGAATCATATGCCTGTCTCCATCTATCGGCATCGGTTTTAACCGGAGTTGCGGTTTCACCAGATTTCTATAACGGTATCCCTTGTGGATTGAATTGGTTACTTGTTTCTGTTGCAGTTTTGAGTGAACAATAATAAATTTTGGGGATACGTCGTGTGGAATATTTTTCCAATGATTTGGACATGGCTTTAAAAATCTCTGGAGATATTTATTTTGACAAATCTAGTATGGACATTTTGAGCGAATTCAATCATTTCTTTTGTAACCTGTCGTGCTAGGAGAGTGTAGAATTGTCAAAGAATAAAATCAGTGATCATCTGTGTTTTATTGTTTGATTTAATCAATCTACACCAAAATCAGGTACCTATATTCCACATTTTTCATTATAGTCGTCGAGTTCAACAAATTTAATTATTTCTTTTATAAGTGCGCCATAACTTCATAAAAACTTCCAAAATACTGAGCTTTGCTATTTTTCTTTTGTTTCAGGGGCCAGCATTTTAAACTATATAAGAATTTGAAGCATTGAGGTTATTTTTCCAAGCTTTAGTTCAGTTTCTGCAAACTATTATCATAGTTTAGAAGTTGTTTTACAGTTATTTGTTGGTTGTTTTTATGCGAGGATTATCCCATGTTCTTGAAGCCTTGCCGTCCTTGATAGAGACACTACATACTTCTCCGACATTAAATACGTTTGTTGGCGAGTGGGTTGCGTTTGATTTCCTTTTTGGTCTTATACCATACCACTCACAAGGGGATATTAAAATATCTGAGAGCTATCCTGTTTCCCATTATACCTTTAGCCGAGACAACCTTTTAGTGACTACTGACTGATAACAAGTACTCACAAACAGATAAGTACCTGTATTGTTTGAATTTTTAGGAAAAAGAAACATAGAATCTTATAGCAAAGGAAATTGCAATTTTCGTGAAAAACGATGTCATTTTTGATGTACTATTTATAGCTACAGCTAACATATCTATGTCATTTTTGCTTTATTATTTTTAACTACAGGTAAAAAGTATTTTTATTAAAGTACATTTTATAATTTAATACAAGTATCTTCAATTTGATTTCGATAATCTGAAAAGACCATTTGTAGAAATTACATCTTCCCGGAGTCACATTTTATCAGTTTTAAGCTACAAATAGTGCTTTAAATTTAAACTTTCGGCAAGAATAACTTAAAGAAGTCCTGCTTTTGCATTTTGTAGCATGTAAATCATTAAAACCCCGTCCATATATAAAAGCCACGACAATAAGGGCTACCTGGCTCAGGTACTGTAGTATATAGCGAAAGGTGCCACCAGCAGAACTACATCTAAAGATTCATATAATTTTTGTGTCTCAGTATATAAAACTTTTAAATAAAAGTTCCTATTCGTTTACTTCTTTTATCCGAAGAAGTTATACCTCGTAGATGTCGCTTTGATCAGCTTTTTCTGAGAAATACGAATATAAATGTTTTATTGTGTACTGAAACTCATCGTAGCTCTCTTCACACTTTATCCAGACTAAGGACAAGCCCTACAAATTTGGAGGGCTCTTAAGGGCCGATAGGAATACAAAAATAATAATTTACATAGCAACAATCTAACAATATTGAGGATCTTGATTAGTTACAAAAGAGTATTGTCAAATGATTCAATGTGACAAAATTTGACCCCCTAATTCACTAACAAGACTAAGAATCAATCAGTTAAGGCACGATCTGAGATCAATTAATTTAACGATATTATTGGCTTGACCATATCCTGATCTACAGTTTTGATCTTGATCTCATGGCTAAGGTCATATTCGATTGTAAAGTTTTCTGCGCTTCTCATTTTCGGGATCAAAAGTAGATGTTACCATTTAAAATTCTGAAGATGACGTTCAAATGATCTTGAAGGTCACAACTGCTTAGTACAGTCTCTTTATTACACATACTGTTGTGTTGACGAAAATACGCTCTGTGGCGCCATCTCTGACCGTTTTGTCAAATTACGAATATTTTTTTACCAATTTCAATTATTAACACCTTCCAAAATATGAATCTATATTGTCGTCTGTATTTCGTTATTATTTTATTTATGTCCGAATTTTCCCGTTATATTTCGTTACCACCTAGGTTTTCACATTATTGTGATAATCGACTTTTTTAAACACAACCAACGGTTTGCGGTGAAGATCCCACCAAACCTCCCGACTATGTTAAATTTCATAGCCGCTTCACCTTTCTTGCGCTAACCAGGGAAGAGAAGGATTTGAATGAAGTTCTGAATTCAAGATAAGGAATTATTAAGTCTTATTTCAAAGAAATATTTTCGCTACACAACTGGGGATTGAGTTGAAGTCTCAATGGGCATTCTTGATTTAATTTGCACTTACGAATGCTATCGAAATTTTTTCCGCAATTTGAATTTACCTTTATTTCCGGATATATCCTACAATTTCTATTTCTTTACCAGAATTTAGGAGAACGTTTGGTCTGGATTTTTAGTATTTTCTGGAAATTGCCTGAACATAAGTTCATTTGGCAGAGTCCAAGCGAAACACTTTCAATCCGTATATTAGTCTGTTTGTTTGTTGTGTTTCTTAAGCAGGAGAAATTAATATTTTTAAGTAGATTGAAAAATAACTTAATCAAATAAGAATTACCGAAGCGCAAATAAAATCGTTTCTTAGTAAGACTATTAGATTTAACCAGTTTTTTTCCCGATTACCTATTTCCGATGTCATGTCCTGAAATCAGGTGATGATCCCAATCAGGTTCAATTTTGGTGTTTTAATTTGTCGTTTCCCGTAGTATTTCTGTTTCGATAAATTTATTCGCATTTTTCCTAAAAGGAGCAGCATATCGAGCTCTACGATATAATCTGGATATCCCTACGCTCTGAACTGTTCAACGGTTTGACTGCCCCATGGTCAAAACATACACTCGGTGGTCGGTTCTGGGGCGCCACCCTAAAGTTTTATATGGTCGTGGTTACAGTGGAGAAACGGTAAGTAGGGGTCAATTGTGCATATTAGCGCTGGCTGCCGGCTGCCAATTGTTACCTGTAGTGTTAAAAATGGGACTAGGGAATGAAACAAACGGTTCTAAAACATCCTGTATCCTGTATTCCATACTTTTATTAAAATACATGGCCTAAAATTAACTTAAAATCTAAGATGGACAATAATATAAACAAATAAATGGTTTGGAGGGCAAGAGTATGTTATGAAAGCTGTGTACGGTGGCTTGTACTGGTCGGTGGCGTTGGAGACGGTAACCCAGCGGTATTATTCGCGACAGCTCGTACTCTAATTATCGCGTTTCATATCTAAAATCCGCGGACGCTGTTCACGGCGCTTCGTATTACAATTCGACCGACGGCGATATATACGGTATGTCCAATAATAACCCGGCATCGATCGGCGGTAAGCGGCGTCTTTGCACGCGATGGCGGCGATAAACGTCGGGGTGGCAGTTATTAAGCACCCTTATCAACGGACATCGGAAGGCACCGGGCGGCAAAACACATTCCCGGTCAATACGGAAACAAAACAAAAACTGACGACATTCAGTGCGTGTGTGTACAAGTGACGGTAGGAAGGAAAGAAAGGAACTGACGCTGCCCGTACTTGTAAGCGTTCTCGATAGCGTTAGCAGGATGGAACGACATTGCCCGTACTTACAAGGGTCCTCGACAATGTCGACCAATAGCGGTAGGAAATAAGGAAAGGAACCGACACTGCCCGTACTTATAAGGGTCCTCGGCAGTGACGGTAGGATGACACAACACTGCCAGTACTTACAGGGGTCCCCCACAATGCTGGTCATTCGCGGGGTAGGACGTAAGAAAGGAAGTGGATGATGAAACATCATATAAATACAAGCCTAACTTCACCTACATTGCTAGACTAGGAAGGCGCGGTCCGGCAGGCGACCCAGGCAGTCCGTTCTCAGCGAAATAATGGTCAGCTCGATCTTAAGTAGTCGGCCCGAGCTCCCACCACGCTGACGAGTGACAGCTTGCTATGATCGCGCATACAATTGTATTTTCCGGCATGGCGCGGCAAATCTAATTATATACCGGTAATATTGAAACTTTAAGCATTCTTTTCTCGCAAGAATCAGATGCCAAAAAATTTAGTTACTTCGTTACAATATAGAGGGTTGTTGTCAACATTAGCTAGTAAAGCTAACCTAGATCTTTCGAGCCAGATACCTATAGAATAGCCTTCCTTTTTTTTTTCTTTTTTTTATATACTGCCATTGAACCAAACAAGCCAAAAGAATGGAAAAAGTGGGAGAAGTATATATATATATATATATATATATATATATATATATATATATATATATATATATATATATACACACACTTTTTATTACTCAAAAATATTTTAAGTATTTTTGGCTCGAAAGACCAATAATGTTCTTGGCTATTTTTTTTCTCCCTTTTGCTCGAACGATCAATGTTCTTGGCTCCCTTTTTATCTTTGGCTCGAATATATATATATATATATATATATATATATATATATATATATATATATATTTAGTTGGTTATTTTCTTGGGAATAAGGTTCATTTTTATATTAAAACTACATATATACAGTAGTCATACTTATTGTATATGTATATTTTTATTTCTCAGGACGTTTCGATTCTTTCGAATCTTTTTCAACTCATGCGGATGCAGAACAGAGATTTTTGTTTTAAACAATAGTTAATTACATCACAAACCAATTGTAGTCACTCGCTCTTTTGTATATTCACTTTTTAAAAGTATTTTTATAAGGCCAGTTAGAAGAATGGGCACTACATTTTTAACCCTATAACTGTCTTGACTTGACTGTCAGTCAGTTATATATATATAAATATATATACATATATATATATATATATATATATATATATATATATATATATATATATATATATATATATATATATATATATATATAAACGTCCCTCTTTGAAATCAGTGATGAAATTTACTCCAACATTATTTCTTCGAGCCAAAGATAAAAAGGGAGCCAAGAATATTGATCGTTCGAGCAAAAGGAAGAAAAAAAATAGCATTATTGGTCTTTCGAGCCAAAAATACTTAGAATATTTTTCAGTAAATAAAAAGTGTTTGTACATGTTGCCTAGAAGTTACATTTCCACCGAAACTCACGCAAATTCCTTTCCTTTATATATTTTTAATTAATTTTATTTATATATACCCTGATACATTTTTTATCGATTTTAAGAAATTTAATATATTTTTTCCCACTTTTTTTATGGTTTCACTTAAGGGCCCATTTTATATTAAATTTCCGAAATGAACAAGTACAAAGAAAAAAATTGCGAGTTAAAGAAGACCTTATCTAAATTTTTCATTGATGTAAGGAGATATTATGGAATCATTTCCATGCCTCGAGTATATACGAATGGGAAAATCAGCTTAAGGAGATAAAATTAATTAAAGACGAGTTAAATAAATTTTATTGTATCAAGAAATAGGAATATTTGCAAGACAGTGCCTTATTTAATACTCGTAGACAGTATAATCCGTGTAGAAAATGGGCATTCTTTCCGCTGCTAGAAAACATTGCTTAAAAATATTAATGTGGCATTAATTTTTTTAAAGCAAATTAGTTTATATTTTCTCGAACTAAAAATTCTGTCTTAATGTGTTATTTCAATAATTTCTACATATGTAACCCTCACAGTGACCTGTAGATTGTCGCATTATGTAGCAAAATTTAGAGGACATCAACAACATGTTTTGATTGATTGCAAGGCAAGTTTAAGGATGTACCTATGTTATATATAAGTTGATATAGCATACAGGAGTGCGACGTTGTGAAATTTATGTTTTCTTTAAGTTTATGGAAATTATGCACAATATAGCAAGGAACATCGCATGAAGAGCGTCTGGAGATAATCCCTTATCTACGAAGTCTCAACCTCCTAGGGCTTAAAATAACCCCGTAATCGTTGAAGGTCAGCAACTTATTCCTAGAAAACACCAGATGTACGAAAGGGGTATATAAGCCGCCAGCCGGTCGTCGGAGGATCAATATTGGAATCACGAGTGAAGTGCCAAAACTAGCGAATAGTGATAGTGTTGTAGTAGTGCTATTATTTTTGCCATGTGAAAACGATTTCGTCGCGTTCCTGTGTGAACAAACCGGACAATTTCTGTTATATATGTGGTGAAGTGACACTGAAAACTCAATGTAAGACTTTGAGCTCACTTTTAAGAAAATACTAAGAGTTATATTTTGGGTGCAAGTTGGCGATCAAGACAAAACTTCCGTAATTTGCTGCCACACTGAGTCAAGAACCTTAACAGGATGACTACTGGGTACCACAAGTCAATGAAGTTAAGAATTACAATGATTTGGCGGGAACTGCAGAATCAAGTTGATTGTTACTTTTGCTTAACAAATATCCTGGGGTTTTCTAATAAAAGCAAACATAAAATTGAATATCCTAATATCCCCTCAGCTATAATACCTGTACCTCATGACGTTTGTAGCATATCTGTCCCTAAACCTCCAGAAAGCGACTCGGAATCGGATGAACTAGATGATTTTGAACCAAAAACTGGCCAAGAGAAAGACGATTACAAATGTAATAGCAGTAAACAGCCCCTTTTTATATTTCAGGAAGAGCTCAACCATCTTATTCGTGTTTTGGATTTTCCCAAAAGAAAGTCACAGCTGCTTAAATCTCGTTTATAGCAGTAGAATTTCTTACATAAAGGAGAGCATATTTCCACGTTTCGGAAAAGAAAGTCTATGCTGGCAGTATTTTTCTCAATGGCAAATGACTTAGTTTACTATCATGATATTTCGGGTTTAATCAACAAACTTGGCGTTTCCTATAAACCGATCTAGTAGCTACTGTTCGCAGTATTGTTTCCATTAGTCGCTTAAAGGTGGCAGGGGCGCTGCAGAGTCCGAATGGCATAACGTTAAAATGATATAAATCAACCTCAGTAAAAAAAGCCGTCTTCTTCTTATCTTTATTTTGGATGCCTAGTTGCCAATATCCACTTTTTAGATCCAGTTTGGAGAACCATTGTGATCTAGCCAACGTTGTCAAAGTGTTATCAATTCTAGGAAGTGAATAGCTATCTTTCTTACTGACGTCATTAGGCTTTCTGTAGTAAACACAAAATCTAGCCCTTCCATCCTTTTTGGCTACTAATATAACCGGAGATGACCAAGGACTAGATGAGTTTTCTATAATTCCCTCATTCAGCATTTTATCAACAAATAACTCCACTTTTTGGCGCTTGGCTATGGAAAGTCTTCTAGGCAGCTGGCGTATTGGTTGTGCGCTACTTGTATTTATTTCATGCTGTATAATATGCTTTTTTCTTCTAAATTTTCTTTTTGGTGGCGATCTTCTTCTTCTTACACTACTTTCTGGTTCTGTTGTTCTTTTTCTCGTTTGTCCTTAGAGTTATGTTGTTCTATACGTTCTATAATATCAGCCAATATTTTATTTGCTCCATTTTAGCTATTTGATCCATTTTGTCTATTTGCTTCATTTCGGCTATTTGCTGTCTAGTATTTACGGTAGAAATTTTTAGAATATTCTTGAAAACTCATTTCTAAACTTCTTTCTCAATAATAAATCCTATGGCGAAGTCCGTTTTTCGCTATCTCTTTTAGTTTGCAAATATAATCATCTAGAGCTTTATCGAAAATTCGGTTATAGGTTTCTTTCTTAATGACAAATCCGATGGTGAAGTCCGTTTTTCGCTATTTCTTTTAGTTTGCAAATATTATGTTCTAGAACTTTGTCGAAAATTCAGTTCTATGGTTCTTTCTTAATGACAAATCCGATGGTGAAGTCCGTTTTTCGCTATCTTTTTTAGTTATCAAATAGAAGGTTATAGAATTAGCTGAAAATTCGGTTATAAGCTTCTTTCCTAGTGGGAAATCCGATGATAAAATACGTTTTTTGCTATCTCTTTTTGTTTCCCAATAGAATGTTCTGGAAATTCCGTGTTGACCCTCACTTCTGACACCAGTTATTATGATTTTATTTCTTTAATATCGCTCACTGGGTTCGAAGAATAAAACACAGCACCTTTCACCAATACTTATATTAACTTCTTCCTAAATACCGCTAAAACACAGCTCTCTAATTACTATTTCTTAATGTCTTTATATACCTATAAAAATTTCTATACAAATCTTCAACATAAAAGTTGAGATCTATCTAGAAATATGACTCATCGATGTAATAACCCTTTCTGCACCTTCTAGTAAAGATGATTCATGACATCGGAATATTTGTATACGAGGGCGTATCAATAAGTTTTTCTTAGTCCTTCGTAACAACATTCTTTTTTTCTTCTATAAAAATCATAATTTATATTACTGCACCAATTTCGTCCAAAAAAATATGGGACCACCGCAGCTTCCTGAACATAACGTAAAAGATTTCATTTAAATCATTACCACCGTTCCGGAGTAATCGGTGTACATACATAAAAAAAACATATATACTCGACTAATTGAGAACCTCCTTCTTTCAGAAGTTGGTTAAAAAGTAAAGGAAACAAAATAGAATGCATAGTTATATTTCTATTATCTTTATGTCAGCTTGAAAGACCTAAGAGAAAAGCTGAAGCTTGCAATATTAATACATTTTTTTTATTTCAACAAGCCAGAAGGATTTTAATTATATTCCGCCTACCTACCGATCTTTTTTAAAAAACTCTTTAATTTTCATACAAAAATATCTACTTCAATTATTTTACCTTTTTCTAATTATGTATAACACAAGTATGAAATTGTTTTTTCAATGTTACTTTTTAATTTAACCTGAATATTAAATTGTAAATTCTCTAAGAAGAGGTCGCAAATATTTTTATTTTTAACCGACTTCTAAAAGAAGGAAGTACTCAATTCGTCGACTATGTTTTTTTTTTTATGTATATACACCGATTACTCCGGAACGGCGGCACCGATTTGAATGAAATTTTTTGCGTTATGTTCAGCAAGTTGCTGCGGTAGTCCCATATTATTTTAGAAGAAAATGGTACAGTAAAATCCAAGATGGCGCTTACAATATGGCGGCCAAAAAAATTACTTTTGTCCGATTTTCTCCGAAATTGGTACGGAGGAATTTACGGGGTTGTACCCAACGAATCTGAAATTATTTTTAAAAAATTCAAAATGGCAGACCCAATATGGCTGACAAAAAAATTTAATTTTGTCCTAATTTCTCCAAAATTGGTATGAGGGAGTTTTTGAGGTCGCACATTACGAATTCAAAACATTTTTAAAAAATTCAATATGGCGAATCCAATATGGCGGACAAAAAAATCGATTTTGTCCGATTTTCTCCAAAATTAGTACAGGGAAGTTTTCGGGGTCGCACATGACGAATCTGAAATTATTTTCTAAAAATTCAATATGGCGGAGTCAATATGGCGGACGAAAAAATCAATTATCTCCAAAATTGATATGGGGGAGATTTTGAGGTCGCACATAACGAATCTGGAATTATTTTTAAAAAATTTAATATGGCGGATCCAATATGGCGGACAAAAAATTAATTTTCTCCGATTTTCTCCAAAATTGGTACGGGAGAGTTTTCGGGGTCGCACATGACGAATCTAAAATCATTTTTAAAAAATTCATTATGACGTATTCAATATGGTGGATAAAAAATTAATTTTGTCCGATTTTTTAAAAAATTGATATTATAGCACATTACGAATTTGATATTATTTTTTAAAAAATTAAATATCTCGATTTTGTCTAAAGTCAGTATTGGGGGATTTTTGTTAGTGTTAATTACGAAATTAAAATATTTTTTGTCCTTTAGATTTGCTTACGTTAGCCAAACAAGTTCACAAGATAGGGAAAGAGAGAGAAAAAAAGAGATAGAGAAAATTTAGGATCGATCTGGCGCAACTCATCCCTCTGTATCTTGAAAACTGTTAACTTTTGGACTTTGTGCCAATAGGAACTTTTGATCAGGACATCTAGACCTACAACGTACTGAATTTTCAACTAATCTGACAGGATCCAATTCCCATTTGGTTGGTGCGGGCGCATCTCATCCCTCTGTATCTCGAAAACTATTAACTTTTGGACTTTGTGCTCATGGGAACTTTTGATCGGGACATCTAGATCTACAACATATATATATATATATATATATATATATATATATATATATATATATATATATATATATATATATATATACATATATATATATATATATATATATATATATATATATATATATATATATATATATATATATATATATATATATATATATGGTTGGTGGGGAGTCCTTTCATTGGTATTTGGAGAACTCTAAGAATCAAAGAATTTTTGGTGGTTGATTCTAGGGTGATGTACAATAATGGATTAAATGGGTCCTTTTTGCCACCTTGGAATCATTATGAGGTATACTAATCTCGATTAGCACTTAGTTCAAATAATTTATGAATATCATAATGAATTCAAAACTAAAAATCGAAAAATAAAATTTTTATAAAAAAAATTGAACCGACTTCTAGCTTCACAGTCCTGTGAAAAGATTCTTTATCACTAAATTTTCTCTTTTTGAGAAACCCAGAAACATTCTTATGTTCTTTGACGAGGAATTTATACATTTTTTCACTCATCTAAGACCAGGCGTACTCTTTCATTTTGATTTTATCAGATTTTGTCCCCAATTCCAGAGCTTCTCTTTTATATGGCTTTTTGGTAACTCACAGAAAGGTTCCGGGCCGAAAAAAGGAATTTTTGCCCCTTATTTTACGAGCTTATCCTCTTCCATGTCTCCCTTAATTACTTTATCCTTGTCAGCCTCATTTGGGTTACCCTATTATTTCTTACTATTTTCTTTAGGGTTTGCCTACAATCTCAAGTCAGCTTAAACTCGTAGATATTTGACCTGAGAGGTCGCATCTTGTTTACCTGACAATATGTATATTTTGGCCTCCTTGGTGTTTTTCTCTCATCGGCATAGATTTTAATTATATTTAGTTGTAATTGAAGGGTGGTGGGGATTTAGGACGCCCGAAGCGTGAGCCTGATTCTCCCAATCCAACCACCTTTTTACTATCTTGGATCCATCAATAAATCATATAATTAAATTCTTCGTTCGCTTCTTAGCAGTCAGTTAACACTATATAGTTCGTGTCCAAACAAATGATACCTTGAAGACATGTCATTTTATATATGGATTATGTCGAAATTTTATCAGGAATCTTCGTACATCCAACAAAATTTACTGGTTTTTGTTTGAAACAACTTAAAAACCCCATAACTCTCGCAAATCCTGAAAAGGTTACTTCTTTATTTTTTGCAGTTTTCTTTGGCCAATCTGACGGTTTTTGAAAAATTCTTCCGCTTATCTAGCATGTTGCAATTGCTTTGTGGAGAATCTTATCAATGTCACTATTCCATATCACTTTCTGGTCTATTATTACTCCAAGATATTTAACCTCTTTGGAAAAGATCAGGGCTATTCCATTTAAAGTCTCTTCGTGAATGGCTTGAAGATCGTTTTGTTAGAATTAACACGAACAACTTCGTGTGTGCACCAGGAAGTTGTCACTAGCTTAACATATTTTTTACACAAAATCATCTGTCTGTAGAGTATATTAACTTTAATATATAAACTTATAATTTCCCTTCACAGAAAATTTCCTTATATTACTGATTATTTTAAATCATAAATTTCTACAACAACCCCTAAATACAAATTCTGGCTTAAATCAAATATTGACTATACAAAGTCTAAATATTTAAATTAGTTTATTTATTTATTTACAAACTCTACAGACATATGTCCAGTTACAGAGTAGAAAGGTTTACAAAACCACTTAATACAAGTACATAACAACTACAAATTACAAGAAAAATAAAGAAAAATTACAATATTTCTTTGAGCAAATTTTTAAAACTATTGAGACTTATACTGAATATATCACACTGTTGCCTTATTTCATTATACAATTTACACATATTTATAATAGGAGAATTTAAATAACCACAGGATATCTTGTTGGGTAAGCCGGTATATGAAAATTTATCAAAGCTAGCAAATCAGGGTCGTCAATATTACTATTAATAATTTTATGCAAGAATAATAAACATGCCATAGTTCGGCGACTTTCTAATGTCTTTAAGTTGTATGTTTTCATAATATCGAATTTTGGAATGTGTAGCTGATATGTGCCAGTTTGCTTGTAATACATGTATCTCAATAGTTTATTTTGAACTTTTTCTATGGCATGTTTGTGATTAGAGCAATAGGGGTTCCATATAATAGAACAATATTCTAGGGTGGTTCTAACATAGGAAACATAAAGCGTTGAAATACATTTTAAATTATTAAAGTTCTTGCAGTTTCTTATTATAAATCCATACATTTTATATGTTTTGTTAACAATTTCACTGATATGCGTTTTAAAATCAAGTTGATAATCAGAAACAACACCAAGATCCCGCATCTCACCAACTCGAGACAGAACTTCTCCATTAATTCTATAATCATAATCAATTTTACTTTTTTTTTTGTGAAGCTGATTACATTACATTTGCTAATATTAAAGTGAAGACCATATTTTAGTGACCAACAATTCCTATTCAAATCATCCTGAAGGTTTTCACCGTCTTGTATATTTTCAATTTTTTTGTATAATTTTAAGTCATCAGCAAACAATAAAGAATTTGAATTATTAATCTCTCTAGTTAGATTATTGATAAATAAAAGAAACAGTAGTGGTCTCAGATTGGATCCTTGTGGGACACCTGATGTTGCAATAAAATAATTTGATCTATATCCTCTAACAAAAATTTTTTGCTGTCTATGCTTTAAATAAGATTGAAAAAACTGAAGTAAATTGCTGTCAAAGCCAAATTCTATATCCAACTTATTCAAAAGAATACTGTATGGGATCTTCTCAAAAGCCTTTGTAAAATCTATGTATACAACATCTATTTGGAATTTCTTATCCAGATTATCCGCTATATATTGAGTAATATTACATAAATTTGTAGAAGTTGATTTATTTTTAAGAAATCCATGTTGTCTATCAGTTATTTTGTTACGAACATAAGCATAAATGTGCTTGTATATAATCGACTCAAAAAATTTTGCTGGACATGATAAAATAGCTATTGGTCTATAATTCTGGATATTCGCTGAGTCACCTTTTTTAAACACTGGACAAATCTTGACTTCTTTCCATTTTTTTGGAAAAGTTTTAGTATTCAAAGACATGTTAAATAATATTCTCAGTGGTTCTGCAAAAAATCCTATCATACCCTTTATTATATAAGATGGTATATTATCAGGTCGCACAGCTTTATTGATTTAAAGGTTTTTGACTGCCTCGCACACATCACTGTAATCAATAAGATGGAAAGAAAAAATCTCAGTAGTTTCATAAAGCTGAGTATGCTCAACATGGCGCCGTAAAATATAATTCTTTTTCTCAACTTCAATGTTGATTATATACGTCTCTGTCATATTTTTAATTGATTATGGGGGTATTGTTATCGCGTTAGGGGGTACTCCAGTTCAATCTCTGATCGCACGGAGCAATGAATTTTGTTTTTTTCCAGGTTCCCGTTTTCTTTGGATTTTTCAGTTATTCTATTCAAGACATATGAATAGAATGAGCTTTCTGTGTTCTTTTTATAGGGACGATAACGACCTTTTTGGAAGGTTTATCTCAGTGGTTTAAGCGATTAATGAAAGTTAAAATTGTAATATGAAGCCTTTGGAAGTTCTACGATCTAGTTTTCTTTCTCTTTCATATTTTACATATCTTTAACATGCACCTCCAAAAATTCTAAAAAGTATTTTAGTGCAAATCAAACACAATAAACTTTTTTTTAACTCGTCATTTTATACCCACCATTTTGAGTTTTATAAAAATATACTATGGGACAACACTGATGATTCCGAATACTCCAAATAAATAATCATTTAAGTGAAGTCAGCCATCTCGAATTAATTGATTAAAAAAATATTCATACGCATTTCATTGAGAATCTCCCCCATTTTTTTTGAGTCGTTTGAAAGACAATTTGCATTTCAAATTAGTTTCAAGTAATAGAGTTTTAAATTTGTCATTCTAATTTTTTCATCTAATATCACAACCATTCACTGAACTTTAAATAATATCAATCAGTTTTTAAAAAACGACGGGCATACAGTAGTCTCTTTAATTATTTTAAGATGACAAAAATGTTTTTCCTACATTACTTTTACTTTTTTCTTCGGTTAAATCTCGGTTTTCTTGCATAATGTTTCAATGTAATTCTTCGTTTAATATGGCAGTTTTCTTGAAATTATTTTGACCAGTTCCATAGATTTTGTTTATGTTGTTTTTAGGTTAGGTTTTACGTAGATTCTATCGCTGTCGAATTTTTTGAGAGAGAAATTAGGCCAGGTAACCTATTCTTGACTTGGTTTGTATCGGTAATAGCCAGAGGTAGTCGTATTTGCTAAATTTAAAAATAACTAATTAGTTATTCATTTAATTTCGAGCAGATGATGTTAATGATCAATGAATTGGCTTGTTTTACAAACTTATTTCGGTTGACTGTTATTTTTGAGCTGTCACTTCTTTTCAATTTTTGATGTACTTGAAGTACCGACAAAAATGAAGAACTTTATTTATTTTCGGGATACAACTACTTCTCTTAAATAATTCAAGGCTTTATCGCAAAGTTCTTATCCTTAATATCCCTATATAAGCGTTTATTTGTTAACATATGTAATATAAATTATGACAATATCATAAGCAAAACAAAACTGGCCGACTATAAGATTTAAATTTCATGGCAACTAGATCGGGTTTAAATCTTAAATCTTCTTAGTGAATCTGGCTGTAAATGTTTTATGTGTAAAAATTTATTTATTGAAATTATTCAATTCAACTTCTTCTTCTTCTTCAAGTACCTTCTCCATTGCGGAGGTTGGCAATCATAATAGCTATTTTAATTTTTGATGCAGTTGCTCTAAATACTTGTTTTGAACTGCATCCAAACCATTCCCTTAGGTTTTTTAGCCATAAAATTCGTCGTCGTCCTACGCCTCTTCTGTCACTTATTTTGCCTTGGATTATGAGCCGTAAAATGCTGTACTTTTCTCCCCGCATAATGTGTCCCAAATATTGAAGTTTTCTCTGTTTTACTGTTATCTCGACTTCCTTTTCTTTCCCCATTCTTCTCAACACTTCGGCGTTCGTAACTCGATCCACCCATGAAATCCTCTGAATTCTTCTATAGGTCCTCATTTCAAAAGAGTTAAGTCTTCTCATTGCTTCTCGATTCAGTGTCCATGCTTCCATTCCATAATATAGAACACTGTATACATAACATTTAGTCAGTCGTATTTTCAGGGCTAACGTTAGATCTTTGCTGCAGATAACCTTTTTAATTCTAATAAAGTTGGCATGGCTTTCTCGATTTTGGTTTTTATTTCGACGGTATAGTCATTATTTTCTGTTATTAGGGTTCCCAAGTAAGTGTACTTCTTAACTCTTTCTATGTGCTGGCCTCCTACCATTAGAGTTTCATTATTATTGGTATTGTTTTTACTAATTATCATGAACTTGGTCTTTTTCATGTTAAGAGAGAGTCCATATTCTCCACTAACTCTTAATATTTTATTCATTATTTTTTCTAGGTCTTTCAAACTATCAGCTATTATTACGGTGTCATCTGCATACCTAATATTGTTGATTAAAACTCTGTTTACTTTTATCCCTGCTGTTTCAGATTTAAGACTCTCCAATATGACCTCTTCAGAATAAGCGTTAAATAGTAAAGGTGACAATATACACCCTTGTCTGACTCCCCTTTGTATTTTCACATCTCTGGACATTTCCTGTCCAATTTTTACTGCCGCTCGCTGATTGTAATACAGATTTGATATCAACCTTAAATCTCTTTCATTCTAATTTTTGCTTCTGAGAATCTCTATCAGTTTGTCATGTTTGACCCTATCAAAAGCTTTGTTGTAATCTATGAAGCAGACATAGAGGTCCTGATTGATATCCAAGCATCTTTGAGTAAGCACATTAAAAGCAAATAATGCTTCTCTTGTACCCATTCCGTTTCGGAAGCCAAACTGTGTGTCACTAATATCCAGCTCCAATTTGGAATGTATTCTAGCGTGTACAATTTTTAAAAGGGTTTTCAAAGGATGTGACATGAGACTGATTGTTCGATAGTCACTGCATTCTTTTGAATTTGCTTTCTTTGGTAAACATATGAATGTTGATGTTAACATTTTTTGGGGAATGGTTCCAGTCGTGTAAATTGTATTAAATAATCTCACCAATAAATCCAAATTTTTGTCATTGATCAGCTTCAACAACTCACCTTGCATTTCATCTGGACCAACAGCTTTATTAGTTTTTATCGATCTTAATGCATAAATGACCTCTGCCTTAGTAATTTCAGGCCCCATGTTACCGCTCAGACTGTTTATAGAAGAATTTTCGTGTCTTTGATCTTCAAATAGTTTTTCTATGTATTCTTTCCACCTGCATAATTTTTGTTGTGTTTCCATAATAATATTTCCCTCTTTGTCTAGCAATACATTTGAGGTTTTTCTCTTTTCTATTCCAGCTAGTTCTTTGACTTTTTTATGCAAGTTGAAGTTGTCGTACTTGTTTTGCAACTCCTCTATTTCTTTGCATTTTCCAGAAAGGTACTCTCCTTTTGCAGCTCTTATTTTTCTTCTTATTTGAATTTGCAACTGTTAATATCAATTCAACTTATTATCTTTTTTTGCTTTAAGTTATTTCACAGTGTTTATTAATTAAAAATTATTCACAACTCTAAACTAATTTGTAATTTTTTTTAAGATAAAGTTTTCGCAATCATTTGAAGTTGAAAATTGTGTGATTATTGGAACTGGATAATTTTATTTATACCATATCAAGCTTTATGCTAGAGTAACACTGTTAGCTATTCAATAAAATATTTTTTGTGTATTATTGATTAATGAGTTTTATTTGGCTTACATACTCTCTTGCGTTTGTTTTTTTTTGTACTTGCGTATCTATATGAGTTTAATTGAAAACTATTTTCTAACGATATCCCGGAAAGTTTCTTCATTCAGCCTAACTACAGATGCAGTGGCACCCTAAATAACCCACCCCTACCCTCCGGCATAGGGGTTATCTTAGTATATTTTGACTTTCAACTGAACTCTGGAAATTTTGCTTTAGTATTCATTAATTTGGTCATACCCTATTATTGAATTGGTTCTCATTTAACTGTGAGGTATTGGGGAAAAATATCGTCATAGCAATATTTAAACAGCTGGCGCAACGCCGAGTTAACTTACTGCTTATTTTAGTTCTACTGTGCCTTAAATATAAAGAATAAGAACCTAAGTAAACCATTTCATAAAGTTTTATATAGTTTATATCGTATTATTCTATTTTTCTAAATTAACATAAAATTCAAACTTACACGAAGATTATTACTCTTATCCAGTCTTTTTGTAAATGTAATCTTATTAACGTTTTCCTCTAAAGTAATACGCTGGAGTTTACTAGAGTAAACAACAAATTAAAAGAGTAATCTTGATAAACACAAAGACGTTAACTCGTATTCTGGCAAATTTTCTGTTACAAAAGTTTTTACAGATTCTGAGCTATAAGAACAATTGTTATCAGATCTCTGTCTAGACTGGTGGAAAATTGATTGAAACTGGACTGTCGGTTTCTGTTTTCAATAGGTGGTATATATAAAATATTTCACTGATAAAGGTAAAAGTAAATTATTTAGTGTCACAAACAAATCTATTAAATAAATTTTCAAATTAGGAATTAAATTTTTTTTTTAATTAAGGGTGGTGGATTTCAATTTTTACATTTTCTGGTGTTGTTCAAAATGAGTAATTGAAAATTATCATTTATGTAAATTACGAATTTAGAACTACTTTTTGAAGATTCATTATGGAAGATTAAATATGACAAGATTAAAATTTTACTTTTTCAGGTATCTCAACAAATTAATATTGATTTTCTGTGAGATAGATTATAATAATAATAATAATAATAATAATCTGGAGGTGCAAATCCGAAGACAATGGGCAATGAACAGCGTCCAAACGATTCCCATAATACTCTCAACAACTGGAGTGATACCAAAGATCCTCCTGCAGAACATCAAGGGACTGGGTCTTAGTGAGCATTTGTATAAACCGATGCAGAAAGCAACTCTCCTAGCAACCGCGCGAACCGTCCGAAAGTTCATGGGAAATACAGCAGACCACGTCACCTAGGACCCGATAACATGGAAAGGGTTCCCACAGAGCTTCATACTTCTGGTACCTTTGTGTACCTGGTATGAGTGAATATTCCCTGGAGGGAGTGCGAAGCCGTCTGGCTTGTAAATCATGATAATAATAATAATAACAGATACGATTCAGCCGCTAAGATACTACACCAAGAGTTAGCAGATAAGTTAAAACTATTGCAGGTAGGAAAGGTGCCTTACTACAAATATAATCCAGAGCCTATTCTTGAAAACAACGAGTTCAAGTTATACTGGGATCGAACGGTCCTAACAGATCAAACAGTTGCTCATAACAGGCCAGACATTATACTAACAGATAAAATTTCCAGGCGAACTACACTAATCGACATCGCTGTACCGAACAACAACAACCTAAGGTCAAAATACAACGAGAAGATCGCCAAATACAGAGATCTGGAGGTGCAAATCCGCAGACAGTGGGCAATGAACAGCGTCCACACGATTCCTATAATAATATCAACAACTGGAGTGATACCAAAGAACCTCCTGCAGAACATCAAGGGACTGGGTCTTAGTGATCATCTGTATAAACCGATTCAGAAAGCGGTTCTCCTTGCAACCGCGCGAACCGTCCGAAAGTTTGTAGGAAGTGCAAAAGACCACGCCACCTAGGACCCGATAACATGGAAAGGGTCCCCACAGAGCTTCATACTTTTGGTGTCTTTGCATACCTGGTATGAGTGAATATTCCCTGGAGGGAGTGCGAAGCCGTTTGGCTTGTAAGTCTAAATAATATGCGAGGCAGAGGATTCAACGCCGCTACAGCTGAGGGAACGGGATATTGCTTCTCACCACCGAACAGACCAAGAGAAGTTACAAGCTTGGCTACAGAAGCCACTTCATGGACGGCATCCAAATGAGGTCAGCCAGGACAATGTCAACAACTTAGCGTCGTACTACTGGTTGATTTCAAGACAGATGTTTTCGGAAACGGAGGGCTTCTTGTTAGCTATCCAAAACCAGGTTATTCCGACGAAGAACTATCAGAAATTCATTATCAGAGATCCCTCAATAGAAAATGACCAATGCAGATATGGCTGTCGAGCATCAGAGACGATCCAGCACATAACTGGAGGATGCCAAGCGTTTGCCGCAACCGAGTACAAGGAAAGACACGATTCAGCCGCTAAGATACTCCACCAAGGGTTAGCAGATAAGTTAAAACTATTACAGGTAGGAAAAGTGCCTTACTACAAATATAATCCAGAGCCTATTCTTGAAAACAACGAGTTCAAGTTGTACTGGGATCGAACAGTCCTAACAGATCAAACAGTTGCTCATAACAGGGCAGACATTATACTAATAGATAAAATTTCTAGGCGAACTACACTAATCGACATTGCAGTGCCTAACAACAACAACCTAAGGCCAAAATACAACGAGAAGATCGCCAAATACAGAGATCTGTAGGTCCAAATCCGAAGATAATGGGCAATGAACAGCGTCCAAACGATTCCCATAATACTGTCAACAATTGGAGTGATACCGAAGAATCTCCTACAGAACATCAAGGGACTGGGCCTTAGTGAGCATCTTTATAAGCCGATACAGAAAGCAATTCTCCTAGCAACCGCGCGAACCATCCGAAAATTCATAGGAAATGCAGCAGACAGCGTCACCTAGGACCCGATAACATGGAAAGAGTTCCCACAGAGCTTCATACTTTTGGCGTCTTTGTATGCCTGGTATGAGTGAATAATCCCTGGAGGGAGTGCGAAGCCGTTTGGCTTGTAAATCATGTATAATAATGATAATAATAATAATGTATAGAAAGAACCTCCTGCAGAACATCAAGGGACTAGGCCTTAGTGAGCATCTGTATAAGCCGATGCAGAAAGCAATTCTCCTAGCAACCGCGCGAACCGTCCGAAAGTTTGTAGGAAATACAGCAGACAACGTCACCTAGGACCCGATAATATGGAAAGGGTTCCCACAGAGCTTCATACTTTTGGTGTCTTTGTATGCCTGGTATGAGTGAATAATCCCTGGAGGGAGTGCGAAGCCGTTTGGCTTGTAAATCATGTATAATAATGATAATAATAATAATGTATAGAAAGAACCTCCTGCAGAACATCAAGGGACTAGGCCTTAGTGAGCATCTGTATAAGCCGATGCAGAAAGCAATTCTCCTAGCAACCGCGCGAACCGTCCGAAAGTTTGTAGGAAATACAGCAGACAACGTCACCTAGGACCCGATAATATGGAAAGGGTTCCCACAGAGCTTCATACTTTTGGTGTCTTTGTATGCCTGGTATGAGTGAATAATCCCTGGAGGGAGTTCGAAGCCGTTTGGCTTGTAAATAATGTAAAATAATGTATATTAACACATGAAAAACAGTAAAATTACTTAAAATAATACAAATCAATGTGTACACCACCAACGTTAATCAGTATAATAAGAATAAAAATTAATGGTAAAACTATATTTAACCTCTTAAGCCCTAACACAATTTTAAAATACCGATGAGAATGCTAAAACAGATATTCTATAACCTTTCCCTTAAAAGACCACAACCCATAAAAAAAGAAATCAATGTCAGTCTCCCTAGCCACTTTGTTAGCGTTAATGCAACATCTAGTGACAGCAGACGAAACACCGTAATTTGTTCTATGGAATGGAACATGAAACAGATCACCGCCACGCAGAACTCTCGGTGGAACATGCAAAGAGATTGCATTCAGTAATTCGGAATAATCAATATGGCAATTTATTACCTTAAACAATGTACAAACATCAATAAAGCTTCTTCTATTCTGTAAAGAGGGAAGTGTTAGGAGTTGCAATATCTCGTCATAAACAATATCCTCACTTAAAATACCCAACCTATAGTCTGCAAACCTCAGAAATTTTCTCTGAACTTTTTGGTAATATAGGGACCAAATGGGACAAGCATATACGAGAATTGATCTTATATATGCGCAATACAACACTCTAAAACACTCGACATTAGAAAAATCCCTCAGTGATCTCTTAATGAAGCCTAACAGTTTCAAAGCTTTGTTAGTTACGTAATTAACGTGATAATTAAAATTCAAATCTTTATCAAAGAATACTCCAAGATCCTTTATGAAATTCATATCCTCCAAAAGACAGTCACCGATCATGTAGTCATATTGTATAAAATTTTTCTTCCTGTAGAACTTCATTACTTTACACTTATCTGTATTCAGCTCCATACCATTCATTCTGCACCATTCATTCAATAACCTTAAATTTTAGATCATAAGCATATAATAAAAACTTAGAATCAGTAACAAAATTACCTATGTCATTAATATACAAATTAAAGAGGAGTGGAGTTAGATGGGAACCCTGTGGCACACCTGATATGACCAAAACCTCCTCAGAAGTGTAACCCTTAATCTTAACTATTTGTCTTCGATTTGACAGATAACTTTGGAACCAACTTAACGGACTTCCAGAAATACCATACTGTTGTAATTTATTTACCATTAGACTGTGGTTAACACGATGGAATGCCTTTGAGAAATCTGTGTATATAGAATCCACCTGACATACTCCCTCCAAAGCCCCTACCAGATATTGCTCATAGACAAGCAAGTTAGATACCGTCGAACGCCCCTCCACAAAACCATGCTGGAACTCAGCTATAACATTCCGGAAACAAGGCTTAATCTTGGAGTCAATTATTGATTCAAAAATTGTGGCAATCAATGATATTTTACTAATAGCACGATAGTTAATCACTAAAGATTGATCTCCATTCTTGAAAATTGGTGTGACATATGACAGTTTCCAAATATATGGGTATTTACCACTGGAAACAGAAAGATTAAATAAGAGTTCCAAAATATGCGCAAGAACACAACAACAATTCTTCAAAAATAACACTGAAACCTGATCTGGACCAACAGAGAGATTGTTATCCAGATTATTTATCGCATTATAAACATCCACAGCATTAATATCACAACTTTCAATTTCAACACACTTAATATTTTCCATATTATAACTATCATATTCTTTATCACAGTATACAGAGGCAAAAAACTCAGAAAAATACTTGGCCACCTGGAAACCATCCTCAGTAAATTCAGAGCGATACGATATAACCTGCGGCACCTCAAAGTTCCTGTTCCTAGTACTTACATATTTCCAAAAATTTTTACAGTCACTATTAATAAATCTAATCTCAAAAATCTAAAGTCAAAATTTTAGCTCTGCTTAATATCTTAAAAAATTTATATTTTTGGGTACTTCTTTTGGCGGAGCATTTGAAGTTGTAGGCTGCAATTTTCGTGACCTTGCATGCCTTGTAGCCCGAAAAAGTGTAAAAAACTAAATGAATATTGAGATTATACACATGCCAATGATTAAAACTAGAAATAAATATTACAAGATATAGCTTTCCATGGACAAAAGTAAAAATAAAAGACTAAATAGATATTAATACTTCTTTTCCTTGTAAAAAGTGCCATATTTCTTTAAATTAGGAAAGAAAACGAATTACTTATTATTCTTTTTCTTATTGTGTGTGGGTTGTAAACAACTTGAGAGAACTGTATATAGAATATATTTTTAGACAACTCGTCCTAAATATCTGTTATAAAAGTTTATTATATGTTTTTTTGACGGGCATCTGGTTTTCTCAGAAGTTATAAATTTACGGCTAAATGAGTTTAATAATTATAATTCCAGACTTAAAAATGAACAAATATGTACCCATTGTTCCAGATCGGCTAGTATAGGTTAAATAATGATGGGATAGACAGGCCACTCAATATTAATTTCTTTGACCGCGTTCTGCGCCCTCTACTGAGATGTTCGCACACTCGCAGCTATATAGGGAAAAATTACCTGATCCATATTTATGACTTAATGTTAAAATTATGTGAAGTGCACAGAGGTGGGAAAAGATCAGCTGTGTTTCACCCCTAAGATACAGATATAAAAAAAATTATTTAATACATTATTTTGTGTATATATTTAGCTATTTATGTAAGTCGTATAAATAATTCATACAATATGCACTGTTTTGCAATTTTTTACCATTTTCGACGTTTTTTTCAATTTTTAATTATTTTGTTATTGTGGGGTGCTCGATAAACCAAAATATTTCTTTTATTTTGCAGTACACTTTGCAATCAAATTTTTGGTTTTATAATAACGGTGTTGTTTAAAGTAAAATATGTAACAATAATTAAGGGTTTACAATTGAAAATATAGAAAAATATTAAAATTACCTTTTATAGTGGTGTAATCTTTCGTATAATAATTAGTGTCAAAATTTTCCATTTGTTTCTTATAAATTCGCCATGGCCTACTGTCAGAAATAAAGTAAATTATTGAAAAAAAAACCTTGTTTTTCAAAATAAAACAAACACATTATATGTTTTGAAAAGCCTAAATTATACTTAATCAATATCTAAAATAATATGCCGGGCGTCCTATTTAAAAAATCATAACTTTGATTAATATCTCAAAAACTAAACTTTCTAGGCAAAAACTGAATACGCCACTGAGCACTGCGTAAAAAGCTCTATGAATGCTGGATTTTACCATAACGTGCATGGGGGACAACTGGCTAAAATATTTTCAAAATGACAGCGCTTCCAGTTATACTGGAAGAAGATGTCAACTTGCTTATTTTAAATGGAACATCCTATATATTATTGCATTTTTGATTTGTACCTAAAATTCTGGACATATTTCATGTATAATGTTATATACTTAAGTCTCACCGTTTTGAACATATTTAAATTTTTATGGCAAAAATGACGTTTGAGGACCAAAACTTAACTATAAATTTTTCCTATAAGGAAGTCTTTATTATTTAATTTGAGTCAGTTTTTTTATAAACAAAGATCGATCTTAGTAGTCTTTTTATGATATTATGAAAATTATTAGTACAGAGTGGTCAAAAAAGGAGAATAAAAATTATACTTAAAAAATAGTCAAAAGTCAATTTTTTCAAATATTAAGCATCTATCTTTTCAATTTTATCATATTAAGCATAGAAATAAACCAGTTGTTAATAAAATAAAGTAACTAAAATTATTTGAGTAAATTTTCAAATTGACGCCGTTGAACTTCCAAACATTTTTCGCACCTAAGCAGGAACTCTTCATGGGTGGCTCTTCTTATTGATTTAGGATTAAGTTCTTCAGATGCTATTCTGACGCGCTACATGTAAGCTTCCATAGTGGTTAATGCGGTGTTGTATACTTTATTTTTGATTGTCCCCCGAATAGTAAAATCAGGTACTGTTAGGTCAAGGAAGCGAGGTGGTCAAAGATGTGGCCCATTCTTGGCCATCGATTAATCATAAAACAAGTTTTGCAGCTGATTGTTAACTAAATGACTATTATGTGGAGGCGCCCCATCATGTTGATAATAGATATCTATGATCAGCCAACGGCAAGTTATCTAAATAGTGCACTTCCAAATTTTTCAAGATGTTGAGGTAGCGCTCACCTATAAGTTAAAAAACGTATTTTGTATCTAGAAATCTTCGAAAATGGATAACTTACCATTCGGATTATCTTGATAGAATTCTGAGGCGACGACACCGTCATTTTTTACACCATATTAGACTTTAAACTGTTCGAAATTTAATTCTCTATATGGATCTACGTTTGAGTCGCTCCAACAGTGGGAATTGCATTAATTAAACAATCCCTTTTTTATGGATTTGGCTTCGTCCTACCAAATAGTATGAAAAAATTCAAAATTTTCTTGTTACCGAAGTAAAATAATTTGACAGAACTCTACTTTTCGTGGAAAATAAGTGGCTTTAAATGTTGTACTATGGATGAAAATTATGTTTGCATAAAATCCTTAAAACTGATGTTTGAGATAATCCAGACTCTAATGCTCCTTGCCTTGTAAATATTGTCGGATATGCGGAGAAATATTCTAAAATTTTAGTTTCAATATTTTAATTATTACCGACTGATTTATTTCTATTTCTTTTTGCTTTTATGGATCTAAAGTTCTTGAAGTTTACTGTATTTCTTTTAACAGTTGGTGGTGTTGGTTTCTGTTTCTGCGGATATCGGATCTCGAATGTATCGCATATTCTTGAAATAACTCTATCACATTTTCCATAAATAACAAATAAGTATAAATAATCTTCGTGCGTGTAATTTAATCAACCAGGCTTGATTATTATTAATGAATGTCAAATGGCAAGAAATAGTGACAATTTAGCAAGGGTCTATTGTTTTATTTTCGCCACGCCTAGCCATCATGACCAACTAAAACAAAACTTAAAAGCTCTGTAGCATTTTTACAAGAGAAAAATGTTGAATTGCCAATATTTTGAAAACTACAAATTTTTGGTATAGACAACTTTATACAAAGTTACCGTTATTTTTAATGCTTAATGTGATAAAATTATAAAAATAGGTCCTTTCTATTTGAAAAAATTGACTTTTGACGATTTTTTACATACGATTTTTATTCTTTTTTTTTGACCACTCTGTACTAATAATTTTCAAAATATCATAAAAAGACTACTAAAGTCGTTCTTCGTCTACAGGGAAACTAACTCAAATTAAATAATGAAGACTTTCTTATAGAAAAAATTTACAGTTAAGTTTTGGTCCGCCAACGTAATTTTTGACAAAAAAATTTAAATATGTCCAAAACGATTAGACCTAAGTATAGAATATTATACATAAGATATGTCTAGAATTTTACGTTGAAATCAAAAAAGTAATAATATATAAGGTATTCTATTTAAAATAAGCAAGTTGGTATCTTGTTCCGGTATAACCGGAAGTGCTGCCATCTTGAAAATATTTTAGCCGACTGTCCCCCATGGACGTTAGTAAACTATCAGATTTTCAGATTCTTCCTAATTATAGTTTTCCCACAGTCGATCGATACATTTTCCCTAGAATTACCCTGCATACTGCCCAACAAAGATTTCAATTCATTATGGTTCACGTTCTAACCTGAACATAAAGGGCTAAGATTGTGACGCGATTTTACGCATCGGAGGCGGGGAGCAAGGGGAGTAGGTCGTGCTCTTCAGCTCTTCTTCGTTCACGGCAGCGGAACATTGGTCAGTGGATATTTCTCGTGCACACAGTCATCGGTTAAATGCTCAGCGCAGGAGTATCGGGTCAGCGGTATCTACGTATATTCGGGATATCCCTGCTCTCTCAACTGATCAACGGTTTGACTGCTTGAAAGTCAAAACATCCACTCGGTGGTCGGTTCTCGGGCGCCACCCTCGGGATTCATGTGGTCGAGGGCCCACTTATGCACCAGGCAGCTTGTTGCAGTGGAGAAACGGCAAGCCAGGAGTCAATTGCGTGTATTAGTGCTGGCTGCCGGCTGCCAATTGTTACATGTAATGGTAAAAATGGGACTAGGTAATAAAACAAATGGTTATAAAACATCCTGTATCCTCTATTCCATTCTTTTATACAAAGACATGGCCTAAAACTAACTTACAATCTAAGATGGACAATAATGTAAACAAATAAAACGGTCTGGAGAGCAAGAGTATGTTTTGAGAGCTGTTCACGTTAGCTCATACTGTTCGGTTGCGCTAAAGACGGTAACCCGGCGGTATTATTTACGATGCTATTCACGTACCTCGTACTATACGGTTGCGACGCTATACACGACGGCTCGTACGCAAATTATCGCGTTTTGTATCTAAAATCCGCGTTCACGGTTCACGGCGCTTCGTATGAAAATTCGACGGACGGCGGTATACGCGGTATGTAACTATAACACGGCATCGATCGGCGATAGGCGGCATCTCTACACGGCGACGGTCTTTACACGCGGCGGCGGCGATAGGCGTCGGGGCGGCAGTTGTTAAGCGCCCTTTATCAACGGACATCGGAGGGCACCCGGCGGTAAAACACATTCCTGGTCATTACGGAACAATAACAAACTTACGGCATCAGTGCGTGTGTATATCGGTGACGGTAGGAAGGAACGAAAGGAACTGACGCTGTCCGTTCTTATAAGGGTCCTCGACAGTGACGGTAGGATGACACAACACTGCCTGTTCTTATAAGGGTCCTCGACAGTGACGGTAGGATGACACAACATTGCCCGTTCTTATAAGGGTCCTCGGCAATGCTGGCCATTAGAGGGGTAGGACGTAAGGAAGGAAGTGTATGGTAAACACCATATACACACAAGCCTAGCCTCACCTACATTACTAGACTAGGAAGGCGCGGTCCAGCAGGCGACCCAGTCCAGTCCGTTTGGACCGTTGACCCGGGTGGAGAACGTGTAGTTCTCAGCGAAATAATGGTCTGCTCGGACTTAAATAGACGGCCCGAGCTCCCACTACGCTGACGTGTGACGATGTGCGGTGATCGCGCATAGGATACTGCTGTATGCGGCGCGCGATTACTATGATCGGACCCTCTGAAAATCTCGGAAAATTATATTTCCCGGCATAGAGCGGTGGATCTAATTATATTCCGGTAATATTAAAACTTTAAGCAATCTTTTACCGCAAGAATCAGATTTTTCGGATGTAAAATAAATGAATTAAATCCCGGCGAACATACACTTGCCCAAAAATTTAGTAACTTCGTTACAAGATATTTTTTTAATGTAAAGTACTTGTCAAAAAATAATCTTGGTAAAAAAATCCAAAATAAGTTATGTTTTTATATGATACACGCTATCATAACGACTCCACCGATCATAAAAGTAACTTTTAGCAAAGTTTTTTCTTGTCAGAAAAGCCACGAGAAACCCGAAATAAAATTCTTAATTTATTTTATGGTATATACCTATTATATAGTTTTCTAACTCGGTTTATGCCCTGGAAGATTAAATTACACAATTAAAATGAAATGTGATAGATGGGTAGTTTTCTTTTACGATAAAAGAAAAGTTTTATTGCTTGTTACACTTTAATTGCCACATCAAATGTCTTTCTTTGCATTTGATATTTTAATTGCCGCATGTTCCGCAAGCAAAATGGCATTTTAGAAAAGGAGTATGTTTTTAGAGACAACTATGAAATAATGTCATTATTTCTAGCTACGTTTGAAAAATTTTGCTTTCCTAATTCTAAAATAGAGTAATTAAAATTTCGATGACAATAAATTATAATCAGCTTATTCGATTATCAGCTTTACAATATCCAAAATGTCAATTTGGTTTAAGCGAATGCTATAAAACTCAAAACACAAATATCAATATATATATATATATATATATATATATATATATATATATATATATATATATATATATAAAGGGTGTTTTTTATAGAGGTATAGAACTTTTAAAAGGAATAAAACAAAGATGAATTTTTTAAATTGACATGAAATTTACTTTATTTGAAAGATATCCTTCTGACATTATAATTTAAACATGACTTCTGGCATATGACCGCCACGGCTGGCTCGGACGTAGTCTAATCTGGAGGTCCAATTTTCGATGACTTTTTCCAACATTTGTGGCCGTATATCGGCAACAACGCGGCGAATGTTGCCCTCCAAGTGATCAATCGTTTCGGGCTTATTGGCGTAGACTAGCGACTTCATATATCCCCACAGAAAATAGTCTAGCGGCGTTAAGTCGCACGATCTTGGAGGCCAATTTACGGGTCCGAAACGTGAAACTATGCGGTTACCAAACGTTTCCTTCAATAAATCAATTGTGGCACGAGCTGTGTGACATGTTGCGCCGTCTTGTTGAAAACACAGCTCCTACACATCATGGTTGTTCAATTGATGAACGAAAAAGTCAGGAATCATGGCTCTATAGCGGTCACCATTGACTGTAACGTTCTGACCAGCATCGTTTTTAAAGAAGTACGGACCAGTGATTCCACCAGCCCATAAAGCACACCAAACAGTCAGTTTTTCTGGATGTAATGGTGTCTCAACATACACTTGAGGATTATCATCACTCCAAATACGGCAGTTTTGTTTATTGATGTATCCATTCAAACAAAAGTGAGCTTCATCGCTAAACAAAATTCGCTTATGAAAATCGGGATCAACGGCAATCTTGTTTTGGGCCCATTCACCAAATCTACGCCTTGCTAGGTGATCGTGTGGCTTCAATTCTTGCACGAGTTGGATTTTGTAAACACGCAAACCAAGATCTTTCCGCAAAATCTTCCATAAAGTGGATGGACACATATCCAATTCCTGTGCACGATGGCGGATGTATCTCTGTGGATGCGTATTATTATTTAGAGTAAACGTGGTGCAAAAACGTTCCATAGTTAATCGAATTAATTGCTTTGATGGACGATTATGTTGACGGTAAAATGGACGTAGTGCGCGATAAGTATTTCGAACAGAACCATGATTTTCAAAATAAATTTGCACAATTTGGAAGCGTTGTTCAGGCGTCACTCTATTCATGTTGAAATACCAAACCAAACTAAACATAAATCACTTAACAGCTGACAAAATGGCCGCCAGTTAAAAAAGTGTTGCCAACTAAAAATTCTATACCTCTATAAAAAAAACACCCTTTATATATATATATATATATATATATATATATATATATATATATATATATATATATATATATATATATAGACAGCAATGAATATATCCACATTATGCCGTTGTAGTGCTAAAACCACATTCAGCAAACGTACAACTATATGCAACTCCGTATATGAATGAAGCAAAATGCGAACAGTAAATGCAAACTTCGTTCCATCATATTCTTTCCGTGTTAGAGGTTAAACAGTTTGAATAAATTGCTACAAAGCACAATTTACCCTATTCCACCACCATCGAGATGATGGCCTTACACGGAGGAATCCGTGAAAGCCGCATAAACATATATACGCCAGCCAGCGGGAGGTCGGCGAAGCCGCCTTCAATGTTGCATACCTCCTTCCGATATGTCCTTTACACAAACAGGTTCATGTCGGTACCCTGATGAGTCTAGTAGAGACGAAACATGTACCTCTGCCGTATCGCTGTAGCGGGGAGGGTACGTTTCGAGTTTCTTCTCGATATGGTGGTACAGGTAAGCCCTGTCGCACACCCATCAATATTTTTATGTACTTTGACGAACTGATCCATGTTTCATAGGTAATTATTAAAAAGTTCCAGCGCTACACCCCGGATTCCATGGCGTTCTAAAACTTTAAGGATATTATAATGAGAAACAGTGTCGAAAGCCTTTGTTAAGTCAATAATTACAGCCATAACCTTGCTACCATTATTAAGGTTATCCGTGATATGCGAAGTAAAAGAGTACATTGCATCGGTAGTACTCAATCCATCTAGAAACCCATACTGATTTTCAGAAATAATTTTATTTTCCTGCAAAAAACTGGCAAGTCCATTCTTCAGACATTTTTGAAATATCTTTGCAAATTTATTAATTAAATTAATTGGATGGTAATTTTCTATTTTGTTCTTTGGACCGGATTTATGTATTGGGCATACTATTGTTTGTTTAAAGTGTGAAGGTGTTGGGCCCGTTTCAAATATAAGATTGATGATATGAGTCAAAGGTTTAACTATCTCCAAGTGTACAAATTTTATTAAACTCGCCCGAATCCCATCTTTATCCGGCGCTCCATCATTTTTGAGAGAATTAATTTGGACCATAATCTCATTCTCGGTCACAGGTTGCAAGTACATAGAATTTTTATTCGGTGTAGGAAGTGCAAAAGCAGTTACTGGATTATTAATTTTTTTTTTCCATTTCATTGATAAATTAATTATTGCAGAAATTAGTCATTGAAGTGTTTTTATCAAAATTTTGGTTTTTTACTGTCTACTATTGTTAATTTAGCTGCGTTTGAGGCACGTTCTATAATTTTATTAATTTCTTTGATATTGCGATTATTAATTTGAATTTGTTTTTTATAGTAATCAAATTTTTGTCTTTTTATAAGTTTATTTAAATTATTTCTATAATTCTTGTATTCGTTTTCTAACTCAATATTGTGATTTCTTAATAGTTGTTTTTTTAATTTGTCCCTATGTTTAATTGAAATAATCAGACCAGTTGTGATCCATTCTTTTATTTTTTTGTGTCTCGGTTTAGTTATATATTTTGTGGTGCAATCTTGTAAAATTTCTGTAAAGGTGTTCATAAAGATTGCAACTTCAGTATCGTGCGAGTCGAACACTTTTCAACAATTTTCGCCCATCAGTCTCTCTTTTAGCTTTTTATAATTTAAAAATTCATAATAAGATTTTTCTGTGTCCCCTACCGATATGAATGTTTTATTACTTATATTTAACTTAACTGGAAGGTGATCAGTTATATCGGTATCCAATCGGAAAGAATCTAAGTTGAAATTATTTAGTTTCAATTTGTTTCTTACAATATATATATATATATATATATATATATATATATATATATATAATACATATATATATATATATATATATATATATATATATATATATATATATATATATTATTTATAAAAAAAGTTGAAAAGACCCAAATTTTCTAATAAAAAATCATAATATAAAAAGAAAGTTCAATAAAAAATTTTTTTTTTCTTAATGTAGACTTTACTGATGACACTGTACTTATTTGTTTTAATTATAATGTGGATTACTTTTAAACACAAACTACGTTTGCCACATTGGTGCAATTTACAAAAAAAAGCAAAAATATAAATTGTCTTATATAGGTGAAATTTTGCATATGTGCTAAAAATTGCGTTAGAAAAACTTTTTCTAATAACTTCCTTCGATATTTTGAGATATAACACCACTTTTGAATATTTTTTGGAGAAAAATTAAGATTTGAAAGATAATGCTAATCACGCAATTATTATTTTTTCGGTTAATTTTCATTTCAATAGAAGCTATAAATAGAAAAAATCCCATGTGATGCGGACTTTCCTGATCACACTGTATATATATATATATATATATATATATATATATATATATATATATATATATATATATATACCCAAATCTAATTAGAATTAATAAAATACGTTAAAAGGAAGGCCCAATTTAAACTGGTATGGAAAATCGGATGGCAAATATTAAAAATTTGAGAAATGCTATGAGACATAATTATTTTCACAAAGTGTAACTTTATCCGTAAGAATTGAAGCAATTAAAGTTCGAATTGTAGAAAGAAGACATTTAAAATTGCAATAAATGGTTCAAAAGCAATAAAAGAAACCTTTCTATCTATCACATTTTAATTGTGCAATTTTAGCTTATGGAACAATAAAACTGGGTGGAAAATCGTCTATACCATAAAATAGTTTAGGTATTATGTTTCGGTTTTTGTGACATAAAAAGCGGCTGTTAAAACGATAAAAATCTTATTATAAAACTTCTTGGGTTGTTTAATTATAGTACAGGTAAAAACTGTTTTTACTGCTGGGTTTTCACAAATGTTAAAGCTAATAAATTTAAGGATTAGTCCTATTTATTTCCGTTGCTTAAATGACATAATAGATCTTAGTAATATCGGGAATTTAAGTGAAAACCGGCACCCTTGACACCTGGTGGTTAAATAATATGCTTCAAAAAATATTATTCGTTTTCTTTTAACGGTTAAGTATTAATAAGTTCATTTAACCAGATCTTCTTCTTCAAGTACAAACTCTGTTATAGATGTTGGCAATTATCTTGTCTATTTTGAATTTCGAGGCAGTAACTCATCATTAACCTTTATCTACAAAGTATGTAAAAAGTGGGGAAAAAATGTATTTCCGTGTACCCCATCGAGTGTGAGATTGTTGGATAGGTTTTCAAAAATGCAATTAAATACTTTATATAATATTTTTAATTTAGTTATATCATCCCCAAAATATAAGGCTCAAAAATCGCTATTAAAATATATTATAACTCTCAAGGTCATATTCAGTATAACCATTGAATGGCCTCCTTGAAATCTAACAACTTTAATTCGAGTCATTTTCTATGCAAACGCTTTGGTAAAAAACTTTTGAGCTGCATCTTTTAAAACGAGGACCCCTTTGAATTTGCCGAAAATTTCATAGTTTGTAAATATTTAAGTCATCTGTTTTTTATTGGTCCGTGACCTTTATCGTAATCTTTGTATGCAGTATTTGTTAAATATAAAATTTTCTTGTAGCCTAAAATTGTAACTTTGTCTAAGTCATTCGTTTTGCCCATAATTGGTGGATTTTTTAAAAACAGCCGATTGTAAATTAGCGGTATTCAATGGAAATCTACAACAAATTGCGAGCTTTGTAGAAAGATACTTCATCGGCTTGACAATGTACCACTAAATTTCCAATATATTTCTTCTTTCGATTTGTTTTTTTTTAGCGTGGTGTGCCACCGTAAACATACACTATAAAAAGGAAATGCATTAAATATAATGTAAATGTAAAATTTCATTTTACCTTTGTTAATTTCCTCAGGAGACGTCTATGAAAGAAGAAGAATATTCTATTACCTTATTGTTAACATGGAACGCCTAGGAGAGAAGGTCTAGAAATCGCCCGATTACTCCTTTTTCTTAGATCCCTAATCTTCTGGTATCGACCAAATGGGTAAATAAAAGATCCAGATTGGCTTTCATGAACAGTTTAGTTTGAGAGTTTGTCGATGCGACTTGAATTTGTTTGACAAGTGTCAGAATTGAAGTTGACAATAAAAAGATTTTAAAATAGTAGTGTGTTCAATATTACAGTTTGTGTTTAAACACAGGCTGTCCGGAACAATTTGGTGTCGGAAGTGGATAAAATCCAGAAGAGGTAAAAAAAGTGAGCTGAAATTTTATTTTAGTAGAAACTAGAAAACAGAAGCGAAAATAGAGGAGCAACTTCATACTAGTTTAAATCAGATACTGATGATGATACAGGACATGAAAACAAGCCAAA
This sequence comes from Diaprepes abbreviatus, assembly GCA_034092305.1. NCBI lineage: Eukaryota > Metazoa > Arthropoda > Insecta > Coleoptera > Curculionidae > Diaprepes > Diaprepes abbreviatus. The sequence continues at coordinate 423,948 of JASJET010000338.1, read as the reverse complement.
AAGATATGAAGAAAGGCCAAGAAGATATGAAGAAAAGCCAAGAAGGGATGAAACAAGAATTGAAAGAAGATATGACCAAAAATCAAGAGGATATGAAACAAGAATTGATAATACTGAAAACAAGCCAAGAAAACATGAACCAAGAATTGAAAGAGGACATTAAGAAAAATAAAGAAAGCATAAAACAAGAACAAAAACAAGCCTAGAGGGCATGAGACAGGAACTTGAAACAAATCAAGAAGATATGAAACATGAAATGAAAGAAGATATGATGCGCATAGAACAAGAAATGCAACAGAAGATTAGCAAAATTAGAGAAGACGTACATGGCGACGTACAACATGAGGTGACAGGAATCCAGAAATAGATGTAACAATTATATTTGCAGATTAAAGAAGACGTACATGGCGAAGTTCAACATGAGGTGGCGGGAATCCAGAAACGGATGCAACAACTATATTCGTAAATCGAGAAGGTAGCCCGAACAGGTATAATAAAGGTAGATAGTGTTCCTGCAACTAGTGTGATGAAGCCACCGACCTTCGACTGCAAAGTATCTTGACTTACCTTGGTAATAACTGGAGTTCACCGGAGAAGGCACGTGCTCTTGTTCTAGCACTACGAAGTGAAGTTATGGAGGTTTTACATAACTAATAAATTTGACCCACCCAACATACCTAGAAGAAATAAAGCAAGAATTAGCAGTGAATAGTTTTATTAAAAATATACGCGACCCAAAAACAAGTCAAACGTCTCCTGAGGAAATTAACGAAGAAAAAATTAATTAAATAAATTATTAAATCGTAGAAAATAAACCTAAAACGTTACAAAATACAAGCACAAACTAATAATATGAATATTTTAACGTTATATAGTTCGTAACAATACATTCAATTAAAGGTTAATCATTCTTTTCAAGGTGACTATACAGGCAGTGTTTATTGAATTTGAGATATGTCATCAAATATTTAATGCACCAACATTAATATAAGTTCAAAAAATTCTGAAACTACCAGGAAAAGGAGGATATTTTTCTCATAGGTAGTATCCGCCATTTAGACCGGTTTCAAACTCATTGGTTTCCGTCAGTACAGGGCGGACATGTACACTTCACCATAAGAAAATTGAGTCCTTCAAGCAACTTATATCATACTAAACAAAAAATTTAATACAAGTTGCGCCATCTCCCGGAATTTCATGCAATGTACATCGAATAATAATGTAAATTCCTTTAGTATTAGGAGATATGTGAATTAATTTTAAATTACTTTATTGAAACTTAAGATACCATTTAATCAGATTTAATGTACAACGAACGCTTTAAATTCAAAGTAAATGTAAATTATTCACGATTTTTGTACAAAATTATTAAATTTAATGTAGAATGGACATTAAATTTAAAATTAGTTTTATTAGTGTACCATGATGTTGTTTATCTAGTAAAATTAAATAGCCATGTGTAGGATGAGTGATAAATCCACATTTCATGTTCGGGATAAAATTAATGTTGATGATTTGTTTGAAGGCAATGGTGTTTTGAACAATGTCTCACTCTCTTCATATCGTATTGTATCAATCTGCGTTTTTAGTCTTTTTGGTGTGGATGAATAAAATTATAATGTAGTCAATTATACTGTTTTTTTTTTGAATTTTATTAATGTACTAGTACGACTTCATTGTTTGACTAAACTAACAGACACCTGAACTACTTATAGCAGTTTCTACCATGCTAATACTTTACTATATCAGATATAAATGATTTAATAAATGGCTCGTAAAACTTTTACAAGTAAAGTCGATTTTGTATTTTAGCTGCCATAATCAGACCAAGTTTTATTCTAATATCATTTGAAGATTACCCAAGTTTAGGTCATAATTGATACCTCACTAGATGGGGTTTTGATTTTGCTTTACGCTTTTTTTAAAAACCACATGCTTTCACCATTTCATCATACATTAAGGGAAAATATTAAAGTTAAACTACCATGACTTACAGACACATGGACCAACATGATGAAAGTATAAGAGTTCTAGATGGCTAAATCATTTGTTTTTGTTTAAGCCTAAAAAAGGCGATTATCTACACTCCTTTCTACATATAAAAAATTGTTATTTAAAATATTTTTGTTCAGTTAAAGGTAAAAATAAAATTAATTATCCACTTAACAAATAAACTGTACCTGAACAGTTTTTCTGTTTATTAAATTTTTGCTGCTTGTACCAGTCTGTAAGTGAGTTGAAAGAAGACTCGAGTTTCTAAAAATAATATAGATACTCATGTATTTCGGAGGCAAAGAGCCCAAAAAACATTTCTCTTTATATTGTCATATTTTTAATAATGTAGGTCACGCGTGGGAACAATTTTCTTGTGTTCATGGATACCGCCTATGATATTTTCTAATTTTTTATTGGATTCATTAGAATGGTATACAAAGTGTATTTTTAGCTATCTTTTCACAATACTGGGGAATGTTATATTGCGTAGGATATCAGTTTCACAAAGAAATGAGAAAACATGAAAGCAGCACTGTTTTGTCATTGACTTGACTTTAACAAAACAATATGTTTATTTTTGTTTTTTATAGTTAACTAAAGTCATTCAAGAACGTGCTGTGAAATCCTGGGATGCGGCAATCATCACCATCCATATTCGCCTATTGCAGGACATGGGTCTGTCTGATCTATGCTGTTCTCATTAAACACTACCGGTACATCGTTGAATATCCGGCACCAATCTCGTTGGTGGCGGTCTTCGTAATTAGTATCTGCTCTTGGTCTCCAGTCAGTAATATACTTCAACTATCTGCCATTTTCGTTTGAAAAGATTCCACGCCCATCTTCATTTCATCGATGTTATTAATGATATGTTAACTACTTCGATTCATTCTCTGATCCTTTGCAGTCTCTCAAGATTATATCAAGCATTACCAGTTCCATTTTCTTTTGTGCTATTTTTAGCTCTTTTGCTATTTGTCTGATCGCAAGATGTTTTCATCTCATTTCCGAGGAGAAAATTAAGTACTTATAAAGGGTGTTTTTTTATAGAGGTATAGAACTTTAATTTGGCAACACTTTTTTACCTGGCGGCCATTATGTCAGCTGTCAAGTGATTTATGTTTAGTTTGGTTTGGCATTTCAACATGAATAGACTGACGTCTGAACAACGCTTCCAAATTGTGCAAATTTATTTTGAAAATCATGGTTCTGTTCGAAATACGTATCGCGCACTATGTCCATTTTACGGTCAACATAATCGTCCATCAGAGCAATTAATTCGATTAACTATGGAACGTTTTCGCACCACGTTTATTCTAAATGATAATACGCATCCACAGAGACGTCGTACAGTGCGTACAGAAGAAGTCATTGCTGCTGTAGAGCGTAGCGTAGAGGAAGACCCGAATCAGTCTATCCGCCATCGTGCACAGGAATTGGATATGTGTCCATTCACTTTATGGAAGATTTTGCTGAAAGATCTTAGTTTGCGTGCTTACAAAATCCAACTCGTGCAAGAATTGAAGCCACACGATCACCTAGCAAGGCGTAGATTCGGCGAATGGGCCAAAAACAAGATTGCCGTTGATCCTGATTTTCAAAAGCGAATTTTGTTTAGCGATGAAGCTCACTTTTGTTTGAATGGATACGTCAATAAACAAAACTGCCGTATTTGGAGTGATGATAATCCTCAAGTGTATGTTGAGACACCGTTACATCCAGAAAAACTGACTGTTTAGTGTGCTTTATGGGCTGGTGGAATCATTGGTCCGTACTTCTTTAAAAACGATGCTGGTCAGAACATTACAGTCAATGGTGACCGCTATAGAGCCATGACTACTGACTTTTTCGTTCATCAATTGAACAATCATGATATGCAGGAGCTGTGGTTTCAACAAGACGGCGCAACATGTCACACAGCTCGTGCCACAATTGATTTATTGAAGGAAACGTTTGGTAACCGCATAGTTTCACGTTTCGGATCCGTGAATTGGCCTCCAAGATCGTGCGACTTAACGCCGCTAGACTATTTTCTGTGGGGATATATGAAGTTGCTAGTTTACGCCGATAAGCCCGAAACGATTGATAACTTGGAGGACAACATTCGCCGCGTTATTGCTGATATACGGCCACAAATGTTGGAAAAAGTCATCGAAAATTGGACATCCAGATTAGACTACGTCCGAGCCAGCCATGGCGGTCATATGCCAGAAGTCATATTTATATTATAATGCCAGAAGGTTATCTTTTGAATAAAGTAAATTTCATGTCAATTTAAAAAAATCATCTTTGTTTTATTCCATTTAAAAGTTCTATACCTCTATAAAAAACACCCTTTATTTATATTTAACTGCATTCCTCGTGCGAGCTCCACCAAAAAAGATGTTTTATATCAAAAGGTGAAGATTAGAAAATTGTGAGCCTCATAACTGGTTTATTGAAGGTATTTTTGAAAGTAATCCACAAGCGTTTACATTAAAAAATTAAGTTTGTTTGCATTGGGTCAAGTTAGATAGCAGCATTTCCTGAGTTTTCAGGTTCTGTTTGTAGTATCGTTAAGTTTTAATAACCTATAATTGTTTACCACTAAAACTCTAACAGCAAAGAGGAATGACCAGACTGCCAGACCAGAGTGCATGTGTCAGAGTTATATTTATTTATAGAGTTGTAGAATAGCTACTAACTTCTAAAGGGTGTTTTTATAGAGGTATAGAACTTTTAAATGGAATATAACAAAGATGAATTTTTTATATTGACACGAAATTTACTTTATTCGAAAGATAACCTTCTGGCATTATAATTTAAATATGACTTCTGGCATATGACCGCCACGGGTGGCTTGGACGTAGTCTAATCTGGAGGTCTAATTTTCGATGACTTTTTCCAACATTTGTGGCCGTATATCGGCAATAACGTGGCGAATGTTGTCCTCCAAGTGATCAATCATTTCGGGCTTATCAGCGTAGACTAGCGACTTCACATATCCCCACAGAAAATAGTCTAGCGGCGTTAAGTCGCACGATCTTGGAGGCCAATTCACAGGTCCGAAACGTGAAACTATGCGGTTACCAAACGTTTCCTTCAATAAATCAATTGTGGCACGAGCTGTGTGACATGTTGCGCCGTCTTGTTGAAACCACAGCTCCTGCACATCATGGTTGTTCAATTGATGAACGAAAAAGTCAGTAATCATGGCTCTATTGGTCACCATTGACTGTAACGTTCTGATCAGCACCGTATTTAAAGAAGTACAGACCAATGACTCCACCAGCCCATAAAGCACACCAAACAGTCAGTTTTCCTGGATGTAACGGTGTCTTAACATACACTTGAGGATTATCATAACTCCAAATACGGCAGTTTTGTTTATTGACGTATCCATTCAAACAAAATTCGCCTATGAAAATCGGGATCAACGGCAATCTTGTTTTGGGCCCATTCACCAAATCTACGCTTTGCTAGGTGATCGTGTGGCTTCAATTCTTGCCGGAGTTAGATTTTGTAAGCACGAACCAAGATCTTTCCGCAAAATCTTCCATAAAGTGAATGGACACATATCCAATTCCTGTGCACGATGGCGGATAGACTGATTCGGGTCTTCCTCTACGCTACGCTCTACAGCAGCAATGACTTCTTCTGTACGACGTCTCTGTGGATGCGTATTATCATTTAGAGTAAACATGGTGTGAAAACGTTCCATAGTTAATCGAATTAATTGCTCCGATGGAGGATTATTTTGACCGTAAAATGGACGTAGTGCGCGATACGTATTTCGAACAGAACTATGATTTTCAAAATAAATTTGCAAAATTTGGAAGCCTTATTCAGGCGTCAGTCTATTCATGTTGAAATGCCAAACCAAACTAAACATAAATCACCTGACAGCTGACAAAATGGCCGCCAGTTAAAAAAGTGTTGCCAACTTAAAGTTTTATACCTCTATAAAAAACACCCTTTATAAGACAGCAGTAAATGGTGGGTATAACGGCCATAATAATCTGTTTGCTAGAGTCCATCATCAAATACTATCACACTTGAGCGCGGCCGAAGCTGCGACGGGTAACTGCCAGTTTTTATGTATAAGATAGAACTATTTGTACGTGTTAAAAATAAATCTGCCAACATCTATAAAATTTAAAAAGCAATTTCCGTTTATATAAAGTTGAAATCTATATTCTAAACAAAACTTTCTTTTACAGATGCCATAAGCTTGAAAAATGTGAAGCTCACAATCGAACCCAGGATAGTGCAATATTTAAGCCATTCTACATTACGATGTTCCTATAACTTGGAAGACGACATTTTATATTCTGTAAAATGGTATCGAGGGTTACACGAGTTTTACAGATACACTCCCAGTGAACATCCAAGCACAAAAGTTTTTCCATTCGAAGGAATTACTGTGGATGTAAGTTTCAATGTTAGCAAGTAAATTGTGTAACTTTAGGTTTGTATAAAGCGATTTTCCCTAGATACTTACTGACTAAAATTTTCTCACTTTAGCTTTTGCGGTTTAAATCTCTAGATAATCTATTATGTAGATTTTCGTTGTCGCATTACAATTTTATTGTTTTATTGGTATATCTTAAGTTAAGATGTTTTAGAACTTGACGAAACAATGGGGTTAAGAGATTTAAGTATGGTTTGTGAAAGATGAAAACTTTATTTTATTGGATTATTTTATTGAACTTTTGATACTTTTGGCAACATTGATGTTAAAATCAAGTTTAAAAAAGAAATAAGTAAAAATTGTATAAAGATAGTAAAAAGTCGTTGTTACATGTAAAGAATAAACTAGATCTTCTAAAGAAACTGACAATTGTCAAGCTTTTTATCAGATCTATCCTAGCCTTGGTGCTTTCATGTGGAATACCACAGGCAGGTCAAGATTTAGTCAATTAAAGAGCTTCCAGAACAACATACTCCATATGATTTTATATTAGAAACACAGGCGACATTTTTATTACATTCATCCAGAACACCATCATTAAATACTTACACAGAGCTATACGAACTAATATTATCAACACAAAACTTGACCGCCATACTACGGCAGAGCCACTAGTTACCGGTTCGTCAGAAAATAATATAATAGGGAGTTCCACAGATTATACGGAGTACCTTGTTCTGGAAGCTCTTTAATTGATTAAATCTTGAACTGCCTGTGGCGACTTAACTGTTTCGATGTAGCAACGAGTAGAATGCCATCTAGGACTTTTTGACTTTGGACAAAAGATAATTTGTGTTTAAGAGCCAATTTAGTTTCCTGTCGAAAACTAGTCCCAAGTATTTCGCATTTTCCCGCCAGGGAATGCGAGTGTTTAAAATGGATAGCTGGTCTTCTGAAGTCGGGATTCGTGATTTAGTAAAAGTAATTGTCCAACTCATCAATATACCTTTGAAGCCTTCTAATAATAAGACGAAATGACCCTGAGGATGTCGCAAACACAGTGTCGTCACTCAAAAAATTAAGTTTGTTATATACGTGTATAGAGATGTCCGTCGTGTAAAGGTAAAAAACAGTGGATCATTCCAGCTCTTATTGGCTTGACATTTGATACGGCATCGTCAGACGACACAACGAAAGTTCTGCCTTTCAAAGAAAGTTGAAACCAGTCTTATTAGTAGCTTGGAATTCCTAGCCTTACAGGCTTGACTACAAGTCCATTATGTCAAATTTTGTAAAAGGCCTTGCTGATTTTAAAAAAAAATTGCACCCGTATGGAATTTCCAGTTAAAACCCTGTATAATAAACGAAGGCAGCCTGGTGGTCTGCTGAATGCTATCGTAACTCTATGAGGACGCATTCTAACAGAAGTAAGATGCTCCTCTCAGTTATGAAATCAGTAAGGCGATTTAGTATCACACGTTCATTTCCATAGTTTGGAAAGTAGACTAATAGGCTTGTAGCTAATAATATTAGCAGCCTCATTGGAAAATTGCATTAACTATATTAGTAATAGGTGCAAGGGTCTTGTCCGGGAGCTTTCTTCAAAGCTGAATTCGGCAGATAGTCTAGACCTGGCGCTTTCTTGATCATCAAATCAAATAGGAAATTTTGGCTCTGCGGACCTAGATTGTCAGTAAGCATTGATTCTGCATTAAAAAATGCGGAGCACTAACAAAAAGTGGAGAAGTTCCAGATCTGGAACATAATGACAGCGTCGTTTTGTCCTTTTTGAGACTTATCAGACCATTCTATCCGGTATATACATCTTGACGCTATCGTACCTTACCTGCTCTTTTAAGCAAAGATAATCGCAGGTAGGACACTACAAGACCATCTAGATAAATCTGTAACACAACAGTCATTGACAATGTTGTAAAAACCATCATATGGTGGCGATATTGATAGATCAGACATATGGGTAATTCCCACTGATTTTTAAAATTCAAGGTACTGATGCATTGCTCAGCCATTTTAAACAGCACATTTTTGAAAAAATACAGAGTTTTAGCTACGAATCAAAAGATTTACAACTTTCTTATGAAGATATTTTATGATGAGTCTTGTGAATACAATGACGGTAAATGCCGATTTTTACTGCAATGGATACTAAATACAAAAAAAATTATTTTAGCTCTAACTATAAGATGATTTTTGTAAGAATCTGAAACTCATATGGCACCTTTATTTTTCGAAAAATTTTGTATATAGACGTGTGCCTTTAGTTTTTTTTTTTAAATATTTCATTAGGATATTCGATGGGTACTCGATTTTCTTAAATTTCTTTTCTTTTATAACTTATATAGCTCCTGCAAATCACTGACTTACTATTGTGAATTCATTTATATAGTATGAAATGCTTGAAATAATAAATAAATCTAGCTAAACTAGAACAGTGTGCCTATTTATTAAAAAATTCTGTGCTTGATTGAAAATAGCAATAAATAATGTAACTCATTTTCTGAAATAATTTTTTTTTAGGATATAAATCATGAAAAAGTAATTTTTAGCCGATGCACAATATTGTAAACTGTTTATTTCATTATTTTACAATCATATGAAAACCCCTACTATATTCGCGCCGAATTACTTAATACATGACGACGTAGCTATGACGCCGCTTCTGTTTGGGCTCATTTACAGATAGTTTTGAAATTAGTAACATACGTAATTGCTCAGCTCATCAAAATATTACACGTACAAAGTGACGGCCCAAGTACGTAATATAAAAATAAAACAAATTTTCAGTTATTCAGGCATTTTTGTTATATACTCAGTCTTGTTAAAGCTTCTTGGAATTTTACTACTCCAGGGCATGGAAAAAGCGACGCGGATGCCACTGACGGGATGGTAAAAAGATTATGCAATCAACACATTTCTTGCGTGATGTGTTATCAATCGAGCCGTAAGAAAATCGCCCAATGTCAAAATTAATATTTTTCCGATCACTACCAAAGACATCGAAAAAGTAGATAATTTCGTGAACGCTGAAATAAAATCAGCCCCAAAATCGAAACAAATTTTCCAGCGAATTTGAGATATAAAAAATTCGTCAACATTGTACTTTAACTCGCTTACTTACATATTTTCTTTCGATAAATTACCCTGTAAGCATTTTGTGCTTGTCTGTCATTAAGAGAAAATTAAAAAAAAAGCTTAAATTTGTATTCGTATTGTTTTTTTAAGATCGTATTATTTGTTATAAATGTTTTTGTTACGTTCTTTTCTTTATTAAATCATTTTTTCAAACGAGTTTTATATTATTTTATGTAACTAAATATTTTCCATCAATCCTTAATTCTAAAAACTGCACAATATTTAAAATGGTTTAACCAATAACTATACAAAGTAACGATATTCAAATGCTTTCTTTTTAATTATGATCGTTCTGTATTTAAAATAAAATTTTTATAAAAAAATTGAACCGACTTCTAAAAGTGCGCTAAAAAATGAAAAATAACTATAAATTTTTATATGAAATTGAACTTTTTGAAGTCGGCGCCAAACTAATACCTGACAAAATGTGATTTGCATAAACAGATTAAAAATACTTTATTTGTAATTGCTTTCTTACCATAATTTGTATATATTAAGTAGTTATTTATATCATTTACAAATAATTTGGCGCCGACTTTAAAAAGTTCAATTTCATATAACAATTTATAGTTATTTTTCACTTTCTAGCGCACTTTTAGAAGTCGGTTCAATTTTTTTTTATTTTTAGAATTCATTATGATATCCATAAATTATTTGATCTAAGTACTAATCGCTCGCAATTACTCCAAGGTGGCAAAAAAGTACCCATTTTATACAAAGTTGTATATCACCCTAAAATGAACCACAAAAATTCTTTGGTTCTTAGAGTTTTCCAAATACCAGTAAAATTGTGTCAAACAAATATTTAGTTCTTGGATCCGCCATATTGAATTTTTTTAAAATAATTTTAGATTCCTTATGTGCCACTCCGAAAACTCTCCCGTATCAATTTTGAAGAAAATAGGACAAAATTGATTTTTTGTCCGCCATATTTGATTCGCCATATTAAATTTTTTTAAAATAATTTTAGATTAGTTATGTACGACCCTAAAAACCCCCTCGTATCAATTTTGGAGAAAATCGGACAAAATTGATCGGCCGTATTGAATTTTTTAAAATAATTTCAGATTCGTAGTGTACGACCCCAAAAATTCCCCATACCAATTTTGGAGAAAATCAAACAAAATTAATTTTTTTGGCCGTCATATTGTCAACGCCATCTTGGATTTTACTGCACCAATTTCGTCCAACAAATATGGGACCATCGCAGCAACTTCTTGAATACAACGTAAAAAATTTCATTCAAATCGGTGCCGCCGTTCCGGAGTAATCGGTATACATACATAAAAAAATACATACATACTCGACGAATTGACGAATTAAGAACCTCCTTCTTATAGAAGTCGGTTAAAAAAGAAAAATCGCTTGTCAAAAAAGACTGAATAAAATAGCAAGTATTAATGGCCTTTTTTTCAAACATTCTTATATATTTACTGAAGGGGTGGTTTTTTACTTTCTTATCAAGGTCATTTTCACCTGTTTAAAGGGCCAAGTGAATAATATTAAACAATGAAAATTCCGAGATGCTGATGAATCTTATACTTTCAAAATATAGTTTGGAGTTGAAAGCTACTGCTACAAATCAAAAAATGTTAATTCCTTTTGTTCTGTTTCTTAGTTTTTTTGAGAATCAATTTGACTTTGAGATGGAACAATTCTAAAAGCTCATTCTTATTTTCATACTTCTGAGGTGTTTTCGACTGTAGGGGATGATTTTGGCGATGTACTTGTAATTTGAAACTTAGATTTGATTTCAGCTTGAAAAAATACTTTGCTTACTCTCGTTGGTGTAAACTCTTTTCTTTTTACGAACCCCTATAATACAGCAAGGAATAATTAGTTTGCCTGTACTAGCAAATTCTGGTGTGGGGTTGCTAGTCCTCCATCGGGCGCCTCCCCAGGTGGCGGATAGGGGTACGCCTCCCAGATATGGGTGGTACTGAGGAAATGAAATACTCAGGGCGGACCAAAACTAGCTTGAATAGCGGCAGCTGGCTATTTCAATACTGAACACAGGCAATGGTTCAGAGAACCAAAAAGGCTGTGAATCAGGGAATAAACGGCGCAGTGGTACCCACGGAAACGGCGTTTACACAGCGATGAGGAAGGCAACGGAAAACCACCTCATTATTACTTTCCTAGTAAAATTGTCATGGTAATCAAATATAACATAGATAATGTTACTGATCACGGACCTCGGAATCCGAGATCCGGCAGGGGAGGACAGACGCACTTAAACTGTAGGGCCTCCCAGGTCGTCAGCATGCGAAATCCCTACAAAGGTAAACAGTATACAATGCCGACATGTCAAAGGATCGCTACATGGAATATACAGAGTATGTATGAGGGCGGAAAAGTACATAACATAGTGAAGGAAATGAAAAGGCTCAATATAGATATCATGGGAGTTAATGAAACCCGTTGGCTCGGCTCTGGGCACTGCACAATTCAGGATTGCATGGTTTACTATTCCGGCAATAACACGTCACAGCATAGAAACGGAGTGGAAATAATAGTCGCACCGCACATTAAGAAAGCAGTAAAAGCCTTCACTCCGCTCTCTGACAGGATGATGCTTCTGCAGCTGCATGCAACCCCGGTAGACCTAAATATAATCCAGATATATGCACCCACTGCAGACAAGGATGAAGCAGCCATCGAGGAATTCTATGATCAAATAGACCAACTAATCAGGATGATCAATAAGCACGAGATAAATATTGTAATGGGTGATTTCAACGCAAAAGTGGGCAGGGGCAAAGTGGACAATGTGGTGGGAAGTTTTGGACTGGGAGAGAGAAACGACCGCGGAGATCGCCTCATTCGCTTTTGTCAAGAACATAATATGATTCTAACTAATACCTTGTTCAAGTTACCCGCTCGCAGAATATACACATGGAAGTCGCCAGCAGACACACCAGAAAACATCGTAAGAAATCAGATAGACTACATAGGTGTACCAGTAAGATACAAGAACGCTATTAAATCATCAAAAACCTACCCGGGGGCCGATGTTCCGTCGGACCACAACCCAGTTGTCTGCAAAATCGAAGTCAGATTAAAGCGTGTTAAGAAGAAAATCAATAACAAGAAAATAAACATAGGAAAGCTCTCTGATGTCAAAATTAAACAACAGGTACAAGATTCTCTAAACAAAGAAATAGACAAAATTAACGAACATACATCAGAACCACTATCAAGATGGGACAAGATTGAACAGGCTATACACACAACATGCACGCAACTATTAATACACGATAGAGAGAAGAAGAAGGATTGGATGACGGAAGATATCCTTGATATGATGGAAGAACGAAGAAAATATAAAAATAAGAACAAATTAAAATATCACGAAATACACAAAAAAATAAAAACACAAATTAGAAAGGCGAAAGAAGGATGGTTGTCTGCAAAATGTATAGAGATCGAGCAATGCGAGAAGAAATATGATTATCAAAACATGCATAGGAAGATCAAAGAAATGACAAAGAAGACAAATTATAATGGTACAGCTACGTCCATAGCTGATGCTGACGGTAACCTTACATCAGAGCCGTCGAAGATACTCGAAACATGGAAATTATATGTGGAAGAACTTTTTGCATCAGACCGCCATTATGAATATACCATTAAAAACATCGAAACCGGACCTCCCATTCTTAAGTCAGAGGTACAGAAAGCCATATGGTCTCTCAAAAATAATAAAACTCCAGGCCCAGATAACATTCATGGCGAAATTCTAAAGATGCTGTGCGAAATGGATAATCAATTCTTGGATACTCTGACTTCACTTTTAAACAACATATATGACAGCGGCGAAATTCCGGAAAACTGGCTCCAATCAACCTTCATTGCCATACCTAAAAAGCCGTACACCAAACTTTGTGATCAACACAGGCTGATAAGTCTAATTAACCATATTACCAAAGTCCTGACCAAAGTCATATACAACAGAATATACAATAAATGCGAAGAAAACATAAGCGAGTCACAATTTGGGTTCCGAAATGCTCTCGGCACAAGAGAGGCTATATTTTGCCTGCAAGTACTATTACAGCGGTGCAGAGATATGAATAAAGATGTCTACATGTGCTTTATCGACTACTCTAAAGCATTTGACAATTTGAGACATGACCAACTATTACAAACGCTCCAAAACATAGGTGTTGACTACAAGGACATCCGAATTGTGGCAAATCTCTATTGGGGACAAACGGCTAAGGTGAAAATAGGCAATATGCTCACTGAAAACGTCCAAATTAAGAAAGGCGTACGACAAGGATGTAATCCTGTCTCCTCTACTTTTCAATATCTATTCAGAACAAATTTTTAGAAAAGCACTGGAAGAAACTGACGTAGGCATCAAAGTAAATGGAGAGATAATAAATAACACAAGATACGCTGATGATACAGTTGTACTTGCCAACAGCATAGATGAGTTACAATGTCTCATGGAAAAGGTCCAGAAAGCTAGCAAGGAAAAAGGACTCGATCTAAATATAAATAAAACAAAATGGATGCTAATTAGCAAAAATCAACAACCAGCCAGACAATTGATAATAGATAATAAAATAATAGCGCATGTCGACTCATATATATACCTCGGCACAGTTGTTAACACAAGATGGGACCAAACCACCGAAATACGATCTAGAATTGAAAAAGCCAGAGCGACCTTTAACAGAATGAGAAGTTTGTTCATGAATGGTGACATATCTCTTCCATTAAAAGTAAGACTTGCTAAATGCTACGTATTTCCTGTCTTGCTGTATGGCGCGGAAGCATGGACAGTGACGGAAACTCTATTAAAGAGGCTGGAAGCGTTTGAAATGTGGGTGTATCGACGTATCCTGAAAATATCCTGGACTGAACACATCACCAACGTGGAGATAGTTCGCCGTATACGGAAAGAAAAGGAAATTATACCGACGATCAAGAGGAGGAAGCTAGAATATCTTGGTCATGTAATGAGGCATAACAAATACCGTCTCCTTCAGCTAATACTCCAAGGAAAGATATATAGCAAACGCGGACCCGGAAGAAGAAGACACTCATGGCTCCGAAACTTACGTCAATGGTTTGGACTAACATCCGCCGAACTGTTCAGGAGCGTCGCAAACAAAATCAAGATTGCCATGATAATAGCCAACGTTCGCAACGGACAGGGCACATGAAGAAGAAGAAGAGCAAAAAATTATCAAAAATAGTTTTCCGAAAAGACCTATAAAAAACGAGTAACGGCAATTTTTTCGAGCAAATTTTAAAAATCAGCAGGGATTACCCATATATCTAGATATATTTTTATTCTGATTGCAGCGCCATCATGTGACAGTTTCTATAACATTATTACTTGAAAAATAGGAGAAAAAATAAAAGTTAAAATTTTTATATCAAACTTAGAATTTAGAATATCCATAGAAATACAAATACTTTTCATACGACATTGGTGTATATTAGAACAAATATAGACATTTTCAGACGTTTAAAATGTTTAAATGATACTTACCTTTTCAAGCAAATGCTGTCTTTTTTTGGTCCCAATTATAAAAAAGCAAACTACAAAATTCATTTTATAAAAAGTAAAGTGATAATTTTTTCTATGAGGTGCAGATATTTCCGCGGGCATATATTCTTTTCTAAGAAATTGATGCGAACGTAAGTGTTTCGATGTTGACAAGCCAACTGTGTAACTTAGGGTTTGTGTAAAGCGATTTTCCCTAGATAGTTCCTGACTCAAATTTTCTTGCTTTAGCTTCTGCAGTTTAACTATCAAGATGCTGCAGGATGTAAATTTTCATTTTGGGATTACAATTTTATAGTTTCGTTCATATATCCTAAGCTAGGGTATTTTAGTGCCTGTGGGAACAATGCATTTAAGATTTAAGTGTGTTTTGTAAAATAGGAAAACGGGATTATTTACCCGAATTAATATAATTTTATTACTACAGATTTATCACGCAAGTTTTGATGGTATCAAAATTTCTGCTCTAAGTCAATTCTATGCTTCTTTAACTTTTTCTTATAAAAAATAATATCAAAAACTTAGTAATTATTTTCACCGGCGTACCACAAGGAAGTGTCCTTGGATGACTCTCACACTGTTTACTGCAGACATACTAGTTACAAAAAACACACTAACGGCAACGTTCACTGACGATACACCAATTCTTACTATCCTGATCTTCTAAGGGCTCCTGAGAAATTACAAAACTACCTTGACCAAATCCAACACTGGCTGAAGCATTGGAAAATTAATGTAAATTCTGACAAATCATGCCAGGTTATTTTCACAACTTGAAAAGCAGAATGTCCTCAACTTAGTCTAAACGACACCCTTATCTCTGTAAAAGATGAAGCAAAATATTTTGGATTTCACCCAGCTAAAAAATTAACCTGGAAATCGCACATAAAAGCAAAAGACGATAACTTGACCTGAAAGAAAGAAATATGTCATGATTAATACTAAGAACATCCAAATTTACACACCAAAATAAACTCATCATATAGAAGTCAATATTAAAACCCATCTGAACATATGGTATCTAACTATGGGGCTACGGCAAACCATTCGAGACAAAAATCTTCCTTCTTGTATATATATATATATATATATATATATATATATATATATATATATATAAGCGCGGATCAAAGGGGGGGGGGGCGATCCCCTTCGCCCAAGAGCCTCTTAGTATAGTTTATCCAAGAACTAGAGACAGTAATAAATCATTTTTTACCCTTTTTTTTCTTCGCAAACTACCTGTGTTCTTTAGTCCAGTGTCTCTGGAAAAATCTGTTAGACACATATATTTTTTATAGGAATGGGTTAGAAATTTTATAATCAAAAATACGGGTCTATAATAATGGACTAGTATTTGGGTCTACCTTTTTCTTGAGAGGGATCTTTTCTTCTCCAACGGATAGTTTTCGGACGATCTATAAAAATAGATTTCCTATCTGGTTGTTCCCAGCAAAAATTAAGTTCTCTGAGTCATTTCCAGAGATCAGTTCTTTTAATTTCAGGTAAATCATGATCTTTATTGATTTCAGTTAGAATTTTGTCGACGGTTGGGTCTGCTTCTCATAATAAGATGTATGTACAACTCCTTTTATTGCAGTTTTCATCTCTTTTTCCAACGTGGTTTTTCGTCTGTCTGTGATCGAATGTAGCTTGGGAGTACTAACAATTTCAGTCATTTTTTTCTCCTCAGTATTCGGTACATAGTTAGTTTTTCCAACTCGTGTCATATTGGAACACATCTCAACAGAACTTTTAACATTATTATCTGGATATCGATATCTTAAGGCATCTTAAACATTCATCGTAATAAGTTTTTCATTGAGGAAAAAATGCCCAGGTTTAACGATTTTGGAATAAATATAAATGTGGAAGCCATATCTTTTGGGTATCTCACTAGTCTCAAATAATATATAAAAACAAGCATAAACAAGATAAATCACTAAGGACACACTGTAAGATGTACTTTGCTCACTGACACGAATTAAATTGAACTATTAGAAATTTTATTGTTGCAGTAAATTTATAAAAGCTTATAATATTTAAATATAATTAAATATAATTAGATTTACGGCAGTCCTCAGTTACCTGCGGCACAGGAGTAGGTGCGTTGGAGATTTCGGTAACAGATTTATTACTCTCTCTAGTTTTTGAATAGAGTATAGGAATGTGTACCCTTGCGATTGCCCCCCCCCCTTCGAAGAGCTTTGAGTTCAATGCTGCTGGCATCCCTCCCTGAAAGCAACTTATTTAAAATAGACCCGACCCTGCCTTTTACACTAGAAATGGGAATGTTGCTGGTGTATCCCCCCACCCCCCGTCGACAATTTGCTTTCGCTTGATATACTGTACTTTTGTGATATCGCCGCTCCCCCTCAAAGAGGGAGGCTGGATCCGCCCCTATATATATATATATATATATATATATATATATATATATATATATATATATATATATATTATAAGCGACAAGTATAAAAACCGAAGCATGGGTCATAGCAACCTGCTAGTAAGTGGACTTTTTAACCCACCCCTCGCAAGCAAAATATTGTGAAGAAAATGGCCAGAAGACATATTTAGGTGAATAAATAAATAAATGTTTGTATCATTATTAGTTAACTAATACATCTATGGATTGGTAAATATCCAAATATAAAAGTTTTTCTACTGAAGGAAATAACTGTGAATGCAAGTTACAACGTCAGCAAGTAAATTATGTAACTGTAGATTTGTACAAAGCGATTTTCTCTAGATACTTACTGACTCAAATTTTCTCACTTTAACTTTTGCGTGTAACTCCCTAGATATTCCATTAAGCTGATTTTCATTGTGATATTACAATTTTATTGTTTTATTGGTGTATCCTAAGTTAAGATCTTTCAAAACTTGAAGAAACAATGGGGTTAAAATTTAAGCGTGTTTTGCAAAATATGAAAACTTTATTTTATTAGATTATTTTCCTGGAAAGTTATTTTATATTTCAAAACTCTGAATTTATAAACTAAGTTTGAGAAGTATCAAAATTTTAATAATAATAAACCTATCAAACTTCGGTAAACTATTTATTTCTTCGGTTTGCAGTAATTTGTTAATATTCGCAACAATAATACTAGAAATCTTGAGTCAAATTTCAACTCTGACAAAAAATCTTAGTCAAAGTCCAAACCAATAGTGTGTTTCGACCTTTGACTGACGAATTTATGTCTAATCCTAGGTGAGACCAACCAGGGGCGGATCCAGCCTCTCTCTTTGGAGGGGCAGTGATATCACAAAAGTGCAGCATGGCAAGGGAAAGTAAGTTGTCGATAGCGGGGGAGGGGGGAGATACCAGCAACATTCCCATTTCTAACGTAAAAGGCAGGGTAAGGTTTATTTTTCTAAATTAGAAACTCTTAGAGAGGGGGGGGGCGATCACAAAAAAAAACAAGTTGCCGACAGGGGGGAGGATGCCAGCAGCATACACATTCTTAGTATAAGAGGCAGAATCGAGTCTATTTAACTGAACTCAAAGCTCTTAATGCTATTGCGAGAAAAACAAGTTGTCAACGGGGGAGGGGGAGTGCCAGCAGCATACACATTTTCTTGAACTCAAAGCTCTTGGGAAGAGGAGGGGCGATCGCAAGCATACACATTCCTATACTCTATTCAAAAACTAGAGAGAGTAATAAAACTGTTACCGAAACCTCCAATGTACCTGCTTATTATAATTAATTATATTTAAATAATATAAACTTTGATAAATTTACTACAACAATAAAATTTCTTGAGTGATTTATATTGTTTGTGCTTGCTTTTATATATTATTTGAGATTAGTGAGATACCTAAGAGATATAGCTTCCACATCTATATTTATTTTAAAATCGTTAAACCAGGACATTTTTTACTCAACGAAAAATTTATTACGATGAATGTTTATGATGCCTTAAGATAATATCTTATATCTATATAATAATGTTAAAAGCTCTGTTCAGATGTGTTTCAACATGAGAAATTGGAAAATCTACCATGTACCGAATGTTGAAGGAGAAAAAAAGTTCTAGAATGGTTAGTACTCCCCAGTCAGATTCGATCACAGGCAGACGAAAAACTTCGTTGGAAGAAGAGATGTAAACTGCAATAAAATGAGTTGTACATACATTTTATTATGAAAATCAGATCCCAACCGTCGACAAAATTCTAACTAAAATCAATGAAGATTGGGATTTACCTGAAATTAAAAGAACTGAGCTCTGGAAATGCTCAGAGAACTTAATTTTTGCTGAAAAAAACCAAACAGGAAATCTGTTCTTATAGATCGTCTGAAAACTGTCTGTTGGAGAAGGAAGTATCTATCTCAAATAAGAGTTGCGACCAATAACACAACTTACAAAATTAGTAATTTAATTGAACTTTTAAAAGATTTTTTTGAATAAAGTTACTGTATTTTTTTTTAAATTTTATCATTATATTTGTGTCTTTTTCTTAAGCGTGTAGAATCAACATGTTTATTTTATTTTTTTGGGGCTATCGGATTTCCATATCATAAAGTAAATTAAATTAAGATGTCATAACATATAAAAACTAATTACATTCGAATCTCTTTTAGTATTTAATTATAATTCTACAGATAGTTTGAGCTATAAATAAACTGAAACGTCAAATGTCCTAAAAATGTTTTTACTTAATAATAAAATGGCCGATAGCCCCAAAAAAGTTTTAATATTGTATGAACGAATTTATTTTTTTACATATGTTTAACTTCTTTTATTTTTGACGATGGGTATTTTGTAAGTATTTAAATTATAACTTTGAATTTTTTGAGAGAATAAGGCTACGTTTTAGTCAGAATGTGCCTAAAACGGTTTCTATGACAAAATAAAAAATAATAAAAATACGGTTGTGATTTGTGTTAAATATGTCAAAATTATTTATATTTTCTGATGTATGTGAATTATTAAGAAATCATAAAAAATAAAATTATATTATAAAAACTTTTTATTTTAAGTTTATTACCGAAATAATATTCTATGTCATAAATACTTAGTGATAAAATAAGTCTCCTTCCGACGCCTATGACAAGGATTAAAATCCTTCTTAACACTTCACGTTACCAAATATCTATTGTTATCCAACCCGAATACAGATAGACGGTATTTTTGGTCATAAAATTTTTAACCCATTCCTATGAAAAATATATGTGTCTAACAGATTTTGCCAAAGACACCGGACTAAAGAACACAGGTATTTTGCGTAGAAAAAAAGGGTAAAAAATGATTTATTACTCTCTCTAGTTCTTGAATAAATTATAGTATAAGAGGCAAAATCGGGTCTATTTTCCGGACCCCCAAGCCCTTGGAGGGGGGGGGAGATCGCCCCCACCGCCATCCCTTGGATCCGTGCCTGAGACCAACTCAATTTGATGAAATCGTAGTTTGACCATATAAATCCAGATTAGGTATAGGAATGTTTTAGTGTGTTAGACTTAGGTATAATGCAACCATATTTTTTAATTTAAATTTTTCATTTCATATTGTTTCAACATTCTAGGTATAGATCAATAGATGAATAATTAAATAATTTTATTGTTATTTTAATAATAATAATTTTAAAACCTTAAGGGTTTCTAGTAATTTGAATTGGGACACAATCTAACCTAATTTTCATGTTTCAATACATAAGAAGTATTTCAGTTCAATAAATTATATTTTCTATCCCAATTATAATAATCTTCCTATGTTATACAGCATGTCCAAAAATTAAAACGAACCAAAGGAAAACTTTAAGTTACTATAACTTGATTAATTTAAATAGAATGTTATACTTTTTAACTTACCAGGAAATGTTCCTATTAAATACCAATCGAATGGGATAAGGGTGTTCTTTAGCTAGATCTTCGCGTTTTCACAGAATACGTCATTTTGTGTTTTTGAGTAGACGTTCTAATGTATCTAGTTGCCTATGGCATTTGGAAATGACAAATAATTTACAAGTATAAGAATAATAATCAGGAATTTCTTTACAATAGTTCAGGAACTCGGAACGCGATTTATAGACGTCCAACAGGCTTTAACAGCAATAATAGTAATAACATATTGACGATAGCACAAAACAGAAGCAAAATATTTATGGTAGATGTTCAAAATGTCGACCATCCATTTCCAAATACTTGCATATTCTTTTTTCGAAACCATTGCTAACTCTGGACAATATTTGCGGGGTTACAGTTTGAAAAGCGTGTCTTATGCTTATTTTTATATTTTGTGGTATTATCGGGGGCCCATTGTAGACAATTTGTTTTATGTATCCCCATAAAAAGAGATCTGGTGGAGTTAAGTCCGGAGATTTCGGGGGCAAATTTTGAAATCCGTTCCTCCCAATACACCTGTTTCGAAACTTGACGTTTAAAAATTGTCAAACCTCGCGATGATAATGATGCGGAGCTCCATGCAGTTGAAGCCACATAGTTGTTTTAATATTTAAAAGGACAACTCACAAAAACGGCTAGTTTAGGATGGTTTCTTTCAGGCAACCTTTGAACATAGACTCGAGAAGCCAACAAATAATTCTGATGACGTTCTCTAAGGATACAAATCATATCAATATGCTCTTTCTTTGGATAAATTTTCATTTTGACAAAGCAACAACACAACAATATTCAAATAATTCAATTCAATAAATGAAGTTTCACAGTTCCAAAAATAAAATAATACCAGTATTATAGCAACAGGCTTTGCAGACTAAACTGACAGATTAAATGAATTATTTGACGTTTCTAAATACTATAGGCAACTAGATACATTAGAACATCTATTTAAAAAACAGAAAATAGTGCCGAAATCGATTATTTAGCGAATTCTGTGAAAACACGAAGACTTAGCTATAGAACACCCGACAGGAATTTTAAAGGTACATTTTATAGTAAGGTTAAAATTAAAGCGTTCTATCTAAACTAATAAAGTTATAGCCACCTAAATTTCTTATTTGATTAGTTTTAATTTTTGGACACCCTGTATCATATAGCAAGTTTATTATAATTGGGATATAAAACATGATTTATTGTTACACTTCACTGTAAATTTCGAGTACATAACTTAAAATACTTCTTAAGTATTTGAAACATGACAATTAAGTTAGATTTTGTCAAAATTCAAATTATTTAAAAACCCTTAAGGTTTAGGTACTATAAACCTTATTAAAATAGGCACTTATTTTAATCGGAAACTCCAAATATGTAATACAACTTGATACTTTCATACCTTTTGGGACATCCTGTATAATAATAATAATTTTAAAAATTAACTATATTAGACCCCCATACATCCCAAAAGTAAAACTTTTTGAAAGTCACGTATTTTGGCCGCAATATAACGTATAGGGTGAATAACCCTGTATTTATATATATATATATATATATATATATATATATATATATATATATATATATATATATATATATATATATATATATATATCTTAGAAAATAACATTGACCTTATGGAGAATCTAACTTCCATGGCAACTAAATGGGGTTTAGAAGCTAAATCTTTTCAATGAATTTGTTATTAATTTAATGTTAAAGCTAGAAACTTCCCTTTAATCATTGACGTATGCGTTAAACCAGTTCATAAAGTGTGGTTTATTTGTAGGTTTCCAAGACTTTTATTAAAGTTTTTTTCAATTTTTTAGATTATGTGTTTACTTACCAGTTCTTAACAGTTTTTGGACTGAGAAAACAATTTAAAGTTATTTTAACAATCTTTTTGTAAATATGCTAAAACCTGCACAGTCAGTATCGTGGGCGTAATTAATAAAAATTTCATTTGAAAGGCTAAACGTGACCTTTATTTATTTATTTTTGCAGAAAAACTTGTTTACATGGTACGAAGTAGGAAGTTTATTACCTAATATTATATAACTTTTCATAATTTCGTTTGAAAAAATAAATTTTGATGAATTAAGTCATTTAAATACTTTGTAATAAAAAGAACAATATATTTTAAAAATTTGAAGTAAACAATATCAGGTTTATAATGTAAAAAAATATAAATGCTCAATATATGTTTTTACCATCATCAATAATGAAACACTTCACGTTTTCAATTGAATCTCCCTTAAAAATATCTTCTCCAGTTGTAGCACTATGAATTTTATGTATGAATGTCAAGAAGCTTTTCATACACTTCATAATTTTTATGTATGCTTTAAATAAAAAGCAACATTTGAGCAGCATCTGAAACATCTATTGACTCATTTATGGCCCACCTAAGAAGTCGATTCTTGTCAGAAAATTGAGTTAATATATTTTCTGCAATATTATCGACACTTCGGGCCACAGAGTTTGCTGACAAACTGATGTTTTTAAATAATAATAATAACCTATTGCAGGTAGGAAAGTGCCTTATTACAAATACAATCCGAAGCCTATTCTTGAGAACAACCAGTTCAAGTTATACTGGGACCGAACGGTTCTGACGGATCAGACAGTTGTTCATAATAGACCAGATATTATACTAATAGATAAAATTTCTAGGCGAACTACACTAATCGACATTGCTGTACCTAACAACAACAACCTAAGACCAAAATACAACGAGAAGATCGCCAAATACAGATATCTGGAGGTGCAAATCCGCAGACAATGGGCAATGAACAGCGTCCAAACGATTCCCATAGTACTATCAATAACTGGAGTGATACCAAAGAACCTCCTGCAGAACATCAAGGGACTGGGCCTTAGTGAGCATCTGTATAAGCCGATGCAGACAGTAATTCTTCTTGCAACCGCGCAAACCGTCCGAAAGTTCGTAGGAAATACAGCAGACAACGTCACCTAGGACCCGATAACATGGAAAGGGTTCCCACAGAGCTTCATACTTTTGATGTCTTTGTATGCCTGGTATGAGTGAAGAATCCCTGGAGGGAGTGCGAAGTCGTTTGGCTTGTAAATCATAATAATAATAGTAAGTTCAAGTTCATCATTAGAGATCCCTCAATAGAAAATGACCAATGCAGATATGGCTGTCGAACATCGGAGATAATTCAGCACATAACTGGAGGGTGCCAAGCGTTTGCCGCCACCGAGTATAAGGAAAGACACCACTCAGCCGCTAAGATACTCCACCAAGAGTTAGCAGAAAAGTTAAACCTATTACAGGTAGGAAAAGGCCTTATTACAAGTACAATCCGGAGCCTATTCTTGAGAACAACTAGTTCAAGTTATATTGGGACCGAACAGTTCTGACGGATCAGACAGTAGCTCATAATAGACCAGACATTATACTAATAGATAAAATTTCTAGGCGAACTACACTAATCGACATTGCTGTACCTAACAACAACAACCTAAGGCCAAAATACAACGAGAAGATCGCCAAATACAGAGATCTGGAGGTCCAAATCCGAAGACAATGGACAATGAACAGCGTCCAAACGATTCCCATAATACTGTCAACAACTGGAGTGATACCAAAGAACCTCCTGCAGAACATCAAGGGACTGGGCCTTAATGAGCATCTGTATAAGCCGATGCAGAAAGCAATTCTCCTAGCAACCGCACAAACCGTCCGAAAGTTCGTAGAAAATACAGCAGACTACGTCACCTAGGACCCGATAACATAGAAAGGGTTCCCACAGAGCTTCATACTTTTGGTGTCTTTGTATGCCTGGTATGAGTGAAGAATCCCTAGAGGGAGTGCGAAGCCGTTTGGCTTGTAAATCATAATAATAATAATAATAATCAATGTCTTTATTTCTAAATATTCAACTACATATTACATGAGACTAATTGAAAAAAATAATAATTACCAATATTTAGAAAAGGCGAAGTTCAGATGAGACATCGTGGTGAGCCTCCCTGATCATCCTCCACCCATGAGTTATTAATATTTTTGTTACCCTATACTGATTATATGGCTCACGTTAGGCGAAGATAATAAGGATATTAAAATAAAAGTATTTATACAAAAACAGAAAAAAAAATAAGATAGATACAGGAGAAATGATCAGCGCTTACTCATTATAAATTTAAGAAAATTTATTTTAAAGGCAGATTGTGAAAGCCCTTTTAATTTATCGGGCAAAGAATTGTAAAAGTTGGCAATGTTATATGAAAACCTACGTTCAAACATTGTAGTTCGATGATACGGCGGTGTCAGTGTACCTGTAAATCTAATATTATTATTATGAACATGAGTTCTAAATTTCAATACGTTTATATAAGTATGTGGGACATTTTAGAGAGGTAATTTTATAAAGAAAACATGCAAGATGTAAATCTCTTTGCTCCTCCATGCTTAACCAGCCGGACTCTGTCAGTTTATGTGAAATATGTTGGTATTTTCTCACTCCATGGACAAGTGTCAAGCAAGAATTTTGCATAAGTTGGATTCTATGTTTATCCATAGCAGTAAGACATTTACCATAAATAGTGTCCCCATGGTTAAACACGGAAAGCACCAAAGAGTCACACAATAGGGTCTTCACATGTGGTGACAAAAAATGGCGATTATGATACAGTAGTTTTAATTTTACAAAAGCCCTCTGTATACATTTAGATACATGAGCACTAAATCTTAAAGAACTGTCAAAAATAACGCCTAAATGACGCACATTGTCTTTTATCGGCAACACTGTATTATCTATCTCTACATTAATCAAACCTTTCAAATATTCTACATCTGCCCTACGGCCGAAGACCATTATACAGCATATTTTAGGATTAAATATAAGAGAGTGTTCCAATGACAGTTTGCTTAACAAACTTAATTCTATACTTATAGCCTTACAGCCTTCAACAGTATCAGCTGTATTAAATGATAAATAAACCTGCGTGTCATCTGTATAACACAGAGCAGAACATACTTGTAGAACCTCTAAAATGAAAGAACTATAGATGGCATACAACAGCGTAGACAATGTCGAACTCTGAGGTACGCCACTGTTAATCATCACAGAAGCTGATCCTCTTCTGTCAGTCTGAACTGACTGACATCTGTTGCTTAAAAAATTAAAAAAGAATTTAACTGCAATCTCAGAAAGACCGACCAACATAATGAAGAATAGCCAGAAGTAACTTGTGATTTAGAATATCAAAGGCTTATGAAAAATCTAACAATGCCAGAGTTGTAATTTTACCTTTATCAATAGCTGCAAAATATCGTCAGTAACCCTTGCTAATGCTGTTGAGCATCCATGGTGTTCTCGGAACCCTGATTGAGTTTCAGGTAACAAATTATTGGACTCAACATGTTCAGTCAACTGAGCGTTTATGACCTTTTCCAAGGTTTTAGACGCACAAGGTAGAATACTAATAGGTCGGAGATCCTTAAATTCCTGTGGAGAGGAGGTTTTAGGAATCGGTGTAACCAACGCTTTTTCCATAACTGTGGAAATTCAAAATAACGAATACAGAAATTTATTATGTGTTACGTATGGTAATAAGAAGGAAGAGCATAAAAATAAATTAGCTTTTTCTGGACACATTGCATCTACTGCTGCAATTATGCAGTCCTTAACTAATTTGCTATCAGTAGATGGTTTCCCATGTTTCAGTATGGTATAAGCTACGAGGAAACCAGCGCAAGTTGCTGCTTTTTGTTCAACTCGCTTTTCAAAAATTCATATTTTTCTAACCGTAAGCTTTCTGTAAATTTTGAAAAGTTTTGAAAATGTTTAATCTTATATTGTTTTAATTAAAATTATACACATTTCTTCATCACGTGACTCAATCAAGAAATAGTGCTATCCCCATTGCTCTTTAAACGTTCTGCGCTCACTTTCGTTTCTTTCCATATTTATACCAATCCACACAAAATGAGGTAAATCCAAATCAAAATAATCCCAATAAATACTATTAAAAGCAAGGGTTCTCAGTAAACAAAATGCACTAGATTTGAGACTTTAAGACACTTTTAATGAAATTAAATACTCACAATTGAACACGTATTTTCACTAAGAAACTATAGTCTTGAAACACATTTGTCGCAATATATTTTGCTTTTTAGATTGGCAATTGTCGTTTCGAATTCAAACTTTCAAACTCTCGATTGTATCCCGTATTTGCACCACGCGTCATCGGTGCGTAGAATAAGTTCGAAAACTCTCGAAAGTACTCGAATCTTGCAGACTAGCGATCACGGAGCGGAACTTTTCCAGAGAATCCTTTAATTATATCTTGGCGTTAAATATGGCAACTATACTCTATTCAAGAACTAGAAAGAGTAATAAAACTGTCACCGAAACCTCCAATTACCTACTCCAGTGCCGCAGGTAATTGAGGACTGCCTTAAATCTAATTATATCTAATTATATTTAAATATTATAAGCTTTTTAAAATTAACTGCGACAATAAAATTTCTCATAATTCAGTTTAGTTTCAGTCAGTGAGCAAAGTACACATTATATTGTATCTTTAGTGATTTATCTTGTTTGCGCTTTTTTTTTATATATATTTTTATATATTATGTGAGATTAGTGAGATAGACAAAAGATATTGCTTCCAGATATCAATATCCAGATAATAATATTAAAAGTTCTCTTGAGATGTGTTCCAAAATAACAGGAGTTGGAAAATCTACTATTTAGCGAATGCTGAAGAAGAAAAAGACGAGTGGAATGGTTAGTGCTTCCAAACTACATTCGGTCAGAGGAAGACGAAAACCCCCGGTTCAAGAAGAGATGAAAACTGCAATAAGAGAAGTTGTACATACATTTTATTATGAGAAGCAGATCCCAACTGTCGAAAAATTCTAATTAAAATCAATGAAGATCGAATTTTACCTGGAATTAAAAGAACTGAGCTCTGGAAATTGCTCAGAGAACTTAATTTTTGCTGAAAAAAAAACAGAGAGGAAATCTGTTCTTATAAATCGTTGGAGAAGGAAATATCTCCGAACAATTAAATAACATCGCGATATGAGCTGAAGTAAAAGGTAGAGTTGAAGGAAATAAGATAAGTTACAAAATTAGTGATTTAACTGAACTTTTGAAAGATTTTTTTGAATAAACTTATACGGCAGAAAATTTTAAAAAATATGTAGACCATATAATGAAAGCATAAAACAAAATGTGGAAACTCAATCAATCGTCGGTAAGATAGCGGAACCAATTATAGTTAATTTGAGCAAAGATAACAGCACTGACTTTGATTACGCATTACATACGTAATATTTACCAGTGTAAACATAATTTATTATTTAAATTTTTGTTTTTGTTGTATTTTATTGTTTATATATTTTTTCATATGTTTTTATTTTAGCGTACCTGACTCTTTAATTTTATATATATTTAAATCCAATTAGCCGTAATTCTTTTGTTTATTTGAAGGTCATAAACAACGATGTTTCTTGCGAAGTAGTAGATATCTGTTGGACTTCCATTGTCTTTATTTTTGTTGAATATTAAGACGTTTCGGCTAGTAGATATCTCTAGCCGTTTTCGAGTGAAACTAAATAAACCCTTTAGCTACATGACTATTTATACTAAAAGTAAATGTAGTGGAGTGTGACTGAGATGGGTGCAGTCATGCCTGTTATGGCAAAATCTCATTTTTTATGCTGCATTTAGTTTTAGTTTACAATTATTAAGAAGTGGTTTCCACACTTCTATTATATCTAAAGATGATTTACTAAGACAACTCGGGTTCTGATGTATAACAGCGGCTTCTTTGAATTTCCGTTTTCTCCAATGTTGTTCTCGGTGTAGTATTTTAGCTTCAAACCATTTTATGTGATGTCCATGAATCCAGGCATGATTGGCGGCACCAGATTTTTCTGTTCGAGATGTTCATTTTTGGTGTTCTTTGATCCTTACGTCAAGAGGTCTCTTTGTTTCGCCAACGTAGGAATTGCAACATTCACATAGTATCTGATATACACAGTTCTTCAAATGGGTTTGACCCTAATGAGCTGACTTCTCAGAGAGTTATTTGAATTGAAAACAACGTTGATTTTATATCGTTTTCCTATCCTTCTAACTTTTTCTGAAATGCCTTTAACATAGGGGATGTTCAATACTGGTTTTCGTTCTTCATGCGTTGTCGATATTGTTCTATTTCTGCATTGTCCAAGAAATTTATCCACTAGATATATTGGGTATCCGTTGGCTATCAGATCATTTTTAATGTAATCTATCTCTTTCATCAAGTTCTCGTTGGAGTTGCAGAGTTAAAGCTCTATCTACTAGATTTCTTATAATTCCTTGTTTGGTGTTGTTGGAGTGATTAGATGAATAATTAAGGTATTGTCCTGTGTACATGGCTTTTCTGTAAACCGAAGATCGGATTTGTCTGCTATTTCTTTTAACCAAGACATCTAAGAATGGTAATTTATTTTCTACTTCTTTGTCCATGGTGAGTTTAATAGTTGGGCTGATATTGTTGAGATGAAAAAGGAAGTTTCGATGTTTTTCGCCGTTTCCACTCCAAATAATAATATCGTATCGTCTACGTATCTGAGCCATAATTTTGGTTTCTTAGTTGTGGATTAAATTGCAAACGTCTCGAATCATTCCATGAAAATATTTGCACCACCGGTGAGAGTGAAGATCCCATCGGTAGTCCATCATCCTGGATGTAGAATGTTTCCTTTTCTTAAAAATAGGAATTAGTCAAACAACTTTCCAACAAGTCCATAATTGACGCTACTTGTGACTACCTTTTAGTTTGAATTTGCCTAAAACAGTTTCTATGCCAAAACTGAAAATAATAAAAATACAGTTGTGATTTGTGTTAAATATGGAAAAATTATCTAGATTTTGTAATGTATGTGAATTATTAAAATTTCATGAAAAATAAAATAATATTATTATAACAACTATCTATTTTAAGTTTATTATCGAAATAATATTCTACGTCATAAATACTTAGTGGTAAAATAAACCTTCTTCCGACGCCTGTGACAATGATTAAAATTCTTTTTAACATTTGACACTTCCAAATACCTATTGTTATCCAACCCAAATAGTCCATTATTATAGACGGGTATTTTTGATTATAAAATTGTTAACCCATTCTTATAAAAAATATATGTGTCTAAATACACCGGACTTGAATAGACTATAAGCAAACATAATTGACATTTTTACTTAATTACGCTAAATTTTTTTCTAACTTCAAGTAATTATAATAACAAATTTTATTGCAGGAAAGCAGCTCCAATTCCACACAAGTAGTCCTTCGAAATATCGAGTTCAACCTCTCTGGAAATTTTAGCTGCGAAGTAACAACAGACTCACCTCATATAGTTACGGGAATAGATACCCAATGGATGATTGTAATACGTAAGTGATGTTTTCGTATAACTTTTCATAAGTTTGGAAATATAATTACAAGTTGAACTTCGATATTATAAAAGTTATTCTATAGAGAAACTTATAGCTTGCTTATAATGAAGAAAACGAGTCTCCTCGTGTAAATTAATATTGAAATGAATATATTTTAGTCTCCAACTTAGTATACTAATAATGTATCATAGACGCTACTGAATTTTTGTAGGCTACAAAAAATTTTATTTAAAAAAAAATACATGGTTACATTAGTACAAATGTAACTTAATTTTCGACATAGTTACCATTTCTCTCGATGCAAGTGATGAAGCGGGGTATCAGCTTTTTGATGCCTTCCTCGAAGTAGTTTCCCGCCAACCCCTTAGACCACTTTCCCCTTCATCTCCTCGGTTGAAAACTTTTTCCATCCATGTGCAACTTCAGGGAGGTGAAGAGAGTAATCTGAAGATACCAGGTTAGGGAAATGCGCGGGATGGTTTACGACATCCCATTTAAACAAGACGAGCAGTCCCTTCATGGCGTTGGTGGTGTGTTGTCTGTAAGACTCCCTTTGTCAGCATGCCTCTTCTCTTGCTCTGAATCTCCCTCCGCAATTTTTTTATGGTCTCACAGTATCTTGCAGAGTTGATGGCCTCCCCTTTAGGCCAATATTCAATCAAAATTATGCCTTGACAGTCCCAAAATACGGATGTTATGATTTTCTTGGCTGAAATTGTCGTTTTGAACATTTTGGCAGAGGGTGAAGAGGTGTGATGTCAATGTTGAGACTGCTTTTTGGTTTCAGGCGTGTAATGTGCAACCCAGGTTTCATCTCCAGTAACAATAGAGCGGAGAAATTCATCTCCATGGCGTTTGTAGCGCCTCAAAAACTCTTGCCCGGCCTCCGCTCCATTTAACTCGTGTTGATCTGTCAGCTATTTTGAGAGCCATCTCGCAGACAGTTTGATATCCGAGGGTTTCTAGATGGTTTCGTATAGTAGAGATCTGGAGATTTGTGGAAGCATCTCAGATAGTTCATCCACAGTCAATCTGTGATCGTCACGGAGCGCATTTTCGATTTTCGTCAGTCACAATTGAAGGTCACAGACGTACGAGCATTTTAAAACTCGCTACACAACTTGTACACACTCGTACGATTCATAGCCGTATCACCATATGCAATTTTCACCTCGTTATAATCCTCAACCGGAGCTTTTTCCTTCCAAACGAGATAACGAATGACGGCGCGCATTTCGCACTTAGCCTGAGATTGGATCTACATTTTTCACGAAACGTGCTGTCACGTCAAGAGTTCTCAACATACTGACATTGAACTGGTCCCGTTGTGGAAAAGAGGAGTCAGGCTACACGGCAGTGTAGCCAAAATGTCGGAAAAAAATCCCTCCGACCATGAGAGCCTCAGTACACTTACTCTCTGGACGTGCCTCGTACCTGAATATATCTGTTTCAATAGAATATACTTTAACTTGAAAGAAGAAAAACATTATATAAACATCTATAGGAAAATCCTTATTACCGGAATATGATTTTCAATATTTCAGATAGTAATTACCATTAGGATTCAACCTAAAAGAAGTTTTTTAATATTAATATTCTTGCCTCATGTGGTGCTCACTGCAATAAGAAATAAACCGTATCCGTCAAAGTGGGTCCCGAAAATCCTGCTTGATATAATTTCCTGCAATTACATAAGGAACTGATCGCCTAGAAAATTGTGTATGCAGAAGGGCACGCAAATCATGGCGCAGCCAACATTGCAATTTATTTTTAAAATTTGATAAACAAACTCGTAATGACGATGCTAATGGCAATATTAACGTTAATATTTGCGAAATATTTATGGAATAACTAGAAGAGGATTTGATTTAATGTAGTACTGGATAGTCTAGATTAAAAATAAATATATAACGTATACACATGGGACATTTCACGTCAAATGGCTCTCCTCTCTGTCCAAAAATTGAAGCGACTTTAAATATTGAGTGTGGGCTTAAAATGTTCGTAAAAGCGAGGGTTTTTGAAATTTCAGTGGCCTTTTTGAAAAACTCCATAACCCCATGACTCCATGAGCAAAATAACTGAATAATCTGATGAGGTGATTTTATCTTATCATTTATACGACTTGTCTCATATCAATAATTGCTTCAATTGAGTTGTTTGGCCCTAAAATCCTCATAAGCTATTAACCTAATGACCCCTTGATTTTATAACACTGAAAAGCTCATAAGTTGAGAGCCATATAGCCCTATAAGCTTCCAAACCCCTATAATCGAAATCGCACTTTGATTATTTCTGTATCTCCATAATCCTGTAGTCTCATAACCCCTTGATCTTAAATCACCAAAATCCCTTGACCCCATTCTGGAATATGTCTGATTACAAATCTGAATACGCGTCATGTCTTACTTGCACGACTTATTCCAAAAACTGCATTACCAGTCGTTAGTATCCAAAAAACCATAAAAACCATAACTTATTGAGTCTGACCGTGTAATCCATTGAAAATAAAGACAATAATGAATGAACAAAGTTAGTGAACTCTAAATTATATGCTCAAAGAAGGTTATGAATTTTATGGAAGTTTTGGATAGTGAAGACATGGGAGTGTAGTTTTTGGAATGAGTCGTGATATTCTTTAGGTAATACATGATGCGTACTCATATTTGTAATGGAACATATTCTAGAATGGGGTTATGAGATTTTAGTCTTTTAGAGTCAAGGGGTTATGGTTCTTCAGGATTACGGAGGAGAGATATATAATCAAAGTGCGATGGTTTTGATTACAGGAGTTTAGAAGCTTATGCGGCTCTATGGTTATGCGGTTTTAAAGGTTATAATATAGAGTTTTAGAGCCAAACAGCTGAATTAAAATGCTTATTGGGATGAGATAAATCTTATAAATCATATTGAAAGATCACTTTATCAGGTTTTTGAATTATTGTGGTTTTGGGGTCATGAGGTTAAGGAGTGTTTCAAAAAGGCTACTCTAATTTCGCTTATACGAACATTTTAAGTTCAAACTCAGTATTTAAAGTCTCTTCAGTTTATGGACAGAGGGGCCACTAGATGTGGAATATCTCATATATATGTTTATATTGGATCTTTCATGTCAACCGAGTCATCTGCGTACCGAAAATTTGGGTTTATGGATTTTTATGATCGAAGTGTCAAAATGTTTGACTAGAAAAAATGATGTTGTTTTGAAAAATTCAATATGACGGATAAAATACGTTGGCTTATAAGTCAGCATCACACCTTAAATTTGGGAAAAAATTTAATGAAATTGCTGTAATCCTTAAAATGTACCATCTAATTAGGTTTAAAATAAGTGCGGGAATTACTGATGCTATACCAAATCAACATTAGATATTACCATAAAAAATAGCGGATCCAATATGGCGGATACAAGACCCCATAAACTTATGGTACCGCTGAGTGATGAACGGGTTTTGGGTTTTTGGTGAAAATGCCTCTGATTTAAAATATATTATGTAAATACTAAAATCCAAAATGGCGGATCCAAGATGGCGGAAAGAAAATTTAAATCCAATAAATCTGAGCAAATTTGTATCTAGGGGTTTTTGAGTCGCTGATTTCAAATCTGAGGTAGCATTTGAAAAATTCAAAGTACCCAATCTAAGATGGATTCTAAAAATTATATAGTTACGAATTTTATAAATAAACAATTTTTAAATTATAAACAATTTTGATGTTTATAACAAATAATCTGACCGTTTTTCGGAAATCTACCCTCCATATTTGTAATCAGGGATTAAAAATACATATAGAAAACTTTGGTGGAGTCATGTCTCTTCATCTTTGCAGCGTTTTATTCATTTGCTTCATTTCGATTGTTTACTGTCTGATACTTACCATCAAAACTTCTAGAATATTCTCGAAAACTCGTTTCTAAACTTCTTTTTTGATTCAAAATTCGAAGTTGTGTAGCATTTAAGTTTACCCTTTAGCATCAATGCTACATGTTTTTAGTAATATGATATAATTTGTATATATTTACCTGATTAAATTTAATTATTTATCCCGTAATTTAAAATAGTAAACATGGAATTTGTTTTTTTTGATTCACAACTCGTTTGGTCTTGTAACTTATCACTCTTTTTTTCTTAACACAGTTTGTAAATTGCTGTAGTTTATATATCACATTATTTGGTTTGAATTTAAAAGTCGTAAAATATTTTATTTTTAATAAACTCTCATTTATTTACATTCCATTTCAGTATTAAAAGTATAAGGTTATAGTCGGTAAAGTGAGGATGTATTCCCGATTCGTTGACACGAGCAAGGCATGTCGAGACCGATTATTTAAGGTTGAGTATGGAGTATGGAATTTGTGGCAATTTTTTTGACTTTGTTTTAATCATGATTAGTAACTTTGGACTGTTTGATCATAATTCTCTCTTTGATAATTTTCCATGGCTTGCCAATATTTGATGTATTACCTGGTGGTCATTGTAAGTTCGGAACTAGGTTAGAGTGCTCCAGGTTGACAATAAGGTTGGCAAAAGTAAATACAAATATCCCTAAGAATTGTCACGTCTGGTTGCAAGAGAGATTTTTATTTTCGTTCCCTTTACTGTTCAACCGTCGAAGGCAGCAGACCAATCCTGCCACTAGCTTTGAAAGGGCGGACGGTCAAGTGTTTTTTAAAAAAAGTCCACTAATCAATGAGGTAAGATTTTGCCCCTTATCTTTACGAACATGTGGTAAAAACAACATTTTATTTCAGGGCTATTTAAAGCCAGTTCTTTTTTATCTTTGGGCTTCATCTCACTCTTTTCATCTTGATATTGCTGTCAAGGCTCTCTGATGGTTCCGGCCCTAGTTTTCCTGTCCTTGTAACCACGACTATTTTAACCTTACCCTGCGTTTGGTTGGTGAGTTGGAAGTGGCTCTGTGAAGCCTCTATTCATTCACAACACAACAGAAATCCTAGCAACAGCGCTAAAAGTGAGAGGTACCATAGCATAGACCAGGTAGGAGAAAACTTTAAGTTAAAGAATTGGAGCTATAAATCAATTTTTTTTAAATACAAATAAAGCAACATAAATATATTTTAATGTGATATAATAACATGTAAGAACTTTTCGATAACTCTATAAAATTTACGTTATTGGCAATTAAAGGTTCTAGAACATTTGCGGCAAAATTTTATATAACCTTTTAAAAACGAGGTAACAACCATAGTTATCAAGAGAGTACAAAAACATTTTAGGCACCATTCTAATTTATGTACATAATACTTTTTTTTGGGAATAAAATGGAATTGTTATTTTGTTTTAATTAAGTCGTTTCATTGTGGAGCTATACATCAACCGTCAATAATTTAAAATCATTCCTCATACCTAAGTGTTTTCCTGTTTAATCACTAGGTAAGTAACACAGATAATGTAAAACAGGTGGCGCCTACTGGGTAATCAAAGCAGAGCACAACTATCTCTAAAAGAGCTACGAACCTGAGCTGCCATACGCATCCGTTGCCGTACCCTATGAAAAGGGAGACGCCGCAGTTGAACTCCATTTTTCGCTATCTCTTCTAGGTTTCAAATAGAATGTTCTGGAACGTTGTCGAACATTTGATTTTAAACTCCTTTATTGATTACAAAATCGATGATGAAGTCCGTTTTTCGTTATCTCTTTTTGTTTTTAAATAGAATATTCTAGAACTTTGTCGAAAATTCTGTTCTGGGCTTCTTTTTTAATTACAAATTTGATGGTGAAGTCCGTTTCTTTGGGTTTCAAAATAAAACGCTACGAAAACTCACTGTGTCCCCTTTACAATGTCAAATAATTGAATATGTCTTACCCAGGAATATTTAAAACTTATTTTACTGACTGGTGTATAAAGATATCAAATCAATTTTGCACTCAACCATTTGCACATCTTTTCCTCCAATTTTAAGATTATTTTTCTAAGGACCATGGCAAGTTTATACAATTTATGTCACTTTATTAAAATAAAATTCAATATATCCAAAAATGTTATTTTTTCTTCTCGAAAACAAGAAAAACCAATTAAATGGCGTTTTGTAAACTAACTTCATTTCCAGCGACAAACTTATATTAAATTGGAATCCAGAAGTTTGGAAAAGGTCTTTCTAAAATGAAAAAGAATTACGAGAACAAAGTTATTTTAAGACGAAATGAAACTATAACAAGACGGATCAATAATGTGCAGGAATCGTTCTATAAAATATATATGTAAGTTAGAAAATTGAACTGAGAGACAATAACCATTTTATTTTCGTTGGTTTAAGCATAAAATAATTTCATATACAGCCAAGGAATTTGGTACGTTGATTAAGTAACAGTCGTGCAAAGAGTGATATGATCTTTTATAGTTTCCATTGAGAGAGTTTATACATGCATTTCTTTTATCGCGAATATATGTG
The DNA here is from genome assembly GCA_034092305.1 of Diaprepes abbreviatus. NCBI lineage: Eukaryota > Metazoa > Arthropoda > Insecta > Coleoptera > Curculionidae > Diaprepes > Diaprepes abbreviatus. Next base: position 387,220 of record JASJET010000338.1, on the reverse strand, counting down.
ATATGAAGTCTTCTTTGATAAGCAAGTCGGGATTGACTTATATCGAATGAGGCGTTCGATTTAAGTCAATGAATAAATGTGTTCAGCTTTTAAACTAGTTATTTATATATTTATATATATATATATATATATATATATATATATATATATATATATATATGTATATATATATATATATATATATATATATATATATATATATATATATATATATGAAGTAAAATGCGAAACAGTAAATGCAAACTTCCCTCCAACATATCCTTTCTTTGTTAGAGGTTGCACAGTTAGAATAAATTGTTATGAAACGCAGTTCATCCTATTCCACCACCATCGAGATGATGGCCTACCTGTGCCACCATGCCGAGAAGAAAGTCAAAACTTACCCTCCCCGCCACAGTGATACGGCAGAGGTACATGTTTCGTCTCTACTAGACTCATCAGGGTACCGATATGCACCTGGCTGTGCAAAGGACAGATCGGAAGGAAGCACGCAAATACTGAACGCAGCTTAGCTGACTTCCCGCCGGATGGCGTATATATGTTTATGCGGCTTTGACGGATTCCTTCCTGTGGGATGCAATAGCAGTGGATATATCCACATTATGCCGTTGTAGTGCTGAAATAACATTCAGCAAACGTACAACTATATGTTGCTTCGTGTACGAATGAAGTAAAATACTAAACAGTAAATGCAAACTTCCCTCTATCATATCCTTTCTTTGTTAGAGGTTGCACAGTTAGAATAAATTGTTATAAAACGCAATTCATCCTATTCCACCACCATCGAGATGATGGCCTATCTGTACCACCATGCCGAGAAGAAAGCCAAAACTTACCCTCCCCGCCACAGTGATACGACAGAGGTACATGTTTCATCTCTACTAAACTTATCAGGGTACCGACATGCGCCTGGCTGTGCAAAAGAATAGATCGGAAGGAAGCACGCAAATACTGAACGCGGTTTCGCCGACCTCCCGCCAGATGGCGTATATATGTTTATGCGGCTTTAACGGATTCCTCCCTGTGGGATGCAATAGCAGTGGATATATCCACATTATGCCGTTGTAGTGCTGAAATAACATTGAGCAAACGTACAACTATATGCAGCTCCGTGTATGAATGAAGTAAAATGCGAAACAGTAAATGCAAAATTCCCTCCATTATATCCTGTCTGTGTTAGAGGTTGCACAGTTAGAACAAATTGTTATAAAACGCAATTCATCCTATTCCACCACCATCGAGATGATGGCCTACCTGTACCACCGTACCGAGAAGTAAGTCCTTGCATTTACTGTTTCGCATTTTACTTCAATCATACATGGTACTGCATATAATTGTAACTTTGCTGAATGTGATTTCAGCACTACAACGGCATAATGTGGATATATCCACTGCTATTGCATCTCGCAGGGAGGAATCCGTCAAATCCGCATAAACATATATACGCCATCCGGCGAAGCCGCATTCAGTATTTGCGTGCTTCCTTCCGATCTGTCCTTTCCATAGCCAGGTGCATGTCGGTACCCTGATGAGTCTAGTAGAGACGAAACATGTACCTCTGCCATATCACTGTGGCGGGGAGAGTAAGTTTTGACTTTCTTCTCGGTATGGTGGTACAGATAGGCCATCATCTCGATGGTGGTGGAATAAGATAAATTGCGTTTTATAATAATTTATTCTAACTATGCAATCTCTAACACAGAAAGGATATGATGGAGGGAAGTTTGCATTTATTGTTTCGCATTTTATTTCACTCATATACGGAGCTGCATATAGTTGTACATTTGCTGAATGTGATTTCAGCACTACAACGGCATAATGTGGATATATTCACTGCTATTGCATCTCACAGGGAGGAATCCGTCAAAGCCGCATAAATATATATATATATATATATATATATATATATATATATATATATATATATATATATATATATATATATATATATGTATATATATATATATATATATATATATATATATATATATAAAGAGAGAGAGAGAGAGAGAGATCGATTTATAACGTTCTACACCGTCTTCCGATACCCAAACGCCCAGCAATCTCGGTCCATCTACTGATCATCCTCTAGACCCCTATTTCTCATTTCTCCGTCGATACCTTGTCGCCAGCTTGTCCTTGATCTCCCTCGTTTTCTTTTCTCTTGCGGTATCCAGCTTAGTACTTGTTTAGGTAGATGTTCCTCTGCCATTCTCTGCACGTGGCCCTACCATATCAATTGTTTTGTTCTTATACCATCTACTATTGCATGAGTGACTCCCATTATTTCTCTGATACGGTCATTGATTTGCATGTCTCTTCTGGCTTTCCTAGCCGATCGTCTCCAGAAGTCCATTTTAGTGGCTAACAATGTCTTCTCAGAGGTTTCTTTTAGTTGCCAGTCTTCAGAGCTGTATGTGACTATGCTTTTAATAATAGTATTATAAATGAGCGTTTTGTTTTGCTTGGATATATTTGGTTCCCATAGAATTGGGTTAAAAAGTGTAATTGCTTTTCTGCCCTATGTGTTCCGTTCTTTTATGGGTTGATCAGCAGTTCCATTTTGTGTGAACTTCATTCCCAAGTATTTATAATTCGTGCAGTGTTCGATGCACTGACTGTCTTCCAGTATAAGGTATCTGGTCTCTCCGCCTATGCACATGTACTCAGTTTGGTTATGTTTACCTCGAGCCTCCATTTCTGGTATTCTTGTATTAGTTTCCTTGTCATATATTCCAAGTCATCGTAATCGTGTGCCAGTATGATCCGATCATCCGCAAAACATAGCGTGTACATAGAAGTATTTCTAAGTGATATACCCATTCCATGGCATATTTTTCCAAGTGTGTAATGTTTGATCTAAATATATTTTTAAAAGTGTTCATACCTTTATTGACCTGGAATCTACCTGCAAGTTTATTTTCTATTCTGATTTTTGACGTGAACTTTTCATATAATGACTTGATAGTTTTTATAAGTCCTACACTGACGTTGCTTTTTCCAAGAGCCTCCCATAACTTTTTAAGGGGTATGCTGTGATATGCTTTATTCAAGTCTACAAATAGCATATGGATCTCTTGATAAAACACTAACTTTTTTTCTATTATTTGGTTCACACAGAATGGTTGATCGACCAGCTCTAAATCCCTCTTGTTCTTCGGATTTCATATCCTTGTACTTCCGTTCGATTTTATTCTTCGATATTTTATCATATATTCTGCTAAGGCTGCTTGTCACTGATATTATTCTATAGTTATCGGAGTTGTCCTTACTTCCCTTTTTGCGAATGGTTGAGATATATCATAATTTCCATTCCTTTGGGACATGTATTTTAGGAACAGTTCTTTTAGGTAATGAAATAGGGTCCAATTCCATATTTAATTAACTCTGCCGGGATGTTTTCAGGTTCTAATGCTTTACCATTTTTTAATGTTTTACAGACCTCTTTCACTTCCTGCAATGTGACTCGAACAGGTGCTCCTGTTGTTATCATGTTAGGATACTCTTCATTTTCCTGGAATATGATACCTTGCTCTTGTGGTAATGTGTATGTAGGTGAAACAGGACGATCTGTATCGACTAGGCTTAAGGAATATGAAAGATGTATAAAAGAGAATCAAATTGTACAATCTATAGTAGCTGAACAACAGCATTGCTCAGATCACACTTTTAATGTAAAAGAAACTAACGTGCTGGCATCAGTGCCTGGTTTCTTTAAACGTAAAATTAGAGAATTAATCGAAATTTATTCTCTGAGCACCAGATAATAATTCCAATTTGACACGGTCTAAACCAAAGAACCAGGATTTTGAAGTCTTCATTGCCTCTATAAAATATTAAAATTTCATTAAATTATACAAGTCGGTTCAAAACTTAGAAACTATGTGGTAAATCGCTGGGTACCCGTTTAGGGTTCTGTATCTCCGTTAAAGGGCACTTTAGGATTTTTTTTCTTTGACAAAGTTATTTTGACCACCCCTGTATGCTCCCGTGAAATTAGGCGGTACTTACTGGGCACTTTGTTGGTTTTATAATGGAGCTTATAAAAATCATGATTCTATTATATTAATAATCTTATAGAATGTTTTGTTTCGGGATACCTTGAAAGAATAAATTGACATTTAACAATTATTGCATGCCATATTAATGAAACTAGACACTCTAACTCAAATAAACAACAGTACAAGAAAGAAGCCAGTTAAAATTATATATAACCAATCTAAAATCAAAAATAAAATTCAATAATACCTAATATATTTAGCCTAACAACCACAAAAGTTTTAGATGAACAATTCTATTAGATGTCACAAAACTCATAAGACTTCTGGCAGCATTTAACTGACGCATAGTAATTGCCTATTTTCCCTTTTATATCTCCGTGGCATTCGATAATATTACCATACTAATAAGCAGTAGTTTTACTAAATGGCGATTGTGATCTCGATTTTGTATTTTTGACATATGGAGGAAAGTACAGGGGAATAAATTAAAGAAAAACTTTTGAAACTATGATTTTCTATTGGAATAAACACAGAAAGGTTTTTATATTTACGAAACACGTTAGATATTATTCCAGAAACCTGATAAAAATGCGAAATCAAGAAAAAATTTCGTTTTTAAATAAAGTTCGGCTTGCAACAAAAGCGCGTATGTGTTCGGCATATATTCACATATTTTTTACATTATTGAGATTCCCAGATCAACGATTCTCTGTAGAATTAACATATCGTGAAAACTAAGGCCCGTCATTTGAATGCCCAATAACGTGATAATATTTTTATTTACATTTGTATTTCTTGATAACCGCACCGATTCTATGCTATATTTTGCCAATTTCATTATTTAAACTACTGCGATATGTTAACGATAGGGGAAGGTGGGGAAATTACGAACTTCTATAGGGAATTTCAAATAAAATCAACGAATTTGGAGAGTCACATTTTCTAAGGTTTTCAGCATGTCTATACAGGGTATTGGGGCAAATGAAGGAAATCTCCCAGATACGAAAAAAACACGTTAAAGGCGTACTACAGGCATATATATAAACTTTTTCCGTATAGGCTTCCCCTTCGGAGATATGTGCTCCCAAAGAGGTGCAATGGAATCAAGTCTTTTACACATAATTATTAAACCACCAGGTATATTTCAATTTTTTTTAATATGATGTATACCATGTAAGACCCTTCAAATTTCTGTCCATGTGTGAATTACTCACAACTGCAGGTACGGACTAGCTGTGATACTTATGACCCCATGTTTTTTACGCCCTATATGATAAGAGCTTTGAAAAACGTTTTTTATATACCACTAACTACTGACTAAAAATTAGGGACTCTTTATTAACGTTGCTAATCCTAACCATTTTGGAAAGAAGTTCCCTAACTTCTGTCGCCAGAGTTTCAATAAATATTTAAACTAACTTCTTAGTTAAAAACTTCATAAGATGGTTCAGCATGGGCTTCGTGAAGTCTGATACACCCGCGGGCCCGACGAATTGAGGACTGGTTTACTCGCTACATTAACTCATCATTGTGCCTTATTTGATCATAATTAAATGTGATTTTCTCCGTAGAAGTTCCTCCCCAGTATCGACCGGAATAGAATACATTAAGTTTTTGAGGTGTCCCCACAGGTAAAAATCCAACAGCGTTAAGTCGGGAGATTAGGGACCCAGGCAATAGGTTCTCCACTACCTATCCAGCGGTTTGGAGAGACGTTATTAAGGTGCTCCCGCACAGCAACGCTGAAATGAAGTAATGCCCCCTCCAGGGGCAGATCCAGCCTCTCTCTTTGGGGGGGGGGGGTGATATTACAGTATGGTAAGCGAAAGCAAGTTGTCGACGGGGGAGATCTCAGCAACATTCCCATTTCTAGTGTAAAAGGCAGGGTCGAGTCTATTTTTCTGAATTTGAGATTCTTGGAGAGGGGGAGGATCACAAGAAAAAACAAGTTGTCGACAGGGGGGGGGATGCGGGCAGCATACACATTCCTAGTATAAGAGGCAGAATCGTGTCTATTTTCCTGAACTCAAAGCTCTTCGGGGGAGTGGTTATCGCAAAAAAAAACAAGTTGTCAACAGGAGAGGAATGCTAGCAGCATACACATTCCTAATATAATAGGCAGAATCGGTACTATTTTCCTGAACTCAAAGCTCTTGGGAAAGGGAGGTGCGATCGCGAGCATACACATTCCTATACTCTATTCAAGAACTAGAGAAAGTAATAAAACTGTTACCGAAACCTCCAACTTACCTGCTCCAGTGTCACAGATAACTGAGAACTGACGTGAATATAATCATATTTAATTATATTTAAACATTGTAAGGTAAATTTACTGCAACAATAGAGTTTCTGATAGTTCAATTTAATTTCTGTCAGTGAGCAAAATACACCTTAGAGTGTATCCTTAGTGATTTATCTTGTTTGTGCTGGTTTTTATATATTATATGAGATTAGTGAGATACCCAAAAGATATGGCTTCCACATCTATATTTATTCCAAAATCGTTAAACCAGGGCATTTTTTCCTCAACGAAATACTTATTACGATGAATGTTTATGATGCCTTAAAATATCAAAATATAGATAATTATGTTAAAAGCTCTGTTGAAATGTGTTACAACATGACAAGAGTAGGAAAATCTACTATGTACCGAATACTGTAGGAGAAAAAAACGATCACAGGCAGAAAAACCTCGTTGGAAGAAGAAATGTAAACTGCAATTAAAGGAGTTGTACATACATCTTACTATGAGGAGCAGATCGCAACCGTCGAGAAAATTCTAACTAAAATCAGTGAAGATCGGGATCTTCCTGAAATTAAAAAAACTGAACTTTGAAAATTGCTCAGAGAACTTAAATTTTTACTGGGAAAAACCAGACAGAACAGAACTTTTGAAAGATTTTTTGGAATAAAGTTACTGCAGAAAATTTGGAAAAATCCATATAATAAAAGAAAAAAAAAATGTGAAAACTCGATCTCATGATCCGTGAGATATTGAATCAATTATAATTAATTCTGGCGAAGATAGCTTCACTGACTTGGATTACGAATTAGATACGTAATTTTTACCAGCGTAAACAAAATTTATTACAAATAAGTTTTTAACCGCCTTCTAAAAGTGGCTGCAGTATTCACAAATTTGTTTGGACGAAATTGCTTCAGTAAAATCCAAGATGGCGCTGACAATATGGCGGCCAAAAAAAAAGTTGTGTTCGATTTTCTCCGAAATTCGTATGGCAGAATTTTCGGGGTCGTACACAACGAATGTGAAAATACTTTTAAAAAATTCAATATGGCTGACCAAAAAATTTAATTTTGTCCGACTTTCTCCAAAATTGGAATGGGAAAGTTTTCAGGGTCGCACATAACGAATTTGATATTATTTTTAAAAAATTCAATATGGCGGATACAATATGGCGGATAAAGAACTAATTTTGTCCGATTATTATCAAAATTGAAATGAGGGAGTTTTTGGGATTACAAATTACGAATCTCAAATTATTTAAATAAAATTAGATATAACGGATCCAAGATAGCGAATTAAAAATTCTGCATCTCTCGATTTTGTCTAAAATCAGTATTAGGGGTCTTTTGTTAGTGTTAATTACGAATTTAAAATATTTTTTGAGAAATTCAATCTGGCAGATTCATTATGGCGTCCTAAAAATTTTACATTTTTCGATTTTCTCCAAAACTGATATAGAGGGTCCTTGATGGTGTAAATTATACATTTAAATGTATTTTTTCAAGATTCATATGACGAATCCAATAGGCGGACTAAAAACTTTACATTTTCGATTTTGTTCAATGGTGGGTCTGAATCGTTTTTGAGGATGTAAATAGCGAATATAAAATTATTTTAAGAAAATCTAATATGTCAGAGGCAATATGACGGTCTTGAAATTTTAAGTTTCCGAATTTCATGCAAAATTGATACAAGGGGGCTTTGAAGGGTTTAGATTTAAATTAGATTAAGACGTGGTCGTGTATTATTAATATGAAGTTAATTCTTGACAACTATTAGGTTGGCGTATACAAATACAATATGCAGTATAGAATATATCGGGCTAAGAAATTTACGTCTCAAGTTCTTTAAATGTAGATATTGGATGATTTTAGGGCCTATATTATCAATCTAAAATTAATTTGAAATTTAAGATAGTGGATTTACAATGCTATACTAAATATTTTTTGACACAATTTCACTGGCATTTGGAGAACTCTAAGAATCAAAAAATTTTTAGTGGTTCATTTGAGGGTGATTTACAACTTTGGATTAAATGGATACTTTTTTGCCACCTTGGAGTCATTGTGAAGTACACCAATCTCGATTAGTACTTAGTTGAAACAATTTATGGATATAATGAATTCAAAACTAAAAATAAATCGAAAAATAAAATTATTATAAAAAAGTTGAACCGACTTCTAAAAGTGGGCTAGAAAGTGAAATATAACTATAAATTTTTATATGAAATTGAAATTTCTGAAGTCGGCGCCAAATTATTTCTAAATGAAATAAATAACTACTAATATACACAAATTATGGTAAGAAAGCAATTACAAATAAAGCATTTTCAATCTGTTTATGCTTATCATATTTTGTCAGGTATTAGGTTAGCGCCAACTTCAACAACAAAAATTTCAATTTCATATAAAAAATTTATAGTTATTTTTCACTTTTTAGCGTACTTTTAGAAGCCGGTTCAATTTTTTTATAAAAATTTTGTTAAATATTCTGTATGTTGAGATTAATGATAAACTTCATATTTATAGTAATTTCTAATACTTAAAATATTCGAAATGTCATAACAAGCAAAAAGACTTAAAGTAAAGTTAAGTAAATATATTTTGTATCTGCCAAACATTCAAAAAGCTTCTTCTTCACTGACCATAAGCAACGTCCAAATAAATTTATTGTTTGTTTAAATCTACATTGTACGGTTCAAGTTCCAGATAATCGTCAAGCCACTATTTGGGCAAAAATCATCGTTGTGATTGTTTCATCTATATGAAATTCATCTTTTGAGATAATATTTTGTGGGCACATTCTCTCAATTAAGTCAAAGACAGATGTGCAGTTACTACTACTACTACTCCGTGGCGTTACAACCCCGTGTGGGTTTTAGCCGACTTGACAATATGCCTCCATTCGTTTCTGTCCTTTGCTAGCTCCTTCCAGTTCTCTACATCCATAGCTTTAAGGTCTCCTGCTATATTATCCCGCCACCAGAGCCGGAGTCGTCCAAGTGGTCTTTTTCCAGTTGGGGTTTCTTCCCACACCAGTCTCACTATTCTTTCGTTAGAGTGTCTTATGAGGTGGCCCGTCCACTGGAGTCTTCCAGACTTTATTTCTTTTACTATGTTGGCGTCTGCGTATAACTCTTCTAACTCTTTGTTTGTTCTTATTCTATATTGTCCCGTTGCCCCATCTAGTAACGGGCCAAAGATTTTCCTTAGGATTTTTCTCTCCCAAACTCGCAGTCGCTCTTCGTTTGCCTTTGTTATTGTCCAAGTTTCGCTGCCGTACATCACTACTGGTCTTATAACTGTTTTATATAGATTTATCTTTGTTCGTCTTGTTAGTTGTTTTGATTTTATCAGGTCTCGAAGGGCGTAGCTACCTCTGTTTCCAGCTTGGATCCTATTGTTTATTTCTTGTGATCCGTTATTATCTTCAGTTACTGTTGTTCCAAGATACTTAAATTCTCTGACGCGCTCAAAGTTATAGTCGTCGATGGTGATGTTCTGTCCAATTCTGTCTCTGTTTCGAATATTGCGGCTCGTGTACATATATTTAGTTTTGTTTTCATTTATTTGTAGCCCCATCTTCTCTGCTTCCTTCTCGAACCTGATAAAAGTTTCCTTCCTTTTTATTCTTGTGTTTTCTATTAGATCTACATCGTCTGCAAATGCCAGCAGTAAGTTTAGTCCTTCTCGATGGAATATGGAAGTCGGTGTATCAATTCTTGCATTTCTGATTATGTGTTCTAAAGCTATGTTGAAAATTTGTGGTGAGAGTGCATCTCCCTGCTTCAGTCCATTGTTAATCTCGAATGTCTCCGAGTACTGTTGCCCAACTCTTACCTTACATCGTAGTCCTTCCATACTCATCCGTATCAAGTTGACTAGTTTTTTAGGAAAGCCAAGTTCTTGCATCGCTGTCCACAGTCTCATCCGGCATACTCTATCGAAAGCCTGTTTAAAGTCTATGAACATCTGATGGAGCTCTCGATCGAACTCCCAGCATTTTTCCATTATTTGTTTTATAGTGAATATTTGGTCAACAGTAGATCGGCCGGGTCTGTGATGTGCAGTTGCTTTTTAAAATTAACTAATAACACCAATACCCGCTACCGGACCCCAACACAATGCGTGCCAGTTATACACTTGACAAGGTTTTTTATGATTCTATGTGAAACTTCTGAAATTAGTTTTACAAAGAAAATACAAGAAGCTTTCCTGTTTTTAAAAACTTTCCTTTAAGATACAATCGAGCTTATTTAAAACTGTTTTAACTTTAAACGTAATTACAAAGCCCATAATTGTAAGAAAATGTAATATTCTTTTATCCTTTATTTCAAGACGGATATACCTCTGGATTAATTCTTTATAATTTCCCGGCAAAGAAATTTCGAATAAAACACAAGTAACTTTATATTTATCTTTTATTATAAATACAGGAAAGTGCCCGCAGCCGAGTCGGAAAAGTTTTTGCTTTTCCTTTTAATAATAAAGAAAATACAGTTGCTTTCTTCGCACACGGCTAAAACAGCAGGTGCGTAAAACGTGATTTCCTTGTTTTTGTTATTTTATGCGTTGAAAACCTTTGAGAAATTATCAGGTAAAAAAGTATGGAGTACGATGTATATAAAGTAGCTTGAATTAATATCTCATTTTTAGGAAATGGGTATTTTTTTGGCACAGAACCTTACTTTTTGTTGTTTTAATTTTCTTTTAATTTAGTAGTAAATTTAAAAGTATACCTTGTACAACAGTCGTTTTTTTAATTAATGCCTGAATTTATGTAAGTTGTCCTTATCACTAAATATCTACCAGAATTTGCAATTCAATTATACCAACTTTTAATCCATTTAAAAAAAAAGAAAAGAATATATATATATATATATATATATATATATATATATATATATATATATATATATATATATATATATATATATATATAGTGTAATTCTTGACCGTAAAATGTGTATACAGGAGAAAAAGCAAAACTTATCAGGAGTGCGGTCTCTATTAGTCAAACTCTTTTATAACCAATTATAATTGGTTAATGATCTAATTAATTTTTGTTTAAAACAAAAATCTCTGTTCTTAACGCATTCGCCGAAACCGTCAGTTGACAAAGAATCGAAAGAATCGAAACGTCCTGAAAAATAAAAATATATATATACAATAAGTATGACTACTTTATATATGTAGTTTCAATACAAAATGAACCATATTCCCAAGAAAATAACCAACTAAAAATATATTTAATGGTTCAAGAAAAATTAATTCCTATACTATATATATATATATATATATATATATATATATATATATGGCCGAACACCATATCTTAGGAAGTGCTAGTCCAGGAACATCGGGAAAAAATTCCGGTAAGGAATGTGGCCAAGAGAAATCGTTGGAAATAATTTTTAGATTCCTATATCCCTATATAAGCTATCAGAAAAATTTTGGGTTTAACAATTCTTGCTGTAAGAAGTAAAATTAGGGCAAGAGAGCAGAGAGAAAGTCTACTGATAAAAGTTGCCATACCTCTGGTTAGGCTAAACCGAATTCGATAAACTTGGTCTCGTTTAAGAAAAGAAGGTTTCACAATTAAAATGAAATAGTAGCTATTTTAGAATGATTTTTCCGGCCCTTGCTACAGGGCGTTACTTGAAACCAGTCTCTTTTTCTTTCAATTTTTCTCCGAAATTCGAAATGGAAAGACATAATTTTTTTATCATATTCGGAAAGTAGAATAAATTTGCAATAGAAAATGTAAAAAAAATAATTCGATATCTTTATTTTGTTCCAAATTGTAGCCAAAAGAATAATTGATATCATGGTGCCTGGAACAAGCAATTATTTTCAAAAGTCCGTGGACAAGTGTACCATGACAAATAATAAAAATCTTTTAAAAATTTTCATAAGTGTGCGTTTTTTCACTTTTCATTCTATTACAATCACCCTTAATTTACTTAGGTTTCGTATTATTACGAAATTATCTAATAGGCTATGAAACAAAATCGGCAGATTTTCAGTAAAACAAAACGAATTAATATGAATGAAGCTTGAATAAAACAAGTATCGCATCAAAATTTTATCTCGCACTTTTTGTAAATTTTGATTTTGCCGTTATTCGACTTGTGTGTTACATCTTTCAAAAATCTCTTATATCAATGCCGAGGCTTATGATATGCTTGTTGTATATTTTGAGTGTTTGCAAAATGCTAATATGCTGTCAAGAATCCTGAACAAAGACCCTACACTAGAAGGGTGTTTCGGTGATTGGTAATACGTCTCAGAGAAACGGGTAGTATACATCCCACTCTAGTGCCCTTCAGGAGACGACTATCAAGAAATGAAGACAATATTATAAACTTTCTCGCGTATGTCTGCAAGCGGATTCGCACTGGAATGCCAAAACATTTCTTTAGACTTAGGTATAGTATAATCTTAGAATGGAATTCGATCAGTCTACAAATCGCTTTTTGCAGTGTATTTTGCAGAAGTAAAAATGTTGATTTCTGCTAGCAGGAACTGTGAAATGACATGAAATGAAATAATTTATTAGCCATAAAACTGATACTTCAGCATTGGTTTCGTCTACAGTATACAATTAAATAAAAAATATATACATAGCAAACCTTAAAGCTAGAAAAAACAAGAAACAGTTATATTAGTATCATTAGATACTTATTATAATATAAAAAATGTAAAATAACTTAATCTAATATTTAATAATAAAAACCACAGATTAAAATCCTAAAACAACTATCGGCAAAAAAAAAATAAAACGATAAGAACACAATCCGTAGCACTGGTCAGCGAAAGACGCAACGAAATACATTACACAGTAAAAGAGTCAGTACATCCTACAGGCTTAAGTATTCGTTAAAAGGATAAAATGACCCCTGAACAAGAAATTTTTTTATTTCTGTTTTGAATTTATTACTGTTTGATATATTTTTTAATTTTGCAGGCAATTTGTTAAACAGACTAATGAAATTATAAATTGGGGATTTCTCCAAGAATGCCGTTCTATGTTTAGGTATACTAAGAATGTCACTATTTCGTGTATCATATCTGTGACCCTGCCAAGAGTTTAATTTTGTTTTACATATAACACGCATTTTAGGATATAAATAGAGTAAAAAGTCAAAATGCTGTGTTCCTTAAAAATGGGTCTACACGAATCGGTCGGCTTAAGACCAAATATCAACTTCAGTATTTTTTTCTGAGCCAGAAACACTCTATTCACCTCACACCCTTTTTCCCAAGACATGACATTGTTTGACTGATGACTGTATGCCAAAGAATAATACACAGTCAGCAATCCAGCCCGGTCTAGAAATGACCTCATCTGCAAGATAGCAAAGAAAGCAGAATTTATTTTTTTACAAACATGTTCGATATGGGAAAAGAAATGCAGCGACTCATCAAGTCACGTGCCTAAAAATTTAGTATAAGCTGAGGTTTCAATATTATGTATTTCTTTATTCACTACCAGCAATGGTTTTTTAATATTGAAATTTATATATACAGTCTTTGTTGGGTTAAGTATTAACTGATTACGCTGACACCAAATCTCCAGCTCCTCACATACCCCTCCCGCTGTACGCAACAGCTCCTCTGGGACATCCGCAGATATAGCTATCGTGATATCATCAGCAAACATAACCAACTTTTCCCTACTGATGAATCTAGGTAGGTCGTTAAATAAATCATAAACAAGAGCGGCCCCAAAGCTGACCCCTGCGGCACACCCAAGGCGACTCTTTTGCAATCTGATTTAATATTTCTTATTTAAAAAGAGACATATTATTTATCACATATACCGTATATTATAGGCTTCTTTGAGTTAATTTAATGCAAATAAATATCTGTTTTGGCAGCATACAATATACATCTATGCATATTCATACCGTAACATTGTTCGCATTTACATAATTCTGTATTAAGATTTAACAAGCACTAAAAGGCATGTGAACATGATATTAATTTGGCAGCCTAAGGATGATTGAATATTGTATTGCGACGGTCTGGTAGAGGAAAGGTTCACTTTCATATGTAATAAATTCCTCATATGGTAATTTTACTAAATTAACCAAAATATTTGAGTCCACAATTTGCAAATATATTTGTTCCTGTTAACCAAAAAAAAATAGTAGTCACGTAATTAGCATTAATAATAATAATAATAATAATAATAATAATTAGCTTTATTGTTGTAAAGAAATTAATCTTGTTAACAAAGCACTTTGCAGAACAAAAAGTTAAAAATAAATATAAACAAAAACATATTCAACACAAGAAATTGTGACAATAAAAAACCAAAAAAAAAACTGAGATCAATGATAACAATAAACACGTGATTAAAGTCAGTAATCAAAATAAACAGTATAAATAAACAAAAGTCCATAATTAACAAAACAGGTACCTAAAATAAAATAAATGTTAAATTAATTTAAAAGTTTACAGTCAAATAAAATAAAGTAAAACAAGACAAAAATAGCCATAAAATTACACCATTACACACATTTTGAAAGCACAAACACACCTTGTTAAAAATGGTTAGCAAAATATTCTTCCAGTGAATAATACGGTCGGGTCACAAGAAAGCCCTTAAGTTTTTTCGTAAGCAATTTATCGTCCATAATATTTCTATACTTTAGAGGAATTTTGTTATATATTTTAATTCCCTCACAAATAAGAGACTATTTAGTGAGAGTAGTCCTGGGAATGGGCAATGGCAGGCCATTATTACGTGTATTATATGAGTTTGGAGTTGCATAATTTTTATATTTTCTATAAATCAATCCCAATATTTCTAAAATGAAAATGTTAATATTTTGTCTTGAATAAATAAAGGCCTACAATGCCCTTTCATTTTTACATCAAATAAATAACGCACCGCTCGCTTTTGTAAGACAAGAATCGAATTTAATAACTACCGACTACAGGATCCCCAAAATGCAATTCCGTATCTCAAATGAGATTAAATCAACGAAAAATACACTGTTCTAGCCACATTTGAATCTAATTCCCTTGACACTATTCGTACGGCATAACACCGTGCAGCCAACTTCTTATTTAATGCCATTATGTGGTCAGTAAATTTCAACTTATCGTCAATAAGTATACCTAAAAATCTAGTCACTAGCTTATTCCTTATAAAATGATTATTCAAAGTTAAACTATCACAGGTAAATTTGAAACTTAACACGTTGGTTTTAGTAAAATTAAAACTTAAACAATTTGCAGCACACCATTCATTCAGTCTAATCAAGTCACACTCGATAATACGTTTCAAATCACAGTCATTCTTTCCATGCCATAAAATTGTTGCGTCATCTGCAAATAATGTAAATGTTCCTCGGATATCAATTTTGGTCAGGTCATTTATATATAAAAGAAAGAGCAGGGGCCCAGGAACAGAACCTTGTGGGACGTCACAACTCAGAGAAGAGACACTGGATAATTCTCCATCGTACTTAACCATTTGCTACCTATTCGAAAGATAGGAAGCAAACCAATTTAATGCCACTCCTCTAATACCATACAATTCGCGCTTACTCAAAAGTACTTCGTGATTCACACAATCGAACGCCTTTGAGAAGTCACAAAAGACCGCATCCGCGACATCGCCCTCATTCAAACTGATGTAGAATTTTTCTAAAAAAGAAAAAACTGCGTCCCTAGTGTTCTTGGAAGTCTGAAAACCAAACTGACATTCAGACAGAATGTTATGTTGGCTAAGAAAATTTGTTATTCTTCCTTTAACCAGTTTTTCAATTATTTTAGAAAGAGTGAGTAGGAGAGGTATTAAGATTGAGATTATCTGTTAAATGTTAATTTTTTTCTAAAAAAAATCAAAAGTGGGGTTATATTTGAAAATATCCAAAAAAGTTATTAGAAAAAGTTTTTCTAAATATAATTTTTAGCCTGTGCGAAAAATTTCAGCTGTATAAGATAATTTAGATTTTTGGCTCATTTTTTGTAAATTGCATCACTGTTGCAAAATAAGACTCAACGCAACCTACATAAAACTTCTTAGTTTTGACAATGCTTCATTCCAGACATATTTTCTTTAAAGTACCGCCATATTAAATGTGTGTTTTTCTATAAAATCCAAACAGGGCTATTAAAATTGGGTCACATGTGATACAAAGGTTATTTGTTTTTGACCCTGTATTAGGTAAGTTCATCAAATAACTATTTTTGAACACGTAGTTTACCACAAGAGCAATCTTGTAAATGCCATCTGTTTGATATGGTATTGCGTCTTCTGGATACTTCAAACATTGTCCATCTTTCTTACATGTGTTGAAAATTGGCCTAATGTTCGATTTTTGGAACAATCTGTCAATCTTGTCAGTAGTTCCGTGTATGTAAGGTAAGACAACACTGTCCATAGAATATTTATGGCATTTTATTGAGAAGTTGGGTTTTTATATTTAGTAAGTCTTATATCTTCATCGCAATATCCGTTGCCTCTCAGAGCATTAGTCAGTTTTTCTGTTTCTGATTTCAGTGATTGTTCGTCAAATATTGAAACTGCTCTATGTACTAAAGAGTCTATGACGGATTGTTTTTGAGAAGGATGATGGTGTGACGTTGCATTGAGATATCAATTTGTATGTTTTGGTTTTCTGTACACACAATGTCCTCATTTGCCATTCCCTTTCCTTTATACTAGTACATCAAGAAAGGGAAGGGCACCATTTGATTCAGTTCCCATAGTAAATTTTATACTAGGATGTTGTTGATTTAAATGATCCAGGAAATTATGGAGGTTATCTGCGCCATGCGGCCAAACTACGAAGGTATCATCTACATATCTGCACCAAAATTTAGATTTTAGAGGAGCAGAAGACAAGGCGTTTTCTTCGAAAGCTTCCATGAAGATGTTAGCTACTCCAAGTTTGCTAGTAGAAAATTCATTGAAAATTAAAATATGTAGAAATCAGACATGCTTTAATTAATTCTAGTAGGGTGGAGTCCATGTTGTTATTTCGTAATATATTCGATATTGTATTTCCTCTCTAGTTGTTCAATTTCCTGGCATTATTCAGTTATCCACTTTTTTAGCTTCGTTTATTTTCCACTTGAACAGTCTTTCAGTCTTCATGTACTTATCTTGATCCTTTCTGTCACATATTCTTTATTTTTTGCTTATTTTTCTTTCCTGCTTTTATTATTACTTGTCCTATATTTTCTTTTCCTACTATTTTTTTTATAGCCGGTTGTTTAACATCTTAAACTTTTTAATTTAAACGTAACTTTCAAATATATTAAATGGTAGGAAGGTATGAAAAATTTTATGATTGCAGAAAGACGTGAATAAATATAAAAGTAAGGAATGGAAAATAACAAGTAAAATATTAAGAGCCTGCTAACTGCCGAGAATTCTTGCATTGACACCTAAAAACTGTTAAAAAGATTTCTTATTTGTTTCAGAACTTCCGGAATCCTCCCCAAAAATAAGTGTTGGAAGGGAGATTCTCGATTCTGGAGATATGCTACGTGCAAATTGCTCAAGTCCTCCATCCAGGCCACCTGTCGCGTTACAGTTTAAACTTAATGATATGATGGTAAGTTTTGTCGTATAATACGAACTTGTCATATAAAACTGAACTGCTCTTGTAAATAATTGTTCACCCCGCGACACGAGTCGCTGTATTTCTATGGCAGATTTGAATTTCCTGCTAGTTTCTTATATTGGTTTGAATTTGTCATATTTTATATAATTCCATTAACTATCTCTTTCTGCAGAATATCTAAAACAATAAGTAGGTCTTCCTTGTTTTAAGTGACAGATTAGTTGAGAATATTCAATAAAAAAGAAAGGGAATATTAAGTATAACATATATTTCTTTTGAATTTCTAAGTTTTAAGTTTTCTCAAAATTATAATTTTTTATTCAAAGTAAATCTATTAAAGATATTTTTCCCTCCATTGGAAGAGCGTAAATATTGTAAATGAAAGTGTTTAACAGAATCTTTTGCCATTGAATAACAAGCAGGGAATGATGGTTCCTACCAATAAACGAAACTACTTTTTCTGTGGATATGACAGCTTATATATTTAAATTTTTACAAAATAATTGTCATTTAGCCAAATAGCTATAATGTACAGGGTGAGTCAACGATTAGATGAAGTAGGTTTGTGCCTTTTCGGTGAAATTAACAAAGAAACTATATTTATTGTTTGATACAGTTTATTTTTACGCAGATTTTAAAAATATTTAGGACTCTACAAAAAACTAGGACAGCATAAAGTTGTATTTTTTTAAATAGAACACCCTATATACGAATCGTATTTTCGATTTAGCTTATAATTTTAAATCTTTTTTATTAAGAGTTTACTATAACAAAACTTTATAGTTTCTGAGATAATTAAGTTTAAAGAAAAAAAGTCACATTTTCAAGCATCAGTTCAATCCTAAATAACGTTTTCAATTTTGTGACAAATATATTCAAATTTGGAATTTAGCAAGGCCAAGGACAACTTAACATAATTTTTACCTAATATTTGCAATAAAAGCTACAGGGTGTTGAACACATCGGCTCAAATTTGAGCAAGTTCAAATAAATAAATATCTTTTTTTTAAATGGTACACCCTGTATATTTTCATGTTATTTAATAGAGTAATAAAAACCCTAAAAATTTTGTTCAATATATCCTATACCTATTTATAATAGTTTTTGAGATATTTCAGTTTTTATAATTTTCCATACTTTTTTACAGGAATAGTCTTCATTATCATAGTAGCCATGGCAAAAACAATGTAAAAGAACATTTTTCTGTGTGTCAAATTTATAACCGCAATCGCTTTTTTTGGTTTTTATGTAGTGTAGTTTGGTTTTTTTTGCATTCATCTTATATTGTAAAATGAATTTTCCAAAGAATGAGTTAATAGATATGATTTATACAATAGGAGAGGCTCAAAAAAATTGCCTTCTTGCTCAAAGAATTTACAAAATGAAGTATCCTGATCGACGCCAGCCTAATACCCATACTTTTCAAAACTTAATGCAAAGATTTGATTCTTCTGGTACTGTTGATTATCCAAAACGTAAAGTGGTCAACAAACCAGTAACTAATGAAGAAAAAGAACTACAAGTATTGTTAAATGTTCAGGAAAATCCTTATATTGGTAGCCGTCAGTTAGCAACATTATGTGAAACATCACAATCCACCGCTAATCGTACTACCAAGAAATATAGGTATCATCCATATCACATGGAATTACACCAAGAATTGCATGGACAGGATTTTGAAAGTCGTGTAAACTTTTGTCGTACAATAAATGCGGAGATTCAATTAAATCCAAATTTATTATGCAAGGTAATGTTTAGTGATGAAGCTACTTTTAGAAGTAACGGTGCCGTAAATAGACGCAACATGCATTATTATGCCACAGAAAACCCATTTTGGATTAGAGAGGTGCAACATTAAAACCACTGGTCATTAAATGTTTGGTGTGGTATTCATCATAATCGAATTATTGGACCCCACTTTTTTAACGAACCACTAAATGGCCATAGTTACCTGAACTTTCTACAAGAAGAACTACCCCAACTGCTTCAAGGTCTCGATAGGAATGAGCTCGACAGTATGTGGTTCCAGCACGATGGTGCGCCTCCGCATTACCATCGTGAAGTTCGTGCGTTTTTGGACCAACGATATCCGCAAAAATGGATTGGACGTGGGGGTTTCATTGAGTGGCCACCAAGGTCTTGTGACATCACCCCATTAGATTTCTTCCTATGGGGTTATATTAAAAATAAGGTGTATGTTAATCCACCAACAACAGTGGAGGATATGCGAAACAGGATGTAGAACAATAACGCCACTAATTTTGTCCAGGGTCCGAGAAAATCTGCAAAAAAGACTAAATTTGTGCATTGCACAAGAGGGTCGTTTATTCGAACACTTATTAAAAGAAATAATTAATCTCAGTATTTAATAGGTAATTTTTTTGTTTCAATTTAGTATAAAAGTAAATATGTATTTGCCTTGTCGTTATTGTTGTGTTAATTTTTTCACACTATGTTTAATCAAACTGTTGCCATTGTAATATAACGAATAATGTATTTCGTCATATTTAACCACATTCTGTTTGTTTCTGTAGTTTCTTTTTATTATTTTACATGGCTACTATGATAATGAAGACTATTTCTGTAAAAAAGTATGGAAAATAAGAAAAACTGAAATATCTCAAAAACTATTATAAATAGGTATAGGATATGTTGTACAAAACTTTTAGGGTTTTTATTACTCTATTAAATAACATGAAAATATACAGGGTGTACCATTTAAAAAAAAAAGATATTTATTCATTTAAACTTGTTCAAATTTGAGCCGATGTGTTCAACACCCTGTAGCTTTTATTGCAAATATTAGGTAAAAATTATGTTAACTTGTCCTTAGCCTTGCTAAATTCCAAATTTGAATATATTTGTCACAAAATTGAAAACGTTATTTAGGATTGAATTGATGCTTGAAAATGTGACTTTTTTTCTTTAAACTTAATTATCTCAGAAACTATAAAGTTTTGTTATAGTAAACCCTTAATAAAAAAGATTTAGAATTATAAGCTTAATCGAAAATACGATTCGTATATAGGGTGTTCTATTTAAAAAAATACAACTTTATGCTGTCCTAGTTTTTTGGCTCACCCTGTAGAGTCCTAAATATTTTTAAAATCTGCGTAAAAGTAAACTGTATCAAACAATAAATATAGTTTCTTTGTTAATTTCACCGAAAAGGCACAAACTTACTTCATCCAATAGTTGACTCACCCTGTACAATAAGCTTGAAAAATTAATTGAGACTAATGTTGGTTTTTAAATATCCGTTCTAAAAAACAAGACCAATGGGTATTTTTATAAATAAAATTAATACAATCTACCATCACCTCTTTAGAAATAAAGTGTATGAAGTTAATAATAAACTGTATTAAGAGGTAACTTTCAAAAACGTTCTCATTTTAATTTTATCAAAAGGTCCATATTACTCCAGTCTGTTTACAAAAAAAGGCATAAAAATTTATTACAGATATTTGAAAGTTTTAAATTATAGAGGGGGGGGGGTGCTAGTAAATGATAAATACGTAACAGATCCGCCAAAGTCAGAAAATTCGATTTTTTGCGCCTAGAATGTTCCGAAGACATTTTAGGGAAAAGTTGTATTAATGAAAGTTTAAGGAATTAAAAAGACCTTTAATCTTGTGCTTCATGCATCAAGATCGATAAAGAATTTATCGAGATAGTGGCGAAAACTACCTTTTCTGCACTATATTTAAAATTGTTAAAAAAGTGGGTTAAAGAAGAGGTGCTTTGTTTGCTTATAAACAACTAGGATAACTTTGTTATTTTTCATGCTACAGACTTGTTATTAGGTGAACTGTGTTGAAAACTCTGGATTTTGGAAAAAAATGCAGCCAATAAGAGATTATATAGACATTTTTTTGAAAATCATATCTCTGTTTTTTTGTAAACATTAAGAGTCGAAATTTTCACATATTTTAAACGATTACCTACATTTTATGATTCAATAAATAAGTATATAATGTATGCAGTGCGCATAGAGTGGAGCGCGTTGCAAAATTTAACAGTATTTTGAGTTCTACACAACGTAGGACCTTCTTTTTTTGAGACTGGGGTAACTCGACGAAATATGAACAACTGGCTAATTTTCATTAGTTTATTTTACAACAAAATTAGCAATTTATTTGTTACTTCTACATTAACTTTGCTATATATATATATATATATATATATATATATATATATTGTTGTAGAATTCAATCTACAATAAACTAAAAAAAATCATAAAAATAAAATAAACGTATAAAAGGCGATTGAAATTCCAAGAGATAAACTGCACGTTGTCGGCGGTAACGGCGCATAGACACCGACACAGACGCCGGCGCAGATACAAAGCTTTGGCGGACCGCGCTAAGCGTTGATCGGTTCCTTTCGGAAGACCCGACGGAGTGCCGAGAAAGTATAAATAGCACCCGATGTCGCGATTCGTTAGCAGAATCTGATTGTCTTTTAAAGAGTACAGATCTCTCAAATTTCTTACACACGAGTATCTAAGTCTTTTGAAGCATTTACTCAGGCGAAACGTGAGTTTCTCTGCCGTTGCTGATTAGTCTGGCACTTGCACCACGTCAGAAAAAGGCACGGGGAATCTTCAATAGGTGGGCCACTCGTTGGTAATCTCGCAAGAGATTATTGTCAGTTTCCCTTCCAGAAGAAAAAGTTAAACGGTTCAACACGCGAGTAGGGAGTTTTAAATTTCCTGGAGCGTCTCTTTCGGCATCAAAAGGACCACTAAGCTGTTTACGATAGTGCAACGAGGGAAGCCGCTCTGCTTACGACGGCTTAAGAAGAGGGGTTCTTAGTTGTCCTAATAAGATGATCAAGAATTCGATTCAAGAAAGAAGATTGCGGTACTAGAAAGGCCAGGAGACCTCGTCTGTTAGGTGGAAACTCGTTAGAGGCAAACTCTAGTAGCTGATATTAGTTCAGTACTAGAGGAAGAACCTCAAAGTTAAGTCTTTCGTGAAATAAAAGCTGTGAAACTCAAATTTTAGTAAAATTCTAGTTCTACGAATATAATAAATTGCGGAAATAAAATTGCGTAAAGGAAACCTGATAACCACATACCCGATTTAGACATTCCCGATTGCGACTAAAATAATTTTCTGTCAAGAGGAAATTAGTGATAACCTGATAGTGACATCATTAACGGATATAAGAACACTAAATGTGCCTTAGTTTGCGCTTAACACCAAAACAAAAATTTTCGAAAAAATTGAATTTTGGAAATTTTATTAAGAGTCCCAACACTAGATTTTAATTTCGACACAAAACTTAAGAGCCCCAGTCTAAGAAACTTCTACTGTAAAAAAATTCTCCGTGATTTTTGTATTTTTATACAAAACAATCCAATTAAAGAGGAAAAATAATTTATTTAAAAATGTCCAATCCCTTCTCTTACAGTTCCTTCCGGTCTGATGAGGCGGGCGGCATATCAGGCTTTCCGGGTGGTTTTGGTGGGACCTCCGCGGCCCCTCGTGGAGTCGCGCCAGACCTAACAGGATTCTATACTTATAATGAATCTGAAATGACCCAAATAAATCAAAATATTCTGTTAAATCCCAACACTTCGATTTCCACAATGGAACAACTTTTAAATAACATCCAAGCTTCACTTCAATGTGGGGACCACGTAATGCAGGGACAAACGCATACCAAAAATGACCAAATTCCTGAGACGCAAGTCATTCACAGCTCGTATACGTCGTTCGCATTCGAACGAAACGTACCTCGTCGCATTTTCGCGGAAAAACCGATCTCCACAAATAATTTTCATGAAACGACGGACGTGCCTATTACTACAATATATATATATATATATATATATATATATATATATATATATATATATATATATATATATATATATATATATATTTATATATATATATATATATATATATATATATATATATATATAAATTTTACAAAATCAAATTATTTTTGTCATGCGAGAAGTTCTGCTAAATGGTCAGTTTGATAATGCGCAATTTCAGTAAGAGGGTTGCTCCGTACAAAATTTCGGGAAAGTACAAACATTTTTAACGGAAACTTTTGGCAAAAAAATAATTTCGAACAGAGGTTCTGTGCGCTGGCCTGCTAGCACCGTTAGAGTTCTTGTTTCTGTTTAAAATTCTTGGTAAAATTTATTTTAAATTGAAAAAAGCGTAAAACATGCAAGAGCAAAAATAAATTTAGGGAATTCATTGTTGCCAAATCAATATCACGTCACATAAAGGCACCGAGCACAGTAGGGTAATTTTTTGTATAGGGGAGATATTATACGTGAGCATTTCGGTTTTATATGTCAAGTTAGTGTCGTAAAATTTGAATTAAATATTGTTTTTACAAAAATTTATAAACAGATTTTTTTGAGAAAACATCAATGTTAAACTAGTTTTATTTTATTCCAGGTGGCTCAAAATGATCCTTTTCCTTTTAGAAAAATTCAAGAACGCTCTTGGAGCGATTTATCATTAGAACTGCTTTTAAGCGATGTTCATTTTGCCAATGGACGATTAGTTTTACATTGTATAGCCTTGCTTCCTGAAATTTACCAGGATGAAGTAGAACTGGAATTAGAAAGTGCCAAAAATCCTATTCCACAGAGAGGTAACTGTAGATAGTTTTAATTATTAAACTTAATAATTTCTCTTCTTAATATTCTTTTGAAAAAGTATTCTGAGATTTTTTTTAAACAAAACTTTTAGTATTGTTTCGGACTGTGTCTTTAAAGACACTGTATTATTTAATTACGTTTTATTAAAACTTCAATTCTGCCGACCTGTCAAACAATTCAGCTGTCATAACCTTGACCCTCTATTATACAATATTTGGCGATGTACGAATCTTTCTAGATGGATTTTCATACTACATGGTATAATAAAAATAAGAAAAAAGAATAATCCGGCGATTTCTAGATCTTCTGTCATAGGCGTTCCATGTGGAAAATAAGGAAATCGAATTCTCTAAAAAGTTCCCGACTTTCTTTAATAGACGTCTCATGAGGAAATTAACAAAAGGTAAAACTATTTAAATAAATTATGAACTCGTAGAAGATAAACTTAAAACCCTACAAACTAGAAACACAAACTAATACCATGAAGTATCTACTGCTATAAGGTGCGTTACATCGTTCTCTTTCAAGTTTTGATCTTTCCGATCAACCTTCTCGATTTTGATAATGGGTCAATCTGACAAGATGCATGACTTTCATCTTCATATGTGGGCTTTTCTGAATTCAGTGCACCAGATCGTTTAGTCGGGTCATTATGTTGTACGGACCTTCCTATGACTTCTGAAGCTTTGATGAACGCCCTTTGGTTCTTTTCGGATTGTACAACCATACACCACCAGTATTGGCTTTTAAATCATAGCGGGTCTTCATTCTGTCGCTTTCTATTTGTAGTTGTCGCTGTACCTTCTCGAGGATGACCTGTAACACTTTCTTCTTCCGTAGTCCTTTTTGCGTACGTTTGCAAAATGACCTATAGAACGTTCTTTTTCCGTATTTTCTTTCGCGGTCATGGTCTCTTTCTGCTATTGCCTTCACCGGCAGTAATTTCCGGGCAATCTCGGTAAAAGCGACCGTTGTGTCCGCAGTGGTAATAAAGCATGTTATTCGAATAGTACCGGTGACCCTGGCCCCTTTTTCGTGGTCTGGCATATCACTTTAATGCGACAAACGCATACTTTAACTCTATCGCAAGCCTTGATGGCAACTGCAGCACTTTTTTTTATCTTTGTCAATAGCAAATCTAAAATAGCGAATACCATTACTCAACTAGAGTTCCTTAAGTTCACTGTAAAAAGCAAAAACTTTCTCCAAGTCTCTCCTTCGAACTTCATCACCGATGTCAGCAATATGAAGCGGATAGTCATCAGGATCACTGTCAGGAGCAGTACTGCCAGTACAGTGGCTTTGTACATGCCCCTCTCTTGGCCACACTTCCAACAACGAATTATTTTTATACTAAGGAAGGTTGTGTTTTTGTTGTCGTGTATTTTTCGTTTATTTAAAAATTCTAGCAACTCTCTCATTAGCCTCATGAAGAGCTACTAGTTAATCTTGCGATAATCCTGGGAAACGTTAACGCTTGTGATTCTTCCTTGGTTCCTTGAGATCTGTTTGGTTATTTAAAACTGACGGCCATAAACAAGAGCTTCAGAAATTTTCTTTAGTCGGGCCATTCTCAGAGTTTGACTTGTTTCTGGGTCGCATAAACCTTCGATAAAACTACTTACTGCTAACTCGTGCTTTATTTCTTTCGAATATGTTGGGTAAGTAATTATATCATTATATTCGTCTCATATTCTTGTAGATTCTCGTTATATTTTTGTCTTTTTCCTTGGAGTTGCGCCTAATAAATTTCTTGTAGGAGACCTTCCTCATAAAGCATCTCCATAAAAGTTACAATAAACTCATAACCATTCTGTTTTTCTTCGGGAACATTACGTAGAACCTCCATAGCTTCATCTTGAAGTGCTAAAACAAGAGCACGTGCCTTCTCCGGTGAACTCCAATTATTGCCGGTGGCGGTGGCTTCGAACTGATGGACATAGGTAAGCCAAGGTACTTTTCCGTCGAAAGTAGGTGGCTTCATCGCACTAGTTGCCGGAATACCATCTACCTTTATTACACCTGTACTGGCTACCTTATTGATTTGAAAATGTAATTTTTGCACCTGTTTCTGGATTCTCATCGTGTTGTATTTCGCAATGTACGTCTTCTCTAAATTGCAAATGTAATTGTTGCATCTGTTTCTAGATTCCCATCACCTCATGTTGTGCTTCGCCATGTACGTCTTCTCTAATTTTGATAATCTTCTGTTGCATTTCTTGTTCTATCGCTTCATATCTTCTTGATTTTTTTAAGTTCCTCTCTCATGTCCTTCAGGCTTCTTTTTAGTTCTTGTTTTATATCATCTTGGCTTGTCTTTAATTCCTATTTAATGTCGTCTTGGCTCGTTTTCAGTGTCGTCAATTCTTGTTTCATATCATTTTGGCTTGTCTTTGATTCCTGATTCATATCGTCTTGGCTTGTTTTCAGTGTCATTAATTCATGTTTCATATCATTTTGGCTTTTCTTCAATTCCTATTTCATATTGTCTTGATTTTATATCATATCTTCTTTCAATTCTTGTTTCATCTCTTCTTGACTTTTCTTCACATCTTCTTGACTTTTCTTTATATTTTCTTGGCTTGTCTTCATGTTTAATTAATTATAAATGCTCTGAAAACATTGAATTACAATTCAAACAATACAAATTCAGAAAAAAACACAACCGTACAATGACAATTGAAGTCCGAAGACTGTGATATTATAGATGGAAAACAAGAACGATAGATTCATGTTCATTTGTTTGATGAACAAGCAAAACGAAAACAACTTCTTTTACTCTCTTCTTATTCATTATTACTGAATTTTTGTTACAGAATTCCACCCAGGAAGTAAAAATTTATAAAGCATATAAAAATAAGCAAATTTATTGAAAGCATTTGTTAGCATATTGATTATGATTATAAAGTATATTCGATTCCAGGAAATGCTTGTTAAATGTATTATTGTCAGCCGAAATATTACCGTAGAATTTTTAATGCTTATAATAAAATTTGAGGTTTTCAAGTAGGATTATACTTTTTAAATATAATTATATATTTTATACGTTTTTAAGTTATTAACTTTATTTAATTGTCTTATATAACATCGGGGAAACCCATTAATATTCAAAAAAAGACACATAAATTTAATGACGTCTCATATTAAAATACAAATTAAGAAGGCAATAAGTATAAATTTGACAAGTGAATAAAAATTTTAGCGTTTTATACTGAAATTATTTGTCACCTTATGGACAGTGTCATTCCCTCAAATTAGCTGAAAATTGAAAAAATGCTAAGGTTTTACAGCATCCTTCAGAAGTTTTAATGCACATTAAGATAAAAAATTAACAGTTTTTGGGATATATGGGTTTGAAGAGTGATTTTGCAAAAATGATGCAACTATAGCAAAATAAAATTCAACGCAACCTACATAAAACGTCTTAGTTTTGACAATGCTTCATCCCAGACATATTAAATGTGTGTTTTTCTACAAAGTCCAAGTACGCAATGCCATTAGTAAAGTCTGTATTTTAGAAGGCCCCTTAGTATCAGAAACTCCATTAAAGATGTGTCAAAAAGAACAATTGTTTGTATTGAACGCAAAAATTTAAAGTTTTTGAATTGTTTCTAATTTAATATTCAAATACCAAAAATAGATTGTCATCAGTTAAGAAGGTAGAATTAAACTATTTTTCTAATATAAATGTGTTTACTTTTAGACACAAACTACGTTTTCAAAAATAGTTATTTGAGGAAAATACCTTATACAGGATCCAAAACAAATAAACTGTGCAGAACATTTGATTAAATTTTAATAACCCTATTCGGATATTGTAAAAAAACACATATTTAATATGGCGCCAGTTTAAACAAAGTATGTTTGGAATAAAACATTGTCAAAACTAAGAAGTTTTATATAGGTTTCGTTGAGTCTTATTCTGCAATAGTGGTGTAATTTATAACAAATGCGCAAAAAATCTAAATTATCTCATACAGCTGAAATTTTGCATATGGGCTAAAAATTGCATTTAGAAAACTTGTCTTAATAAATTTTTTCGATATTTTGAGATATAACCCCACTTTCGATTTTTTTTGGGAAAAAAATTAAAATTTGACAGATAATGCTAATCACGTGACTGTTATTTTTCTGGTTAATGTTCATCTCGATCGAAGCAGAAATTGATACCAAAGTCAAATTTCGAATAAAGCTATTAATAAAAAAAATTCCATATCATGCGGACTTTACTGGTCTCAGTGTATATTATTCTATAAATACTAAGAAATAAGGATGTGCACATATTGGTAGTCTTAAAGACCTTAAAAAAACAAGTATATACCGTATAGAGGCCTATCGGCCTCATTATTAAGTTATTTTATTATTTTTGACGATAAATTTCAGCTCCGACTAACTATTATGACTCAATTGACTCACTCTTCAAACCTATATATCGCAAAAACTGTTAACTTTTTAGCTTAATGGACATTAAAACTTTTGAAGTACGCTTTAAAACCCTAGTCTTTTTCAAATTTTCAACCAATTTGAGGGAACGACCCTGTCCATAAGGTGACGACAAATATTTTCAGTATAAAACACTAAAATTTTTATTCACTGGTCAAATTTATATTTATTGCCTTCTTAATTTGTATTTTAATGTGAGATGTCATTAAATTTTATATCTTCTTTTGAATATTAAAGGATTTCCCCAAATGTTATATAAGACATTTAAATAAAGTTAAAATAACTAATTATATTTAAAAAGTATAATCCTACTTGAAAACCTCAAATTTTATTATAAGCATTAAAAATTCTACGGTAGTATTTCGGCTGGCAATAATACATTTAACACGCATTTCCGGGAAACCAATATGCCTTTATAATCATTATCAATATGCTAAAAAATTCTTTCAATAAATTTGCTTATTTTTATATGCTTTATAAATTTTTACTTCCTGGGTGGAATTCTGTAACAAAAATCAAGAAATAATGAATAAGAATAGAGAAAAAGAAGTTATTTTCGTTTTGCGTGTTCATTAGACAAATGAACATGAATCTATCGTTCTTGTTTCCCATCTATTATATCACATTCTTTGAACTTCAATTGTCATTGTATGGTCATGTTTTTCTGAATTTAAAAATTAAATTGTAACTCAATGTTTCCGGCGCGAATATTTGTAATTATTGAAATAATTACGTATCCGCTTACAAATGCCAATTTTTTCGTCTTCTACTACTCCATTTTTTCATTACTATAGTTCATCTATCATAACACATTTGTGTTAGCAACGCCAAGGTTGCCACATTTCACATTCACAAATCACACTTTTCTGCACTTGAAATTTTTTGTCGCTTCCGGATATGTTTTTGGGTTTTTATATCTATCATAATGTCATGAATTCAAATATGAGCTTGTTTTTTCCTTACACCCGCAAGTTTTTAGAAAACGATAGAATAATATAATAAGTTTCTGATTTCTGTATAATTCCTAATAATTTTTTGATTTATGGTAGGATTTAAAAAACGTGGCCTGATATAAGAAATGATTGGTGTTGGGTGAAATATAGTAAATAAAAATAACCACTTTCAGCCCATGTCAACTTAAATGAATGAGAAAGTAAGAATTATGATCCTTGATCTTCAAAGTAGATTGCCTCGTTACTTGAACTTGCTTGCCTTCTTTGGACGATAATATCCTTAAAACAAAATGGAATCGTTTCAGTCTGCTGGATGCTGAGCGTTCTCTGAAAACATAAACAGGTTAATCTTCTAGATAACATTTTCATATGGGGTCATCTGCGATGTCAATAATAATGCCCTGTTAGTAGCCCTACTACGATTTACTTCTTTTCTCTAGACGAATAGAAGCTCATTGGTATGGCGTAAATTAAATCCGATTATGTATTCCTTGAAACATATTCCATGAGCTATTCTCTGGAATTTTAAAAAACTTGCCTTCATATATTACTGATGGGTGCCCACTTAGTTCAATTACAAACCACCCTTTTGCTAACTGATTAGGGACAACAGGACTGTTCTTCCGAACATACGACAAGTGACACTCATATGTGGCACCCAAGCGAGTTTGATTATGCATCCACTCTTCATCAAACTGTCAAGTATATCCCTGCACTTAAATCTAAGAGTTGCAATACTCGACCTTAATGCCAATATAGAAGTCCTGCTGTCCTCCATGCAGAAATAGCCACGTTACCATTTCAACTTAATTAAAGAATCTGTTTTTTTACAGTCTAGAACAGTTTAGTTATGATGCCGCAACATCATTTCTTACTTGAATGAATGAATGAAAAAGGGGTGGTGATACTAGATCATCGATGCCTAGGCCTCTATTGGGCCCTTTACATTCCACCATAGCTGCAGGTCATTCGAGGCCGATCGCCTTTTGCGGATCCAAGTAGCCTCGTTAGTTGAACTTACCTAACTCCATCCGGTGACAAAAATTGTATCTCCGAAATATTTCTGTCTCAGTCCGTTGAGTGCTGGACACTCTCTGAGGACATGATCAACAATTTCATCCTCCTCCAAACCCATCGGCAAGTCGGATCGTCTTCGACACCAATTCGATGTCCAGTTATATGTTCTTTAGCACACCTCATTCCAAGAGCTCTCCTCTCTTCTTCTTCAAGTGCCTTCTCCACTGCGGAGGTTGGCAATCATAATAGCTATTTTAATTTTTGAGGCAGCTCTCCTCTACGATTCAATAAATTTGCTTTCCAGCAATGATTTTAATTCCTTTTTGTCAACAGCAATTGGGACACGTAGTTCAGTTGCCGAATCTAACTTTTCCAGATGGTCTGCTTCCTAATTTCCGCGTATGCCCGAGTGATCTGGGACTCATATGAGTCTGACTGTACAGCCGTTCCTTGTCATACCATTCAGTACATTCTTGCCCTCAGACACCAGTCGCGAAGTTACGACACTAGACTTCACTGCCAATACGCAACCTAACTGTGCATATATTTATTACCCTACTCCTGTCTATATCCCACTCACAGAGAGATGTATACTGCAGAATAGCATAAATTTCCGGTGTGAAGTTTATCGCACGTTCCCCGAGAGGGTAGTAGTCTATGACTCCTATGCCCCTGCCGAATACTCCGGCTCCAGCTCTTTCATCTTGTCGAGATCCATCAGTATACTACCGGGATACATTTTTCGGAAGATTTTGCTCTCCCTTTCAATTTTCTCCGCCTAGCAGAAATATCTCGAGGGAGAGGTTGGGTTTTAAAAGTGGCTTCATGTAATCTGTTCGCATAGAGAGTGATGGACATCTCTCCACCGAGTTTCCTCAGACACTTGAGTAGTCGCCTGCTCGAATTCCAAGATGTCCTAGGCAACTGAGACGATAAACAATCTTCAGAGCCTCGTTCTCTATGTACAAGTGAAGAGGAGGCAGACTCACCAGGACTTCAAAAGCCCTGGTGGGAGTAGTCCTCATCGCACTCAACCACACTCAAGCCATTCTTTGAACTTTGTCAAGTTGAAGAATGTGTTTGCGCTTTGTTGTACTACGAAACCATACAATGGCGGCGTACGTTATCATGAGGCGGATCACAATAGTGTAGCACTTTAGGTGTCAGTCCCCTTGTGTACCCAAAGGCTCGTTTACAAACCCAGAAAGCACATATGGCTTTCTTGGTTCGAGCCTCAATATGATCATTCCAGCTCAGTCGTGAGTCCAGAATTACTCCCAGGTATTTAACTGTCCCCTTGAATTGAAGAGTCCTTCCCATCAATGTAATTATGGGAAGCCTCTCCATTTTCCTCTTTTTTGGAAAGATTACCACCTCGGCCTTATCTGGGTTTATTCCAAGCCCTTCCACGTGACACCATCGTTCCGCGATCCGGAAAGTTCGCATTATTGGCTCCTCCAGGTCCCCGATATTGCGACCAGGGCATAAAATGATCAAGTCATCAGCATAGGCCTGTGTATACAAACCGGCTTCATTCAGTTCACTCAACAGGCTGTCCACCACAAGGTTCCACAGCAAAGGCGATAGCACTCCTCCCTGTGGGCAGCTCCTGTTTGATAGTGCTTTAACAATTCCATTGTTTAGCTCAACACATATTATTCTCTGAGTTAGCATTGCTCTGATCCATGCGACTACTGTCGGTTCAGAGCCTTGTCGTACCGTATTGCATATCGAATCGCGAGACGTGTTGTCGAATGCTCCCTAGATATTGATAAAGGTACTTAAGGCAGATCGTCCACCCAACAGCGCATTTTCGACTCTTGTGACGAGTCGGTATAGCGTCGCATATGCGGATTTTCCTGCCTGATAGGCAAATTGCAAAGGACGTAAGGGATATTGCACCATTATTCCTTACTTAATGTGTCGATCTACCAACCTTCCAGTATCCTTAATAAGAGACTAGTCAGGCTGATAGGATGGAAAGACTTAGGATTTGTGTAGTTTGTTATTCCTACCTTGGAAATAAAGAATACTTTTGTTTCCCTTCACGCTCTCGGTATGAATCCCAAGCTCAAACATGAGCGGAATAGTTTCACCAGGTGGCTTTTTTAATTTATCATTCTGTATATCGTGGTTACAAGCTAAAGTAGTATCAATTCATTGATTAACTTTTATAAAACTTACAAAAATACCTAAAGTGACTTGTATATTGAACAAAGGTCCTACTGTAACTTAAATCTTTAATAAAATATATTTCTAGTAACAATTTACTAAGATACATTGGAAAAAGTTTTTGTCCATTTAGCAAACAAACTAGGAAATAAAAGAAAAAGTCATCACAGGACGCATTAATTCCTAATTTATTTTGCTGGAGAGACTTTTAGTTTTATAAATAGTGGTTTTGTACAAACATAGTCTACGAGCTGAACGGCAAAAAAAATTATTATTTTTAGCCGCTCAATTTCATTCCGTTTCGTTAGGAACGTGGTTTCTAATAACAAAATGAAAAATCAGAAGGGCGACTGTGTCGTTGTTAATAACAATATCGTTATTAATGAAAAAAAAAGGTGAGAAATTTATAATATTTAAAGCCGGCTGATATTTTTTAAAAAAATCAAAATTTTTATTTCCTGCAAATACCACTGGTCCTGGTCCTCTCTCCATACGCGTAGTACGTTTGTTATATATATATATATATATATATATATATACTGACTGACTGACTTCGTAGCACTACAACCCAGGGTGGGTCTTTGCTGCCTCGACTATCTGCCTCCACCTGGAACGGTCATGTGCCAGTTCCCTCCATTCTTGCTGGTCAACTTCAAGGATAGCTAGATCCTTGTGGATGTTATCTCTCCATCTAAGCCTAGGTTTTCCCAGTGGTCTTTTTCTTGTGGTGCTTCCTCCCATACCCGTTTTATTAATCGATCGTTTTGACTCCTTTGTATATGACCTGCCCATCGTAGTCTTCTGGACTTTATTTCTTGAATGATGTCAGGGCTTTGATATATTTGCGCAAGCTCTATGTTGCTTCTCATTCTGTGACGGCCTGTTTCAAGGTCTCGGTATGGGCCATATATTATGCGCAGGACTTTTCTCTCAAACCTTCTTAGCAGCCCCGTATCGTGGACTGTCAGGGTCCATGTTTCACTAGCGTAGATTGCTACTGGTCGTATTATTGTTCGATAAATTTCGGTTTTTGCCTTTCTAGTGATAAATTTTGACTTCAGCAAGGTTTGTATCGCAAATGTACATTTATTTGCTTATATGATGCGCTGTTTAACCTCTTCCTGCATATTATTGTTTGCCGTTATTACTGCGCCCAGGTATTTGAAAACTCGTACATGCTCAAAATTATAGTCATCCATGGTGATGTTCTGCCTGATTCTGTCTCGGGCGGGGTTGCGGGGGACATGCATGTACTTGGCCTTTCCTTCATTTATTCGGAGTCCTATTCTCTGAGCTCCTTTTTCTATCTTTATGAAGTTTTCTTTCACACTGACTGTGTTTTCTCCTATCGCGCCCATATCATCCGCGTAGGCCAAAATAAATTTAGGGCCACTTGGCCCAAAAACCTCCGTGTCAACTGATACTGTTCTTACGGCTTTCTCCAGTGCAAGGTTAAACAGTACTGGCGACAAAGCATCTCCCTGTTTTAATCCTCTGTTGATAGAAAATATTTTGCTACAGTCTCCTTCAATTTTGAAACAGCTTTTTGCCCCCTCCAGGCACGCTCTACAGCTTGTGCGGGATTCCAAATTCTTCCATAGCTTCCCACAACCTTATCCTAATAACATTGTCATATGCTTGCTCGAAATCTATGAACAGGGTATGTAAGTTTTTGTTAAACTCCCAACATTTCTCTAGCATCTGTCGGATAGTAAAAAGCTGATCAACTGTAGATCTTCCACTTCGAAAGCCACATTGGTAGTCTCCCATAATCTCCTCGGTATACGGAAAGAGACGTTGAAGGAGAATGCTGGAGAATAATTTATAGGCGTGGCTTAGTAGAGCAATACCTCGGTAATTTTTACATTGCATTTGATCCCCTTTTTTGTGGAGTGGAAGTGTTACCCCTTCTTTCCATGCATCAGGAATGATTTCTTGATTCCAAATTTGTTTTATGAGGTTATGTATTTGTGTGATTAGATGGTTCCCTCCATGTTTCAGACATTCTGCCAAGATATTATCTCGACCTGCCGTTCTGTTATTTTTGAGCTTCTTAATGGCTCTAATGGTCTCTTCCATGGATGGAGGTGGGATATTAACCTCTGCCGTAGCGAATACTGTAGCTTTAGGTTCTTCCTGCGTCGGCACGTTTAGTAGTTCATCAAAGTAGCATTTCCACATATCCAGTACCTCCACTTTTGAGGCGGTGATTGTGCCATCGTTAAGCTTTAGCATTGTGGCACTTCTTGGGAGTAATCCATTTTTATGCCTCCCAACTTCCTTGTGAAACCTCCTAGTATTGCCGTTCTGAAAATCAGCCTGTAAGTTAAGTACTTTTTCTGTCTCATGTTCTTTTTTCTTTTTCTTGATCAATTTACGTAGC
Source organism: Diaprepes abbreviatus (assembly GCA_034092305.1). Taxonomy (NCBI): domain Eukaryota; kingdom Metazoa; phylum Arthropoda; class Insecta; order Coleoptera; family Curculionidae; genus Diaprepes; species Diaprepes abbreviatus. The sequence continues at coordinate 351,788 of JASJET010000338.1, read as the reverse complement.
TGTGTTCTTAGTTAGTTAAACCTAATTATTGTCTGCTCTGATGGGTTATGAAGCATTTTAATTTGTGCCTCTGTTTTGATGGCACCAAGATTTTTGCACTCATCATCGAACCAGGGATGTCGGCTGGGTTTTGGTTTGGGGCCCAATAGACTTCCGTTTGCTTCCCTGATGCTTTCCTTTATGTGCTTCCAGCTAGTTTCTATATTATCAGTTTCTGCTATTCTGCTAAAGTTCTCGGAGATTCTGTTCTTGTAAGCTAGGCATATTTGTGGGTCTCGTAGTTTATTCGTGTCGTGTTGTGCCTCTGTTGTGGATTTATTGTTTTTGTGTGAAGATATGCAAGTTGTAACTTTGGCTGCCACCAACAGGTGATCGGAGTCTGCTTCGGTCCCTCTGTAGCTTCTCACGTCTATTATATTGTTGGCATGCCTAGAGTTCACCAGTACATGGCCTATTTATTTGATTTCTAGTTGTGCGGAAACATCGTTGACTTTACCCCTAACGCGTTTGACGATGCTAGATCTATGACTCTTGTTCCGTATATATATATATATATATATATATATATATATATATATATATATATATATATATATATATATATATATATATATATATATATGTTAATGCGGATTTCACGGATTCCTCCGTGTGAGATGCAATAGCAGTGGATATATCCACATTATGCCGTTGTAGTGCTGAAATCACATTCAGCAAACATACAACTATATGCAGCTCCGCGTATGAATGAAGTAAAATGCGAACAGTAAATGCAAACTTCTCTCCATCTTATCCTTTCTGTGTTAGAGGTTGCACAGTTAGAATAAATTGTTATAAAACGCAATTTATCCTATTCCACCACCATCGAGATGATGGCCTACCTGTACCACCATACCGAGAAGAAAGTCAAAACTTACCCTCCCCGCCACAGTGATACGGCAGAGGTACATGTTTCGTCTCTACTAGACTCATCAGGGTACCGACATGCACTTGGCTGTGCAAAGGACAGATCGGAAAAAAGCATGCACATACTGAACGCGGCTTCTCCGACCTCCCGCCGGATGACGTATATATGTTAATGCGGATTTCACGGATTCCTCCGTGTGAGATGCAATAGCAGTGGATATATCCACATTATGCCGTTGTAGTGCTGAAATCACATTCAGCAAACATACAACTATATGCAGCTCCGCGTATGAATGAAGTAAAATGCGAACAGTAAATGCAAACTTCTCTCCATCTTATCCTTTCTGTGTTAGAGGTTGCACAGTTAGAATAAATTGTTATAAAACGCAATTTATCCTATTCCACCACCATCGAGATGATGGCCTACCTGTACCACCATACCGAGAAGAAAGTCAAAACTTACCCTCCCCGCCACAGTGATACGGCAGAGGTACATGTTTCGTCTCTACTAGACTCATCAGGGTACCGACATGCACTTGGCTGTGCAAAGGACAGATCTGTTCGCATTTTACTTCATTCATACGCGGAGCTGCATATAGTTGTATGTTTGCTGAATGTGATTTCAGCACTACAACGGCATAATGTGGATATATCCACTGCTATTGCATCTCACACGGAGGAATCCGTGAAATCCGCATTAACATATATACGCCATCCGGCGGGAGGTCGGAGAAGCCGCGTTCAGTATGTGCATGCTTTTTTCCGATCTGTCCTTTGCACAGCCAAGTGCATGTCGGTACCCTGATGAGTCTAGTAGAGACGAAACATGTACCTCTGCCGTATCACTGTGGCGGGGAGGGTAAGTTTTGACTTTCTTCTCGGTATGGTGGTACAGGTAGGCCATCATCTCGATGGTGGTGGAATAGGATAAATTGCGTTTTATAACAATTTATTCTAACTGTGCAACCTCTAACACAGAAAGGATAAGATGGAGAGAAGTTTGCATTTACTGTTCGCATTTTACTTCATATATATATATATATATATATATATATATATATATATATATATATATATATATATATATATAAAGATAATTTATTTTTAACGGATCAAATAAATACAATCCATTTCAAAAATAAAAATACAAACACTATTTAAAACAGTCAGAAATTAAAAAAAAAAACTTCAAATCTAAACATACACCAAAATGCTTCAAAAGATAAGTATTAACAATTGACAATATTAACTAGTTATTCAAGAATTGTAAAATTTTTAATTTGAAGACATTAATTGGCAAATGAAAAATATTAATCTCGGTAGGAACTGAATTCATTTCTCTACACATTCGAAAAATAAGACTATTAATGCCATAATTCGTTCGGTGATCACATCAAACAAATTGTGCGCTCTAAAAGCTCTTTGAGGAACTGATAATCCAATATTATTGAGTGGTTCGGGAGAATCAATACAAGAGTTAACAACCTTATAAAGTAGAACGAGGTCAAGATATATGCGTCTCACACACAATGGTAGCAACCTCAAAGCATCGGCAGTATCATCATATACAGACCGCTCCTGCTGCATTCCCTGTTTAAAGGCAATGAAACTGAAAAACTTTTTTTGTACTCTTTCTATTTTCTCTTGATATGTAAAATAATGAGGTGACCAAACTTGGGACGCATATTCTAAGATTGATCGAACTACAGAGCAGTATATCACTTTAAAACAGTCTACACTATTAAAATCTGTAAGCATTCTCTTCACAAACCCGAGCAACTTCAAACCCTTGTTCACAATATTATCAATATGTGTGTCGAAGCAAAGGGCCCGATCAAATGTAACACCCAGATCCTTCACACATTCAACGCGATTAATCATGTCATTATCAAGAAAGTAATCAAAAGTTATCTAATCCCTTTTAAGATAAAAACTTATAATGGAGCATTTATTAACATTGAGGTGCATAAAATTTAACTTACACCATTCAGAGAACCGAGCAAGATCCCGTTGAATGCCCTCGCAATCGTTGCTACTCCTGACAACCCGAAATATTTTTGAATCATCTGCATAAAGAAGACATCTACTGAAAGTTATGATGTCCTCCATATCGTTAATAAAACAGTTAAAAAGGAGCGGAGCGAGGTGAGCACCCTGAGGAACACCAGAGGTAACAAATTTATGAGATGATTCACAGTTACTAATTTTTACTCGCTGTACTCTACCAGACAGGTAACTATTTATCCATTGTAGAAATGATTCATGGATACCCAAGCCTTCCAGCTTGTAAATGAGAAGTTGATGGTTAACGTTGTCTAAAGCCCTGGAGAAGTCAGTGTAAATAGCATCCACTTGACACCTCCCTCCAAAGCCTCCACCAAGTACTGCACATAGACAAGCAGATTAGTAGTAGTCGATCGATCTGCCATAAAGCCATGCTGTGAAGTTGCTAACACATGCCTAAAAAGGGGACACATCTTTTGGTAAACAATACCCTCAAAAATCTTACTAAATAGTGAAAATTTCGAAATTCCACGATAATTTTCGACGTTAGCTCTGTCTCCATTCTTATGGATTGGCGTAATGTAAGTAGTTTTCCATACTTTTGGGAAATATTGAAAATCTGAGCCAACACTGCAGACAAAACACCCTGACAATTCTTAACAAATAGGACTGGTATCCTGTCGGGTCCGGTACCCAATTTACTATATATATATATATATATATATATATATATATATATATATATATATATATATATATATATATATATATTTATATATCAAGTATTCAAATACGACAAAGACAGATAGATTTCTTTATTTCTTACTGAAATTTTGATTTTTTTTTTTAAATTTCTCACAACTCCGGTGATTCATAGATGTCATTCAACTGGCGATATCTTTTAGTCTGACATCAAGGTCGGTAGGTGGCAGGTTTGCAATATCCTACCGACATACCTTGGAATCTATATTTCATATATCAGTTATTTCCTGCAAATGTTGCTTTCGGTCCAATACAGCTCCACTGACGAGACCATAAGGTGGTCGAAACGCGTATGGAGAGAGGAACAGAGTTGTTGCAGGAAATAAACTGTTTGTATATATTCTTTCCTTTTTTCTACCTGAAATAGAATACATATTTAACAACTAAAGAATTTTCACATTTGGAATTTTTTATTATATAGAAGCTGAAGATATTGCAAACATTTAGACGTCATGATACAATGATAATGTTGGGAATTTACTGCTTGCGACACCCAGTGCAGCATTTTATTAAAACAAAATTTCATATTTTTTATTACCTCTACTGAAAATATTGACAAAACTATATTTCATTTAAACCTTAATACGTAAAACTTCTTATATGAAAAGTTATATATATATAAAAATGTTTCTCGTAAACTTTTAACGATTGCTCGTTTTAGCGCACTCTAGATCTATAAAAAAATTAATTATCATTTCGGAACATAAAAAACTTTACCAGAAACTAAACAGAATACATAAAAAGAGAAAAAGTAATTAAACTCGACCCGGGATCATTATTTTTCTAGTGTTTCCTGAACATAATTAATTATTATATCTTTATCTTCTCCTTTTTAGTAAGAGGTCTGAATGGGGTCAAGAAAGCTTCGGAGCAAACAAAGCTGCCGTATGTTTTGCTTTGTTACTTTTTGTTACGAAGTGCCATTGTTGGAATACTTTAGGTAGTTATGTGATGTCCAATTTTTGTAACTAGTGTGTAAACAGGATATAGAGTTAAAAATGTATAGTAAAAAATATTTAGAACTGTTTTTCTTTTCTCATCGATTATTTACATTATTTAAAACATTTATCATTTCTTAATGGGTGGAAGTCAATTTATTTACAGGAAGGGGATCGCTGAAACTCCATGTGAAAAATGCCCCCAAAGGTATGTAGTCCAAGCAGGGGCAGATCCAGCCTTTCTCTTTAGGGGGGGGGGCGGTGATATCACAAAAGTACAGTATGGCAAGCGTAAGCAAGTTGTCGGTGGAGGGGGGGGGGGAGACACCAGTAACATTCCCATTTCTAGTGAAAAAGACAGGGTCGGGTCTATTTTTCTCAATTTGAAGCTCTTGGAGTGGGGGGGCGATCACAAGAAAAAACAACTTGCCGACAGAGGTGGAGGATGCGAGCAGCACACACATTCCTAGGATAAGTGGCAGAATCGAGTCTATTTTCCTGAACTTAAAGCTCTTGGGGAGGGGGGCTATTACAAGAAAAACAAGTTTTCAACAGGAGGGGGGTAAGTGCCAGCAGCATACAAATTACTAATATAAAAGGCAGAATCGATTCCATTTGCCTGAACTCAAAGCTCTTGGGAAGTGGAGGGGCGATCGCAAGGAAACACATTCCTATACTCTATTCAAGAACTACAGAGAGTAATAAAACTGTTACCGAAACCTCCAACGTACCTGCTCCAGTGCCGCAAATAACTGAGGACTGCCGTAAATCTAATTATATTTAATTGTATTTAAATATTATAAGCTTTTATAAATTTCCGGCAATAATAAAATTTCTGACAGTTCAATTTCTGTCAATGAGCAAAGTACACCTTACAATGTATCCTTGGTGATTTATCTTGTTTGTGCTTGTTTTTATATATTATTTGAGATTAGTGAAATACCCAAAAGATATTGCTTCCACATCTATATTTATTCCAAAATCATTAAACCAGGGCATTTTTTCCTCAATGAAAAACTTATTACGATGAATGTTTATGATGCATTAAAATATCAATATCTAGATAATAATGTTAAAAGCTCTGTTGAGATGTGTTCCAACATGACAGGAGTTGGAAGATCTACTATGTACCGAATACTGAAGGAGAAAAAAACGACTAGAATTGTTAGTACTCCTAAGCCACATTCGAACACAGGCAGACGAAAAACCTCGTTGGAAGAAGAGATGAAAACTGCAATAAAAGGAGTTGTACATACATTTTATTATGAGAAGCAGGTCACAACCGTCGACAAAATTCTAACTAAAATCAATATAGATCTGGAATTACCTGAAATTAAAAGAACTGAGCTCCAGAAATTGCTCAGGGAACTTAATTTTTGCTGGGAAAAACCAGACAGGAAATCTTGTTCTTATAGATCGTCCGGAAAATATCCGTTGGAGAAGGAAATATCTGTCTCAAGTAAAAGGTAGAGTTTCTAAAAATAACACAACTTACAAAATTGGGAATTTAACTGAACTTTTGAAAGATTTTTTTGAATAAAGTTACTGCAGAAAATTGGGAAAAATCCGTTTAATAAAAGAATAAAAGAAAATGTGGAAATTCGATCTCATGATCGGTGAGATAGCGGAACCAATTATAATTAATTTGAGCGAAGATAGCTTCATTGACTTTGATTACGAATTAGATATGTAATATTTACCAGGATAAACACAATTTGTTATTTAAATTTTCTGTAACATAAAAATTAATTACATTTGAATCCCTTTTTAATGTTTAGTTGTAATTCTGCAAATGGTTTAAGAAATAAATAAACTAAAACGTCAAATGTCCTAAAAATGTTTTAATTAATAATAAAATGACCGATAGTCCCAAAAAAATTTTATACTATATGGACGAATTTATTTTTTTATATATGTTTAACTTCTTGTATTTTTGATAATGGGTATTTTGTAAGTATTTAAATTATAACTTAGAATTTTTTGAGAGAAAAAGGCTATATTTTAGTCTGAATGTGCCTAAAACGGTTTCTATGCCAAAATTAAAAATAATAAAAATCCAGTTGCGATTTGTGTTAAATATGTCAAAATTATCCATATTATCTCATGTATGTGAATTATTAAGAAATCATGAGAAATAAAATAATATTATAAAAACTTTTTATTTTAAGTTTATTACCGAAATAATATTCTATGCCATAAGTACTTAGTGATAAAATAAACCTCCTTCCGACGTCTATGACAAGGATTAAAATCCTTTTTAACACTTCACACATCCAAATATCTATTGTTATCCAACCCAAATAGTCCATTATTATAGACCGGTATTTTTGATCATAAAATTTCTAACCCATTCCTATGAAAAATATATGTGTCTAACAGACTTCGCCAATGATACTGGACTAAAGAACACAGGTAGTTTGCGAAGAAAAAAAAAAGGATAAAAAAATTATTTATTATTCTCTCTAGTTCTTGAATAAACTATTGTATAAGATGCAAAATCGGGTCTATTTTCCTGAGCTCAAAGCTCTCGGGGGGGGGGGGGATCACTCTTGTCATAGGCGTCGGTAGGAGGTTTATTTTATCACTAAGTATTTATGACAATTCAAAGTTATAATTTAAATATTTACAAAATACCCATTGTCAAAAATACAAAAAGTTAAACATATGTAAAAAAATAAATTCGTCCATATAATATTAAAATATTTTTTGAGGCTATCGGTCATTTTATTACTAATTAAAAACATTTTTAGGATATTCGACGTTTCAGTTTATTTATTTTTTAAACCATCTGCAGAATTACAATTAAATACTAAATATGCATTCAAATGTAATTAGTTTTTATATATTACAGTTAAAATTAGACTTACTTGTTTTCATTGTACTGATATCTTAATTTAATTTAATTTATTATATGGAAATCAGCCTCAAAAAAATAAAATAAACATATTAATTCTACACGCTTAAGAAAAAGACACAAATACAATAACAGAATAATAAAAAACTTAGGGCTAATTGGAATTAAATATATATAAAATTAAAGAGTGGATAACACTAAAATAAAAATATATAAAAAATATACAAACAACATTAAACAATAAAATACAACAAAAACGAAAATTTGAATGATAAATTGTATTTACACTGATAAACATTACATATCTAATTCGTAATCAAAGTCAGTGGAGCTATCTTCGCTCAAATTAATTATAATTTGTTCCTTTATTTCACTGATCATGAGATCAAGTTCCCACATTTTGTTTTATTCTTTTATTATATGAATTTTTCCCACTTTTCCGCAGTCAAAAAAATCTTTCAAAAGTTCAGTTAAATTACTAATTTTGTAAGTTGTGTTATTTCTAGCAACTTTACCTTATTTCCTTCTCACACGGACAGTTTTCGGACGATTTGTAAGAACAGATTTTCTCTTTAGTTTTTCCCAGCAAAAATTAAGTTTTCTGAGCAATTTCCAGAGTTCAGTTCTTTTAATTTTAGATAGATCGCGATATTCATTGATTTTAGTTAAAATTTGGTCGACGGTTGAGATCTGCTTCTCATAATAAAATGTATGTACAACCCCTTTGATTGCAATTTTCATCTCTTCTTCCAACGAGGTTTTTCGTCTGCCTGTGGTTGAATGTGGCTTGGGAGTACTAACAATTCCAGTGGTTTTTTTCTCCTTCAGTATTTGGTACATAGTAGATTTACCAACTTCTGTGATGTTGGAACAGATATCAACAGAACTTTCAACATTATTTTCTAGATATTGATATCTTAAATCATCATAAACATTCATCGTAATAAGTTTTTCGTTAAGGAATAAATGCCCTGGTTTAACAATTTTGGAATAAATATAGAGGCGGAAGCCATATCTTTTGGGTAACTCACTAATCTCAAGTAATTTATAAAAACAAGCGCAGACAAGACAAATCACTAAGGAAGAAGAAGAAATTAAATTGAACTATCAGAAATTTTATTATTGCAGTAAATTTATAGAAGCTTATAATATTTAAATATAATTAGATTTACGGCATTCCTCAGTTACCTGCGGCACTGGAGCAGATACATTGGAGGTTTCGGTAACAATTTAATTACTCTCTCTAGTTCTTGAATAGAGTATAGGAGTGTGTATGCTTGCGATCGCCCCACCCCTTCCAAGAGCTTTGAGTTCAGAAAAATGGACCCGATTCTACCTCTTATACTAGGAATGTGTGTGCTGCTGGCATCTCCCCGTGTCGAAAACTTGTTTTTTCTTGTGATCGCTGTCCCACTCCCTTCTCCAAGAGCTTCAAATTCAGAAAAATAGACCTGACACTGCCTTTTACACTAAAATTGGGAATGTTGCTGGTGTCTCTCCCCCCCCCCCCCCGTCGACAACTTGCTTTCGCTTACCATACTGTACTTTTGTGATATCACCGCCCCTCCCCAAAGAGAGAGGCTGGATTAGCCCCTGCATATTTCATAATTCATGCTAATTCTGCGTACCAAAATACACTTTCATGAATTTTTCAGATTTTTCGAAGCAAAATTGCACCTTAAAAAAATAAAACATTAAGAAGACCTTTTTAAGGTTAGGAATCCGTAGTAGCGAGTTAGGGGTCTGAAATTTTCGTTGAGACAGTTTTTCTTTATATACTTTAAGGCTGTTCAAACTTCATGTCAACACCTTTGAGGGCATTTTTCACATGAAGTTTCGGCTCTAGCTAATTTAAGTGAAATTCAAACGTTTTTGTTTTTTAATCTAAAGTTTCGATTTATTTTATATAAGGCATCTTCAGATGAAAACATAGTTTTTATGAAAATTTTTTAGAAGCTAAATTATAATTTTCTTACCTTATAGTCCACAGTACAGGGCCTCATTTTGAATGTGATTAGCACCCGTCTAAATCTTCGTAAGTGGCTTCTTTAACATGACGTACAACGGTTTTATTTGCGAAAACTCTCAGAAATGGGCCGTTTTTAATGTGAAACGGGGAAAACATGTCAATTTAATGATGTATTAAAAAAGTATGAAAAACCGTTTGCTTTCAACTTGAATTGTAAGATAATTATATATAAAAAACCAAAAAAAATTGGTCTACAAAATTAGTGGGTCATTTGGCGAAACCCCGTCCGCAACACGTTAAAATAACTAGGTTATGAAAATTTATCAACTGCTGATTTTCACATAACTATTTAATAAATATTAGTATAACTGAATGGTGTCCACAATTTTTGTGGGCAGTTTTGTCAGACCTACATCTTAAACATGTCTATTTTACGAAGTTATGTTTACCAATAAATACTTGTAGGCCACTTGTACCAACTTGTCAGGTGACGACTTTCCGTTAAGCCAACTACTTATTGTAAATAATGTTACGCAAGACACACAGCAAATTTGCGAAGCCTAAGATTTGTCCTGGTCACTAATTTGACACCTGAAGTAAAGTTCATATGCATTCTTTATCAATGGAGTAATGTTTCTTCTTTTTGGCTTCAAAGTAAGTTTACCGCACACACAACATACATTGTTTGGATACTTTTCACAATTTTGCGACATTTTAAGGAACTTATTGGTATAAAAACAAACAGGAGGGTTTCAGCCTTTTTTATTGATGGAAATTTCTATGGTCAACAATACTTACAACTTCTCGCAGACCGTATTGAATTGTTGCCTTTGTACATCTTTTGTTCTTTGTTATTTAACGGTTCCGGTACTTTTATGCCATCCGGTATAATAATTCGGACATAAGTTTTAATAAAAAGTATTCATAAAATATGAAATAAGTTTCTAAATCCATTTCATTTCAGAAAATATACAACATATTTAAGTATGGATTATTCAAAATACAAAATGGAGGTATATACTTTGTATTTTATAATTGCATTTTAAGTAGTTTCATTTCAAAAAGGTCACGTCTCTGAATACCGAATACACCACTTATTGTCACACCCACTTCTGTTTGTGTCGGTTTTATAAAAAAGTCTATTAGTTTTTGCCTAAATTTAGACTTCGGCAAACTATTGATACAGAGAAGGTGTATAGCAAGAAAATCTGAGTGTAAACAAGAGCTATTTTTGACAACAAAGTTGCTTGTGTGAAATCAGAATACATGACCTATTTTATTTGTTATAAAATATAATTGACTAATGTAAAAAATGCACTAAAAGTAGTCCAATTCTTGGTAATGTTCAAATTTATATTTGTAAGAAACGCTTGAGGAAAGTATCATTTAGAGCTTTTGATAAAAGGCACTATAAATTTTAAATCCAAATTTTATGAAAAAAATGCATTGTTTTTAGTAAAAAAATGACAAATTTGATCAACGGTGAATCAAAAACATAACAAACCGTCCGATTATTTATATAGATTAAAATTAAAGCTGTACAACTATCACAAAGCCATCATTTTATACAATAAAGGGTAAAATAAAGACAATAAACTTTTAGTAGAAGCTAGTGCATAATTAAAAACAGTTCTATTTATTACTTACCTTTTTTAGACTTACAGTAACTCTTAAGGTAGTACTAAAATATTACATCCTTATAAGAGGAGAACATTATTAGAACATTCGTTGAGTTGTTATACTAGCGCTATTTGGGAAAAAGTAAATTTCTCAATCAGCGTTAGTAATCGATAAGATGAGGAGTACGAAACGAACCGACGTTGTATTTTTTTCATGTCGTTTCGTTCTTTCCGGTTCGGGATATTTTGAAAAGTACGTATATTGAAAGTCAGAAAAGTTTCTATTTCCCTAAAGTAAATTTAAAATTCCATACGCTAGCAGAAGACCCCTATATCAAAATTGCAATGCCTTATAGAGCATTTTTGTTTATTAAAAAACAGGAAAACGAATGTTGTCACAATACAGCTAAAATAACCAGTAAGTTATTTCCAGCCAAAGTTTTCGATCCCCTTTAAACGTTCTAATCTCAAATTCTAGCCTAAAAATAATGCAATGTTGTAGGGAAAATCACTACGAGAGGTGTAGGCTTTCTGTAGTAATAATATTATGAATTTTATACTAATTATCGCTTGACATTTAAATGACATATTTCTACATAAAATCTTTCTAAAATAAGGGCATTTTTTTTGTATTATTTGTTTATACAGGGTGATTCAAAAATCGATCACGAAACTTAAGGGGGTGATTCTACTTGACAAAATAAGGGTAGAGCTTCATATAATTTTTTTTCAAAATATCATTCGTTTTCGAGTTACAAGCCGTCCAAGTTCAAGTTTTTATTTTTTGTTTTTTGAATTACTCGCTTACAGGAAAACCGATTTGACTAATATTTGAAAGATAGGCTAAGTCTTCTGCGCTTCATCATTTTAGTAACAATTCACATTGATTGTTTGCCGCTAGAGGGCACTTTACCTACATTGAAAATTGTTTTTTTTGTCATAATTTTTTAGTGTTGACAGCTACAGTAGTTTTTGGTATAATTTCTGAAAGACTGATGCCAGGCCTTTAAAAAAGGTGCTCTTTATTTACATCGCTAAACCCAACGGTTTAGACGTAAATCACCCTTAAAAATTAAGTGGTAAATTTACTTTTCTCATTTCATTACCACCAGCTACCAGGTAAATAGCTATCAAAGTATACTAGAGCTGTCAGTTTAACATCAAATAAATTCGCTTTTTAAACTATTTAATTTATAATCTTAAAATAACTAATAATGGCTAATCAGTAAATATTCATATTATGGATTATTGCGATATACATTTAATTGATAAAAATTAATGAAACAGTACTAAACAAACTAAAAAAGATTCTCAAAATGTCCCCCATTTTCTTCCATACATTTCCTAACACTCTTCAAAAAATGTCGCCTAACTCGATGAAAAATTTCTGGTGTTTCTTTAATAATTTGGCACTTTTCGATTATCCTGAAGCGAAGATCCTCGACGTTGATTACTGGAATATCGTACACCAATTGTTTCAAATGACCCCAAAAGAAAAAATCCATAGGATTAAGGTCTGGTGACCTCGCTGCCCATGCCAATGATCCACTTCGTCCTATCCATCGCTCAGGATACGTTGCATTCAAATACTGTCGGACACGTATACTAAAGTGGGGCGGAGCTCCGTCTTGGAGGATCCACATGTTGGCCCTTACTTCCAATGGCACATCTTCCAGATACAATGGGAGACGATTTTGGATAAAATCTAAGTATACGTCACCAGTTAATGGGCCATCAAAGAAATGAGGACCAATAAGGTAATCTCCTATTATCCCTGCCCACACATTTAGTGAAAATCTACGCTGATGTTTCGTTTCTACCACATTGTTTGGGTTCTCGTAAGCATATGTGTGGATGTTGTGTAGATTTGTTATGCCATCACGAGTGAAACCAGCTTCGTCAGTGAATAATATGACGCCAATTAATCGATTATCGTGTTCATACTTAGCTAGGATCTGATTGCACATTTCCAACCGTCTCGGCCGATCATCGTCATAAAGAGCCTGCACCTTTTTTGAATGAAACGGGTAGAGTTGTTCTTCTCTTAGTATCCTCCATGAACTAGCCTGACAGAGCCACACTTCATTCCCAATTTTTCTAGTACTAATACCTGGATTATCTTCAATAATTTCAAGCACTCTTTCTTCTTGTTGCACGTTTCTAGCAGTTCTAGGTCTTCCCCTATTTCCATTATAACTTTTAAAGGAACCACATTCCGCAAGCCTCCTGTGCACACTGGAAAATGTTTGAGCATGAGGGATATTTCTTTCCGGATAACTCTCCATATAATATCTTCTTGCCAACTCTGCATTACCATTTGCTTTTCCATAACAAAAATGGATATCACAATATTCGATATTTGAATATTGGTGATTAGCCATTATTAGTTATTTTAAGATTATAAATTAAATAGTTTAAAAAGCGAATTTATTTGATGTTAAACTGACAGCTCTAGTATACTTTGATAGCTATTTACCTGGTAGCTGGTGGTAATGAAATGAGAAAAGTAAATTTACCACTTAATTTTTAAGGGTGATTTACGTCTAAACCGTTGGGTTTAGCGATGTAAATAAAGAGCACCTTTTTTAAAGGCCTGGCATCAGTCTTTCAGAAATTATGCCAAAAACTACTGTAGCTGTCAACACTAAAAAATTATGACAAAAAAACAATTTTCAATGTAGGTAAAGTGCCCTCTAGCGGCAAACAATCAATGTGAATTGTTACTAAAATGATGAAGCGCAGAAGACTTAGCCTATCTTTCAAATATTAGTCAAATCGGTTTTCCTGTAAGCGAGTAATTCAAAAAACAAAAAATAAAAACTTGAACTCGAAAACGAATGACATTTTGAAAAAAAATTATATGAAGCTCTACCCTTATTTTGTCAAGTAGAATCACCCCCTTAAGTTTTGTGATCGATTTTTGAATCATCCTGTATATACGGTTGTCTTTTCTACCATTTCTTTTAGATCTAATTTCAATTATTTTAAATCCTAATTCCATTTAGTGGAGTTTAATTCACCAGCATTGACCAATAAATTAGATAACTATGTAAACGAGCAGAGTTTAGAAGAGGATATAATATCAGGAACCATTTACAAGCAATGAGAATATAATTAGTAAAAGCTATGAAAACAAAATTATGTCTAACTATCTAACTCTTTGAGGGCAAGAAGATGTTATGCCGAAAGATTTCCAGCTCAGACATTGTCAAGTCCAGAAATCTTTCAAAGGATTGCTCCATTAATTTACAATGTTATTTAAGTGCAAAAATAGTGACACCGTTTAAATGGTATTTTGGCAATATGGGATCCACGTACTTCAATACATTTTCTTATTTTTCGAATTTTTCCCCGCAACACTGCAAATAATATTCTGGTATTATTAGGGATTTTGTTAGAATGATGTGCTATTTTCGCTAGTTGTCATTCTCTAGAATTTACTGCTGTTGCATAAACGAGTTCTTTTAGATGTCCCCAGAAGTGAAAGTCTAAGGGATTTTAGTCTGGAAACCTTGGTGGCCATAATACAGACGCACCTCGATCTATCCATCGATGGCGTTTGTTGACGTACTATAGGGTTAAAATGAGATGGAGCATTTTTATAAACGTACCACATGTTCATTCTTCTAATAAATTATTTAAATTTTGCTGCAAAAATTGTAAATATATCTCACCATCGGGTCTTCCTTCCAGCAGATAAGGTAAATCGATGGATACTACTCTAGGACTCTATATCTCCGTTAAGGGACACTTTAGGAATTTTTTTTCTATGACAAAGTAGAAGCAATAATTCTGCATTGTTGCCAGAGCAGAAGAAGTATAAATAAATTATCGACAACCTTCCTAACCTATAAAAATATTGTAATATTATCTAACAAGGCCTAAAAAAGAAATCACATCTATAGTGTAATAGGTAGTTGTATTGAAATTCATTTATCTCAGTGCTGACAGAAGTCATAGAAACTCGGGCGACTTTATGAATGAATTTTTGAGAAACTTACTAGTTATTTTGGTAATATTCTGGTTTTCGATTGTTATGTATGAAGTTTCAATTTATATTATCACGAGATAATTGAACTAGGTACATTCTAATTTAATATTTTTTGAAAATGCAGTATAATATACTACACCTGTATTTAAAAACCTAAAAAAATGTAATTATTTTCTGTTTAAATATTATTACTGAATTTAGTTTTTCTATTTATGTAGCACATATTTTGTCTATTGTTTTTCCTTCCTCGGGTAAATTGTATATAAGTCTAAAAAAGTCCATATAAAACTATTTATGTATGTATAATTTTTTAGGAAGTGTAATAAAACGTGCCATGTTTGTTAATCAAAATACAATGATGGACTGAAATGTAGAATTTACGCAGGTCAAAAAGTTACACTGTTTGTTGGTAAATTCTAGTCCTTAGAACATTAGAAATACTACTACCCCATCATTCTATAGGGGTCCATAAAGTAGTTATTTATAAAAATGAAGATTATTTTCAAGTAACTGTGTACCAAAAAATTTAAAATTACTTCTTTACCAATATAGTTACTATATATATTTTGGAACAAAAATATGTCCAAATAATCATGGAAATGCTTTTGAATTATATACAGAGTGTTTAAAAATTTGAGTCTATGTATTGGGTAACCCTAAGAAATATTGGGGCGGTTAAATTGATTGCAAGCATTTAAAAAAATTCCGACTATTTTCGAAAATATCTGTAAAATTGGCAGTTTTCCTGAGTTTATTTCGAATAGACTCTTGGATATAAAATGCTCATTCTTTATGCCACCGTTCTTCCTCTATAAGACCTCGTCTTTTTATACTTTTGAAAGACGTTTTATCTTTCAGATTTATTAATGTATAATTTTGATTTCTAAATATTCCCGGTTTACTTCAAATTGTCCCCGGAAATCCAAAAATGTTAATTCATTTTCCTGCAGATATTTTAAGAAATAGTCAAGTTTTATAAATTCCTAAAATGTATTAATCCGGGTTTAATCAGCAATCATTTATAATGTCTAACTGTTTTTGCCTTGTCATGACAGAGGTATCACTGTGGCGGGAAGGGTAAGTATTGACTTTGTTCTCGATATGGTGGTACAGGTAGGTCATCTTCTCGATGGTGGTGGAATAGGATAAATTGTGTTTTGCAGCAATTTATTCAAACTGCGGAGAATAAATGCAATATATATATATATATATATATATATATATATATATATATATATATATATATATATATATATATATATATATATATATGGGGTGGCCAACAATACACTGCAACCAAAAAAATTAACCAAGGGCTCTTTTTAAAGTTAAAGCGTCTACTTTCAAATGCCGAATGCGCCTTTGAAAAATCCAATATGACGACCTGAGGTCTGGGAAAAATCGAGTACCTAGCAAAAATAGCGCCTAAAAATAAAGAATTGGCAACCGATTGGGTCGTTTTTGGTTCAAATTATAGCTGATGGATGCCTCTAAATAGTAAGTGTGGTAGCTTGACAAAATCCAATATGGTAGCCTAATTTTTGAAAATCCATCGATTTTCATCAAATTTGAAATATGAGGGTTTTTGGGGTAGACGATTACGAATCCAAATTTCAAGTTCAATATGGTGGATTTAAGATGGCGGACGTATTTTTTTAAAATCAACCGATTTGCACCAAATTTGGTAAACGGGAGTTTCGGAGATTGCTTATCATGAAACTGAGGTCAAGCTTGCCAAATTCAAGATGGTAGATCCAAGATGGCTGATGATATTTTTGAAAATTAAATTGTTTATAAGGGGTATTTGGGTTCGCTGATCATGAATACAAAGTCAAATTTTCAAAGTTCAAGATAGTGGACCCAATATGGCGGAAACTCTATAGCCGATTCCTCTATATTAGGTACGCAATCTTAGATTTTGAAAATCCTCGGATTCGCGATCAGCAACTCCGAAAACCCCCGTATACCAAATTTGGTGCAAATCAATTGATTTAAAAAAATTCGGCCACTATACTGAATTTTTGATTATCATATTAGATCCGCCCTGTTGGAGTTTGTCAACCTACCACACCAGCTTTTTAGGGACGTTCATCAGCTATAATTTGAGCCAAAAAGAACCCGATTGGTTGCGAATTTTTATTTTTACAAGCTTTTTTCGCCAGACACTTGATTTTTCTCCGGCTTCCATATTATAACCGCCATATTGGATATCTCAAAGGCGCACTCAGCATTTAAAAGTAGATGCTCTAAGCTTTAAAATGAGCTTTTTTTTTGTGGCTTCTAATTTTGGTCCTAGCTCCGACGGTTGACGTGGATTGGTCCATATATATATATATATATATATATATATATATATATATATATACAAACAAGAAAAAAACGGAGGCTTATAATGAAAATTTTTAAATTTATTGTTTTTACAGGTAGACGTTCTCTTTTTAATAATAATCTTGCAGTAATTTATAGAAATTTATTCCAAAGGTAAGTAATACCATCTTTGTTTATCAAAAACCTGATTTAATATTTTTATTCGGCGTTCCCTAGAGGCACAATTTCATAACTCGTTTCGGGAGTTGTTTGAAACATAATTTTTTTCCCGTAGGCATCTTCTCCAAAATTAAATATATATTTTAATTTTGTCTTTCTGAGGATGACAAGGAGAATCCATAACAGTTATTAAAAAAAATAATTTACATATGTTCATTTTGTCTTATGGTTTTAAATTATTGTATGCACATTTATTTGGTTGAGAAAGTGACCAAAGATGTATTGGATTAAAAAGAAAATCATTTCATAAATTAAAATTATTTAATGTCGGTTCCAATTTTCCTGCTACTTCTTTCAACCAAAACATCTAAAAATGGTAGTTTATTTTGTACTTTTTTCTCCATTGTGAGTTTAATGATTGGGCTAATATTGTTGAGATCAGAAAGGAAGTTCTGAAATTCTTCGTCGTTTCCATTCCAGGTAATGAAGGTGTCGTCTACGTATCTAGCCATAATTTGGGTTTCCTATGGGTGGATTCAATTGCAAAGATCTCGAATTATTCCATGAAAATGTTTGCGACTACCAGTGAGATTCGTTCTGGATGACGAATTTTTCCTCCTTTTTTTTTGAAAATGGGAATAAGTCAAACAATGTACATGGGGACTGACACCTAAAGTGCTATTGTATGGTGGCGTAGTGCAACAAAGCGCAAACACATTCTTCAACTTGATAAAGTTCAGAGAATGGCTTGAGTGCGATGAGGACTGCTCCCACCAGGGCTCTGGAAGTCCTGGCGAACCTGCCTTTTCTCCACTTATACTTAGAGAATCAGGCCCTGAAGACTTTTTGTCATCTCAGTTGCCTGGGACATCTTGGAATTGGAACGGGCGATTACTCAAGTATCTGGAAAAGCACCATGGAGAGGTGTCCATCACTCCCCATGCGAACAGATTACATGACGCCGCTTTTAAAACCTCTCCGTGGAGATATATCTGCCAAGTAGAGAGGATTGGGAGGGTTTACAAAATCTTCTGAAAAATGGATCCTGGTGGTATACTGATGGATCTCAATAAGATGAAAGAGCTGGAGCTGGAGTACTCTACAGGAGCACAAGAGTCAGAGAGTACTACCCTCTCGGACAATATGCGACAATTTTCCTAGCGGAAATTTATGCTATTCTGCAGTGTGCCCATCTCTGTGAGGGGGCATAAATGGGAATAGAGTAATAAATATATACTCAGACAGTAAAGTTGCAATATTGGCACTGAAGTCCAGTGTCGTAACTTTGTGACTGGTGTTTGAGTGCAAGGATATACTAGATGGTATGACAAGGAACGGCTACACAGTCCGATTCGTATGGGTCCCGGATCACTCGGGCATACGCGGAAAAGAGGAAGCAGATCGTCTGGCAAAGTTGGGTTCAGCAACTGAACCGGATGGATCCCAACCAATATTACCTGTCCCAATTGCTACTGGCAAAAGGGAATTAAAATCGTTGCTGGAAAGAAAATTTATTGAATCATGGAGGGAGCTCCTGGAATGAAGTGTGCTAAGGAACATATAAATGGGCCTAGTGTACGATAAGGAGCTTCTCTCCTTGGGAAGGAAAGAGCTGAGAATTGTGGTGGGATTGTTGATAGGACATTGTCACCTCAAGGGCCATTTTCATAGAATCGGTGTCGAAGACGACCCGACGTGCAGATGGTGTTTGGAGGAGGATCAAACTATTAATCATGTCCTCAGAGAGTGCCCAGCACTCAACGGACTGAGACAGAGAAATTTCGGAGATACAATTTTGTTACCGGAAGCAGTTGGCAAGTTCAACTAACGAGGCTGCTTGGATTTGCAAAGGCTATCGGGCTCGAATAACCTGCAACTATGGTGTGATGTAAAGTACCCAATGGAGGCCTAGGCATCGATGTACTAGTATCACCAGCCCTTTTTCATTCATTCATTCATTCCTAGGTAGTCTCTTCATCAAGTTTATTATGGCGTCTAGTGATAGAGATGTTCCTTTTGTTTAGATCTAGTCTTTTTCAAGTGTGTTTCTTATGATTTTTAGTGGTGGCTTTCCACGTCAAAACTAATAAAAAGATCTTTTGGTTGCAGTTCTTTTTCACGTATAATTTCTACGAGTTCTTGACCCAGGATGATAAATTTTCTTGTAATCCTTTCAGGATTGGTAGAATAAATGTGGCAAGCTCAAAAGTTAGAGAGTTTCGGGAACTCGTAATAGGTCGTAATGCCATGTCTAGTTTATGTATCTTCGGAAGTCCATAAAAATGTGGAGTTTTGCTCTCTTCTGGCGTCACCTTAGTTCTGGTTTTCTCAGGAATATACTGCTCATGTTCGCTCAATGGGAACGATTTTCCTGAAAATTGTGAAAAAATTTTCTTTTTTGTGACCAAAAAAAATTTATTTCAGTTGTGTGTAGAAATTTAAGAGTAAAGTATTCTTTACACATTTCTCTTAAAATGCATTACTTCCCTCTGAAAAATTGTTGATATTTTGGAAATCCAACTTTTTTGTAAATTCTAAAACTTTTCAAGGAGAAAATCTGTTAGAACACTATTTTCTGAAAATCTACTTAAATGCACTTTCCCAATCAAAAAGAATCTATCTGTGGCGCTTAGACTACATTTGGTGGATCGATGAATTTATGAGTTTTTGATCGAAAATCTTACAGGAAGGAAAAAAATTGCAAAGATAAACAATAACCTTGAATAAGAAAAATTCAAAAAGTTTCAGTAGAAATCGAGAAAATAATATTTCAAAATAGCATTTCTTGATTATTTTTCATACTTAATCATTCGTAGCTCAAACACGAAGCATTTCTCAAAAAAATTGTGGAGTAAAAAACTGTTTATTTTTGCCCAAAGGTAATGACAGATTTTGGTATCGATTTTTAACATTTTTTTTTAATTTACCGACCATCGATACGACTCAGTGCTGCGATTAGTGGTATCTTTAGGGATACATCGCTCGTATATATCTATAATTTTTTAGAGAACGATTCACTAAAATATAATTTTAATAATGCAAGTTTTAATGTTATTAAGACTTAAATTGCTTTTTAGCAAAATTATTTCTGCAAACAATTAAAACAGAGTTAATTGCTGCTTTTCTATCAGAGCGTGGTTTAGTTAGAAATAAATCTAATAAGTTTTAAACCTACTAAAACTTAAAATTACCGTCTAGGAAATCGGTGTCTGCGGATAAGTCACGATTTAAAATTAACTTCATCCTACTTACCTGCTTATTAATTTGGCATGTTATTTGTTATATTTCACAAGGGTAATTTTGTTCATTTAATCTTTGGAATGATATTTTTATGCGGTGAGCAGCAAGGGTATCGTGCTTTAAGATCTTTTGAGCAGAATTTCAATTTCATTTGTATTTACCTGCTAAGAATAAAATTTTTGATAATTATGATAGACAAATAATAAACTTGTAATAGGAAAAACTGTTCGTATGTCTATTTCCAATGGGTGAACAAGTAATTCTCGTGAACGCTTTAGATTCAATAGGCCCGTTACATGCTACATGGAGAGTCCAAAAGGTATCAGATCTGACATATAGATGGTTATTATTATTTGAAAAAAATTACTACTGCCGAAAGTACCAACCCTAAAAAGCTAAAGTTTTAAGTCTAAAGACGCTACGTATCTATTTGACAACTATCAATAGTGAATGATCTCAGTGAATTTGCAAACATGGAAAAAATTGCTCATCATTGTGATACAATACTTTTATTTAAAATGTCTCAGTCCAACCAATATCAAAGTTTAGCTAGATTTTACTCTGGAAGACTCTGCTTCTTCATTTACAAGAATAAAATATTGGGCGGCAGAATTTAAATGAGGCCATACTAGTTGCCGCACAAATATCACAGTGGTCTACCAAATACCATGCTAAATATTTTTTACAATGGATTATATTCTGCCACGAAGGCATTTGTGCCTATAAAAAGAGTTTTTAGGTGGTTTTCCAGCGAGCTCTTTCAATTAGCTATACAAAAAAGATATGTCCTAAACAGTTTTGTGTCGAGTGGTTCTCGGAACGACTATGAAATGTTTACAGGTTTGCGTGCAGAATGTAAGAGAGTATCACGTCTTTATTAGGATAATTATATTTGTGACACGAAATCTGGTATCGGCCAGAGTCTAAAGCCATTATGAAATTTTGTGAATGAACTCCGAATTAATAACACATTTTTCGACCACAAACCACAATACAAATATACTTTCAGTAACACTCGAGGACAACAATCAATGATCGACTACATAATAACAAACAGATGCTTACAACCACCTCAGATACGAGCCCTTAACTCTCCTAACATCGGTAGCGATCATAAACTACTCCTTGGAAAAATCAAAATGAAATTAAAACCCAACAAAAACACAAGATCTGGCACACCGGATAAGAAAATAAACGTAGAATTATTGTGGGATGAATCCACTAAGGAATTATACCAAAAACGACTTAGACAAAAAATACAAAACAAGCCATTAGACGAAAGGGATGACATTAACAACAGCTGGGAGAAACTAAAGCGAAATATCAACGAAGCAGCCACTGAAGCACTCGGAACACGAAAAACAAACCAAGGAAAAGGAGGACCCAACAAGACCCCTGGTTCTGTAAGGAAGTTAAGGAGCAATGTAAAGAGAAAAAGAGAGCCTACTTAAAATACAGGACAACGCTGTCTCCGAAAGATTATCAAGAGTACAAAAGAATTAGAAATAGCACCAATACATTAGTGAAACAAGTTAAAAACAAGCACTGGGAAACCTTTTCAAGAATGATGGAAAGCGACTTCTATGGACTCCAAAAACAGATATGGCGGCTGATCAGAGACCAAAGAAAGGAAACACATGAGTTAATTAGCAGTAACCGCATACCGAAGGGAACTTGTGTGAACTACTTGAAGGAATTATACAAGAAACAACAGACATAAATCAAACCTAGCACACCCGAAATTATAATTAACGACGATACACTTGTAAAGAAGGAAGACGTAGAACTAGCCTTAAAAAAACTAAAAAACAGGAAGAATGCGGAACCTGACGGAATTACCAATGAACTACTGAAATACGGAGGAGAGAACCTGACAGAACAACTGAAAATTCTCATCAATAAAATGATATACCATCACAGAATCCCCGATGAATGGGGGACTAGTACAACAATACGCCTATTCAAAAAAGGCGATAAAAAAGTACCAGCTAATTTCAAATACGATTCAAGCTAGGATCAACGGTGAATTGACCGAAAAAATAGAAGTAAATAATGGCATCCGACAAGGTGACTCTCTTAGCCCCCTACTATTTAACATCATCATGGACGAGTTGATAAAGCAGGTACGTAGATTGAAAGGGTATAAAATAATAGACAGGGAAATCAAAATACTGTGCTACTCCGACGATGCAGTGTTAATAGCTGAAAGCGAAGACGATTTGCAAAGATTACTGCACCATTTAACATAACAGCGAAAAAGTTTAACATGAATATATCAGCATCAAAAACTAAAGCCATGACTACATCTAGAACACCACTCAGATGCAAACTAGAAATAGACAACAAAATTAAATGAAGTTGAAGTATCTCGGAATAGAAATATCCGGATACGGGGATCTTGAAACGGAGGTGAGGGGACAAGCCATGAAAGCAGTAAGAACAGCCGCATGTCTTAACAGTACCATGTGGAGCAATAAACATATAGGAATCGAAGTTAAATCCAGAATTTATAAAACAGAAATAAGACCCATACTAACATACACTGCAGAAATCAGACCAGAAACCCCGAAAACAAAACAAATACTGGAAACAACAGAGATGAAAGTAATGCGCAGGATAGCTGGCAGGACACTTATGGATCGGAATAGGAGCGATGATATAAGAAGAGTGTGTAAAGTCGATAACATCAATGACTGGGTATTACAAAGAAAAAGGGAATGGAACGACGCATGACCGACGACAGAATAGTAAAGATCACGAGGGAGAAATCACCAATAGGACGTAGGAGTACCGGAAGACCCCGTAAACGATGGAGTGATAACCTCGCAATAGACTGAAACCAGGCAAAGAGACGAAGAATAACAAGCAAATTGCTTATATATGAGAAGGAAGAAGAAGAAGACAAGCTTCACTCCAACCGTATGTCATCTGAATTGTTTTTGGAGGACGAGAGCGCGATCATGGATCCTGAGGTTGCTGAACTTTTTGCTAAATATTTCAGCAAAGTGTACACTGATGTAACGGAGAAGTGGCCGATGGCTGTCTCACCTAATATAAATATTTCCAACTTCGCCATATCTATTTCTGACATTTACGCCGAGCTGAATGGTCTTAACCCTATAAGAGTCCTGGTCCTGATGGCGTTCATCCAATGCTACTGAAAAGCTGCTCGTTCGTTCTAGTTCGCTCACTTCATCATATATTCAATGAGTCTCTTCGGCGGGGTATTTTTCCTCAATTTTGAAAAACGAGTTTTGTGATTCCTATTCATAAGGCTGGCAGCAGGGCAATCATTCGGAACTATAGACCTATCAGCATAATTAGTACTATTCCTAAAATCTTCGAAAAGCTGGTTAATGCCTTTTTAACCTCTTTTAAGTCTGCCAGTATTGAGAAGCAGTTTAGTTTTTGTGCTGGCATGAATATTGAGGTGAATCTGGTCTCTTATGTGAACGGTTTGTCTGAGGCCTTGGATAGCGGATCCGAGGTCCACTCGGTGTCTACTGACTTCTTGAAGGCAACTTATTCATTAATGATGTATCCATCTGCTTTAAGTCAAGAAAGTTCTTACTCTTTGCGGATGACATGAAGGTGTACAAGGTCATCGACAGTTACAGTGATTGCTTGGAGCTTCAAGGGGACTTTGATAGATTTGTTTCCTGGTGCGGAGTGAATGGGATGAGTCTCGTTATCCACTAGACTTTTACTATCACTTGGATGGTATGCCGCTGACCTCAGTTGGTTCTGTGCGGGACCTGGAAGTCCTTTTTGATTACACCCTTTCATTCGTTCCTTGCATCACTGATATTGTTAGTAAATCTCTGAGGATGTTAGGTTTTATTAAACGTCATGCTAAGGAGCTTTCCACCGTGAAGTCCTTTAAAATACTCTATAGGTAATTGATTCGAACATACCTTGAGTACGCTTCTTGGGTTTGGAACCCGCACTATGAATCTCAGATATACCGGCTCGAACAGGTACAGAGAAAGTTTCTCAGATATATTAACTTGAAATTCAACGAGGATGCTGATCTTGATTGTGCTGCTTTGTGCTCCGAATTGAATTTGCTCCTCCTTGCTAATAGAAGGAAAGGTAAAGACTTACAACTTCTCTTTAAAATTCTAAACATTTTCACCGATTGCCCACGCCTGGTGTCAAGTGTTGGTCTAAGGGTCCCTCCTAGGAGTACTCGTGCTTCCCATATATTTCACCAGCCTTCTCACAGAAAAAATTATGCAAGTCATTATTTTATACCAAGGGTGGCTGGATATGCTAATGGGCTGGGTGACTTGAATTTCTTTGATACGTCCTTGAATATTTTAAACGAATTCTATTGGAATTGATTGTCGATTGATATTTTGTATTTTGGCTGTTACGGATTGACAGGTGTACATTTTTTTTGTAAACATCCTTTTGTTATACTAATATTGATTTCACATTGTTATGTTTTACTCTAGCTCTGTAATTAATTATTGTAAAATGGACAGTGTTGTCCGTCGATAAATAAATAAATAAATGAGAGGACCACGCCAGAAATGCGAAGAAAGTCCACAAACTGGTATTAGATGAC
This sequence comes from Diaprepes abbreviatus, assembly GCA_034092305.1. Lineage (NCBI taxonomy): Eukaryota > Metazoa > Arthropoda > Insecta > Coleoptera > Curculionidae > Diaprepes > Diaprepes abbreviatus. The sequence continues at coordinate 326,448 of JASJET010000338.1, read as the reverse complement.
GGTCAGCTGAAAATGCGCGAGCTGACAAACTTATAGGCATTTCAAAAAGTGCTGTACATAACATATTTGCTTAAAATTTGGACATAGGAACGCTGTGTGCAAGCTGGGAGTCACGTTTGTTCACAAGGCAACAGCGCTGTGAGGATATTTCAATCGAGTTTTGGGAATGTTTCATAGCAATAAAGCCGAGTTTTTGTTGGCCTATAGTTCCAATATTATGCCCCTACTGTCCGAGCATGTGGTAGTTATATTATTCTTAAAGAACCAAGGGTTTCACTGCTTTTATAAAGTTGAAAATCATGGTTTTAGGGTGTAGACTGTGTCAAAATGAAATTGTAATCCAACATTTTGCCTATGATTGTATCAAGCATCTTCAGGGATTTTTATTCCACAAGATTAGAATGCACTCAGTGTTGGTGGGAGTGGCAGTGGATGGAGTTTTCTGAAGGAGTTAAACTCTCTAACTTATGTTCCCATTTAAAATTAACATTTTATCAGAGCTAATGTCTATTTATGTGATTATTGAGTCATTTGAAAATATTTTACTATATGTAGACAAGTGCGAGTGCGTAACAGAGTAATTTGCGCATATTAATACTAACACACTTCTAGGAATTTCGGGTTGTCTAACTTGGGATGTTATTTTCGATATGCAATACAACATCTACAACACATAAAAATAAAATAACTTTTTACTTCTCTTTTTTTATATAAATTATCGACTTTGTAGTAATAATTTTATCACTTAAGAAAACAGCTACAAAATCATAAACGAAAATAAAATAAAAATATTTATGTATGTACATATGTCAAACACAAAAAAACCTCCCCTTATCAACCATAAACAGTGATCACACAAGCTTGTTTCTGTTGACATCTACTAAAAGTTACATCACTGAATATTTCATGGTGTTGCGTGACGAAAATTGGGACGAAAAACTGGCATTAATTAAGATAAAATGAAGTTTTTAATATCTTGCAAATAAAATGCAAAATAATTTAAATAAAAATATGATATCTTTGGGAATATGTAGTAATAATGTACTGTTTTAAAACAATCCTCTAATATAATTTGTTTAAGAAATTAGACAAATGATTTTTCTGTAATGTTTCAAAAAAGAAAACTCTTAGATGTATCTTTACGGTCACTAAACTTTTACCCAAAGAAAAATTTATAGCACCAATTACAAACCTAACTAAGAAAATATATTACAAAAAAAGATAATCTTAAAAAGGACACGATAGGAAGAATGTGGCAAGAAATAACTAAATGTTCGAATAAGTTAATAAAACCCTTGTCATGTTGACCGCAAGCCAAATACTCGCCCAATTAAATATTAATTCGGTTTACCCGAATTTTGTTAAAATTATTAGGTTTAACTTTTACATGCATTTATTTGAAAAGCAAGTGTCAAATATTTCTGCCGAATGATGTATATTCACGGTTTGTGGAAAACAGCATTTTAGAACGTTTTACTTACAAGGAAGGTACCTGAAATGTTCAGTTTCAATTTAAATGAAACTTCAATATGTTGTAGAGGGTTCAAAAGTAAGAGATAGATATTTTTTATCTGCGGAGATTCATTTTAACGTGGTAAAAATCGCCCCTAAAGTTCACCCCTAAAAATAGTATTTTTGACATATCTCAAGTTCAAAGTGAAGATATCTTTACAAAGCAAAATGAAAATTACTTTTTGTTCGAAATGATGTTAAATTATGGTTTTTTTATCCCCATGGATATCCTGCCCTATTTTTTATAAGGGTAAACCAACTATCCGGGAACGTAGTTTAATTCTAAAAATTACGAAATTTAACATCATTGTTTAAATTTTTTTTTCACGAATGCCATAAGTAACTTAAGTTGACAGGTTTCTGGATTTCTAAAAATAGCTAGTAAAAGAGGGCGAGCCACTCTTTTAAATCTCAAGTTCTAATTGAGATATCCTTACAAAACAAAATGGAAATTAATTTCTTGTTATTTGAAATGATGTTGACTCAGGCATTTTCATCCCCAGGTATATCAAACCTTATTTTTTATAAGGGTAAACCATCTATTCGTGCACTCAATATAATCCTAAAAATTGCGAAATGTAATAAAATTGTTTTAAAATAATTTTTTCATGAATACTAAAATTAATTCAAGTTGACATATTTCGGGGTTTCCAAAAATAAACTAGTAAAAAAGGGTGAGTTACCTCCAAATAGTTTTTTCAATATCTCAAGTTCTAATTAAGATAACTCTATAAAACAAAATGAAAATTATTTGTTAATCGAAATGATATTAAACTATTGTATTTGCACCCCAAGGAAATCATCTTTTATTTTTTTATTAGGGTAAATCATATATTTACGCAGGTAATTTAATTGTAAAAATTACCAAATTTAATGCAATTATTTGAAAATATTTTTTTAAGAATACCATAAGTCACTTAAGTTGCCATGTTTCAGGGTTTCTAAAAATAAACTAGTTAAAGAGGATGAGTCATCCCCAAATACTTTTTTTACATCTCAAGTTCTAATTGAGATAAATTTACGAAACAAAGTGGAAATTACTTATTATTTGAAATAAAGTTTAACTATAGTATCACCCTTTAGGATGCCATTCGAAGGATATCATTTCTTACATGTAATTGTTCTTAAAATTGACAAATTTCAATTGATATGAATGATATACAGAGCTTACTGAAATTTTTTGTTTTAATTAATAAGAAAATATAAACTTATTTCATTAGTTAAGCATTTATGTCTGTAAATTACTATAATTCATGATAAATAGTAATTCCTAATTCTGTAACGTTTATTTAAATTAAAATTTATCAATTTTAAGAATAATAATATATGTGCCAAATGACGGTTTATTTTATAGAAAATTAGGAGTGAAAATACCATAGTTTAAATCATTTCGAATAACAAGTAATTTTAATTTCGTTTTGTAGAAATATCTTAATTAGAACTGGACATAAAAAAACGTATTTGGCTCACTCTCTGTTACTAGCTTATTTTCGGAAACCCTGAAACACTTCAACTTAAGTTACTTATTGCATTTGTAAAAAAATATTATCAACAAATTTGGTTTAATTTTGTAATGTCCAGAAATTAATTATTTAAATGAATTACAAGATTAACCCTCATAAAAAAACAAAGGATGTATTTATGGAGCTAAAACAATATGGTATAACCTCACTTCATCTAACAAGTAATTTTCACCTTGTTTTGTAAAGATATCTCAATTACTACTTCATTTTTTGAAACCCCAAAACATGTCAACTTGAATTAATTATGGTATTCGTAGAAAAAATACTTTGAAACAATTTCCTTAAATTTCGTAATTTTTAGAAATAAAATACGTGGGCTAATAGATGATTTACCATCATAAGAAATAAGAGATGATATCTTTGGGGGGTAAAAATACCATAATTCAATATCATTTCAAATAACATTTAATTTTTATTTTGTTTTGTAGAGATAGCTTAATTAGAACTGGAGATAAAAAACGTATTTGGGGGTGGCTCACCCTCTTTTACTAAAGCTACTTAAGGTATTTGTGAATAAAAATATTATCAAACAATTTTTTACCTTAATAAAAAATAGGAGATGATACCCTTGGGCGAAAAAATACCATAGTTTACCATCATTTCGAATAACAAGTAACTTTCATTTTGTTTTGTAAAAATTTCTCATTTGGAACCTGAGATATTTCAAAAATACTGTTTTTAGGGGTAAAATTTAGGGGCGGTTTTCACCTCGTTATAATGAATTTCCGCAGATAAAAAAAATAAATTTCTCTTATTTCTGTGCCCTCTACAACATATTGAAGTTTCATTAAAATCGGAGCAGGACACTTCAGGTACCTTTCTTGTTAGTTTATATCGAAAGTCTGATATAACCGACAAATTTTTGAAGTAGGATTTGAATTTATTTTGACCAATTATGCCAGCAAACATGTTTCGCTTTCGATTAGCTTATTTCAATTAAAATAAAATTATTTAACATATTTAAAATAATATTTTGCAATATTCCAGTCAAAGTAGTTCGCTTTGATATCAGAAAAACTATTATATTATATAAACCTTGTATAAATGTATAGAGAAGTAAATAAGGCATTACTTAGATATTTATCCATGAGTCATTAATTATCTTCAAAGTGGCTTAAATAAAGAAGTTCACTGAACTACCAATGGAGAAAGATGCTTTCTTTACTACAATTTTAGTAACCTGTTTAACCGAAGTGTTTATGAAGCAAGGAATTTTAATTGCAATAATATGTAATTGTAAAAGTTTTATCCCAATTATACTCTTAAATATTTAGCCAGATCAATAAAATTTTTTTTGATGAAAATAAAATAAACAGAAAACTGTCTGCACCTTGACTTGAAGATGATTAAAACACACAATCCAACTCCAACTGAGCATTGGAATTTTTTTAAACAATAAAAATTCTTAAAAAGGTAACATTTTTGGTTTTTTTGCTTACATTATGGAATATATTTAATTAATAGCATTACTTTCTTCAATAGACTATTTTTAGACAATTAAAAAATCTACAACATTTTTTTAAACCCCTTTCGGACGATTTTTTACCACGAAAAGTCGAAAGATTGCTTAAAAATGACTTTTATCTTAAAATTCATATCTTTGGTAATTTACGATATTAAGTGAAAATTTTTCGAGGAATAATAGTTCATTATATATATTTTAAAGAGACGATATATGAAATTTGTCGCAGTGGTAATTTTTCAGTAATTGCAATATAAACAATTGAGAGCATTTTGTGTAATGCCACAATATTTACATGATAGGTCCGATTTGAATTTATCAAACAAATTCTGAAAGTAGAAATTACGAACTACAATTCTTTTATTTCAGATTTCATTATAAATTTGTTAAAATATGGTAAAAATGTTTCCCAGCATAGCGCAAATACGCGTGAACTCGCGTCCGAAGCTGAATGAAGCAGTGGTAGTGGTAAATTACAAGCAGCGGAGGACAAGAGATCCGCGGGCGAGCTACTCCAGCCAGACGCTACATCTATATTTAATATATGCAAATGCATCGTATATAAACGGATATATTTAAATTTCAAATATATTTTTGTCTATATATAAAAGCATTTTATTTAATGATGATTCAAACTATTAATACGTTCTCACGCAACTTTCAAAGTATGTAATGCTCTGTTTCTGTAGGAGTTTACAAAAATTTGAATGTTTATAATATACTATTATACAATTATCCAGTATCAAAAATTAATTTAATAGTATAGTTATATAAAAACCAAAAAGTCACTTTTTTAGGTTTTTTATTGATAAGAAAACGCAATGATCCTTTGAAGTTGAATTATGTGTTTTAGTCATCTATGGACGAGTAGCCTTCAAGTCATGGTACAGGCAGTTTGCTGTCTTTTTTTTACAAATTTGGCATTTCTATTAATGAGGCTAATTGTAGACTTTCAATTCTACATATATGATTTAAGTAACCATCTTAATTAACTTAAAAGTTTACATTGTCTTATATCATTGTGTAAATTAAACCAAAATTAATCAGAAGCTTAGATAACAATTTGGAATTTAAATATAATAACTGCTAGTCAGATCAGGACGACAAAATGTAGTATGCCATTTCGCTAAATCTTATCCGACTGTGCTAGCTTGTCTAGTTTAAAAGTTATTTGGAAGGAATAATTTTCAGCAAAAATTTCTCATTTTTCGTTTTCAATAGGAAAAATACAGGGTAAAATTAGTCCCAGCTTTGGAAGAACTTTGAGGAAATTATTTGACCTATATGCTAGATTTAACCACATAAAGATTTTATGTAAAAAATTTGCCAAAAATATTATTAGTTTTAAGTTCCATGCTGTAATTATGCAAAAATATATTTGTTTTAATAATATGTATATAAAAAAGGATTTCGTGTTTGTAGTTAGTTGTTGTAGAGTGTACAAAAATTATGCTGTTAGGGTAAACATATTATCTGTGATATTTATTAGTAAGTAATAAAATTGTTCTATACAGATATTTTGTTTTAATTCGTAACCTTATTTACAGGATTGAGAAGATAATATACAGGGTGTCTACAAGGTTTGTACAAACTATTAGCGCAAATTCACGAAGCAAAAATATCAGGATCTAACCCAATTTATCTTAGTTTAAAAGTTGGTAGTTTCCGAAATACAGGGTGCCACAGTTATAACTTTTTGAAGTAAATATCTATCTCAATAATAACTTAATTTTCATAAATTTCGTACCTCAGGAATTTTTGGAATGATTACAGTTATTATGTACATTGTAGATGGCGCCACTAGCAGTGCTTCACTTACATCTAAAGTTTCATAACTTTCTTGCGCCTCTGTATATTCAATTTCTAATTAAGAATTGTTATTTTTTGGTATTTTTTATCCAAAAACTTATACTTTGTAGGTGTCGCTTCGAGCAACCGTTTCTGAGATAATCGAATTCAATTGTTTTATTGCATACTGAGACTAGTCGTGGGCACCTTTCAAAATTTTTCTGGACTTAGGACTAGTCGAATAAATTTGGAGCGTTTTTAAAGGCTAATAGACCAACAACAAAAAAAGTTTACAGAGTTACGAGCTAACAATTATAAGTATCGTCATTAGTTACAAACGAGGATTGTCAAACTGTTCAATCTGACAAACCTTTACTGTATAATTTTATTATTTCTCATTTAGTTCGTAAAATTTTCACTGCAGTTTACGAGTATTATCAAGGAAATGGTCGGAAGTTAGGGAAGGAGTATACAGTGTGGCCAACGATGAGCTGCTGCGATTGATTTCGCGGAAAATAGAGGTTAGCAAATTTTTGAAATTTAGCAATTTACTAAAGTTGATGGTGGCAATTCGGCTTAAAATATGTTCAAGATGGCGGCACTTCCGCTTATACAGGAAATTAATGCCTTCATGTTTGTTTTAAATGGAACACACTATATATTATTTTATTTTTAGATTCTACGTAAAAGTATAGACATATATTTCTTGGGAATATAGTTCATTTTTATATTGAAACCACATATATAAAGTAGCCATACTTATTGTATATATATTTTATATTTCAGGACGTTTCGCTTCTTTCGAATCTTTTTCAACTGAAGGTTTCGGCGGATTCTGCAAAAATGTACATTTTTAATATTACTATATACGGAATAACGGTTTAAAAACTTACCATTAAGAACAGAGATTTTTTTTTAAGTAAAAATTAATTACATCACAAACCAATTATAATCACACACTCTCTTGTATATTAACTTTTCAATAGTATTTTTAAAAGTCCACCTAGAAGAATGGACACTACATTTTTAACCATATAACTGCCTTGACTTGACTGAATGTGGAACTCAGATGGTGTATGTTTTAGATACTTTAAGTGGCGTAAAAAGTTTGTGTCTTTTAACTGAAGTGATATCTTTCTGAAAAAATATCGTGATGCGATTTAGAAGAATTGAAAGTGGAGAGTTATTTTTATTTCCCTTATATTGGTTTATTTTAATATGTTGAGATAAATTTGATTTAGATTATTAATGTCTGTTTTATCGTTTATGGCATTCGGATTTTTTTATTGCGATCATTTCGTAAAATTCTCGTTTTCAAAATTTTTGTATTTTAATAATCAAAGGTATGCTTGTGTTTCATTTCGTGTTTTTTTAGGACTATAATATTCTTTTTGTCTTATTTATGTCCATTTAAACGATTTTGCAGATACTGACTAGTTTGGCCGATATAATTCGATGGACAATCCTTGCAGGGTATTTGGTACACAACATTTAATTTTTTGTTTTTTGGAATAACACTTTTTAATTTGCTGAAATTGCTTCTAAGTAAATTGTGGCCCTTATGCCTAGTGGTTATATTATATTTCTTAAATAAAGTTTGAAAGTTTTCGGAAAGCTTTGGTATGTATGGCAAGGAAAAATATTGTTTTTTGGTTTTATTGTCATCTAAATTTTCTGTTTTAGTGTTTCCATGTTTGTATTTTTCAATCTTTTCTTTAAAAATTTTATTAATTATTTTATTTGGGTAAGAGTTTGACATAAGGCCCTCTTTTGCTTTTTTGATACAGTTGTTTCTAAATTCGGGACTACTAAGGATGATGGCTCTATCGGCTATCCTCGAGAAACCCGTTGTTTCGCTCCTGTAACGATTGATTATCGATGAAATCTTACGAATAAGACACCGAAGTTTGAGAAAGAAATTTTAAAACGATTCGAAAAAAATCCAGTCTAAGCACCAGATACTTAGATTTTTAAAGGTACAATAAATAAGACTTTTAAAGAATATCTGTTGCTTTTATTCTATCTCCAGACAATACAAGGGCTTTTACCTCTTGACCTCGAATTGTGACCAGGCTTCTATCGCCTCATTAATAATATAAATTTTCATAAAAAAGTGGTTATGACAAATTTACATAAGAAATGTGTTTATGCTGACGAAAACCAGCATGCGATAAAGATTTTTGCATTATTAATAAGAATTTAAAATTAACGCAAGGGTAAAGATCATTGACAGATATATTAATTCCATCATTTTACCTCCTCGTTTAAATGGTTTTAATTACCCTAGTAAATTTTCCATATTTAATGGATGATCCTCTACTGGCTAGTAGATAAAATATATACGACAGTACAATACAATTGACATAAAATGTTAGAAATCATTTTAATAAAAAATTTTCAAAATCAATGGATCGCCAGAAGAAATGACGCTCAAGTAAATTGGCCACCCGCTCATTGGATTTTACGCCTACGGATTGGTTTTTTGGGGTTTCTTAGATATATATATATATATATATATATATATATATATATATATATATATATATATATATATATATATATATATATATATATATATATATATATATATATAGTATACTGTAGTCTTGTAAACATAGAAGAGGAATTGTGAGCGCGAATACCAGAAAGGTAGATCACTCTGCAATATACATCCAAATTATAATCAAATCTTAATTTCTCATCTTAAAAAATTTCAAAGTACCAAATTTAGTGCAAATCAAACTATTATGAAAATAAATATTTGCAAGAAAATTTAAAAAAATTATAACTCTGACACTCTGTATTTAGAAAACTATCAACTTTTGGCCTGCAATAAATAAGGTTGAATTTTCAAATTTTACCCTAATAAATTTTCGCTGCCGTTTTGTACAAAACTTTTAGTGACACCCTGTATATAAACGGTAAAAAAAATTTTGAACTTTTTATAGGCAAGTCATTTGTATCCAGAATTAATTAATTATCTATATTTATATGCAACACTATTTGCGAATCTGGTAACGGATGGATTTTGATTTCCAAATCTAAAAGAGGGAAATAGTTACATCGGAAAAGTTTCAGATATTTTTGGAAGTAATCGTGCTCGACCTATTTGCTAGATTGTTAAATGAAATAGAATGTTGTACTTTTTAAAATCTGATATAACTTTTTTTTAAATTTGTTAGAACGGTAAAAACATTGTCTGATCAAATTTTGTTTTAAAGATATCATTTTTTAAAAATCATTTTTAACTTTTATTTCCTGTTTTATTCTAGTAGCCGCCATATTAAATTCGTACTTTGTTAAATAAATAGGCTTAAAGCAGAAAAAAAAAGTTATTTAAACGTTTGAAAACATTGTTCATAATGATTCTAGAAAACTGAAACCATTATTTCAATTTCTATAAAAATAGGGTCAACAGGTTAAGCATTATCGTATACGGAAAATTACTATTAATTTTTTTAATTCTATTTGCCGTATGTTTTTAAAAGTTAGACAAAAAAGGAACGAAATAAGATTTATCTTGTAAAGTAAGGCGTCGCATCTGGCAATGCCCTGGTGTTAAGGACATGTAACTAAGCGATCTAATTTTTGACCATCGTCAATGTAATAGGATGTTTCATCCCGATATCGGTGGTGGACTCATCATTGGGATCCACCGATATCTTTCCCAGACATCCTTATTGCACCTTCCATAAACTTGAACTCCTATTTAAGTCAAGTTTTGCCGGAAAGTGGTGATAAGATGTTATTTCTACAATATGCCCCCCCCCCCTAGGCATTTGTGTTCCGACTTTGACTATCATAGAAAGTCCCAGCCGTAAGAAAGCACAGACCTGATGGGAAATATGGAACGGACATCCTTGGTGGTTTTTCCAAGTTCGGGTCAGGCTTAATCAAAGCCAACGGCGGTTTAGACCCTTGTCTGCCGCCGTCCTTGCTCGGGCGCCATGTCGCATTTAGCAATGTCCCTGGTGTTAAGGACATATAACTAAGCAATCTAATTTTCCACCACCGTCAATGTGATAGGATGTTTGGACCCGATATCGGTGATGGATTCATCAGTGGGATCCACCGATATCTTTCCCAGACATCTTTATTGCACCTTCCACAAACTTGGACTATTTAATTCAAGTTTTGCCAGAAAGAGGTGGTACGATATTAGTTCCACAATAAAGATTACAAGCACCATTTTCTTCACAATATGGATAACCTCAAACTGATGATTAACAACTCTTCATTCAGGTAGGTAAGAAGATATTTTGCTATGTTTTTATTTAAATCTGAAAAAAGGTTTTCTCTCATTTTCTTGTTAATTAGAATGTTAACACTCCGATTTTGATAAATATCGCTATTCCTTGAGAATAAGACGAATATCTCTAATCAATAATATGAATCTGAACTTAATAGTGTATTTTGTTATCTTACAAATTAAGGTGTTTTTCTAACTACGAGAGTATATGGCCGTTGCGACCTAGGCAATTTAGTCAGCTTCTCTTTCTCAGAAGATGCATCATCCAAGAGGGCCTGGATATTTCCATCATTTAATCAGGATTATTGGTCACATGCGTGACCGACTATAACAAAAAAGTCACTTGTCATATTTATGACATTTACATATTTCAGACCGATTCTTTTGCTTGAACTGCTGGATGCCGAATTAACCGTCCGCCACAGATATATCCGTTTGCTTCCACTGCTCAGAGGAACGATTTGTGGGGAGAAAATCACGCCGCTCTCCGTAGAACACTCAATCACGCACAAACTTTCCCCTAAACACTTACAGCGAACGTTCCTTCCTTACACCGCTCATTCATCCCGGGCTCCCACCCTTTTCCCTAAAAGATAAAACCTCATTTTTCTCTTGCATTTTGTAAGCGCTCACCAGCTTCGTGTTGACAGTTTAACGACAAAAATGAAAGTCTAAAAGTATTGAAAAAAAAACTGTTGAGTATAATTTGATTCCGCTTTTAACATGAAAAAATGTTTTCCATCCAATATATGTTGGAAAGTTGCATCTGATCGAAACTTTATTTAGAGTCGTTGATGAATTTCAAGTGGATGTAACTGCATTGGATTGATCCGATTGGATTTTAAAGCTACTTTAGAAACAAAGTTACTAAATATGTATATAGGACAGGAATTTTGAACAGGGTTTTTCTTGTCTAGGCCTCTCTCTGATTTAATTTAAACAACCAACAACCAACATATTATAGCCCCATAACTCTTTACGTAAAAATGTAATGTAAAATCTATAACAGCGTAGCGCTCACGCTGCCAGTTCTTTGAAAACTCTCCATAAGTTTTTCAAATGTTCTTTCAGGCTGATGTCTCTCGGGAAATCGTTTTTGATAGAACCTTTTCGCTAATTGTACATTCTTGTCACTAGCTTCCAAAACAAAAATCGGATTAAATATCTCGGCTTGTAAAAAAATCATTGTTTAAAATTTACACTTTAAAATTGTATTTTATATAAAACGAGTTAAAACAATACTCTATACTAGTGATAGATTAACCCTAAATATTACTTAAATGTTCACTTCTTTCGTTTAATACTCATGGCTCATTATTATAAATATCACTAGGTTATCGTATTTTTGTATACAGGGTGAGTCAACGATAGGATGAAGTAAGTTTGTGCCTTTTCGGTGAAATTTACAAAGAAACTATATTTATTGTTTGATACAGTTTATTTTTACGCAGATTTTAAAAATATTTAGGACTCTACAGGGTGAGCCAAAAAACTAGGACAACATAAAGTTGTATTTTTTTTTAAATAGAACACCCTATATACGAATCGTATTTTCGATTTAGCTTATAATTTTAAATCTTTTTTTATTAAGGGTTTACTATAACAAAACTTTATAGTTTCTGAGATAATTAAGTTTAAAGAAAAAAAGTCACATTTTCAAGCATTAATTCAATCCTAAATAACGTTTTCAATTTTGTGACAAATATATTCAAATTTGGAATTTAGCAAGGCCAAAGACAAGTTAACATAATTTGTACCTAATATTTGCAATAAAAGCTACAGGGTGTTGAACACATCGGCTCAAATTTGAACAAGTTTAAATGAATAAATTTCTTTTTTTTTAAATGGTACATCCTGTATATTTTCATGTTATTTAATAGAGTAATAAAAACCCTAAAAGTTTTGTTCAATATATCCTATACCTATTTATAATAGTTTTTGAGATATTTCAGTTTTTCTTATTTTCCATACTTTTTTACAGAAATAGTCTTCATTATCATAGTAGCCATGTAAAATAATAAAAAGAAACTACAGAAACAAACAGAATGTGGTTAAATATGATGAAATACATTATTCGTTATATTACAACGGCAATAGTTTAATTAAACATAATGTGAAAAAATTAACACAACAATAACGACAAGGCAAATACATATTTACTTTTATACTAAATTGAAACAAAAAAATTACCTATTAAATACTGAGATTAATTATTTCTTTTCAATAAGTGTTCGAATAAACGACCCTCTTGTACAATGCACAAATTTAGTCTTTTTTGCAGATTTTCTCGGACCCTGGACAAAATTAGTGGCGTTATTGTTCTACAGGTATCCCTAATCCTGTTTCGCATATCTTCCACTGTTGTTGGTGGATTAACATACACCTTATTTTTAATATAACCCCTTAGGAAGAAATCTAATGGGGTGATGTCGCAAGACCTTGGTGGCCACTCAATGAAACCCCCACGTCCAATCCATTTTTGCGGATATCATTGGTCCAAAAACGCACGAACTTCACGATGGTAATGCGGAGGCGCACCATCGTGCTGGAACCACATACTGTCGAGCTCATCCCTATCGAGACCTTGAAGCAGTTGGGGTAGTTCTTCTTGTAGAAAGTTCAGGTAACTATGGCCATTTAGTGATTCATTAAAAAAGTGGGGTCCAATAATTCGATTATGATGAATACCACACCAAACATTTAATGACCAGTGGTTTTGATGTTGCACATCTCTAATCCAAAATGGGTTTTCTGTGGCATAATAATGCATGTCGCGTCTATTTACGGCACCGTTACTTCTAAAAGTAGCTTCATCACTAAACATTACCTTGCATAATAAATTTGGATTTAATTGAATCTCCGCATTTATTGTACGACAAAAGTTTACACGACTTTCAAAATCCTGTCCGTGCAATTCTTGGTGTAATTCCATGTGATATGGATGATACCTATATTTCTTGGTAGTACGATTAGCGGTGGATTGTGATGTTTCACATAATGCTGCTAACTGACGGCTATCAATATAAGGATTTTCCTGAACATTTAACAATACTTGTAGTTCTTTTTCTTCATTAGTTACTGGTTTGTTGACCACTTTACGTTTTGGATAATCAACAGTACCAGAAGAATCAAATCTTTGCATTAAGTTTTGAAAAGTATGGGTATTAGGCTGGCGTCGATCAGGATACTTCATTTTGTAAATTCTTTGAGCAAGAAGGCAATTTTTTTGAGCCTCTCCTATTGTATAAATCATATCTATTAACTCATTCTTTGGAAAATTCATTTTACAATATAAGATGAATGCAAAAAAAACCAAACTACACTACATAAAAACCAAAAGAAGCGATTGCGGTTATAAATTTGACACACAGAAAAATGTTCTTTTACATTGTTTTTGCCATGGCTACTATGATAATGAAGACTATTTCTGTAAAAAAGTATGGAAAATAAGAAAAACTGAAATATCTCAAAAACTATTATAAATAGGTATAGGATATATTGAACAAAACTTTTAGGGTTTTTATTACTCTATTAAATAACATGAAAATATACAGGGTGTACCATTTAAAAAAAATATTTATTCATTTAAAGTTTTGTTATGGTAAACCTTTAATAAAATAGATTTAAAATTATAAGCTAAATCGAAAATACGATTCGTATATAGGATGTTCTATTTAAAAAAATACAACTTTATGCTGTCCTAGTTTTTTGGCTCACCCTGTAGAGTCCTAAATATTTTTAAAATCTGCGTAAAAATAAACTGTATTAAACAATAAATATAGTTTCTTTGTAAATTTCACCAAAAAGGCACAAACTAGCGCTGATAGGTATAAGAAAACATTAAGGAAAATCGTAGAAAAACAATAACTGTATATGATAAAGTTGTTATATACAGGGTGTTTCATTTTAAAAAATCAAAGAAAAATTAATTTAAATTTCTTGAACTTGGTAACATTTTGGCAAACACCCTGTATGAGACAATTGCTTAGGCGTTGTATTAGATCTTTAATAGTACATTTATCTTTTTCAATGTCGATTTAGTGTAGTACAATTGTTTTAGATTGAAAGATATAAAAGAGTATAGAGGATTTTTTTAAATTTAGTTAGTTTTCAAATTAGCGAAGCAGTAAGGAGTGCTACCGAGTAATAACATGTGCTGATGTGACAGCGTTTCAACGAAATCATATTGAGTTAATTTGTCGACTTCCAGGATTATCGCAACTTATGTTATATTCGTACTATACATTATTTCTGTACTTCACAAAAATGTTGCATTACGGGATTCGGTTACAAGTTAAAAATTCATAAAATGAGTTTAGGCAAATAAAATCTGCATCTTATCAAATATAATAACCCGACGACATCAGACACAGCGACCGTACAACCCCCATTTGTCTAATTCTACTAGAACTAGCATTATTCTATAATAAACGGCATGTGGCCTGACAAATCAGACACTCCTATTTCATCTATATCGTATTTCATAGATAACGTATTTCCGATTTAGATTGAAATAAACTATGAGCGGTAATAAATCAAGATGTGACTTCAAAGACTTGTGGTAAATAAGCTGAAATACGAGAACCACTGTTACGATGGTAAGTTAAAACTACTTGATTGCTTACTGATATTTATATGTCTTCATGGATCTCAAGCATACAAAAAAATTGATCTAGTTGGAAGATGTTTGTCACTTAACCTAGTTTTGGTTCAAAAATCATACATTTTTATTTAATATTGCTTTCTTGCTAGAATCAAATAAAAACATGTTCGTTCAAGTGGATATCAGGTTTACCTCAAAACAAAATCACACTAACAAAAACTTTTAGAACAACTATTATTACTTTGTATTCCCATCAAAAATATTGTGGGTAATGGAATTACAGCAGAAAGACCACTGTCTAATTATATAACATCACTATACAAAACGTATATTTCCTTTACTTTTTTAAGTCCTTTTCGAGTAGTACATACAAAACCTTTTAATCCTTCTGAGTTACAACACTGGATTTCGGTACCATTATCTCAGCCCTACTCTCTGAACATATGTTTATTACCCTATTCCTGTCTATGTCCCTCTCATAGAGATGGCCATACTGCAGAATAGCATAAATTTCAGCTATAAAGATCGTCTCATGTTGTCCGAGAGAGTAGAACTTTCTGGCTTGCATCTACCTGCCGAAGACTACGGCTCCAGCTTTTTCATCTTACCGAGATCCATCGGTTAACTACCAACATCCATTTCTAGGGAGATTTTGCTTCCCCACAATCCTTTCTAATTGGCAAGGTATCTCAAGAAAGTGGTTGGAATTGAAAAGCTACAGCAAGTAATATGTTTGCATGGGGAGTGATAGATATATTTCGCGAAGTTTTCCCAGTTATCTGAGAAGCCGCCCGTTCCAGTTCCGAGATTCCCTACGCAGCTGAGATGAAAAAAGCCTTCAGGGCCTCGTTTTCTATGTATAAGTGGAAAGAAGGTAGGTTCACCAGGACTTCGAGAGCCTTGGACAGTTCTTATTAAACTCAATATTTCCACACAAGTCATTCTTTGAGCTTTGTCAAACTGAAGATGGTGTTTACCTTTTGTTGTACTAGAGCATCATATAATATCTACTTACGTGATCATGAGGCGAATAACCACACTGTATGTACAAAATAGCACTCTCCGTGTTAGCCCCCAAGTCCGCCATGGGCCCAGAGTTCTTCCAAGCTATTTAACTATTTCCTTGTATTCAGGAGTTTCCCTAAAAATGTAATTGTGCGAAGTCTCCCCATTTTTCTTTTTTTTTTTATAAATAGTATCACCTCGGTCTTGTACAGGATTATTTAGAGCCCTTTCTTGTGGCACCATTGCTCCGCAAGGATCTAGAGGTTTGTCCTCTCATGTCTCGGCTACTGCGACCAGGGCATAAAATGGTCGGGTGGTCGGCGTAGGCCTGTGTGTATATACCAGCCTCATTTAGTTTACTCAGCAGCTCGTCAACTACAAGGCTCCACAACAAAGACAGTAAAACTGCTCCCTGTGGACAGCCTCCATTTGACAGTACTTTAAGAGTTATATTGTTATGTTAGAAATTATGAGGAGCATATATCCTCATAATTTCTGTATCCATAATACCTTGAAGTCAATTCAAATGGACATACTCGTTTCAGTACTAAAAGGTTGTGACAAAAAAATAATGACCCTTTAAAACTACCATCTGCGTTTGCTTTCTTCATTAAATTTTTGAAATCGATTTCTTTAAGCTTTTTACTTCTAGTGCTGCAATGCCTAATAATTTTTGATAAGTATTTTGGACTATACAATTTACTTAGTACGCTGTGTTTGTATAATCTTGATATATTTAATTTTAAAGAGGAGTTTTGTTAGAATACCTGCCAGATAAAATTGTCTGTAAATTTATATTAGAACATTTGACACAAAATTTTCAAGAAGGGTCGATTTTTGCCATTTTAACTAGCGTTCATGGCCGAGCACATAAAAGTAGAAGAGTAGTGGGGGCAACGCGGCTACCGAGGGGAGTCGTATGCATATAGATATCTTTTGGTATAGAAATGATCTGTTATCCCGAATCCAGGCCTATGCAACCTTGATTGAAATAATCGCAGCTATCAATAATGTCAATATTGTCATCAACCGGAATATCTGACCAATCAGAAAATGCAGGTAAAATTTAAATTATCAATCACGTCGTTGCATTCTAGCTCAAAGATGGCCACCCTTTTTTCCTACTTCGCGAAACCGCGTTTGTTATATCATAGTTGGGAAAGATTTATTGTATTTTTACTGGAATTTATCTATCTTGTGATATTAATTTACATACTTACTGGGAGATTTTAATGGTTATGGCTATGCCTAATAAAGTATAAAATAGTAATGTTTATAGAAGCTATAGCAAAAATTTACCGATTTAAAAAAAAATATATACTATTTTTTATTATATTATAGAACTAAAAGAAAGGAAAAAATAAAAGGGGTATGTAGCACATCCACCCCTTTTTCACCATTACGCTATATAATTAGTTCAGCTTTATTTTTTATTTGTTTTAGGTATTTATATATTGACTTCTATACCCGATTTTTTGATATTTATTCATTTTGTTCACGTATAAGATGATTCTGCCCGATTTTTCTTTTGTTTCATGTTAAATGTCGACTGAAGTCCACCACGATCTGCACCTGAATAAGTCCTCCACCTAATGAAGATCTTTACCTGTACCTTGATCGCGACATCCACTATGACTTTTGTGCACATTTGTGCGGTGCCAAGAATTCAAGTTACTTTTTGTTTTTAAAAATATTTTATTTTCTCTGTATAGTTATTTAAAAGATTTTTTATATTATTATTATTTATGTTATTATATAGAAAAATATTTTTCCCAAAGGCAACTCGAAATTATTATTATGTATTTAAAGAACTTTTTTTTTATTTTGCTAATGCTTTTAAATGTGGAGATTTGAGACAATTAAAGCAAAGTTGTGAAAATTAGTTGCTTTGCTCTGGCTTTTTTGAGTTTCTGTATTTAGTATCAACGGTGAATATAATATATGTATTAAGTAGTAGACCTTATATAATTATTCTGTTTTTTTTTCCTTAATGTGAAACCATATGTCCCTTAAAATTTATATTTTTGTTTTCTGTTATTATTTATAAGTAACCTAAAAAGGTTATATTAATTATATATATATTTGTTGTTTTTTTTGGGAAAAATTATTTTCTGTATAATGTATATTTTTGAAAATATTGTTTAATTTTGTTGTATTTAAGTATGATTTTAAATGTGGACATTTGAGAAATTTAGGGCAAAGTTGTGAAATACTTGGCTTTGCTCCCACTCTATTGATGACTCAACACTTCATATAATGTGTTTTTTTTTATTTAAAGGAATTCAGTTTTTCATTTTTTGCAAGATAGCAAGGCATTAACATTTATTATTTTTTATGAGTTATTAAGAAAACCTAATATGTTATTTTTTGCCTCATATTTTTAATAAAACTAGATTGCAATTACCATTTCTTTGTTTACATACTAACAACATTATAAAGAATATTTTGTATTTGTATATAGACATATTCTGTATATGTAACAAAACATACTTGTTGAAACTAATAGAACCATCCTACCGATTTGTTTCGGCTGTAAGTAGTGAACATAACCCGATTCTCTCAATCCCCCCACTCCTCGACCTTGACCTTGACCTTTCTTCACCCCTCTTTGGCCCCGCCCACATGTCCTTGTCATTGACCTTGAAAGTGCACGTGTGCTTTGGCCTTGGCCTTGTGTTCAAGGTTGTGTGTGTGACCTTGACCTTGACCTTGGTGGAGACGACCTTGACTTTGTTGAAGGTCATCTTGGGTGTGTGTGACCTTGAAGTAGTTATTTGTGCATTGTAATAGTGTGGGATGATCTTGAAATGATTTTGACCTTGCAAATTGTTCTATAAATTGTGTGAGTCTACTTGCATTCATTCAGTGTGAAATGTCAGATACGGAACTATCTAAAGAAAAAATTATAGAGCAAGTCGGCAGAGTAATTTGTTTATATCAGAGTAATTTAAAAAGTTTGTGTGATTTTGAAGAGAAGGATCTAGCATTTTTTCCTCTCGAATATTTAAAAACTTGCGTTGATACGCTGAGTTTACGGCAAATTTGGGATAAGCTGCCAGCGTCATATCGGTGTAACAAGGAACTACAGTTAAGCTTACCCTGTTACATTCACTATGAACAAATATATCGTCATCATATAGATGGGCCACCACCAGCAATAAAAAAGTGTCGTGAATGTAAAAATGAGTGAATAATATGAATAGTGCTTTGCAAGAGACAGTAAAAAAATTGGGCGATGAGTTCACTGAAACGGCTAATAATTATTTCAATGATGCAATGAAAAGTCGAGCAGAATGGGCGTCGCGCTATTGTGATTTGGCTTATGAATATGAAAAGGCTGCGAATGCATGTCGTAAATATTGCAGCAAAACAATAAATTTACAAGACTTTGTTCGTGAGATAAAAAAGTTGGGGTTTAGTGACTGTTTGGAAAAACTGATTAGGTTCATTGCAGATCCGGTTGTGTTAGATGAAATTAGAGTGTAGGACTTAAGTTTAACGTAGTAGTAGTTAATATGGAAAGTTTAGTGCGAGAAATGTACGAGGAATTTCTAATTTCTGCAGCCTGTTCGGAATTTTACGCATATGAAATGCAAGATTCGGAGGCTCAGGACTTTAGTGTATTTTTTAAGTATATGGACCATGCCGAAGTGTGTCTTTTAGCTAGTATAGTTTGTAAGAATTTTCTTAGATATAAAAACAAACAATTATTATTGAACAAATTAAGGAAATTAGGTTTAGGTGATAATGTTAAACGCATAGAAGAATGGCAGAAAAAAATCAATGAATAAAGTACATAAAATGTAGTTATTTGTTTCATTATATTTTGTCCTTGAAGTTATCCTTATACCAATTTAAATGTGTGACGTCATTTGACCTTGAATACTCCTCCCACTATTTCTATCGTTAAGCTACCCCCACCATTGTTACAATTCGACCTTGAAACCCCGCTATAAAGGTTCGTGGGAGAAGAAGTGACTTCAAACAGTCGCAGATATCAGTGGCATAAACATCAAATATTGTGTTCGTGTAGTGTTCTGAAAGTGCTTTTATATTCACGGTAATTTTTGGATTTATATACCATTTTTTTCAATAATGAGTATTGCAAAAGAAACTCTAGATGAAATTAATGAAATGTTTAGCAAAGATTTCGAGGTTTTAGAGAAAAAAAAGGTTACCGAAATGATTGTAGGCAAAGTGTATAAAATTGTAAAGATGGTTTCAATGACTACACGATTTGGTAAAACTCTTTTAGTGGCTTTACACGATGACGGTGATAATAGCACATTTGAGACTTTTTTACCAAAACGTGTGGCCGAAACACTACCTGACGATATTGTAGATATTATGAGTAAAACTAAAGATAAATACACTCTAACTTATTTGGGGCAGGGCACTAGAGTTTTTGGAAACAATACTCGAACATTATTACGTTTTGGCTCATTGGAGTAAATTGTATGTAAATTGTTTGAAAAAAAGGATGTAATTAAATTTAAAATATAGTTGCACATGTCAGAATACTTACGCGTGTTCATTATTTCTGTTAAAGATGTCTGCTGATGCGACGACGACGACGACGACCGCCAACGAATGTGTAGATAGATACATATTTTGGTTGGGGAGAGAATTAAGAAATAGGGCTCACGATATGTTAGATAGCGTAAATGATTGGTCGCATATTGATGTAACCAAAGATCAATATAAGAACGAGATCAGGGATACAATCAATTTTATGGCTGGGGCACACTTGTGCGACAAATTTTTATATGGTTCCATAGACATGGATACATTTTGTGCTGAAATGGTTGAAGAAGAATTAAAAGAATACCTCGTCAATATTCCACATTTACCAGGTGAGCTTGCTGCAAAATATGAATTGGTTTCTGCAACAGCAACAGCCCAAGACGTTGACGATCGAAATAGTGTCGGATGGGATAGAATTTTGAGCAACGAAAACGAAGACATGGAAAATTAATTTTTTATAATTTTTGTATTTGTGCAATTAAATTACTGTAAATAAATATCTATTACAATCACAGTTTTATTTTATTTCTTTTATAAACATACCAACCCAGTAGATCATAGTCAGTGTTTCTTTTTCTCAGCTGAAATATTTAATATAAGTAGGGCAAATAAAAATAAAATAGTTTAGTAAAGATTGAAAATGAGTCGAGGAAACAACACAATTGATAAATTTGGTCGTCAGAAATATAATGAAAAATATCATATATTATCTGGACCACAAGGGATTGGTTTTAAACTTACAGCGGATGGGCAGTATGATATGGGTGGAAAAATCATAACCAACTTAGGCGAACCTAAAGATGATGACGATGCTGTGACAAAACACTTTGTTAATAGAAAGTTTTACAATTTTGCAGCTGTAATATGTGACATATTTAACAAGGATGTCCTCCCCATGATATACAAAAATAATAGTGAGCTTAAAACAAAAATTGAAGTTATGCAGAAAATACTCTATCATCAGCCTTTAAATGACTCATTAAGCGCACTGTCGTACGACTCGACTTCAAAAAAAATCTAAAAAAAGCAGGTTAAAGAATAGGAGAACGCACTCCGAGTGGCATAGCCTTGAAGATAACGTCGTAGTCGTCGGTGAATTGGACCTTCCCTCCAAGAATATTGAAATGTTATTTATGTGTATGATGTTTTATTGTCATTGTTTTTAATAATGAAGATTGAAATAAAAAACTTTATTTTACAATATATTGTTTATTTATTTTACATTTTAAATAAAAAATATAGTCATACAATATGTTATTTAAACAATATTAGCTTTATCTATCCAAGAGTTGAAGTGGTTGGGAAATCCTAGCCATTTGACAAATAATTGTTCGATGTGATTTTTCTTGCGTTGTCTAAGGACCTTTTCTACTAGATAAACGTCAGGACTGCTTGTTTTTTGTAGTTCTGATTCGTAAAAACACCCTCTTATAGGCTGACCTTCTAACGATTCCAACAAGTAAGTAGGTGGATTTGTAACGTTAACTTTTACAACTTTAAACAATTCGGTTGACCAAGAGGGCGTATATCCTTTCTCGAATAAGCTTTTGTACTTGCTAATACGCACAATGTCACCCATGGAAAACTTAAATTTTTTAGGTACAATTTTTAAATAATCATATGCTTTAATATGTGTTTTTTCTTGCACGTCTGCAGGCTTCATTCCAATGGTGCGATGTTTCGAATGGTTATAGGTTTTTGTTACTGCCGATAATATATGTATCCATTTGTAAGATCCTCTTGTCGAGAATTGTTTATATAAATTATTTTTTAAAGTCCTTATGACTCGCTCAACAATTGCAGCTTTCTTTGTGCTGTATGTGGAATAATGATTTATATTATATTTTTTCATCAGGGCTTGAAAGTTTGTATTATAGAACTCCTTTCCTTGATCACTTTGCAGATTTGTTGGTGTATATGATGCCTCTTCAATGATGCTTTTCATCGCATTAGTAACTTCTATACCAGTCTTGTTTTTTATGGCTTTGGTATAGACAAATTTCGAGTAACAATTTATACAGACCAAAATATAACGATAACCATCGTTTTCATCAGCATACTGTTGCATTTCAGCCAAATCAATTTGCCACAAATCTCTGTATCCTTTTATTATCGTGCGCCGTCTTACAAAATTTTTTCTAGCCGTTCTATGTAGTTCATTAACAATCTTGATTTTTTCTAGACTGGGCTCCATATTATTAGTAATACTAAAGGTTTCAGATCGAAGGAAGAACTGAATAATATCATTAAATATTGAGCTTAATATATTATATCTTCTTCTCGTAATTCCTCTATGATTGACATAATTTCATTTTCGTGTCCAGTGTGACCGGCCATTTTGGAACTCCACAACAAGCGTAAACGATCCACCAACTCTTTAGCTTTGTTCCAGTAGACATATTGAAATTTTTTCGAAGATAATTTCTTGTTTGTGGGTAACTGTAGTTTTTCCGAGAGATTTTTTCTTGTAATAGTACCACCTAATTTTGTGCCCATTATCAGAGGTTTAATAATTCGTAAATATTTGTTCCATCTGGTCTCCCGTAAACCATCACTTTTTTTAAAATTGTTGTAGACAGCATTCGTTGATTCCAAAATTTCCTTGTACGTTGAAAGTACATTATCACTTAATTGTTGTTGTTCCTTGCCTACACTTGGGGGTGTTTTAAGAAATAACAAATCATAAAGTGCCGGTGATCCACCATATTCTGCAATATTTTTCCCTTTTTTGTATAAGACAATATTTCCATTTCGAAAACGCACCTCTAAATTACCAATAAAATTTTTGTTATCTGTTTTTGAACCAAAACGTACACCATATACAGTATCGTATAGAGATGGTTTCGAACGTAATCCTTTCAGGTGTGCGTTTAAAGTATCGGAAGTTGTGGTGTCAGCGGATGCGAGAGATGTATTAGTTGATGTCGAGGGTGTATCAAACACCGATTGGCTAATATCTTCTTTTGAAATGCGATGCTGCTGCTGCTGCTGCTGAATAGGTGTGGAGGTTTGAAAGGAATGTGTAGGTCGGGGAAAACCTGATATTTGAGTCGACTGCACTGATGTACTGAGACTATGTGGCTTTGTAACTGGATAA
Organism: Diaprepes abbreviatus; assembly: GCA_034092305.1. Taxonomy (NCBI): domain Eukaryota; kingdom Metazoa; phylum Arthropoda; class Insecta; order Coleoptera; family Curculionidae; genus Diaprepes; species Diaprepes abbreviatus. The sequence continues at coordinate 302,685 of JASJET010000338.1, read as the reverse complement.
TGTTGTTGCTGTTGTTGTTGCTGCTGCTGCTGCTGCTGCTGACGTTGCTTAACCACATCAGATATAGTTGTCAACGGCTTAGAAATGGGTTCGTAAAACTTTTCCAATTCCACAACATTAAACTCTTTAGCCGCTTTAATTTGTTTAAATTTTTTTCTGACGGCATTGGTAGCTTCCACTAGTTTACGTTTTAAGTCGATCGCGTTATTCATGATGTTAACAAAGGACGTTTCAACAATCAAATGAGCGTTTTCTCTTATTATTACAGTAATATATAGCTATCAAATCCTTTGCGGTATCTTCCCGATTTCACATCACTGTCTTTATCAATTACTAAAAATCCATACTTATTATCCCAACATTTTGAGCACATTTCTTGAAATTGAGTAAAAGTTAGATCCGGTGAAACGTGGTCGGAAAATATGTGTTTCATATTCAACTCATCTTGTTTAAACATAATAATAAAATTGGCGTTGTCTCGCACAAGCTGTTTAGGCACTCGCGAATATGTTTGCGCTAGGTAAAAGGAGTCGATATTTTTATGACGTCCCATGCTAAAGTACGATCTTATAACATCTTGTTTTTCACATATAACATCATCAAAGATAAATATAGAGTTTGGTTTTGCATCGGACGGTTCCACAATATTACTGGAATCACTAAAGGCATAGTAGCCTAAACCTTTGATGGGCGCTAAAATTTTCCTTAAATACTCATATTTCGGTTGATACAGAGATTTCGAGTAAATATAGACATTTTCGAAACGTAGCCCAAGGGGGTGTGTAAGCAGCGAAATCATGACATTAGTTTTTCCACAATTGGATGGACCAATTAACAGGCCGCGAATAGAGGAAGGAAGTAAAGGACCGTGTCTCTTCATTATCTTCTTTTCAAATCCAAGTCCGACTTTTTCATCGAGATTGTCAATAGGAAGTTTTTGTTTAAGATCGATAACGCGCATCTTAGGAAAATTTGATATTTTATAGGCAATTTTTCACAAAAACTGTCATTCAGATGCCGAGCGTCAAACGAAGTGGACGGTCTCACGTTTCCAACAAAACTGGATACGGTATTGTGAATTCGTTAATAAATAAATTACCATTCGAGGTACACATTCCTGGTTATCAATATTGCGGACCCGGAACAAAAGTAATAAAACGTGTGACAAGAGGTGATCCAGGCATTAATCCTTTGGATGCCGCATGCAAAAAACACGATTTAGCCTATTTACATAATAAAGACAACATAAGTGCGAGACATCGAGCGGATTACGAGCTCGAACAAAGTGCTTGGAATAGAGTAAAATCGAAAGATTCCAGTTTAGGTGAAAAAACAGCAGCTTGGTTAGTTACAAACATTATGAAAGGAAAACAACGTTTTGGTATGGGTGTACCATCATCATCATTATCAACAAAAAAAACATCTAGTAAAGGCACGCGTCATACAAAAAGGAAAGGTGTTAATAAAAATCGACATGTTCGGAAAGCCAGTTTCGGAACAGCTATTCGACAAGCAGTTCGAAGGGAATTATTAAAAGCCGGAAGTAAAAATGTGTTGGAAAAAAATGTCATGAATGCATCTAAAATAGCTCTGTCGGCAGCACGTAGATCGGTAAAAGCGGCAGGTGGCAAAAGGAAGGTTCGTACACCGAGAATAATACCGATTCCTAAAACTGGTGGAATATTACCATTAATACCAATTTTTGCCGGGTTATCGGCTTTGGGTTCATTAGCCGGCGGGGCAGCGGGAATTGTGCGCGCCATAAAAGCAGTAAAAAAAAGCAGCGAAGATAAAACCGGTGCCGGCCTGTATTTAAAATCGAAAGGAAATGGTTTGTTTCTAAAGCCATATCGTAAAGGTATGGGATTATTTTTAAATCGTAGATCAAAAAACTAATTGAATCCCTACCTCGAAGACCACTATCTAACATCGATATAGAAAAATATGCCAAAAAGAAAAGAATAGGACACTTTCGAGGCGTTTATATGAGGGATTTATTACCTAGACAAGGTCCTCGACGTTACGAAGCAGCAATAGTGAATTTGGATAGTACGCGTGGTGCAGGGACTCATTGGGTAGCTTATAGAAAAAATAATTCTAAAGTAACATATTATGACAGCTTCGGCGATTTACCCCCACCGATCGAATTGGTACGATATCTACAAACGGGATCGGAACCATCAAAAATTATTTACTATACATACGATCGTCAGCAGGATTTTGGAACAGTCTGGTGTGGACATTTGTGCTTAAAGTTTCTTGTCGAATCATCAGCGTAAAAGATGTCATCATCATCATCGTCACCATTAACACCGCAAATGGATCGCAATAACTATACTAAAATGTTGCAATCACTGAAAGCATTTCATCTAGCCGGTGGATTAAGGAAAATGACCGTGAAACAGTTAGAAAACATGCCCAAGGAAGTAATGATTGCATTAGCCCCAAATGAAATTCCATTCGTTTGGGAAAAGTTGCCGGAGCACCTTAAAAGCGATATCGATATATTAAAATATCAGTGCGGTTGCAAACATTATTTCAGCAGCAGCAGCAGCAATTTAAACGAGGTTATGACTGATGAGGATCTTACGGCTAGAAAAATATTTTGTTGTTATTGCAAAATCAGCGATGTGCGCATAAAAGCAGAAAATAGCATAAAAACATCACTATCTAATGCAGTGAGAAAAGGTGTGACGATGAATCTTTTTAAATGTTGCCGCTAAGAATAAAACCGAGATGTGTGATGTTTTAATGGTTAGTCATGTCTTATACGTTCACACTAACAGGACACTCGAGCGTCTTAAGCGCCGATTTTTATCCACCAGTCGAATTAAATAGAGAAAACAACTATGGTCTGGCATTGCTGGGATTTTACACATACAATTCAATTTTTAATGTGGACGAAAGCAACAATAAGTTTGCCTACATGAAGGAGGGTTACACCACCGAGCCGATACAATTGCAGATTCCACCTGGGGCCTATGAAATAGATGAGATAGGTAAAGCTATGTTGGAGGCTTTGAGGATTTCAACTGAAGAAAAGAACGATGGAATCTTTTACTTGGTTGCTAATAATAATACGCTGAAATGTGAACTGAAATCCCAATATACTATAGATTTCCGGGGAGAGGCGAGTATCGGTAAAATGTTAGGATTTAATCATACAGTGTTAAAAAGAGACAAAAAGCACGAATCAACCGAGATGGTGGAAATAATGAAAGTACGCATCATACGCGTAGATTGTAATATAATTTCCGGAGCATATATGAATTCGGTGGAAGGTCATACCTTGTTCGAATTCGATATCGACGTGGAGCCCGGTTACAAAATCAGTAAAGAACCACAAAATAATATTTATATGCCGTTAATGCCGGCAGGACGTCAGTTTATCGACAACATTACTCTTCGCATCTTGGACGATAGCGGTGATCTAATCAATTTTCAAGGCGAGAAAATAATCGTGAAATTGGAACTGAAGAAACTTTCATAGAAATGGGTTTTTGCTTCAATCGTCAATTGTGTGTGCTGTCGACTAAGATGGGGGAACCGCCGAAACATAATAAAAGTAAAAGAAGAGTTAACGTCAAGGTTAGTCGTCGTCCAGACGTTAGATCACAAACATCTCAACAGTTATCTGCCGAAGACTATAAATTTTTAAAATCAATCGGTCTTAAAGTGCGAAAATGATTTCCACCACCAGCGATAAAATAGAGGTTTTCTCCGAGCCCATCTTGGACAATTCCATTATTAGTCTAGAAGAGCATACGTATAAACCATACGGATCTCCATCATTCAACAATTCGGATGAAGTCCGTATCCCCATTAATTTTCAAGATATTATACTGGATATCGCCGAAAGTTACATATATATCGAAGGAAAATTTAAACCCATAGACGCAACGAAAAGATGTTTTTTATCAAATAATGCCCTCGCATTTTTGTTCGATGAAATTCGCTACGAGATGGGAGGTGAACAGGTCGCCGTGGTTCGTAAACCTGGAGTTACGACGACATTAAAAACCATGGTTTCATTCGGAAGTTTGCAACAAAGATCTCTCATGACGTGCGGATGGGGTCTCGACGAAGCAAACCAAGATATCGTAGACACGGCAAGTAACGTATTCTCCGGGAAATTACCCTTAAAATATCTTATGGGATTCGCCGAAGATTACGCAAAAGGTGTTTTCAACGTAAAACAAGAGCTTATTATGATTATAGCTCGCACTTTTACCAATTGTTACGTCGGCGAAGTAGAGGCAGAAATTAGTATCGACAAAATCGAATGGAAAATTCGTCACATCATTCCAGACGACAAGCAAAAATTGAAAATACTGTCTCGCATTAATAAAGGAGGAAACAACGCCAGTATTCAAATGGCATATCGTAAATGGGATCTGTACGAATTACCAGCTTTAAGGCAAACATCTTCCGACGTGTGGGCCTTGAGAACGAGTACAAGTCTGGAAAGACCGCGCTATATAATCGTCGGGTTTCAAGACAGCAATAATTGCGACAAGAAAGAAAAAAACGCAACCCAGTTTACCCACGCCGACGTATGCGACATTAGACTGTATCTGAATTCAACCGTTTATCCATACGAAAGATGGAATTTAGATTTCGCCAAGAAACTGTACGCAGCAGCCTATTACAATTACGAAAACTTCCAAAGCAGCTACTACGGGCGCGAGATAAACGATCCGATGATAACGTTCGCGGAATATATGAAAAACCCCGTTTTTATTATCAATTGCAGTCATCAACCAGAGGCGATTAACTCATCGACAGTGGATGTAAAATTGGAGTTCCAAACGAGAAAGAATAAATTCCCCAAAGACACTAAAGTGTACGCATTAGTTATTCACGACTCATTTTTTAGTTATAATGTATTAAACGGTTCGGTGACCAATAAATCTATATTTTAATGTATCTATTATATGTAACACAAAATAATGTTCTTGAATCAATAAATTTGTAATGAGTGAAGTAGTAGTTTTATATTTATTTGAAACCCAACCAAAAAAAAAAAGCTGGCGGAAAAGCCCGCTCTTTAAGAAAAGAGTACGGGAATTTAGAAAATGGTGGTTTATTAAGTGGAAAAAAGAGCTTAAATAACACAAGAAAAAATTTTTAAGGCAAAATATGAAAACAACGATTTAGAAAATTTGTAGGAAAGTGACGGTTAGGAATAGGGAAAAAAATTATAAGAAAAAATTATAGAGGAAATCGAGTACTATAAGCAAGCATTTTTCTCGATAGTAAAAACGTAAAAAAAAATTTTTTCAAAAAAAAATTGAAAAATGGTGAATGCGCGCCAAAGTTGAAGTTTTGGAGCAAAATGATATTAGGAAATTAGAAAGAGAATTTTTTTCTACATATGGTAGTACTTTTCAAAATTCGGAAAGATGAAATTTTAAGAAAAGGGTTATAGTAAGTTAGTAATTTGGATTTTTTAAAGCGCTGTAGCTCGGGAACCGTTCAAGATAGAAAAAAAATAAAAGCACTTTGATAGCCCAAAATTTTGAGGAGAATGCGATGGTGTAAAAAAAATTATAATTTTTTTTTTTTTGAAAATGCTGAATACGCGCTAAAGTTGAAGATTTAGAGAAAAACGGTATTGGGAAATTAAAGAGAGAACTTTTTTCTACATATTGTAGTATTTTTGAAAATTCGAAAAAATGAAATTTGAAAAAAAGGGTTATAGAAAGTTAGTAATTTGAATTCTTTAAAGCGCTGTAGCTCGGGAACCGTTCAAGATAGAGAAAAAATAAAAGCACTTTAATTACCTAGAATTTTGAGTAGAATACAATGGTGAAAAAAAAATTTGGAAAATCTTAAAAATGACAAAAAATTTAGACGAAAAAATTGAAATTCTCGAGTTATGAGGCTAGGGCCGCCGAACGGGAGTATGTGGAAGTTGTAGGGGAGGTTTTTTTTTTTTTTTTTTTTTTTTTTTTTTTTTTTTTTTTTTTTTTCCGTCAAAACATTTTCAAAATTTTCCTTACCTTGCCTGAAAATAATTAAAATATATGCATAATTTGCATTTTTTGTAAATATGTAGCAATGTAATGGTTAGAAATATCAAAAAAATTTATTTGAAAAAAATGTAGAGAAAGTCTAGTACTATATGCTAGAAAAGTGGAGGGGGTAGTTTGTGTCCATACCAGAGATACGGTGAGTTATAAAATCATATTATTCTCAAACTTATATAATGCATATATGCACTCCACCTTACCCCCTCCAACTTTTTGAATGTATATAGAGGCCGGTATTAGAATTATTTCATCATTACACATTCGATCGGCAAGATGGAAGATATACCAAAAAGGATCATTGGCATTGTCAGGCCATTCGTGCCCGGCAAGATATGCAAGTGTGAGGAGTGCGGGGGTACCGCACCAGGAGCGGCACCTTCGGCACCGCCTGCAACGCCGACACCACCAGCGACGACGACGGTGCCGCCCATGAGAAGACCAAGGGCTGCACCTAGGTCGGTGTTAATATCGTTGGGTATTACTCCACGGTAGGCACCCCACCCTCCCCCCAGGCCCTTTTAGGGCCACAAAAACGGTCCTTTTCAGGACCACATTATATTTTGATCGTAGTTTAGTAATCGTCACTTATGGGGCGAGATATTCGTTTAACGACGATTTGTCTCGTAGCTTAAGTGCCAAGTTATATGCTTGAGAACCTATGAAAATGTTAACAGTTCAAACAAGGTTTCTATTATTTTTTTTTTTGTAATGTATTCTTCACAAAATATTAAGAATAAGTCTTATTGTCTAAACAAATCTAATTCCTTATTTAAAGTTTTTGAAAAAAATCAATAATTCTATAAGCTCTCACCAATACATAACATTTAGAATCCGTTGGTGGGGTGGGGGTAGTTCTATATATATGAGACTGGGTCAGTTACACAGTCATATATTCATCAACCCTCATACGATAAACATGGAGGAAGAAAGACCCGCCAGCCGAGGCTCATCCATCTTTAGTGATGACACAGTAGCCGACAACGTTGGAGACCTGCAAGTCTTCGACGACGACGACGAGGTGGATTTTGAAATTGACGTCCTACGTTGGGACGACTTGGATGAGCCGATTCCGCTAGTATATGACCATGATCCGGGTCTAGTGGAATTAGACGACGCGGGTGATTGGGTCTTACAAAGACTCGAAACTCCGTCGCCGCAGCCAGAGCCGGACTCGACGGAAGATGCGGTGCTGGAAATTCCAGCATCACCAACACCCGACGACCCACAAGGCCCCTGCGATTCGTCAAGCTGGTGGTCGACCAGCGAGGATGGGGCACCATAAGCCCCACACTCTCCCTGGCCCTTTTTAAGGGCACACAACAACGGTCCTTTTCAGGACCACAAAATACTTTGATCGTAGTTTTAGTACATATTAGTACTTTGTTACTAATATTGTATGTATAGAATATACAATATTAGATACAAAGTATTAAAACTTTAAGTGCTGGTGGAACCCAGCTAAATCGTTCGTTCGTATTTGAGACCACAAACAACTTTTGGTCTCAATACGTAATATGACATTTGTTTTCACCCCCCACCATTAATTTGTCTCTATATATACGACCATCAATACTTATTACAATCATTTTAGTTCAACATGTCAGGGACTCAACAACAACAACAACAACAACAACAACAACAACAACCCATCCAATGCCCTGTGGTAGATTCTACCACAGAGAATTGTTTGGAGTGGGAGCCGAACGATCCTAGATGGGATGAACTTTGGCGGTTCATCATCGAATACACAGAGGACAGCACCGCCACCCCCGCTGATGATGATGACGGGCCGTGCGACTCCACAACTCAATAAAAGAGTCGCATGTTTTAAAACCAAACGGTCCTTTTCAGGACCACAAAATAATTTGATCGTAGTTTTAGTTGGTTATAATACTTTGTAACCAATATTTTATGTTTTTTTCATAAAAACATACAATATTGAGATACAAAGTATTAGAAGTTCTGGCGACAGAACCTTAACTTCATAAACCGAACCATGTTTTAGCATACTTGTAAATATTATCAGAAAATATTTACAACTATTGCTATTGCGTAGTTTTAGTGGATTATTCACTTTTTTTTTTTATTACCTAATATTATGTGGGACAGGGCCTATATGAAATAACACACAAAAATAAATTTTCAAGTCATTTTTATTCTCATTATAAAATATAAAAAATTTGATCAAACACTTTTTTATTAACTACAATATATATATATATATATATTTACAAACTTAATACTATAAATTAAAAGCTAATATCTACAACTACCTAACACCTACTACATAATTTATTAAAGTCCTCTAATTGTCTTTTTAACCGCGCAGATTTCACCTTTTTTATCTCTAATTGTTTTTCAAGTTCTATAATGTCACTGGCACACTCGTTCACTTCATTCACTAACCGTTTTTTCATGGCATAAATGTCAGTCAATTTGGTCTTCTGAGAGTTGGTGAAGTCTTCGACCCACTCCGGTTGTGATGGCTCGGAAGAAGACGCGGTTTTATTTGGTGAAGACGATGACGACGACGACGACGACGAAGCAGCGGAAACTTCATCGCCTTCAAAACACCGCTTAAACCGCTTCTTCATGGGTTTCCGGCACCCCAATATCGGCGACAGTGGTGCTGGCGCTGGGGAAGACTTCACCTCCGACACTATTACATTCTCGACGCTGGCCGGTGTTGGTGGCGTTGGTGGTGTTGGTCCATCGGGGCCTTCTATGACTTCCACTTCTACTGACAGTGGCTCTTGCGGTGCTGTTTTTAGGAAGTCGGGTAATGGAACAGGGGTGGAGGGACGCTTAAAGTTAAACTTTTTCTTCTTCCCTTGTCCCACACCTTTAATCGCCGAATAAAATGTTTTTTTATCGGCGATTTCCGACTTCCGCATAGTCAAGAGCTTTTGCAGTTTCGACGCTTTCGGAGAAGATTCCCTAGGCCGCGATGCTTTTCGCACAACCACATCACTAATCACATTAATTTTTGGCTCTTTCTCCTCCGTCCAGCATTCCAGGAATTGCGCTGCCGACTGAACCAACTCCTCGTCGCGACCATCGTTGAGGGCTCGGTCTTCGGCATCTTCATGCTCCACGCCATTCCAGTTCTCGAACACCCCCGGACTTAGCACCTCTAAACCACTCATGTTATCGAGCATGCCTTGCTGTGAACCGCAGCTCACGTCAAGAGCATCTAAAAGAGACCGTACACTAGACATTTTCGATATTCCAACTCACACAATTAACTTTTTCTTAGCACTGTACTGTTTGCTGTTCTGACGAACTGTGAAGAGCTCGAGCCAGCAAGTCTGCTTTTATGCCCATTTCCCCCACTACACCGCCTTTATTCCTTTTGTTCGATGCATTAAGTATAATATTTAAACTTGTCAGATGCAAGGCCAAGGCCAAGGCCGACGTAACCGGCAATACCAGGGTCGTTTTCAGGGCTGTAATTTTCATGGATTTTTTTTTTGTCCCTGTCAAGGTTATTTTAAAGAAGCATATAAATATAGTACTAAACTTGTTAGATGCGAGGCCAAGGCCAAGGTCAAAGTACCCGTCAATGTCAGGGTCGTTTTCGAGGTTGTAATTTTCAAGGATTTTTTTTGGTCCTGTCAAGGTTATTTTAAAAACAAGGACATTAATGAACGTGCCATCCAGAGAAGAAATTGGGTCATAGAAGAAGCTTACCTGTACAGAAGAAATTAACATGTATTTTATTTCTTAATTTTTAATTTTTTGTTTGTTATTTTTTTTATTTTTTTTTAATAATAAAAAGTAAACTCAATCTTTTGTTATATTTTAATTTTTTTTCAATAAAACAATAGTAAAATGAATCTGTATGTGTATTTATTAAACATCACCTAAAATACGTTTTGCAATCCATATTTTTCTGCAGAGTCCGTTTATTAATGAAATAGAACCATATATTAGGGTGAAATCTAATGGTTTCAAATCAGTCTCACATAACAATGTCAGAAGTAAACACTATTGATAAGTTCGGTCGCAAAAGAAAATTTAAGGATTTTAACTTTATGCGAGGTCCTTCAGGAATAGGTTTTAAACTTACACCTAATGGAGATTACGACATGGGAAGCAAAAGATTGTGCTATTTAGCAGAACCTCTTGAAGGAGACGATGCGACCACACGAAATTATGTTGATAATAACCTTGCTCAGTGTGTGCAAGATACGCAGAAAGCTTTACATGACTCAACAATTGTTATTAAAGATATATTCAGAAACCAACTTGAAGGTTACGTACGCAAGAAATTAATTGAAACCGGTCAAGAACTTAGAGGATACATTGATGATACTGTTATTGCAATATATGAACTTAGGCAAGACGAACTGCGTGATGAACTTAACTCTAGAATGTTGAAAATTGAAAAGACTATGGAGGATCTTGTCAGCAAACCTGTTTCACATTAAACATTTACTCGTAGACCTGTGCGTTTAATTTACTATTAGACAAATTTTTCAACAATAACTTTTACAGTTTGTTATTTGTCGACACTTCATTATATTTATAATTTTAAAATAAAGGTTCAATAAAAAAGCAATCAATCAATGAATACATGTTTTTTATTTAAAAAAAAAAAAAAAAAAAAAAAATTACAATACTATCGTTACATATTAATGTTGTATGTTTAATAGAAATAATAAAAACAATACAAATAATGAAATATGGATTTTCCAGATTACGTGCTGTCCTGACTTAGAAATGATTCCAACACGGTGACTAAATTTGCTAAGTTTTCTTCCGGGTCTGTTTTGTAAAAATCTATGTCTGCATGCCCCCAAGGTAGAGTTTTGGTTGAACTGGGAATTACATAACGTTTATCATCGCTATGTGACAATGCTACTTTATTTATTATGTTGGTATAAATGTTATGTAATTCACTTCTAAATGTCTTCATCTTTCTTAATATCAAACCACCCCGTTCAACAATTCTTTGGTAGTCTTCCTGATGAAGGTCTTTCTCGATAACACATTTTTTGATACCTTTGGCTTTTTTTAATTCATTATTAATGGACTTTACATAATAAGCCTTCGCGCCGGTACCATAAAAACTTATTATCGGATCACCAGGAAACTCATCTTTCATTCTACCAACTACAGAATTACTTTTAATTATGTTGAAATTATTAATTTCGGGGTAATTTGATGTATCGAATTTTTCGGGGTTTTCTGATATAGTTTGATAAAAGTTTTCCGTATACACTTTTAATATAAGCGAGTCAGTATCGGTGTAAAGTAACGAAGCATCATCGCCAAACTTGGATTTAATAAAATTATAATAAAAATCGTATATTACAGTCTTTGATATATCTAATATGGAAAAACCGATATAAATTGGTTTATTGTACAATATTTTAACTTTATTCATATGTATAGCAACAAAGTTCTCGGTAAATATCGAGCTACTATTGAAATTGGGGCGGGATATTAGTGCTCTAGCTCCATTTCTGCCTACACTGTTCTCCCAATGTGTTACTAATTTTATATCCTTTCGATTTTCCACATTTTCCATAGTTTTACCAAATATCGCGTTATTTTTTAATTTAAAAGTGTCCTTCGCAAATTTTGTGGTGGCCTTGTTACGTAAATTGGTATTAAAATCAATATACGATTTTAGCCATTTTGATTGCTCAAACTGTAATACTCGATGGGTTTGCATTACCACTAAGCCGTTGGCGATGGCTTGTTTTAAAGTTCTATAGTGTACAATGTATTTTTTTTTATCTTGTAAATTGGGAATTAATTTCGGTAATTTAGCGTTTTCTGTTGGCGGTATGATATTTTCTACTAGAAATGGAAGATCAGAATGTGCATCATGCAACTCAGTCGGATAATGCACATCCACTTCCAAAACGTAGCCATGTAAACTATCATCACCAACAGCCATAATATTTAAATCCAGAATTTCGCGCTCGCTTAACCATCGAAAACCACCATATGGTAATGCTTGTGACATACTATGACCATATAGATTTGTAGCATCAAGGTATGTTATAAATGAAGAAGGTTTTGTTGGGTCATAGTCTGGTAAAAAAATATTATTAGCGATGTGCTTCCTTTCTGTACACTGGCTTATGCCGCCGCGTATACCTTTCTTAAAAAAATGTATCATGTCTATATCAGTTAAGAGCTCTAACTCTACCTTAGTCATACGTAGCATACAATCAAATGATAAACTTGGAAGGGTATAGTAATGTGCTGGATCAAGTTTATCGAATTTTAAGCAATTATTCCGAAATTGCTCAAAAACATCACACAATAGCAACACATCTGATTTTAAATACACGTCCGAATAGTCCCCCAAAGTTTTACACCCAAACAAGCGCCATACTTCTTTTGCTCTTCTATAGCTTTCATCGCTAATATGTTCTTCCCGTAAATTATCATAAAATTCATCTTTACTTGGAAGACATGTATTTTCCATTTTTTCTATAGAGTCAATAAAGCTATAGGGAAAAACACCCTTTTGACGCATCAAATTAAATTGGTTGATATTTGAAAAATGTTTCCGCGTTTCAATAAAATCGTCGTCGTTTAAACCGCTGCCTAAATTTTCCAAAGACGTTGACAGAAATTTAAAACTATCAATAAATCGCAACTTTAAATATTTCCTCTTGACTTTTCCACATTTACTATCAAAATAATCGTGCACATAAATGCTTTTGGTAAATGATATGTACTTTTCCTTACTTTGAGCCAAAACACCAATTTTATCCCCATATTTACATAACTCTTTTATAAATAAATGGCTGTCGTAGCCGCTTAAGTTATGAAATATGATAGGGATAAAAGAGGGTAATTTATAATTTAAATTACAAACGGAATGTGCAGCACCAAATCTTTTTGCACCAGTTATGTGACAGTGGTCTCGTACTTTAATCTCACCCTCTTCAAAAGGGCCTTCACATATACCACATATTTTAGCATCATTAAACTCCCTTTTTTCTTCAGGCGTTAACGGTTTCATAGGCTTAATGTCTTTTAAATATGTGTTGTATAGAGCCCTTAAATCACACTCGATACGATCCACAAAGACTTGAGCTGCATTATTCCCCCGAAATAGCTCAAATTTCGAAAGTGAGTCGTCAAAAGAGCATTTAATTAAATAAGCAAAAGAATATGGTTCATGTTTAAAACTTTTTACAGTGTAAGAATTTTGTGGGTTTGGTTGTACCGTTTCAATGGGTTTTAAAACAGATTCGAAATCTGCATAAACCACGAATGGAACGCGCATTTGCTTTTCTATACCCTCGAATTTTAAAATATTTTCCGGCACACTCTTTCCAAATTTATCGATTTTTAAATCCACTGAGGGTGTTTGCGTGAAAATGTGGTTACAATCGTAGCTTTGATGTAAAGTTAAAGCTGACGGTGTACTAAAATAAATGAGGCAACCATCACAGAAATATATTTTATGTTGTTGACAACTAATTTGACTTGAAACTAAACGTGATAAATCCCGAATCCAACAATAATGACTCTTTGAACAAGTCGTATCGCAAAAATGTTCACCGCCATCTTTACTACTACAGTCTTTTGTAATTAACAATAAATTTACATGCCTATCCAACTTTTTTGACGCATACCTCAGTGGACCAATAACTTCATGTATTATTTCATTATTTTCATATTTAGATTCCAGACCGTATACGTTAATTGATATGTTGTTCATTTCCTCAAATTTTTTAATGTCACGTAATTTTACTGGAAAATCCATACCTGTTACATTTAGCACTCTAGAAAAATGGGGGTAGGATGTCTTCTGTGAAGGCTCTGCTGTTGGAGGAAACAATGCTGATGTTACAGCCCACGCAAAGCAAAATTCGTCCTGGTTAATCACATTGACGACAGCTCCTTTCTTTTCAATAGAACACGGCAACTTGATGTATGATGAGCCACCCATAGGCATATACTTGTTGATACCAACTTCCAAGTATAAAATTCGCACAAGAGCCCATCCTATAACAAGAAAAATAATATATAAAAATCAGTTTAATATATCGGGTTTTGATTTTTCCATACCTGAATCTTTCTCCTGGAACTCTGTCGCCTGCGTTTTTATTGATTCGGTGAAAGAATGGTAAACGGCATCCAAATCACTTTCTACACTAATTATTTGATTAGCAGTGTTGAAGGATTTTTCACTGAATATTTCTTGTGATGGAAGCATGTACTCGCCAACAGCTGTCATGTTAACTTTTAAAGCATGATGCACACGCAATAAATTATTAACAAGTTCCACCACCTTGGATTTAATGTCTGCAAAGAACATTACGTAATCGGAATGCTCCATATCACTGCTAACCCGATAGGTTGCAATTCTTCTTTTGAAGGCACATTGAACGAGTTGCACACCATGACATACCGGCAAACATGAATTATTTTTATGTTGTTGTGTTCGTTTATGCGCTGACATATGATTTATTGGAACATCTACATTACATGTAGCGCAATTAATTACCGGAATCGTCGATGTATACTCTTCAATTCGGAGCCGTTTTCCTCCAGGCACTTCATTAAATCTCGCCGCACACGATTCTCTTTTATGACGTCTCATATTATAACTCTTAGTAAACTTAGAACCGCAATTTTCACAAACATATGCCATGATTTGTCAAATATTAACACATGTACTACCTATACAAGTCAGAGCCAACTGATGAATGAAACTGCCCCATACTCTATATAAAACCATTCAAGGTCACCCCCAACCACGTAACATATCTTCAAGGTCACACACCCAAGATGACCTTCAACAAAGTCAAGGTCGTCTCGACCAAGGTCAAGGTCAAGGTCACACACACAACCTTGAACACAAGGCCAAGGCCAAAGCACACGTGCACTTTCAAGGTCAATGACAAGGACATGTGGGCGGGGCCAAAGAAGGGTGAAGCAAGGTCAAGGTCAAGGTCGAGGAGTGGGGGGATTGAGAGAATCGGGTTATGTTCACTACTGCTGTATATTTTTTTGTTTTTTTATGTTTACCATATCACATTTTCTCAACAAATTTTGTAAAACATACCCTAACCTTAACAAAAATATAATAGTTTGATAATCTTTACACTTTCAAACTATCAATTTCAACAATTTAAATAGTTATAAAATTAAGATGGTTTTGAATTTCTTAATTTAACTTCAAAATGAAATATAACGAAACAAAAACATATGAAATCAAAAACAATTCAAGAGAGAGTGTGTTAAAATGTATATAGCAAAAATATTTTGTTTATAATAATTGAAATGTTAGTTTTAGCAAGTTTTGACCAATTCATCAGGACTATTATTTATAAATATTCAGAAAATAGAAATCAAATAAAAACTATTTTGTGTTATTTTCCTGAATATGTAATTTTTTTATGTGGTATATTAATATTTTGACGTTTTAATGCTTTTGTTGTATTTATATCTGTTAACAAACTTTTTTAATACGACAAAAGTAAGGAACGTCAAAATATTAATATTCCTTAATAAATATATAATTTCCCTCGTGCGCATTAGTTATAGCACCACCGTTGGGGCCGACACTATCGATTTTTACGTCACAGCCGTTTCGACCAATTAGTACGTACATAACGTTTCTTATATTTCGTACTTTGTGATATGCATACGACTTATGGTATTGAAATGATCTATTGTCCTGAATCCCTTGCGAAAACTGGTTTGATCTATTGGTTTTGCTCAGAACGATACATTTTATTTAGATGGAGTAAAATCCATAGAGCTCAAAGAAAATCATATTACTAAGTGAAATTTTTTTAAAATTAGTTTATCAGATATCTCAAGGAAATTTTATTAAAAAAAATATTTTCACTGATAATTATTGATTAAATCTAGGTCTGAAAAATTGTGTATTTGGAAATTTCTACTATATATTATTGAACAAATATATTGCCATGCAATGTTTTGTTACGGTTTTAATTTTCCTGTCTAATTTCCTATCTAAAATAGTAATTTTTACTCTTACCTCCTTCATCATTTATGTGTTTTGTTTTTTTTTTGGTTTTGAGAATATATTTACAAATGAAAGAAAACGTTGGCAGTATATCTTGTTTATTAGAATTTGAGTTCACAATTATGATATTATAATTGATGGTCATTGTTCGATAGTCCTTATTGTTAATTGGTTTAGTTCGTAAGGCTTCTCTCCTTTGTACCTAAAATATAGAAAGGTATTAGTCTTGTACAGAATGGCTCGGTATAGAATATTTAGTCAGAAATTATTAATTTAAATTGTATTTTGTGGTTATTATTACCTTCATCGAGAGACCTCGAATGAGCAGATAATCATTTGGCTGCAGTATCGACAGATTTCTGAGTGAAAGCTCTCTGGATACTGTTGGATCTTCTATGTCTTCTAGGCAGTTTAATTTTCCCATTGTGTCAGTTATCGTGCGACTATGAGAGATTCTATTAAGCTAAAAATGGAAAAACTACCTTAGTGTCAAATATAAATAAAGTTTAAGGTTAGAATCGACTCGACTTTTCTTGCGAGACAGTTTTACTTCAACAAAGCCTTTCTACTGGTATAAATTTTTGAACATACCACAATTTTCTTAGTTAATTGCTAATAAAATTTCTGATAATAATTTTATAATTTTATATTTTTATTTTTATTGTTTTGAAGCTTGTCAGTCGATATAAGATCCCTGTATCTTTTCCCGCCGTTTGCTTGGACGTTTTTCTGGGGACATGAAAAAAAATCTTAGAGTGATAAGGAGACTTTCCTTGCAGAGTTGCACCGGAAAGGTCACTGGGCAATTTTGCTAGTTTTGAATTGAAAGTTTCGGGTCCCTGACCAAATTTATAGTAACTGTGTTGTTAAAAGCTGTATGCTGATTTGGTTTGGTCAGTTCGGGAGACAAATCGGACATCAAAGTTTTCTATTTTTTTCTGTTCCCCCACGAAAAGGCCACATAACATCACTGGCCTTTTTTTCCCCTTTTTCTTTTTCCTTTCGTTGCCCTCTTGCTGACTTCTCTATGGTACCTGCCTTGGCTACTGTACATACCAGACCACTCGGGCCTTCTTGCGGATATCTCTGCGGCACCTGCCTTACATGCTGCACGTACCACCACACCGAGTGATCCAGAGCCTCAATATCAGAACATCAAGAAGCCACCGTTAATCAGGTTTTATGTGTCTGTGTCGTTTTCAGGGTATCATAGACTTTAATGCCTTCGGCATCACCTGTAAAATTTAAAGCCGTTGTATGTTTCTTTTCATTTTGGATATAAAATTAATGAATAATCAGTGTACTTACCTTGGTAAGATCTATTGTGTTTCCTTATATGGTACAATTAATCAAATCTTGCAACCGTATTCAGTTGATATCTTTCACATATGTAAATGGGCACATTTGTTAACTCATTTTATTAGACTAATTATTTAGTTTTGAATTGTCAAAAACCAGCTGACTGTCCCAGGTTTATGCCTTCGAACAGAGAAGCGCTGGGCCACTCTCGGTGGTTACATTTACACCGTAACACGTAAAAATATAAATACTTGTTCTTGAAATTTTTTGGGTGTTTTCTTGGAGTTTTTAGATTTCCTGTTTTGTGTTTAGATCCGTCTCTGCTTTAACCTTTAGGGCACCAAAACAGGTGGCTCGACCACTCTCCGTTGCCTTGGGAGCTAGCCGGATGAGCCCTAAAAGGTAGAGACTACTCAAGAGCCACCTGACAAGTGTAGATAAACATCTCTTTCTATCTTTTACAAGTTAGGCAAAAAAAAATTGACTTTTAGTTTTTTTTTTCATATTACAAATTTGACACCTCTTCTCCCCAACGATTATTTTTTTATAACAAATTTATCGCTGGTGATTTAGAGACTATAGACAATTTATTATTTTTTTTATAACAGTTTGATAATTAATTTTTATATATAATTCATCCTTATATACAGTATAAAGGTAACATTTAAAAACGCTTTAAAATGCATTGAAAACTAATATATAGTCGGTAGTCAAAGCATTTCCGAAAAAGCAATTAAATTTATGACTTCAGCCGTGAAAATACACATTCCACGTTCAATATTCAAATACGTAATCGCTACTGCGACATATTTATGCTGTCAGTATAACATGTAATAAGCGCAGGCTTATTTGAAGCACGACAGAAATCGAAAATTCTAATTATTATAGTAGCAATATGTCCCGAAATATGTATGTACGAGCATATTAAAGAAAATAAAAATGTGTCGGATGAGGAAGACTGAGAAGACAATGGATACGAATAGTTCATAAATACGTTTGATCTCTACGGTAACGGTTCTATAAATTATTTCTCTGATTTAAGAAGTTCTTTTTATTTTTTATAGTTTCGTCCGTCTGTATGCCTTATAACTTTGTAACACTTTCATCTCCTGCAATGATATATTTCAGGCACATGCACCAGACTAAGATTTCAGCTGTGAAAAATACGTTTAAGGTAGTGTTCGTGACAATCGTATAAAAAAGTATTGCCTTTAAGTAAGTAAAGGGTTTTCCAATAAGAGGTGTCATTTTGAAAAGCCCGCTATTTCGGTAGATGTCACTTTTGAAGCTGTAAGTTTTTGACGTTTGACAAGTAGAAACTACGCCATAAATAAAGATGGAACGATACACGCTTCAACAACGCATTGAAATTATTAAAATTCACTATAAAAATGGTGAAAATTTGGCAGAGACGGTTCGTAAAACTCGAACATTTTTGGTCGTCATGAAGCACCTTGTCGGAGCGCAATAAAGAAATTGGTGAAAAAATTCGAGCTGTTGGGACAAGTTAGTTATGTGAAGAAGAAAACCCGTGCATGTCGCTCAAGAACAGCCGAGAATATTGCTGCTGTAGCCGAAAGTGTTGAAGAAAACCCAGGTTTGTCCATTCCTCGTCGTTCTTTGGAATTAGGGATTCCACACACGTCATTACACCGTATTTTGCATAAAGATTTGGGTCTTAAGGCTTATAAAGTTCAGTTAACGCAAGAACTCAAGCCGGCCGATCATCAACAACGTCGTGCCTTTGCTGATTGGGTTCTTGAAATGCATGAAAATGATCCGGAATTCCATCGAAAAATCATCTTCCTCATCACTGAAGATTTGTCGACGGTTGGGATCTGCTTCTCATAATAAAATGTATGTACAACTCCTTTTATTGCAGTTTACATCTCTTCTTCCAACGAATATGGCTTGGGAGTACTAACAATTCCAGTCGTTTTTTCTCCTTCAATATTCGGTACATAGTAGATTTTCCAACTCCCGTCATGTTGAAACACATCTCAGCAGAGCTTTTAACATTATTATCTAGATATTGATATCTTAAGGCTTCATAAACATTCATCGTAATAAGTTTTTCGTTAAGGAAAAAATGCCCTGATTTAACAATTTTGGAATAAATATAGATGTGGAAGCCATATCTTTTGGGTATCTCACTAATCTCAAATAATATATGAAAACAAACATAAACAAGATAAATCACTAAGGATACACTGTAAGTTGTACTTTGCTCACTGACAGAAATTAAGTTGAACCATCAGAAATTTTATTGTTGCAGTAAATTTATAAAAGTCTATAATATTTAAATATAATTTAATATAATTAGATTTACGGCAGTCCTCAGTTACCTGAGGCACAGGAGCAGGTACGTTGGAGGTTTCGGTAACAGTTTTATTACTCTCTCTATTTCTTGAATGTGTATGCTTGTGATTGCCCTCCCCTTCTCAAGAGCTTTGAGTTCAGGAAAATAGAAGCGATTCTGCCTTTTATATTAGGAATGTGTATGTTGCTGGCACTCCCGCCCCCCATTGACAACTTGTTTTTCTTGCGATAGCCCCCCCCCCCCAGAGCTTTGAGTTCAGGAAAATAGACCCTATTTTGCGTCTTATACTAAGAATGTGTATGCTGCTCGCATCCTTCCTCCCTTCGGCAAATTGTTTTTTTTTTATGATAGCATTCCCCTCTCCAAGAGCTTCAAATTCAGAAAAATAGACTCGACCTTGTCTTTTACACTAGAAATGGGAATGTTGCTGGTGTCCTCCCCCCCCCCCCCCCGTCGACAACTTGCTTTCGCTTGCCATACTATACTTTTGTGATACCACCGCCCCCCCCCCCCCAAAGAGAGAAGCTGCATCCGCGTCTGGTCGCGGGTCGTCCGAAAGTTTGTAGGAGTGCAGAAGACCACTCCACCTAGGACTCCATAACATAGAAAGGGTCCCCACAGATCTTCATAATTTTGGTGTTTTTGTATACCTGGTATGAGTTCATAATACCTGGAGGGAGTGTGAAGCCGTCTAGCTTGTTGATCTGATAATAATAATAAATCAAGTTACCAACGCTAACCTGTCGAAATAAGAACGTAAGTTTATTATTTGTTGGTCGAGCTGCTTACCAATATCCACCAATTCTCTACCTCCTTGATATCTTGGAAGCATTGTACGTTCAATAGCACTACGAGGATGGTGCTTGTGTGCTTTGGTTAGGAGTGTTCTTTTAAATAAGCCAATATACTACACCAAGAGTTAGCAGATAAGTTAAATCTATTGTAGGTAGAAAAAGTGCCTTACAACAAATACAACCCGGAGCCGGTTCTAATAGATCAAACAGTTGCTCATAATAAGCCAGACATTACATTAAGAGATAAAATTTCCAGGCGAATTACATTAATTGGCATTGCTACACCTAACAACAACCTAAGGCCAAAATACAATGAGAAGATCGCCAAATACAGAGTCGTGGAGGTAGAGGAAGACAATGGACAATGAACAGCGTCCAAATGATTCCCATAATTTTGTCATCTACGGGAGTGATACCAAAGAACCAAGCAGTGATCCTTGCAACCACGCGAACCTTCCTAAAGTTTTTGGGATATACAGCAAACACGTCACCTATGACCCGATAACATGGAAAGGGTCTCCACAAAGCTTCATACTTTTGGTATCTTTGTATACCTGGTATAAGTCAATATTTCGGGGAGTGTGAAACCGTTTGGCTTGATAGGCATTTATTGAATTACCAAACCATCTTCAGAAATACAGTTAAATATAAAATAAGGTTAAAATGTAAATAATTTTTATATGTTATAATTAAAATTTAACCTGTTCTTATGTGATTTTTTGGCAGTCTACAGAAACGCTCTGTGCTTAAAAGATGGTAGAGTGTTTCCTAGAAATTTAGGAAGCCCAAGTCTAGCCTGATACTTCTACTCCCACTCTCTCTCCTATCTTGAGCCAATCATTAAACCACTCTATTGAAACCTTCTCTAGTCGAAATCGTCTGTCCTTCGTCTGGTGTTAATTACTACTCCGTGGTCATGTCAACGTCATATCTTATATACAAGTAGACTGTAGGTTTTGAAATGGATTCTGTCCGAATTGTATCCAGAATCTTCAAATGCCTAACAATATTTCCAAGTTTAAGGTTTTCTGTTTGGAACAGCATAAATACATTTGTTTCTATCGCCTTGATTACGAGAATGTGCAACGGAGGAAGGTTCATCATTGCTTTTGTTGCGGCTGTGAGGCATGATGGTATAGCCCTATAAGAACACATGTAAGGTATCTTGCAAACCAGGCAGTTAAGATTGTCACAATATCGTATAAGACGTAAACAGGTGTTTAGTGTAAGTCCAACAAGACGAGCGATCGAGGTTTCTCCGCCAACTTATCAGAAAACTCAATCGGTATAAAATATTTTAATCAAATTTTCATCAGCTCCCACTGTAATACAAGGAAATGGATTAAAACTTAACAAAAATATGCCTCTTTTAGACAAGGAAATATAGCGTATGACTTAATTTAGGTTCTCAATATTCTATTATTTTAGGGTATTATACCCTAATAGTGTTCTTACATTAACAGGATTTAAAGCTGAATTGAATAATAAATCAGTTCGATTAAACATGCGACGACTTCTTGACGTGGATAAATAGTTTGTGCTTGACGGCGAACTCATTCGATATCGAACAGAAATAAACAAGATTAACTAAAATTAAAACTTTGTTATTTTCATTTAATTTAATGGAGCTTTTAAATTGAAAAGAAACGTTTAACCTGCCTGAATTTAAAAAGTAATTTTTCTGTTAACCTAACTTTAATTGATAAGTTACCAAGAAAATTAAAAACAAATACCAGAATAAATTATGTTAACAATTTCGTTGCACAATAAAATAATCCCTTAACTCACATTTTTTTTTTAATTTTATGAATTATCCATTGTAAAAGCGCTTCGGGTCATGATGTGAGCAGAGACCTTACTATTAAGCCAGTGGAGCATCGATAGGTAGATATTCATTCAGTAAATAGCCATCGATCAAACATTCAGTGGTCAAGCGATCCCTATCATAAAGACATTCCATAATTACAGTAAATACCCACGGTCGAGACATCCATATCAGCCCCCCAACTGTTCAGCGGTTCGAATGTCCGGTGATCAAGATATCTACCACTTATCGGTCTCTAGCGCCATCCTCTGGATTAACGTGGTAGAGAGTCCACTTGCACTGGGTAGTTTCTTGCAGTGAAGAAACGGCAAGCCAAAGGTTATTTGCGCGTGTTAAGTACTGATTGCCAATCATAATTCTTGAAATATAAAAACAATGTGAACTAGGTAATGAAACAAATGAATTTAAAAACATCTTGTATTCTGTATTCCATACTTTACAACATGACCTAAAAGTAACTTAACAATCGAAGATAGAAAACAATAATCAAAGCCAAATGGGCGGTCTGGAGGGCAAGAGTATACTTATACCGTAATATTCACGACGATGTTCGCGACGACTCGTACAAAAAATTAACAACCCTATTCACGATGCCTTCTACTACTCCACCAGTGATGGTCCGTTCTATTTTAGCGGTAATCCGGCATTTATTGGTTACGCCTTTTTACGCGATGGTTCACTACAAGGAGACGATGAGTTTGAGGCGTTAACCCTGGCTGAGATGGGCAGCAATAGATGTTATGCACCCCTAATGACTGGTGAGCAATTGTCGATAAACACGTTCCTGTTCTTTACCAATTGAATGAAACTAATGGCACTTAATGCGTGTGTGTAGGTGGCGGTAGGATATAAGAGAAGGAATGACCTTGTCAATTCTTTAAGAGTTCCGGATAGTGTCGGTAGGATGGAACGACATTGGCTGTTCTTATTGGATCCTCGACAATATTGACCAGTAGGGGTAGGATGTAAAGGAAGCAATGAGATGGTGAAATACCATATACACACAAGCCTTGCTTGACTTACAATGCTAAGCCAGCAATGCGCGGCCTGGCAGTTGCCTCGGGCAGTCCGTTTGGACTACACATTCTGATGGAGAACGTAGTTCGCCTTGAATTGACGGTGTGCGAAGCCTTAAATAGTTTGGCGATTGTCGGTCGGTCGTTCTCGCGGCTTCACTAGTGATGACGTGGGGACTCACTTATGAGGGTTATCATCAAGTCAGATTAGATTATCGGCTAATTTTGGTGGTACGCATTTCGACGTTTCCGAAATGATTTTGAAATTGTCGAAGAAAGAATCTTGTTAAATTTGTTATCTTTGATGATTGGAATTTTGATTTGTTGGAAACATTAAATGTTCGGGAGGTTGGAACGAAGGCGATCCCGCAGGGGGTGCTGGAGAGGACCCTCCGTAATCTCCCGACCCAGGGAAGATCCAGCTCGCCTCACCTTTCTTGTTGTTTTGTTGTTGTGACATTGACAGTTGATGAGCCATAGCTCTTAAATGTGAAATAAATAAAAATTTTTCTTTTATTTGCAAAACTTAAAAAAGGGGCTAATTGTTTTCAATGTACGCATAAGTTATAAGTTATTAACAGGTTATACACCTGAGAAATCAAGAAATAGACGGATTGTGTATTTCAGTGTATATTTTTTGAATTATTATTATTATCGGCCAAGCGCTTTCGATCTAACTTAGACCATCCTCAGTGCTCAGACCTCATCAAAGGGCACACCTTGCCATTTTGAGAACAGTCTCCAATAATGCCAGCGTAGCCTCCACTCAGAACAAGTCACATATAGAATTAAAAAAATAAATTTTGTCCCAAATTGAAATTAAAACATTCAAAACACTGTATACATTAACATTATTAAAATAATAAACCTTTACAATAACAACTCTAAAGACAGTGAGGCCCTTTGACGAGGTCTGAGCCCTAAGGATGGTCTACGTTAGACCGAAAGCGCTTGGCCGATAATAATAATTTAAAAAATATACGCTGAAATACACAATCCGTCTATTTCTTCAATGTACGCGTCTGGATGTAGAGCTGAAGTGCTCAGCGTAGCAATGAAATTTTTAGTGATGAAAAATGAGTGATAATTTCAGGGCTAAGAAATTTTCTAGGTATTTTGCAACTAGATTGAAGTCTAGATGTGTGTTGTGATGAAGCCTTGTTGTGTTTTTGTCAAGCCAAGAAATTTTACGTCAGTCAGTAAATTTTTTAAAAAATTAATACGCAAATTTTTTCTAAGTTTTACCGAATTGTATCCGTATATTTTTTGTTCTTTCGACGAGTAAAGTTAAATGGGGATTTTTTGATAATTTAATCGCGTAAGTGACTTTTGCCAAAAATTTTGTTGTTTGAAATTATGAAAAAAAAAAACAGTTCGTAAGGAATTCTTATCGATTTATTATGGGTTCAGGGCTTAATTAAAAGTCTCTTAATATTTTTTGGTATATGAGTTTGGAAAACTCTAAGTTATTGAATGCTGCGCGATCTATATGTCGGTGATCCAATATCGCAACCTCAGTTCAGGTATATGATGCCGAATGTCACCTCTCAACCGTCAATGGAACGTATAAAACAATGAAAACACTTTAAAGTTTCAGTTCTTTTATCCCTATTATTCTCGACATAATCAATAACCTATATGCAGCTTTCTTTTCTTTCCAGAAATAAAAAAGTAAAATATTGTCACGAGCAAGGATTGATAAAACTTTAATTGTCCAACACCCTGTATAATAGTTAACCGTATAGTTTGTTTTGCTGACCATACACTATTATACATGGTAATTGATTAGCAAATAATCAAAGATCAGTCTAGTTGAGTCTCTCCTAACAATGACATCCTGAGCTTAAAGAGTGTTCCCCCAAATCAAGAGGCTGTTCCTAATAATTATGTAAGTAAATATCTTTAATTCTTAAATTTAATGTAATGTAAACTGTTCTAATGTTTTGGCTAATGTCTTTATTCTGTAATTACATTTATTCTTGTTTTCTTTTGAATACACTCCAATTTGTTACAAAATTCAATTAAGTTTTTTTATTATTTTTACCCCCCTTACCAATAAGATCCCGATGAGTCGCAATCTGGAAACTAGAATGCGACTAGTCGCACAATGAAAAACTACAACGCGACATATGGTGGAGGCGCCGTGTCTTTAAAAATTTGTACCGTGTCTTAAAAATTTGTGCCTATCTATTTTGCAATTTTGGAGGCATTTGGCTTTGAAGTAACGTAACTTATTTACTCTAAACATTTTTTTTAACTCCATTCACCACAACACATAGTGGAGGTGACTATGTAAAAATCCTACGAGCACTACATTTAGAAAATTGTACTAACACTGTGTTTTTTGTAGTCTATAGTAATCTATAATAATTTTTAGCCGTATGTTAACACAAGAAATGTGATTTAAAAAAAAATTAGAGCATTTTACATTCGTAAATTTCAACTTTTATTCTAATATGTATTCTTTAGCCGACTTTAAAATAATAATCTAGAAATTGTTTTTTTTTTTGCCAAAAAAATATATTATATATCCATATTTGTCGCTCCTGTTCTATGAGAAAAATTTACACAATACTCGTCTTTTTATTAAAAATAAGGCAAGATGATTTTCGAAAATTTGATAAATTCGTTAAAAGTGTCTCCAAGAATTCCAGAATTTGTAAAATCAGAGACCTTTGACCCAAAAACTTCAAACTGCATTTTATTTTTGAATAATTTTAACATAGCAGCCATAAAAAATCTATGGAACGATAACCATAAAACAATACATTTTATTGCATATTTAGAGGGGGCAGCTTATATTTGGTATGAAAATTATTGGAATAAAAGTCATAAAAATATCACATGGAAACAAGTAGCCAAAGATTTTTTAAAGGATTTCGGGGGTGAATATGAAATTAAAAAACTTAAAACACAACTACATACAAAAAAACAACTAGACTCAGAAACAATTAAGAAATACTATTACGATCTAATATATTTATGTAATTTAATTAATCCTAATATGCCTGATGAAAATGTTATCGAATATTTTGAAAACGGTTTGCTTTCTCAGTATAAAGTACAATTCTCTATTCTATCACAACCTGGTCTAACAAGAAAGGAATTAAATCAGATTGTTCTAAAACTTAGTTTTATTACTATATATAAATAAAATAATTAAATTTTCACGAAAAAAAAAAGAAAATTTATGAGGGTTTCTTAGTCATCTTATCAACTTACAAGATATTGCATTGAAACTCATTGCAATGCTAATATGGCGCCTAAAATTAGTTTTGTAAATGGCTTTCCTTGCTATATCACTAAGTAGGAACATACATTGAAACTTAAATATTTTATGTCAACAAATGTTATTTTAAAAGAAAGTATACTATTTGCTATGGAACAACTGTTAGTGATGCTTACGAAATATTAAATATTGTAAATATAAATTTGAATCATTTTTACAGCTTAAATATTTTATGTTAACAAATATTATTTAAAAAAAAAGTATATTATTTGCTTTGGAATAATTGTTAGTGATGCTTACGAAATATTAAATATTGTAAATATAAATTTGAAACATTTTTACAGCTTTGCCTTGCTTTTAAAAATTCTGATTGTTCCCTTAATTAAAAAAATATATATGTCCACATTCCATGTAAATAAATTTTGTTACAAAACTACATAAATGTATACAAATAAAAAATTAAATTTGTTCTTATGTTCAAAATACACATTCTTTTTCTTGGTTTACATGTACAAAACAACTATTAGAAAATAAACACTACAAGCTCACTAGAAAAACGGAATACCACCTATGGAAACATAATACCTGACCAAGGATGCATGTCTTATGTCCATCCATACACCACAGCTTTCGAACCAGCACACTGAAGTCGTTTGGTAACTTAAGATCCAGTCACAATTATCGACAGTAATCTTAGAGAAATTATTGGGCTAGGACACAGCAACAGCCATGGTAGTGAAGGAAGCCTACAGCCAATCAGTCTGTCATGGCTAGAGAAACAAGCCATTCACGTAACCTAGACGCTCTTTATTCTCGACTTCACAAACAAAACTTGGTGTCACCAACAATTAACAATAAAATTATTGAAGGCCGAAGAACAGAAAATATGAAATTCCCTTAATACATATTTGGTGCAGCACATTGCAGTGTAAAATTCATTGGTTGTTATGTATCATTTTATTAAAATTGCATTAATATGTTCAAATATCTCATATGGAATTTTTTCCAAGTTAGTAACCTAGAAAAAGAATTAGAAAACTTTCTTTTATGAAAATTATAAATTTTGAACTTTGTGTAATTTATGAAATGCTTATAATATATTGTACCTTCTTTTTCGCTGGGGTCCAGCTTTTCGAAGCCGGGGGAATATGTCACGAGCAAGGATTGATAAAACTTTAATTGTCCAACACCCTGTATAATAGTTAACCGTATAGTTTGTTTTGCTGACCATACACTATTATACATGGTAATTGATTAGCAAATAATCAAAGATCAGTCTAGTTGAGTCTCTCCTAACAATGACATCCTGAGCTTAAAGAGTGTTCCCCCAAATCAAGAGGCTGTTCCTAATAATTATGTAAGTAAATATCTTTAATTCTTAAATTTAATGTAATGTAAACTGTTCTAATGTTTCGGCTAATGTCTTTATTCTGTAATTACATTTATTCTTGTTTTCTTTTGAATACACTCCAATTTGTTACAAAATTCAATTAAGTTTTTTTATTATTTTTACCCCCCTTACCAATAAGATCCCGATGAGTCGCAATCTGGAAACTAGAATGCGACTAGTCGCACAATGAAAAACTACAACGCGACAATATATCGAAACCATTCCTTTCTTTATTCCATTTTAAAACTGACCTTAAACTAATTACAACAGACAATATTACGCACAAGTTGCTTCTAAAGTAACTTAATTGTGTCTGATATCAAACGTTAAAAGGAAAAAACATAACACTGTGACAACCAAAATACTCTCTTGCCGGCCAATATACTCGTATCGAGTTCATAACCTCCTTTTCTTTAAGGTCAATTAAAAATTAAAATTTAATTCAGATGTAAATTAAAATAAGTTATCAAAAACTTGAATATTTTTCATAATTTAAGGAAAACCGTAGTTCAAGTCAATGTAATTTTTAATAAAAATTTTAAAAAATCTTCAAAATTAATGTACATTCAACTTTCATACCGCTGACTGATTAAGGCATATTATAAAATTATTTCAAACTCATTTGAACTTTTAAAATAACTTTTGATATTAAATTTATAACTTTAGGATTAGATTTTCGGAATTCCATTATATCACCGTCGGAGATTTCATAACTTTATTACGTAAAATTTAGGTGTATTAAATAACGAAAAATAATGAAAAAGGTTAAAGCAGGGTAGTTGATAGGAAAGAAAAGTGATAATTCCCTTTTCGTCAGTTTCAAAAGTTAGCTGCCTAATTTCACTCTAATTTTTCTACTCATTTGTTTGGTAGTACATGTGATACAAAATATTAAATAACTAGAAGCAAAACACAACTGAGCAACTAGAAATTTCAAATATCCAATAACTCAAATTACACACGTCAATGAGATTTGGAAATGTGGCACAGAGTCGGCTCTGAATTTCTAAAAATTCCAAGACGTCGTAACCTAGATATCTCGAAAATATCTTTATACGGCCAATACTAAAAAAAGATATACCGAGTAATGACAGAAGAAAGTAATTGTACTTTGCTAGCAGTAGAATAGAATAGAATGATGAATGAAGCAGAAGGTTTAATAGTTAATATTAATTTGTAGCAAAGTATGCATCTGGGAACGATTGGGTGTGATTGCAACTGGGAAAAATTGAAACGTAAATCTGGTCAGTGTCTGATAATACCTGGCCAGACAGTTACGAGCCATCACTGACATTAATGTATAATATAACTGATTAAATGGTTTGAAATACTTTATTATATTATGTGAGGAGTTGTATGTATTGTCGTCACCAATAACTTCCTACAAAATCTGTGTGCTAGCTCTTTGAGGAAATACGCTTAACTTAGTGTATAAAGATATTTCATAGGAAAATAATTCAACAGATTACGTCGACAGAATTATTTTACATACTTACGCATCAAATCACATTATTTCACCAACATAAATCCTAATAGTATCTGTCCATAGATGAGGTGGGTCACTATGTAACAGACTTTGATCGTAGACTCCTGTAATGAAGCGGGAAATCACAAGGGTTCTTGTAAAAAATTTAAAGTAAGCTAGGAATAGGGGGTTTATCTGCAAAAATAAAGAATAACATACTGTATATAAGCGATGAAATATATAGTTATGACCAGCTCTTATGCAAAGATAGTGCAGCAGATGAAGATATCCTTGCGGATACTCGTGAGTGTCACCTATCTGTAAATGCTTCCTGTACCCCATCAACGCAGATGGAATGTGAAGAGGTTGAACTAGAGACTGAAGCAAAAAAGGAAAACCTCTTCAGTATTTCATTCAAGGCAATTGAAGAGCATCTCCCAAGTGTTGAGTTTCGTTTCTAGTGGTCCTCATAACTTGAAAAAATCAATAACTATTCTACGGGGCCGACTACAAGTCACAAAAGGCTTAATGAATGTTTCTAACAAGATTTTGATGTCACTGTTTGACTTAAGTGCTTGTACTGATTGGATTTGTGGCATGTGAAAAATTGTTGAAATCTGCGTAAATTTAAAATGTCGCACTTTAAACTTTAAAGAGGTATTTAATACAATTTTTAATGTGTAAAGTTTTCATTCATATAAGATGAAAAAAGAATTTAATGGTTGAATATCTTGATGGGCTTTCTTCAAACACTGGTTTTTAATAATTGAAAATTGATAGAAACACACAGCCTTGATTTTGTTGCTTTGTTTGAGACCAAGTTTTCGCACAATATACCGGATAATCTATTTTTAGTGGATCTTTATCGCTGATTGCATAATGCTAGACCCAGAAGAGGAGAAGGAGTTGCTACATATGTAAGTACAAGGAATTCATTGCAATAG
Organism: Diaprepes abbreviatus; assembly: GCA_034092305.1. Classification (NCBI taxonomy): domain Eukaryota; kingdom Metazoa; phylum Arthropoda; class Insecta; order Coleoptera; family Curculionidae; genus Diaprepes; species Diaprepes abbreviatus. The sequence goes on along the minus strand of JASJET010000338.1, from coordinate 272,398 downwards.
CAGTTTTTTTATAGAGTTCCAGAGACCAGAATACATCAGGCCATTGATTCCTGTGAGGGTGTGTAGATTCGGATCAAACAGCTACAGTAGAAATGGGCAACAAAGACATAGAAATAGAAGAACGAACGCGGTTAGCATGGGCAGCTTTTTTGACATACGGAATGCAAACTTGGGCCCTCACAAAACAAATAATGACAAAACTACAAGTCACACAAAAAGCAATGGAAAGATTGATGATTGATCATTAATAGGCATAACATTGAGAGATAAAAAGGAGAACGAGTATCGATCAGGCAGAGAACAAAAATACAAAAATGAGTGACGTCAAACAAAGAATAATATTGTTGTTAAATTGAGTCTACACCGGTCCTGTAGCAAGGACTAGAGGCCGAAAAAGAAATTCCAAAATTGTTGGATGGATGCCATAGCGTGAAAAGAGGATCTGAGGGAGACCTGAAAGATGTTACGACGATAATATATATATATATATATATATATATATATATATATATATATATATATATATATATATATATATATATATATATATATATATATATATATATATATATATTATGGCATCCATCCAACGATTTTGGCATTTCATTTTCGGCCTCTAGTTCTTGCTACAGGACAGGTGTAGACTCATTTTAACAACAATATTATTCCTTGTTCGACATCAGTCATTTTTGTATTTTGGTTCTCTGCCTGATCTATACTCGTTCTCCTTTTTATCTCTCAATGTTATGCCTATTAATGATCAATCATCAATATTTCCATTGCTTTTTGTGTGACTTTTAGTTTTGTCATTATTTGTTTTTTGAGGGCCCAAGTTTGCATTCCGTACGTAAAAAAAGCTACCCATGCTAAGCGTTTTCGTTCTTCTATTTATATATATATATATATATATATATATATATATATATATATATATATATATATATATATATATATATATATATGGGCCCTTTACATCCCACCATATCTGCAGGTTATTCGTATTCGAGGCCGATCGCATTTGCGAATCCAAGCCGCCTCGTTAGTTGAACTTGCCTAACTGATTCCGGTAACAAAACTGTATCTCCGAAATATATCTGTTTCAGTCCGTAGAGTGCTGGGCACTCTCTAAGAGCATGGTCAACAGTTTCGTCCTCCTCCAAACACCATCTACATGTCGGATCGCCTTCGACACCGATTCTATGAAGAAGGCTCCTGAGGTGACAATGTCCTGTCAACAATTCCACCACAATTCGCAGCTCTTTCCTTCCCAAGGAGAGAAACTCCTTAGTACGCCCTGCACTAGGACCAGTTATATGTTCTTTAACACACCTCATTCCAGAAGCCCTACTCCATGCTTGAATAAATTTGCTTTCCGCAAGGATTTTAATTTCATTTTGCCAATAGCAACTGCGACAGGTAATATTGGTTGGGGTCCATACGGTTCAGTCACCGAACCCAACTTTGTCAGACGGTCTGCTACTTCATTTCCGCGTATGTCCGAGTGACCCAGGACCCATACGAGTCTGACTGTGCAGCCTTTCCTTGTCATATCATTTAGTACATCCTTTCACTCAGGTACCAGTCGCGAAGTCACGACATTGGACTTCAGTGCTAATATCGGGGTGTAAGGTGTATGACGCGCGATATATATATATAGCCTCTCGTACACAAATGCCAACCTCACCTTCACGAAGTACAGCGAAAGTTGTATGGTACACCCTGTTATTTAACTAACGAGGCAATGGCGACCGAGTGACTACCGGAATAAGTAGTCCCCCACTTACCGATCAACAGCTTCGGGTGGACGAATTGGTAAGTGATAGGGCAACTCATTGTCCTGAGATTGAGAAATCGATCTCAAAGGCGGAGGAACTAATGTATTAGTCAACGGCAGTGGGATGTAGCAGGCAACGAGAAACCACTACATTAAAGATCCATAGGATATCTCTAGTACAGTCATCATGACATGAAATACTGCGATCATAACCTTACTGATCATGGTTGTCGGAGGCCAAGATCCGGCAAGAGAAGTGGCAAGGCTTTTCGGGTCGTCAGCCAGCGAAATCCTTGTCAAAATATTAACAACGAAATATTGAGAATCGGAACATGGAATGTTACAAGCATGTACGAACCAGGAAAAGCACACAACATTGTTCAAGAAATGCAAAGAATGAATATCGGCGTTCTGGGTATAAGCGAAACCCGATGGCCAGGAAATGGAAACTGCCACATTAAAGATCATATAATATACTATTCTGGTAGCCAGGACTCTCAGGACACTCAGCACCGAAACGGAGTGGCTATAATGGTAAACAAGTCTGTCTCTCGACATGTCCTGAACTTTCTCCCCTTGTCTGATCGTGTTATGATGTTACAGCTAAGCACTAACATCAGAAAAATTAATATAATACAGGTGTATGCACCAACATCGGACAAAGAAGAACAAGAAGTGGAATCATTCTATGAACAAATAGACGAGGCATTAAAACTAACCATAACAAGGGACATCACAATAATAATGGGTGATTTCAATGCTAAAGTTGGGAAAGGAAAGATAGATAATCTGGTTGGTAACTTTGGATTGGGAGATATGAATGAAAGAGGTGAGAGACTGGTACAATTCTGCCAAGAAAATAAAACCGTGGTGACAAACACCTTTTTCGAACTACCTAATAGGCGTTTATACACATGGAAGTCTCCACAGGATACAGAACATCACACAGTCAGAAACCAGATAGACTATCTATTGATCAATGAGAGATACAGAAATAGCATAACATCAATTAAGACATACCCTGGAGCAGACGTATCGTCTAATCATAATCCACTAATTGCGAACATGAGAATAAAACTAAAAAGAATTAGCAACATAACATCCAAAAAAGCAGTTGATCTCAATAAACTAAGAGATTCAGAAGTAAAAGAACAGATCGTAAAGGAAATTGACGAATCACTGAGAACGATACAGACCACAATACAATATACACCAAATAATATCAACGACAACTGGGTCAAACTTAAAACAGCGTTAAAGAAGCCATCTGAAGAACATCTACTTAAAAGTGAGGTATATAAGAAGGAATGGATGACAAACGAAATACTGAACTTGATGAACGAAAGAAGGAAACATAAAAACAAAGACAAACAGAAGTATAAAGAACTGCAGAGGGAAATTCGCTCGAAGATACGTTCAGCTAAGGAAAAATGGTTCGGGGAAAAATGTGAAGAAATTGAAAAACTACAAAATAAGCACGACAGCTTTAATACACACAAGAAAATTAAAGAATTAACAAAAAGGCAAGACAGTAGACACAACGTATTGATGGACGAAAGAGGAAACATAATTATGGACACAGAAGAAAAATTGAGAGTCTGGAAAGAATACATAGAGCATCTGTATAACGATCAACGCAATGAGGTAGAAAACGAATATATCAGCAGTGACACAGGACCAGAAATAACAAGTGAAGAAGTGGAACACACGATAAAAAGAATGAAGACTGGGAAAGCTACAGGTCCAGATGAGTTACCAACAGAAATAATCAAACTCATTGAGGGACGTAATTTAGAAATGATTGTGGAACTATTTAATAGCATTTATAAATCTGGTATAATACCGAAAGAATGGCTACTAACAACAATAATAACTTTACCTAAAAAGCCAAACGCGAAGCAATGCTCCGAACATCGGACCATCAGTCTTATGTGTCATATGATGAAAATATTCTTAAAGATCATTCATGGTAGAATATACAAGAAATTAGAAACAGAAATCGGACAGACACAATTTGGATTTAGAAACGGACTAGGAACTAGAGAAGCACTATTTGCTTTTAATGTCGTAATACAGCGATGTCTGGATGTAAACCAAGACGTGTTTGTCTGTTTCTTGGACTACAACAAGGCGTTTGATACAGTTCAACATGAGACATTGTTGCAATTACTCAGAAATAAAGGAATTGACTCAAGTGACATTAGAATAATAACCAACCTATACTACAATCAAGAAGCTACAGTGCGCATTAATGGCTCCGAATCAGAAAAAATAAAGATAAAAAGAGGTGTAAGACAGGGCTGTGTGTTGTCGCCAACGTTGTTCAATCTCTACTCGGAAGAAATAATTAAGAAAGCCCTGGAGAACGAATCAGCCGGTGTAAAGATCAACGGTCATCCTATTTGTAATATACGATACGCTGATGACACGGTACTCATGGCAGAAAGTATCGAAGATCTCCAGAGACTATTAGATAAAGTAATAGAAACAAGCGAGGAATTTGGTTTGTCACTGAATACAAAGAAAACTAAATTCATGATAATTACGAGGAAACATATCGACAATATCAACCTATATGGAAACAACGAGCGAATAGAACGAGCACGAAACTACAACTATCTAGGAGTAAATATTAACGAGTCAAATGAATATACACGGGAAATAAGAATAAGAATAGAGAAAGCCCGAAGTGCGTTTAACAATATGAAACAAATATTTTGTAGCCGAAATCTAAGCTTAAAATTGAAAGTGCGATTGCTTAAGTGTTATGTTTTTTCGGTCTTGTTGTATGGTGTGGAGGCGTGGACGCTGAACAAACAGTGTATGAATAAATTGGAGGCATTTGAGATGTGGGCGTATCGTAGAATCTTGAAAATCTCCTGGAAGGATAGAACAACTAATCAAGAAGTACTTGACAGGATGAACAAACAAAAAGAGGTAACACTGACTGTTAAAATAAGAAAGCTTCAGTACTTGGGCCATATTACAAGAGGCAATAAATACCAATTGCTCCAATTGATTATGCAGGGGAAGACTCAGGGCAGGCGCAGCATCGGGAGGAGAAGGATGTCTTGGCTGAGGAACCTCAGAGAATGGTTTTCTTGCAGTTCTGTTCAACTGTTCCGGGCGGCAGCTTCTAGGGTTAGAATTGCCATGATGATAGCCGACCTTCGCAGCGGAGATGGCACTTGAAGAAGAAGAAGAAGCTAATATCGCAGCCTTACTGTCTGAGCATATATTTATTACCCTATTCCTGTCTATGTCCCTCTCACAGAGATGGGCACACTTCAGCATAACATAAATTTCTGCTATGAAAACTGTCGCACATTCTCCGAGAAGGTTGTACTCTCTCTGACTCATGTGCTCTTGCCGATTACTCCGGCTCCAGCTCTTTCATCTTGCCGAGATCCATCAGTATCCCACCAGGATCAATTTTTCGGAAGATTTTGTTCTCCCTTCCAATCCTCTCTCTCTCTCTCTCTCTCTCTCTCTCTCTCTCTATATATATATATATATATATATATATATATATATATATATATATATATATATATATATATATGTCTTTCTGGCCTCAGTTGTCATTGATCTCATTCTTTCCAAAGATGCTATAAACAAAAAAAAATGTATTCCTACCCTTTACCTAGAAGAAGTTATCCAAAATTTTTAGTTTCACCTTACGTCTATTTTTGGGTAAATTGTGTCTGCAAAATTTCATTTCAAAAGATGGAAAACTGGCGATATGCAGACGAATGGACGGACACATTTCATTTGATTTTGCCTTGTATTAACAATAACTATTTTTATCTTGATATTCACCAACTATGATTTTTCTTGGTCAGCTGCTTATGCATTAATATTAACCTACATAAAATGGTAATTATCAATATTGAAGTAACATAGATGCAAAATAATGAGATATTTAACAAATATCAAATCAATTAAAATAAAATTTAACCTTTGTTTAATGAGTTTATTTAAATATGAAATCTTGAGATATGTCAAGCTTTAAGACATAAAATACAAACTATGAGACACAAAAGAACGAATTTTAAAACAGTTTTGAATAAATTTTATTTCGCTAAACATTTAGGTCAAACCTTATCGGAGTGCATTCTGTGAATAAAGCGTTATATAAGAATTTTTTGAGAGTCTTTTTCAAGGCAAGGGAGATCTATAGGAAATTTTAAAATTCAATGTTGAAAATGGTGTCTTTTACTTAGTGTCATTAGTGTTTGTTTATAACCGGAAATTTACTTTTAATAAGTATTATAACGAGCACTAACTCTGAAAATTCCTGACTTTGGAAAATACATGAAAAAAGTAGACTATAAGAGCCAGATTTACAAAGAAAATTGCAGACTTAGACCCGATTTAATTGGCATAAAAATTAGATCTTCTAGTGGACTTGTTTTGTTTTGTTTATGATTTATCTATACATGGTTTCTGCAAATCAAACAGCTCGTAAATCCACCAGTGGTAAAGGATTAAGGGAACAATTGGCGACCAAAGCTGCACGTAAAAGTGCACCAGTTACAGACGGAGTAAAAAAACCCATCCTTGTAGTCCAGGAACTTTCGCTCTTCGAGAAATTCGTCGTTACCAAGAAAGTACTGAACTTTTAATCAAAAAACTGTCTTTTCAACGATAAGTTCGGGAAATAGCTCAAGATTTTAAAACTGATCTTTGATTCCGAAGCTCAGCAGTAATGAGCCAATAAGAAGCAAGTGAAGTGAAGCATATTTGGTTGGTTTATTCGAAGATACCAATCTTTGTGCCATCCACGCTAAACGTGTTACCATTATACCCAAAGATATTCAGTGGGCTAGACGTATCGGAGATGGACGTGCTTAATTTGTTTTTCCTTGTAAACAATTTGTACACGTCTCAATTAAAAAGAGATTTTTTTTCAATTTGTCCGTCTGTACGAACAAATCTTCGAAACCGCTGAACCGATTGTGATAAAGGTTTACAGCCATGAAGAGGAAGATGTCAGGAGTGATATAGGCTGCTTTGTTTCTGTCTGTTTGTCTCTACCGGAGAATTTTCAAAACGGCTGAACCAATTTCGATGAAAGTTTACAGACATGAAGTGAAGGTTATCAGGAGGGATACGGGCTGCTTTTTTCTGTTTGCCTGTCTGTCAGCACGGGCTAATCTTCAAAACAGCTTAGTCGATTTCGACGATACTTTACATACATGAGGAGCCAGATGTCGGAAATGATATAGACTTCTTTTTCTGTCTATCGGTCTGTACAGGCTAATCCTCGAAACGGCTCAATCGATTCCTATAAAACTTAACAGATATGAAGAAAAGTCTGTCGGGAGTGATATAGGTTGTTTTTTTCCGCCTGTCTGCCTGTTTCTCTGCAAGATAGAGCCTAATCTTATACGACCAGGCAAACAACGCTACTTTTAACACCACTTTTTGGTCAACGGATAATTTCAAAGCTATCCGAAATTCCATATCCATGACGTTCACCTGATTTAACACCCGCTGACTTTGTGAGGTTATTCAAAGAAGAAAGTATATGCCGATAAACCTAGAAGCCGCGACTAGCTAAAGAGTAATATATTCGAACTGACGAGCCTGACTTTTCCAGCCAGCCGAAATTATGTCACTAAAAAAAACAAAATGTATAAAACTGAAAACTGAATGCATTTGCGATATGTTGTTTTACATTGATAACCTACAACAAACTTCATTTAGCATCGTAACTTTGTGCTAAACTCATGTCAAAATACAATGTTCCCTAATAAATTTATTAGCTTGGACTAAAACAAGGTGTGTGGTAGGTATTAACAAAATTCTTTTTTCATTCGAAAGGCCTATGTATGCCATTATGTATGAAATACAACGTTCAAATATTCCCCGCGGCTTCCCACGGTGGCACGGATCCGAGTGGTGCAATATTCAGTGACTGCTCCATGTATGTGTATGTGTGTAGAGTTAAGGGGCTGTATTCTGCAACCTGGTAGATCTATTGTGCCCCCCTACTGCTGTCCAGCCGTAAGAGTTACCTGATCGGCTAGAGCAGTCCCCTAGTCCTATTTCCCTCAGGAATCTCAGGATGTTGGACGGCTTCAAGGTGGGTAACTCCCCTTCTTCCATTTGGTGTGCTCCCAAGAACCGCATACTAGAGTTTTATAGAGTACTGCGTTCTGCAAGAATATGAACAGAGGTTTCGTCCTACTCTTCATAGAGTCTGCACTCTTCTCTTTCTACCAGTCCGAGTTTTTTAAGGTGTTCCTTCAGGTGGCAATGCCCTGTCAGGACCCTTGTCAGAGCTTTGAGCTAGTTTTTACTCAAGCTTTTACATTCTTTGAATCCCTTCTGGTCATAGTTGTCCTCTTCGCCATGTTCTCTCTCTGCTCAATAGATTCGGCTGAATTTTAGCGATGGCATTGGTTATGTTGACTTTAAGGTCACTGGTCGATTGCGGATTATTGGCATAGAACTGCAACTTCAGAAAAATCACAAAAAAGAGTCTAGCGGGGTCAATTCACGTCACTTCTGCGAGAGATAACCATACCACATACAATATCCTCTGTGTGGCACGTAGCGCCATCCTGCTGGAACCATATGTTATTTACCACTATATCGTTCAACTAGGGCCGAAAGAAATCAGTTAGCATAGTTTTCTAGCGCTCGCCGTTGACGTTGATGGCCTTACCAACGTAGTTTTCAAAAAAGTATGGACCTATGACGCCGCTAGCCAAAAATTCGCACCAAACAGTAACTTTTTATGGATGCATTCACCTGGTGAACCGCGCGAGGATTGACGTCGTCCATCTTGAGCACGGCGAGGAACTGACTGCCTTGGGTTCTTATACACACATTCACGAACCGCGGCGATGTTCTCGGCTGATCTGGCATTTCTTTTACGTATGGGTTGAATTTGGCCACCAAGCGTTGGAGAGTCGACTTTGAAGGGCCACCGCGTCTGAATTAAAATGGACGCAACGCGTGCAGCGTTTGCACTAACGAACACTCATTTTCATATTAAAGTTTTATCATTTAGACGTGCTGCTCAGTAGTGTAACTTGTCATGGTGATTTGGCATCTGTAACAGAATAATAAACAATAGATTAGGCAGACGCCACCGAAACAGTATGGCCGCCACAGGCTGCCAACATCGACCCGCCCTTATTGAAAAACGCTTGATAAGAATATATTCTTTGTTATTAAAAAAATTCTACATAATTATAAACTGATTTTATTTCTTTTTTTAGTTATTTTTCTTAACCGAATAATGAAATAAATAATTTAAGTTAAACCGTATACATAAAGTGCAGTAAGTTTTGGCATCGGTTCGAAGTAATGTCAAAGAAACATGTGGATATTGGATAAGTTTCGACGCGAAAACTAAAAGAACAATTTATAACGAATTTCTAGGACAAATTCTTCATTGGTATAAAAGATAAGGAGAGTGCTTTTTCGACAGGCTGCAACAAATTGACTTAATTTTCTTTTGAACTGAAGTGAATGGGTATATTGAAGTAAATTTACGAGGCTCTGGTACCTTTCTAATATAAATTTTGTTCCAGCTTGTGATTATTTTCGTGTTAGTGACTTCATAAAATTTATTTCTTATGAGAGCATCTTTATTTTCGCGAACGAATTGATTTTTATTTTTGTTAATAAATTTCTCTTTAATGATTATCTCTGTTACGTTTTTAATTTTCCCATTTAAAATCCTCCATCATTTATTTGTTTGGTTTTATTGTTTTGGAACATATTTACGAATGAAAGAAAACTTTGGCAGTACATCTTGTTTATTAGAATTGGGTTCACAATTATGGCATTATAATTAATAGTAACTGTTTGATAGTCCTTATCGTTGTTATGTTTAGTCCGTAAGGCTTCTCTCCTTTGTACCTAAAATATAAAAAGGTATTAGTCTTGTACATAGTGGCTCGGTATGGAATATTTAGTTAGAAATTCTTAATTTAAATTGTATTTTGCGGTTATTGTTACTTTCATCGAGAGATCTCGAGTGAGCAGATAATCATTTGGCTGCAGGATCGAAAAATTTCTGAGTGGAAGCTCTCTGGATCCTGTTGGATCTTCTATGCCTTCTAGTCACTTTAATTTTCCCATTGGATAGCTTATCGTGTAACTATTAAAGATTCTATTAAGCTAAAAATGAAAAATTACATAAGTGTTAAATAAAAATAAACTTTAAGGTTAGAATTTACTCGAATTTTCTTGCAAGACAGTTTTACTTCAACAAATCCTTTTTATTGGTATAAATTTTTGAACGTACCACAATTTGCTTAGTTAATTGCTAACAAAATTTCTTGTAATAATTTTAAAATTACGTATTTTTATTTTTCATTGTTTTGAGGGCTTGTCATTAACATCGATATACAGATGTATCTTTTCCTGCTTTGGACGTTTTTCTGGGGAAAAGAAAAAAATCATAGAGTGATAAGGGTATTTTTCTTGCAGAGTTGAACGTGGAAAGGTCACTTAGCAATTTTGCTAGATATTATTAAGAAATATTCGGATCTTTGACCAAATTTACTTTGTGTACTTTAAAAGCTGTGTGCTGATTTGGCCTGGTCAGTTCGGGACACAGACCCGATATCAGATTTTTCTATTTCTTTTTCCACCACAAAAAGGCCACCTAACATCACTGGTAAGTCTTTGTTTTAATTCTTAAGTATTAATAATTGTGGGTATCTTTTAAAAAAAGGGATAAGATTAGACGTAGCCAACCTCACTCGTAACCTAAAAAATTGAGTTCTTTCTAAGTCTATCTTTTGTTTTAGACCTTTTTTTTTCTTTTCCTCTTTCGTTTTCCTTTTTATTTTTTCCTTTAGTTTCCTTCTTACTGATTTCTCTACGGCACCTGCCTTGGCTGCGGTGCTTACCAGACCAATCCGGCCTTCTTGCTGATATTTCTACGGCACCCTGCCTTGTATACTGCACATACCACCACTACGAGTGATCCAGAGCCAACCAACATCAGGACGTCAGGAAACCGCCGTTAATCAGGTTTTATGTGTCTGTGTCGTTTCAGGAAATTAGAGACTTCTAACCTGCTTAAATTTTTGCCTTCGGTACAACCTATAAATTTAAAGACATCATAGTGTTTCCTTTTCTTTTATATATATATATATATATATATATATATATATATATATATATATATATATATATATAAATATATATTTATATATATATATATATATATATATATATATGTATATATATATATATATATATATATAATTATTAAATAATCAGTGTACCTACCTCTTTAAAAACTATTGTGTTTCCTCATATGGTACAACTTATTGAATCGTGCAACCATATGCAGTTGATATCTTCACGTATGTAAGGGGCACATTTGTAAACTCCAGTAAACAGCCCTATTTACCCGGATAGAGTGCACTCAATAAGTATCACTTTATAGATATATTTATTATTGACCATAAATTACTTTTTCATAGTTAGTATCACGGCCAAAGATAATTGATTAGAATATTTGTTAAATTAATCATTGAAAGTGTAAATTGTCAAAAACCACCTGTTTAAACAGCTGGCTGTCACATGCTTACTCTTTTGACCAGAGAAGCGCTGAGTCACATACTTAGTTGTATTTACACCGTGAAACGTAAATTGTTTTTGAAATTTTTTTGGGTGTTTTCTTGGCGTTAAATCAGATTTCCTGTTTTGTTTTTAGATCGGTCTCTGCGTTAACCTTTAGCGCACCAAAACAGGTGGCGCATTTTACCTCTACCACTCTACGTCCTTTTGGAGCTAGCCGGATGAACTCTGAAAGGTAGAGACCATCGCAGAGCCACCTGATTAAATAAAAAAAAGTAAGGTAGACTATCTGACATCAAAAAGTCATTATTTATCTAACAAGACTTAAACTTATTAATTTACAACAATCTATTTTCTTTCATTATACAAACTGCTCTCTCTCGCTCTCTCTCGCCAATTTTTTTTTTACTCTAGCATCTCTTTGTACCATCTGTAAAGCACCAAACATTTTATGAGTTGTATTTAAAAAAAAGTTTTGTACTGAGCGATAGACTTTTACTTGGAAAGTTTTCAGTTTTATGAAGTCTATAAGTTGAACATTAAAACTCTTTCATTAAAAGTTTAAAAAAATATATTATATTTAGATCGGAATATTTCTATGCATTTTGGTATAGATGTCGCAGGGAGATGGAAAAAATGGTTATTTTCTAGGTCCGTGCTTAATTTCGCAGGATAGTAATCTATACTCGACTCAAGAACTAGAGAGATTAATAAAACTGTCACACACAGGTTACTGATAACTACCATAAATCTAGTAATATTCAAACATTAGAAGCTTTTACTGCAACAATAAAATTGCTCATAGTTCAGTTTAGTTTGTGTCAGTGAGTAGAGTACAACTTACAGTGTGTCACTACGTTGTACGGATCTTTCCATGACTTTTGAAGCTTTGGTGAACGCCCTTTGGTTCTTTTCGAATTGTACAACCAAACTTTTTCACCAACCATGAATCCACCAGGATTGGCTTTGAGGTCATAGTGGGACTTCATTCTATCGCTTTCTATTTGCAGTCGTCTCTGTATCTTTCCGAGGATGATCTTCAAGATGTTCTTTTTTCATAGTTCTCTTCTCGGTCGCGGTTTCTCTCGGCGTACCCTCTCGAGGATGACAACGTTCTTCTTTCGCATCCCCTTTCGCAGTCACGGTCCCTCTTGTCTTGTTCTATACGGGCACCGCGAGTAGTCTTTACATGATGGTCCTTTCTTCTATCGCCGCGACCAACAGTAATTTCTGGGCAATCTCTGTAAAAGTGACCGTTGTATCTGCACTGGTAGCAGTGCATGTTATTCGAATGGTACCGGCGACCCTGACCCCTTTTTCTCGGTTTGGCATAAGTCACTCTAATGCGACAACCGCAGACTTCAACTCCATCGCAAGTCTTGACGGTAACTGCAGCACCTTTTTTATCTGTGTAAATAGTAAATCCAAAACAGGGGATACTATCACTTAACCAAACTTCTTTAAATTCGCCATAAGGAGCAAAAACTTTCTCCAAGTCGCTTCTTCGAACATCATCACCTACATTAGCAATATGAAGCCGACAGCCATCAAGGCTTCTATCAGAAACAGTATTATGAGTACAGTCAGTGGCTTTGTAGATGCTCCTCTTGGCCACACTTCCAACAACGAATTCTATTTCTGCTACGAAAGGTTGTATTTTTGTTGTCTTGTTTTCGCTCGTTCAAAAATTCTTGCAACTCCCTCATTAGCCTCATGAAATTTTTCACGTTGGTCTTGCGATAATCCCGCGAAACACTGACTCTTCTTATGATTCGTTCTTGGTTCTTTGATAACTGTTTGGCGACCTCAAACTGGAGAGCATAAGCAAGAGCCTCGGAAATTTTTTTCAGTCGGGCCATTCTTAGAGTTTGACTTGTTTCTGGGTCGCGTAAACCTTTACTGCTAACTCTTATTTTATTTGTTTCCGGATATGTTGGGTAAATCAAATTTATTAGCCTCGTTATATCTGCCTCATATTCTTGCAGACTTTCGTTGTATTTTTGTTTTCTTTCTTGGAGTTGAGCCTTATAAACTTCTTGGAGGTGGGCTTCACCATAATGCATCTCCAGAAATGTAACAATAAACATTCTGTTTTTCTTCAGGAATGTTACGTAGAACCTCCATAGCTTCACTTCGTAGTGCTAGAATAAGAGTACGAGCCTTCTCCGGTGAACCCCAATTATTTCCAGTGGCGGCGGCTTCGAATTGACGGACATAGGTAAGCCAAGGTACTTTGCTGTCGAAGGTAGGTGGCTTCATCACACTAGTGGCAGGAACACCATCTACCTTTATTACACCTGTACTGGCTACCTTCTTGATTTGCAAATGGAATTGTTGCACCTGTTTGTGGATTCCCACCACCTCGCTATGTACTAATTTTGATAATCTTCTGTTGCATTTCTTCTTCTATGTGCTTCATGTCTTCTTGATTTTTTTTTTGAAGTTCCTGTCTTATGTCCTCCAGGCTTGTTTTAGTTCTTGTTTTATATCATCTTGGTTTATCCTTAATTCTTGTTTCATATTGTCTAAATTTTTTCGTCATACGTTCTTGGCTTATCTTCATTTCTTGTTTCATATTGTCTAGATTTTTCGTTATAACTTCTTGGCTTATCTTTATTTCTTGTTTCATATCATCTGATATTTCTTATAACTCAATAGAAAAATATTATATTGATAAGGCTTAAAAAAAAACTTTCGTAAGTGGAGAATACAAAAACGGAATTTATCTAGTTTATTTCCATTTTCTCCTCAGCATCCACTTTATTAAACATAAATTCTTGCACCAATTTGTTCCGAACGGCCGATTACTGAACACACACTGTACTATTGAACACATTCTATTATTTCAAAAGTTTTATTGTCCACCTCAATTATGACACTTGTCAAACTAATTCAAGCTGCATCGATAAGCTCTCAAACTATACTGTCCCCGAAAGCCGATCTGGACTTTTTATATACCCTTTTGGTCGATACCGGAAGATTCCCTAATTTTCTAGAAGGATTTCCATACTACATGGTGTAATAAAAATCAGAAAAAGGAATAATCCGGCGATTTCTAGACCTTCTATCATAGGCGTTTCATGTTAAAAATAAGGAAATAGAAATCTCTAAAAAGTTCCAGTCCTTCTTTCATAGACGTCTCCTGAGAAAATTAACAAAGGTAAAATTAATTAAAAAAATTATGAACTCGTAGAAAATAAACCTAAAACCCTACAAACTACAAACACAAACTAATACTATGAAATGTGAAATGCTATAAAGTTCGTTACAATACATATATATAATATATAAAATAGAATAAAATATTGGCGAATCGGACGTGAAAATTTGTCAATCTACATGATTCTCATATTAAAAAGTACGGAGCACTCCAAAATATGGAAAAACTTCGTGTCCGACAGATGGCGACAGCGCTGTTTCGTCCTAATATGGGACTCGTCAGGCCACCGCAGTCGGTACAAACCATCATTTCGCCTTTGCATCATATAAAGCTGAATTTATAATCAAAACACAGCAAATAAGACGACAAAGGCGACATCTCGATGGTCCACTTGATAATACAAGAACCACACAGATTAACAAAGTTTGTAAAAGAACCGTCATATGGTGGCGCGACGGTGAATTAAAACAGAAATATGTAAAATCGACCCGGAGTTTTTCCATATTTTGGAGTGCTCCGTACTTTTTAATACGAGAATCATGTAGATTGACAAATTTTCACGTCCGCTTCGCCAATATTTTATTCTATTTTATTTTAAATTACACGGACAAAAACTTATCTACATATTTATTTACTTGTTTGGCTTTTAAATACGCTAAACGATGCTCTCATGGTGGGATCGTTTGGTGCGACACGTGGCTTTGGCTGCTTAATTAGCGGTAGGCTTGCTTACCAGTACCGAAAAATGCGACCCCTATCCGTTGGGCAGCGCGTTTCGTGTACTCGATTTTACATATTTCTGTTTTAATTCACCGTCGCGCCACCATATGACGGTTCTTTTACAAACTTTGTTAATCTGTGTGGTTCTTGTATTATCAAGTGGACCATCGAGATGTCGTCTTTGTCGTCTTATTTGCTGTGTTTTGATTATAAATTCAGCTTTATACGATGCAAAGGCGAGATGATGGTTTGTACCGACTGCGGTGGCCTGACGAGTCCCATATTAGGACGAAACAACGCTGTCGCTATCTGTCGGACCCGGAGTTTTTCCATATTTTGGAGTGCTCCGCACTTTTTAATACGAGAATCATGTAGATTGACAAATTTTCACGTCCGCTTCGCCAATATTTTATTCTATTTTATTTTAAATTACACGGACAAAAACTTATCTACAAATTTATTTACTTGTTTGGCTTTTAAACACGCTAAACGATGCTCTCATGGTGGGATCGTTTGGTGCGGCACGTGGCTTTGGCTGCTTAAATAGCGGTAGGCTTGCTTGCCAGTACCGAAAAATACGACCCCTATCCGTTGGGCAGCGCGTTTCGTGTACTCGATTTTACATATTTCTGTTTTAATTCATCGTCGCGCCACCATTTGACGGTTCTTTTACAAACTTTGTTAATCTGTGTGGTTCTTGTATTATCAAGTGGACCATCGAGATGTCGCCTTTGCCGTCTTATTTGCTGTGTTTTGATTATAAATTCAGTTTTATATGATGCAAAGGCGAGATGATGGTTTGTACCGACTGCGGTGGCCTGACGAGTCCCATATTAGGACAAAACAGCGCTGTCGCCATCTGTCGGACCCGGAGTTTTTCCATATTTTGGAGTGCTCCGTACTTTTTAATACGAGAATCATATAGATTGACAAATTTTCACATCCGCTTCGCCAATATTTTATTCTATTTTATTTTAAATTACACGGACAAAAACTTATCTACATATTTATATATATATATATATATATATATATATATATATATATATATATATATATATTATATATATATATATATATATATATATATATATATATATATATATATATACGCTGAAATAAGTGGTTACTGTATAGGTGCGATGAAATAATTCAATTTAATAAGAGGCAGTATTTGGACCCGATTAAACGATTATCGCCTGACGGAAAGTTTGCCGATATCGAAAAGTACTTAATAGGATAAAGTGAATTTAAAAGTTCTGTGGTCTAAAGGGAGCGTCGCCTAAAGCTTCTTAGAAACTTTAGTTTTAAATTACGCCCTTGATCTTTTACGCCTTATTCAGTTTTATTGTCACCGATTCTTTGATTTCTTTAATTAAACAAATCTCATAATATTCTTACATAATGGTACTCATATAAGTGTGAGTGATCAGGGTATATATATCTAAAATTTATTTCCTACTCTTAATGTAACATCCAAGAAATACTTTTGAATAAAACAAAAAGAGCCAAAAATGTATCGGATACGCATTACATGCATTCCATAGCCGTTAGTGGTATTATTTAGGTATCTTATTGTTTTTCCCAAAATTTCGAGCAAAAACAACAAGGTGGGAGGGAAATATAATAAAGAGGCTATTAGACCAAAGTGGGTTTTTAATATTACTAAGTTCCTTTATCACTTCGCCATTATCAGAAACCATTTTTAGGCTTAACCAGCGCATTCACCAAAAAATAAAATAAGATGCTATTTTTATTTACCGTTATTTTTTTTATGGAAAAATGTAAAACATATTCAGTCAGCATGCTTTTTGGAGAAGTGGAGGTCCCGAACGAGATCATTTAATTCATGTTGTTCGATTAAATGGGGTACTTTTCCTTCATTTTCTGGAAAATAAGAATCGTCCTTTTCTGATACATTATCGGGTTCTGCTTTATAATCATACATTTCTAAATCTTCTTCCTTTTGTCAGGGGCGCTGGAACTGGTAAACCTTCTCAATAAAGAACCGGTTTTATTGCTGAGGGAATATCAATATTATGTTTGCTTTTTCTTGAAAAACCAGACACTTTTGTCATGCAGAAGTAACAGTCGTTAAAATGATTTGTTGGTTCGCGCCAAATCCTTGGAACTGTAAAAGGCATGAAAATGCGTTTGCCGTTTAACCAGTTACTTAGATTTGCTGCACAGGTTTGGCAACATATGTGAGGAGCCCAGTCCCGATCTTGATTGCCAACAAGACCTTCAAGATACTTATGATAAGCTACTTTGATAATTTTGTTAATTGTCCTTTTCTGCAATTTAAGGGTAAACTGACCACATATGTAGCAAAAACTCTCCGCAGGGTTAATACAGCGACGTTTCCGTACTATAATACATTTTTGTACTGTCGCGTACGTTGGTTCAGAGATGGGATACTACATTTACAGGCGTCAACTAACCGTTCTCAACACAAAGATAACACTAATACAAGGCTCTTACTATTGACTTATTCGCGCACTTCGCTTCTCTATCTAATACTGACCATATATATATATATATATATATATATATATATATATATATATATATATATATATATATATAGTCGGTTTATAACGTCCTTCTACGTCTTCCGATTTCCAGTCGCCACTGATCCCGATCTTGCCAAAGATCGTTATCCAGTTGCCTTATCCTGATTTCTTCGTCAATTCCTCCTCTCCAACTTCTTCTTGGTCTTCCTGGTTTCCGTCTTCCTCGTGGTTTCCATTCTAATATCTGCTTTGGGAGCCGTTCTTCAGGCATCCTTTGAACATGTCCATACCACGTAAGTTGTTTAATTTTAATGTCGTCCACTATATCATGTGTAACTCCCATAATCTCCTTAATTCTTTCGTTGGTCACTCTATCCATCCTTGATTTACCTGCCGCACGTCTCCAGTAGTCCATTTCAGTAGCTCTTAGTTGACCCTCCGTCCTCTGTTTGATTTGCCACACTTCGCTGCTATATGTGATAATACTTTTTACTATCGTATTAAATATTCGATGTTTATTAGTTTTTGATACCTGCTGGTCCCATAGAATTCCGTTCATCATAGCTATAGCTCTCCTGCCTTGAGTGCTCCTTTCCTTTATTGCTTTATCCAGTGTACCATCATTTGTTATTTTTAACCCTAAGTATGTGTAACTCTCGCATTTTTTAATACATTGCCCATCCTCCAATTTTAGATCTTGTAGTATCAGCAAGATACTGACCATAACTCATGCTAAACCAATACTGATGATACGACTGCCAGCCAGCTGCTTTTATAGCCGTTCCGTATTGCTGGTATTTTCTAGAAATATTGGGTATCGGAAGTTCAAAAAGCAACGGCGTACTTCTCGAATACAGGGCCATATTCGGCCACGGGGCAGCGTAAAATTTGGAATTATATAGGTTTGAATGGGTACTTCCGTTATTTTAAACTCTAGGGGGTCTTTAGATAATCCACGTGGTATTGCCAGATTGTACACAACTTATCTAACTTATAGAAAAGGTAAAATTGGCATCGTCACGCTCCGGTATATTACAAATTAGTTTTTAAAATAATGTGATTAAAACCATAACTCAAAAATTTTAGACAGGTATTATCATTATTTTCGCATCTAGATACCAAAAATGAAATAAAGACTGCTTTTTTACATTACAGTCACATGGAGGCTGTAAAGTAGTGTTATTGATGTAATTTATCACTTCATTAGGTAATATGCACACATATGACCTAACTTAATCTCTCATAGCAACCGCTATCATGAATTTTAATATATTTCTTTTATATTTGTAATCTAAGCCTCTGATCATTTCCCTATATCAATTTTAAGAAAATTTGAAAATACCACTCTGGTTCTCTTTCCATATGCGTTTCGAGAACCTTATGGTCTCGTCCGTGGAGCTGTATCAAACCGAGAGTAATATTCGCAGGAAAAAAAAAAACAAATGCTATATGAAATACAAATTCCAAGGTATGTCGGTAGGATGTTAAGAACCTGCTACCTGCCAACTTCGACGGCAGATTGAACAATATTGCCAGTTGTCCGTCATCTATGGCTCCCGGAAGTAGTGTGAAATTTAAAAACAAAATCAAAATTTCATTAAGAAATAAAGAAATCTACCTGCCGTATTTAAACGGTTTTTTTATGTATTGTCCTTTCAGATAGAAAAAAGGAAAGAAAATATACAAACAGTTTATTTCCTGGAAATACGACTCTAGTCTTTTTTCCATATGCGTTTCGACCAGTTTATGGTCTCGTCATGTATCAAAGCGAATGCAAGATTTGCAGAAAACAAATGCTATATGAAATATAACATCCTACCTACATACCTTGGAATTTATATTTCATATAGCATTTTTTTCCTGCAAATGTTATTCTCGGCTCGATTCAGCTCCACTGACGAGACTATAAGGTGGTCGAAACACATATGGAGAGAAACCAGAGTGCTGTTTGCAGAAAATAAACTATTTGTACAGGGTGAGTCAACGATTGGATGAAGTAGGTTTGTGCCTTTTTGGTGAAATTAACAAAGAAACTATATTTATTGTTTGATACAGTTTATTTTTACGCAGATTTTAAAAATATTTAGGTCTCTACAGGGTGAGCCAAAAAACTAGGACAGCATAAAGTTGTATTTTTTTTTAAATAGAACACCCTATATACGAATCGTATTTTCGATTTAGCTTATAATTTTAAATCTTTTTTATTAAGGGTTTACTATAACAAAACTTTATAGTTTCTGAGATAATTAAGTTTAAAGAAAAAAAGTCACATTTTCAAGCATCAATTCAATCCTAAATAACGTTTTCAATTTTGTGACAAATATATTCAAATTTGGAATTTAGCAAGGCCAAAGATAAGTTAACATAATTTTTACCTAATATTTGCAATAAAAACTACAGGGTGTTGAACACATCGGCTTAAATTTGAACACGTTAAATGAATAAATATCTTTTTTTTAAATGGTACACCCTGTATATCTTCATGTTATTTAATAGAGTAATAAAAACCCTAAAAGTTTTGTTCAATATATTCTATACCTATTTATAATAGTTTTTGAAATATTTCAGTTTTTCTTATTTTCCATACTTTTTTACAGAAATAGTCTTCATTATCATAGTAGCCATGGCAAAACAATGTAAAAGAACATTTTTCTGTCTGTCAAATTTATAACCGCAATCGCTTCTTTTGGTTTTTATGTAGTGTAGTTTGTTTTTTTTTTGCATTCATCTTATATTGTAAAATGAATTTTCCAAAGAATGAGTTAATAGATATGATTTATACAATAGGAGAGGCTCAAAAAAATTGCCTTCTTGCTCAAAGAATTTACAAAATGAAGTATCCTGATCGACGCCAGCCTAATACCCATACTTTTCAAAACTTAATGCAAAGATTTGATTCTTCTGGTACTGTTGATTATCCAAAACGTAAAGTGGTCAACAAACTAGTAACTAATGTTCAGGAAAATCCTTATATTGGTAGCCGTCAGTTAGCAGCATTATGTGAAACATCACAATCCACCGCTAATCGTACTACCAAGAAATATAGGTATCATCCATATCACATGGAATTACACCAAGAATTGCATGGACAGGATTTTGAAAGTCGTGTAAACTTTTGTCGTACAATAAATGCGGTGATTCAATTAAATCCAAATTTATTATGCAAGGTAATGTTTAGTGATGAAGCTACTTTTAGAAGTAACGGTGCCGTAAATAGACGCAACATGCATTATTATGCCACAGAAAACCCATTTTGAATTAGAGAGGTGCAACATCAAAACCACTGGTCATTAAATGTTTGGTGTGGTATTCATCATAATCGAATTATTGGACCCCACTTTTTTAATGAACCACTAAATGGCCATAGTTACCTGAACTTTCTACAAGAAGAATTACCCCAACTGCTTCAAGGTCTCGATAGGGATGAGTTCGACAGTATGTGGTTCCAGCACGATGGTGTGCCTCCGCATTACCATCGTGAAGTTCGTGCGTTTTTGGACCAACGATATCCGCAAAAATGGATTGGACGTGAGGGTTTAATTGAGTGGCCACCAAGGTCTTGCGACATCACCCCATTAGATTTCTTCCTATGGGGTTATATCAAAAATAAGGTGTATGTTAATCCATCAACAAGAGTGGAAGATATGCGAAACAGGATTAGGGATACCTGTAGAACAATAACGCCACTAATTTTGTCCAGGGTCCGAGAAAATCTGCAAAAAAGACTATATTTGTACATTGCACAAGAGAGTCGTTTATTCGAACACTTATTAAAAAGAAATAATTAATCTCAGTATTTAATAGGTAATTTTTTTGTTTCAATTTAGTATAAAAGTAAATATGTATTTGCCTTGTCGTTATTGTTGTGTTAATTTTTTCACATTATGTTTAATTAAATTATTGCCGTTGTAATATAACGAATAATGTATTTCATCATATTTAACCACATTCTGTTTGTTTCTGTAGTTTCTTTTTATTATTTTACATGGCTACTATGATAATGAAGACTATTTCTGTAAAAAAGTATGGAAAATAAGAAAAACTGAAATATCTCAAAAACTATTATAAATAGGTATAGGATATATTGAACAAAACTTTTAGGGTTTTTATTACTCTATTAAATAACATGAAAATATACAGGGTGTACCGTTTAAAAAAAAAAAGATATTTATTCATTTAAACTTGTTCAAATTTGAGCCGATGTGTTCAACACCCTGTAGCTTTTATTTCAAATATTAGGTAAAAATTATGTTAAATTGTCCTTGGCCTTGCTAAATTCCAAATTTGAATATATTTGTCACAAAATTGAAAACGTTATTTAGGATTGAATTGATGCTTGAAAATGTGACTTTTTTTCTTTAAACTTAATTATCTCAGAAACTATAAAGTTTTGTTATAGTAAACCCTTAATAAAAAAGATTTAAAATTATAAGCTAAATCGAAAATACGATTCGTATATAGGGTGTTCTTTTTAAAAAAATACAACTTTATGCTGTCCTAGTTTTTTGGCTCACCCTGTAGAGTCCTAAATATTTTTAAAATCTGCGTAATAATAAACTGTATCAAACAATAAATATAGTTTCTTTGTTAATTTCACCGAAAAGGCACAAACCTACTTCATCCAATCGTTGACTCACCCTGTATATGTTTTTTTCTCTTCTTTGCCTGAAAGGATAATACATATAAACAACCATTTAAATACGGCAAATAGATTTCTTTATTTCTTACTGAAATTTAGATTTTTTTAAGAAGTAAAATTATATTCTTGAAGACTAAAATTATATATACTATATATAAACTTTACTTACATAGTAATACCCTTGTGTGCTAAAAAGCTTTTCCAACCAGCGAAGTATCTGCTAGGTTTTCCTACGATTTTTCTTTAATAAAACTAAGTAACATCCTCTAAATATAGAAATGGGGAGAATGAATTATTTGAAATACCACCTACTAGCCTTAGCCAGACAATCAGCTGACGTTAGCCTAAATATTGTTGCATCAACCATTACACCATCGACTAAGATATCATTGACCAGGTCTTTTAACATGTAATTAAACTTGTTATAAAAGTTCAATAAATTTTAATTTTACCATTAGAATTCATTTACGTAAAATCTACGAAACACAAATAAATACATTAATTTATAGGTGTAATTATTGACTTAATTTATCACCCCATTAGGTAAGATGTACTGGCCGTCCATGTACAATCCATACCTTGTATAATGTCTTTTGGAGGACCTAATCTTAGATACCCAATTTTTCCTTTCTAAACGTTTCGTTAAAATATAATAGGGCTTAAAATAACGAGACACTTGCATTTCTATATGTAAGTATCTTACCGTCAATCTTCTAGAAAAGGATAATGTACTTCATCAGTATTTTACTGAGTTGTAACACTTACTGGAGGTCCAACTACATATTCGTCTTGATATGAAGTTCTACCACAATTTAATTCCGGACACTATCGCTTCACAATGTCATCTCCTTTCAAGCAGAGAAAAAGGAAAGAATATACGGAAACAGTATATTGCTTGCAAATACAACTCTGGCCATTTTTCTCGACCACACCTTATCAGTGGAGCTATATCGAACGACGAGCAACATTTGCAGGAAACAACTGCTATATAAAATATAAATTCCGATACAGGTCGGTAAGATATTAAAATCGTGTCTGCTACGATATCTGAAAAATATCGTCAGTTGAACAACATCTATACACTCACCGGAGTAGTGCGAGATTTTAAAAAATCAAAATTTCATTTGGAAATAAATCTATCTGCCGTCTTTAAATAGTTGAATATATGTATCCTTCTCTCAAGTAGAGAAAAAGGAAAGAATATATAGAAACAGTTTATTTCCGAATGATCTTGTCAGTGGATCTGTATCTAGCGGAGAGCAACATTTGCAGGAAACAACCGCTATATAAAATATAAATTCCGATACATGTCGGCAGGATATTAAAAACGTGCCGGCTTCGATATCGGACTGAAAAGTATCGTTAATCGAACGACACATTCGGATACACTAAAGTTTGTCGGCTCTTATGTCAGACTGAAAGATATCGCTATTCAAACGATATCTATACATTCATCGGAGATGTATGATATTTTAAAAAATCCAAATTTCAGTAAGAAATAAATAAATCTATATGCCTTGTTTAAATGGTTGAATATTCTCTCTCTCTCTCTCTCTCTCTCTCCTTTCAAGTAGAAAGAAAGGAAAGAATATATAGAAACAATTTCTTTCTCTGCTTGAAAGGACAATACATATATTCAGTTATTTAAACACGGCACATAGTTTCTTTATTTCTTACTGAAATTTTGATTTTTTAAAATTTCGCACTACTCAGGTCAACGCATAGATGTCGTTCGACTGGCGATATTTTTCAGTCTGACATCGAAGATGTCAGATTTTTAATATGCTACCGACATACTTTGGAATTTAAATTTTATATAGAAGTTGTTTCCTGTGTTTCCTTTCTAAATAAGATTTCTTTTAATTGTGTAGACAGTGCCTGGAAGAGAAAAAAATTCCATCGTGAGCCAGGGGCGGATCCAGCCTCTCTCTTTGGGGGGGGGGGGGACGGTGATATCACAAAAGTACAGTACATACATACTCATTCCTAATATAAAAGGCAGAATGGGTTCTATTTTCCTGAACTCAAAACTTTTGGGAGGGGGTGGCGATCGCAAGCATACAGACTCCTATACTCTATTCAAGAACTAGAGAGAGTAATAAAACTGTTACCGAAACCTCTAACGTACCTGCTCCAGTGCCGCAGGTAACTGAAAATGGCCGTAAATCTAAATATATTTCATTATATTTAAATATATTTTATAAATTTACTGCAACATAGAATTTCTGATAGTTTAATTTAATTTCTGTCAGTGATCAAAGTACAACTTACAGTTTTTTCTTAGTAATTTTTCTTGTTTGCGCTTGTTTTTATATATTATTTGAGATTAGTAAGATAACTCAAAAGATATGGCTTTCACCTCTATATTTATTCCAAAATCGTTAAACCAGGGCATTTTTTCCTCAACGAAAAAGTTATTACGATGAATGTTTATTATGCCTTAAGATATCAATATCTAAATAATAATGTTAAAAGCTGTGTTGAGATATGTTACAACATGACAGGAGTTGCAAAATCTACTATGTACCGAATACTGAAGGAGAAAAAGGACTGGAATTGTTAGTACTCCCAAGCCACATTCGATCACAGGCAAACGAAAAACTTCGTTGGAAGAAAAGATGAAAACTGCAATTAAAGGGGTTGTATATACATTTTATTATGAGAAGCAGATCCCAACCATCTACAAAATTCTAACTAAAATCATTGAAGATCGCGATTTACCTGAAATTAAAAGAACTAATCTCTGGAAATTGCTCAGAGAACTTAATTTTTGCTGGGAAGAACCAGATAGAAAATCTGTTCTTATAAATCGTCCGGAAACTGTCCGTTGGAGACATAAATATCTCTCTCAAGTAAAAGGTAGAGTTGCTAGAAATAACACAATTAATAAAGTTAGTAATTTAACTAAACTTTTGAAAGATTTTTTTGAATAAAGTTACTGCGGAAAATTGAGAAAAATCCATATAATAAAAGAATAAAACAAAATGTGAGAACTCGATCTCATAATCGGTGAGATAGAGGAACCAATTATAATTAATTTTAGCGAAGATATTTTCACTGACTTTGATTAGGAATTAGATACGTAATATTTACTAGTGTAAACACAATTTATTATTTAAATTTTTGTTTTTGTTGTATTTTATTGTTTAATGTTGTTTATGTTTTTTGTTTTTTTATTTTTTTATATATTTTTATTTTAGTGTGGCCTCTCTTTAATTTTATATATATTTAATTCTAATTAGCCGTAAGTTTTTTATTATTTTATTATTGTGTTTGTGTCTTTTTCTTAAGCGTGTAGAATTAACATGTTTATCTTATTTTTTTGGGGCTATCGTATTTCCATATATAAAAGTAAATTAAATTAAGATATCAGTAAAATAGAAATAAAAATAAGTAGGTCTAATTTTAATTACAACATAAAAAAAAGTAATTACATTTGAATCCCTTTTTAGTGTTTAATTGTAATTCAGATGGTTTAAGAAATAAATAAACTGAAACGTCAAATCCCCTAAAAATGTTTTTAATTAATAATAAAATGACCGATAGCCCCAAAAATATTTTATTATTATATGGACGAATTTATTTTTTATATATGTTTAACTTTTTGTATTTTTGACAATGGATATTTTGTAAGTATTTAAATTATAAATTAGAATTTTTTGAGAGAATAATCCTACGTTTTAGTCTATAATTATAGACCGGTATTTTTGATTATAAAATTTATAACCCATTCCTATGAAAAATATATGTGTCTAACAAATTTTGCTAAAAACATCGGACTAAAGAACACAGGTAGTTTACGAAGAGAAAAAGGGTAAAAAATGATTTATTACTCTCTCTAGTTCTTGAATAAACTATAGTATAAGAGGAAATATCGGGTCCATCCAAGAAGTTGAAAAGACGGTCATACTTAACTTCTCATATGTGCGAAATTTTTAACTTTTTTAATAGTTTTTTTTTTCAAAAAATTCAGTATGGCGGGTTAAAAATTTTACATCTCTCCATTTCGTCTAAAATTGTTATTGGGTGATTCTTGGGGTGGATATTACGGATTTTAAATTAATTTATCCAAACTCAATAAGCAAGATAAAATATATCGGATTAAGAAAATGTCTTAAGTTCTGCAAATATCGATTTTGGGGGGAGGGCCAAATTACGAATCGAAAATTTAATCCTTAAAATTAAAAAAAGCAAAATTACTGCGGTTGACTAAATATGCGTTTGTAAAATTCTCCTAATCAAAGAATTTTTTTGTTGTTCAGTATAGTTTACAACTTTAGATAAAATGGGTACTTTTTGTGACCTTGAAAACATTGCGAGATTTACGATCGTCTCGCTTAGTGCTTACTTCAAATAATTTATAACATCATTACGAGAAAAAACTAAAAATCGAAGAATAAAATTGGTATGAAAATTTGAATCAGCTTCTAAGAAAATGCTAAAAAACAAAAAATTACAATATAGATTTTTATATGAAATTGAAATTTTTGAAGTCGGCGCCAAATTATCACTAAAAGTAACAAATAACTGCTAACATGTGATACAGAAAAGCTACAGAAAAAAAATTACAAATACATTATATCTCAATCTTTTGATATCAATCACATTTTGTCGGGTATTGATTTGGCGCCGACTTCAAAAAGTTCAATTTCATATAAAAATTTTTATTGCCTATATGTATTTTTCTTTCAAGCAGATAAAGGAAAGAATATATACAAACAGTTTATTTCCTGGAAATACAACTCTGGTCCTCTCTTCATAAACGTTTTGACTAGCTCATGATCTGGTCAATGGAGCTTCATGGAACCGAGAATATTCGCAGAAAGCAATTGCTATATAAAATATAAATTCCGAAACATTTCGGTAGGATATTAAAAACCTGCCAACTTCCATGTCAGACTGAAAAATGACATTTATATTCACCGTACTAGTGCGTAATTTTGAAAAATTTCAATAAGAAATTAAATAAATCTGCTGTGTTTAAATTTTTGCTTATATGTATTTTCTTTTCGAACAGATAAAGGAAAGAATATATTGCAAACACCATATTTCCTGCAAATACAACTCTGGTCCCATCTCTATACGCGGTTCGGCCACCTCATACACACAATTATTTAAACAGAGTAGATTTATTTTATTTCTTACTGAAATTTTGATTTTTAAAAATTTCTCACTACTCCGGTGAATACAGATGTCGTTTGACTGGCGATATTTTTCAGACTGAGATCGAAGTCGGTAGGTTTTTAATATCCTACCGACATGTTTCGAAATTTATATTTTATATAGCAGTTGTTTCTTGTCATGTTTACCAAAGAAGGCAAATTCAAAAGAATGCAGTGACTATCGAACAATCAGTTTCATGTCACATACTTTGAAAACCCTTTTAAAAATTGTACACGCTAGAATACATTCCAAATTGGAGCTGGATATTAGTGCCACACAGTTTGGCTTCCGGAACGAGGTGGGTACAAGAGAAGCATTATTTGCTTTTAATGTGCTTACTCAAAGATGCTTGGATATCAATCAGGACCTCTATGTCTGCTTCATAGATTACAACAAAGCTTTTGATAGGGTCAAACATGACAAACTAATAGAGATTCTCAGAAGAAAAAATTTGGATGAAAGAGATTTCAGGTTGATATCAAATCTGTATTACAATCAGCGAGCGGCAGTAAAAATTGGACAGGAAATATCTGGAGATGTGAAAATACAAAGGGGAGTCAGACAAGGGTGTATATTGTCACCTTTACTATTTAACGCTTATTCTGAAGAGGTCATATTGGAGAGTCTTGAATCTGAAACAGCAGGGATAAAAGTAAACGGAGTTTTAATCAACAATATTAGGTATGCAGATGACACCGTAATAATAGATGATAGTTTGAAAGACCTAGAAAAAATAATGAATAAAATATTAAGAATTAGTGGAGAATATGGACTCTCTCTTAACACGAAAAAGACCAAGTTCATGATAATTAGTAAAAACAACACCAATAATAATGAAACCCTAATGGTAGGAGGCCAGCACATAGAAAGAGTTAAGAAGTACACTTACTTGGGAACCCTAATAGAAAATAATGACTATACCGTCGAAATAAAAACCAGAATCGAGAAAGCACGTTCCAACTTTATTAAAATGAAAAAGGTTATCTACAGCAAAGATCTAACGTTAGCCCTGAAAATACGACTGACTAAATGTTACGTATACAGTGTTCTATATTATGGAATGGAAGCATAGACACTGAATCGAGAGGCAATGAGAAGACTTAACTCTTTTGAAATGTGGACCTATAGAAGAATGCAGAGGATTTCGTTGGTGGATCGAGTTACGAACGCCGAAGTATTGAGAAGAATGGGGAAAAAACAGGAAGTCGAGATAACACTGAAACAGAGAAAACTGCAATATTTCGGACACATTATGCGGGGAGAAAAGTACAGCATCTTACGGCTCATAATCCAAGGCAAAATAAGTGGCAGAAGAGGCGTAGGACGACGACGAATTTCATGGCTAAAAAACTTAAGAGAATGGTTTGAATGCAGTTCAAAACAACTATTTGGAGCGACTGCCTCAAAAATTAAAATAGCTATTATGATTGCCAACCTCCGCAATAGAGAAGGCA
Organism: Diaprepes abbreviatus; assembly: GCA_034092305.1. Lineage (NCBI taxonomy): Eukaryota > Metazoa > Arthropoda > Insecta > Coleoptera > Curculionidae > Diaprepes > Diaprepes abbreviatus. The sequence goes on along the minus strand of JASJET010000338.1, from coordinate 243,420 downwards.
CATGAAGAAGTAGAAGAATGTTGCTCATGGTTCGATACAGCTCCACTGACGAGACCATGAGATGGTCGAAACGCGTATGGAGAGAGGACCAGATTTGTATTTGCAGGAAACAAACTGTTTGTATATATTCTTTCCTTTTTTCGCTGCATGAAAGGAGAATACATTCAGTCAATTATTTAAAAACAGCAGATTTATTATATTTCTTACTGAAATTCTTATTTTTAAAAATTTGTATTGATATTCTTCACTTTTAGCGTGCTTTTTAGAAGTCGTCCCAATTTTTTTACAAAATTTTTATTGTAGGAACTTTAGAATTGTTAAATTTCCTAAAGCAACTGAAGTAAAGTATTGAAAATTATGTCACCTCTCAGAAACTTCTTAAAAAATACAGTCTTTTATTCTTTAAAAATTACATATTTACGTATCTTCAAAAACTTCCTTAATTGCATAATTGAAGGAAGTTATTGCCTTAAAACCAAGCATTTTAAGATTTTTTTGTTCCGCCAGGATTTATACTCTCTAAGTAAACATATTGTCTATGCAGATATACTTCACAAATAGAAACTATTCAAAAGAAAATAGTCTTGAGGTAGATGTGATATAACCTCTTTCTTAATAAATATCCTAATTCATTTAAAGATATTTTCCGTCCTCTGAATTCGTGTTCAAAAGATTTCTGGAAAATAAATATTCCATCTTTTTGGGACGAATCCTTTCAAATTTGAAACAGGATAATAACTTTACATAAAGGGTGTTTTTTATAGAGGTATAGAACTTTTAAATGGAATAAAACAAAGATTAATTTTTTAAATTGACATGAAATTTACTTTATTCGAAAGATAACCTTCTGGCATTATAATTTAAATATGACTTCTGACATATGACCGCCACGGCTGGCTCGGACGTAGTCTAATCTGGAGGTCCAATTTTCGATGACTTTTCCAACATTTGTGGCCGTATATCGGCAATAATGCGGCGAATGTTGTCCTCCAAGTGATCAATCGTTTCGGGCTTATCGGCGTAGACTAGCGACTTCACATATCCCCACAGAAAATAGTCTAGCGGCATTAAGTCGCATGATCTTGGAGGCCAATTGACGGGTCCGAATCGTGAAACTATGCGGTTACCAAACGTTTCCTTCAATAAATCAATTGTGGCACGAGCTGTGGGACATGTTGCGTTATCTTGTTGAAACCACAGCTCCTGCACATTATGGTTGTTCAATTGATGAACGAAAAAGTCAGTAATTATGGCTCTATAGCGGTCACCATTGACTGTAACGTTCTGACCAGCATCGTTTTTAAAGAAGTTCGGACCAATGATTCCACCAACCCATAAAGCACACCAAACAGTCAGTTTTTCTGGATGTAACGGTGTCTCAACATACACTTGAGGATTATCACTCCAAATACGGTAGTTTTGTTTATTGACGTATCCATTCAAACAAAAGTGAGCTTCATCGCTAAACAAAATTCGCTTATGAAAATCGGGATCAACGGCAATCTTGTTTTGGGCCCATTCATCGAATCTACGCCTTGCTAGCTGATCGTGTGGGTTCAGTTCTTGCACGAGTTGGATTTTGTAAGCACGCAAACCAAGATCTTTCCGCAAAATCTTCCATAAAGTGAATGGACACATATCCAATTCCTGTGCACGATGACGGATAGACCGATTCGGGTCTTCTTCTACGCTACGCTCTCCAGCAGCAATGACTTCTTCTGTACGCACTGTACGACGTCTCTGTGGATGCGTATTATCATTTAGAGTAAACGTGGTGCGAAAACGTTCCATAGTTAATCGAATTAATTGCTTTGATGGACGATTATGTTGACCGTAAAATGGACGTAGTGCGCGATACGTATTTCGAACAGAACCATGATTTTCAAAATAAATTTGTACAATTTGGAAGCGTTGTTCAAGCGTCAGTCTATTCATGTTGAAATGCCAAACCAAACTAAACATAAATCACTTGAAAGCTGACAAAATGGCCACCAGTTAAAAAAGTGTTGCCAACTTAAAGTTTTATTCCTCCATAAAAAACACCCTTTACATATTTGACGACAAAGAATATATTTTATATATTCATTACCCAGTGTGTTCCAGTTAGGTCGTTTCTACAAAGGATGTAGCAATTTTTTCAACGAACAAGGTAGGAAATTTCTCTATAAGTTCCCATTTTCTGATCACATACACTGTTTCGACACTACTAAATAAATTAAATCCTCTTTTCAGGTAGTGATTTCTGCCACTCGTATTTTACTGTAATTAACATAAGAAAAAATCGGCAAAATACTTTTATAGACAGTGCCATAATGGGATATAAAACGGAAAGATGTATTCTACAGAAAGTAACACTTATTTGAACATAATTATCGCTCTTTTAAAATTTTGTGGGTGGCTTCATTTTAACGCGTCCGACAACTTTTTTATTTGCATTTACATTTTCTAATGCGCAATTGCAAAACACGTTACATGAGGTATAAAATTAGTATTACTAACATTGCACGAGATTAAATTTTGGTGCAGATATGTAGATGATACGTTCGAAGTTTGGCCGCATGGCACAGATAAACTCCATTATTTCCTGGATCATCTTAATCAAAAACACCCTAGCATAAAATTCACTATGGAAACTGAATCAAATGGTACCTTTCCCTTTCTTGATGTACTAGTACAAAGGAAAGAGCATGGCAAATTAGGACATTCTGTGTACAAAAAACTAACACATACAAATCGATATCTCAATGCAACGTCCCACAATCATCCTTTTCAAAAACAATCCGTCATAAACTCTGTAGTACATAGAGCCCTTTCTATTTGTGACGAACAATCACTAAAATCAAGTAACAGAAAAACTGACTAGTGCTCTGAGAGGCAACGGATATTGCGCTGAAGATATAAGACGTTCTGTTAATAAATATAAAACCCAACTCCTCAACAAAATATCATAAATATACCTCCTATAGACAGTGTTGTCTTACCTTACATAAACGAAACCACCGACAAGATTACCAGATTACTTCGAAAATTAAACATTCGGACAATTTTCAACACATTTAAGAAAGTTGGACAATGTTTGAAGTCTTTCAAACAGAAGCCATTTACTAGATACCTTGCTCTTGTGTTAAAGTGTATGTAGGTGAAACAGGACGGTCTATATCCACTAGGTTTAAGGAACATGAAAGATGTATATATATATATATATATATATATATATATATATATATATATATATATATATATATATATATATATATATATAATTGTCAATTTCTCTAGAACTTTTTACTGATGATCACTTATCGGATAAAAAATACATTTTTTTTTATTTACGTATAGGCCTAATTACACGTTTCCAACTAAAACTGGTCACAAGTGACCAACCATTAATTTTTTCCGAATACAATCTAATTTCTTAACTTCTAAAGTTATCCAATGATGTCCCTTAGTTTGTTTTGTTGTCTTAAGTTAACCTAAACCAGACACATGCTCTGCTTTCACACAGCACTACACTAGTTCAAACGGCTTGGTTCTCTTCAGTCTTCGGACGAAATTCTGGTTGTCCAGCAGCTGAAGGGCTTCTGCGTTTGGGTGGCAGTTAAGTTTCTCTTCATGTTTAATAGCCTTTTCCTTGATTACGTCTATAACGAGTGAGACTTTTAGATCTCTATGAATGTCTTTGTCTCTAATGTACCATGGAGCATTGATCATATTTCTCAATACTTTATTTTGAAACTTTTGTAGGTGTTTGATATTTGACTTGCTGGCACATCCCCAGAGTTGAGCTCCATAGGTCCAAATTGCTTTGATAACTTGGTTGTAGATCAGGAGTTTATTCTGTATTGATAATTTTGAGCTTCTTCCTATTAGCCAATAATATTGTCTGTATTTGAGTTTGAGTTCTGTTTTTTTCTTGTTAATATGTTTGTTCCCTAATAATTTTGCGTCCAAAGTCATCCCTAGGTATTTTGCTTCATTATCAAGCGTTTAGCAAAAGCCTTGGTGGAGTTTTAATCTTTCTGTTCGTGAAATTTTCATGTATCGACTTCATTTCATTTAGTTTTATTTTCCTTTTTTCTGCCCATTCTAAGAATTTGTTGCAATCTTCTTGTAGCCTTCCAGTGGCTGTTTCTGGTTCCTTGCCGGCAGATAATATAGCTGTATCGTCGGCAAAGGTTGCTATTGTTGAATTATCCATACAAGGAATATCACTTGTGTATAGTACATATAAGACTGGTCCCAGTACGCTACCTTGTGGGACTCCTTCTTTTACATCTTTCAGTTGTGAGTACTCATCTTCTTGTTTTATTCTGAATGTCCGCTCAGTAATATAAGAGGTCAATATTTCCACGTACTGCTCCGGTAGAAATCCATTTAATTTGTGTATCAGGCCTTTATGCATGATAGATCATTGTATTTTCTGACCAATCAATGGAGTGTCAGACAGAAATATTGCGCTGTACTGCTTGTCCGACAATAATAAAACTTTTCACAAAACTAATGAGAAATTCCAAAATTTGTATAGCCTATAACCATCTTACAGTGATAAGGGAAAAGTACGTGAATGAATTATGCAAAACGGCCAAATAGTTTGTAAAATTTCAGTGTAGATGTGAAAAAACGAAAATTAAAAATGTTATATCCAAATAAAAAAAGGATATTTTTTTATTAAATTAATTGGAAAATCAAAAATTCTTGTAGCCTAAAACCATCTTAGAGTGATAGGAGAAAAATACATGAAATAATTATGCAAATCGGTCGGTAGTTTTCGAGTCCATAAATTATATATACTCAAAAAAATGAACAAACGAACTTTCTCATTATGATCATTAGTATAATTATTCTTATTTTTGGGTTTCTTAGCACGTTAGAATAAATACATAAATAAATTTCGTTAACATTTTTTGAAACAATAATACAACAATACTTCATAAATAAAACTGTTTATTACTTATTAAGTTTATAGTTTCTTATCCGTTATTATTTTAAAAATTTTAAAAAATTCTAATGCTTTTGTTATCCATTTTCCATGATTTAATTTTTTTCATGGCTTTGCACATTGACAAATAAATGCCTTACTATAACATTAACACGTTGCTACCATATTGCTTCAAATTATATAGTAACTTTCCAAATTCATGAAAAAAGCGCTATGTGAAATGCTCCGAGCACCTCAGATTGTGCCAGAAGTAGTGCGACACAAACAAACCAGAATTAAACACGTAGAAGCAGTTGGAAAGATAATTTTTCTTAAAAAATTTTACTAATTTTTGAATTATACGGAGAAAATGTAGATAAAATTTACAATAAGATTATCTTTTTTAATAGAAGTGTCAAATTGGTAAGAAATACTTCAGAAAATACGCAAAATTGACAAGTAAAAGTATTTCTTTTTTAGAAAATCTATGCGAGATAGCCAAAAAAATCTTCGGATACGTGTTACATTATCCAAAAATAGGAGTACTTTGTTATAGAAAAAAAATCCTAAAGTGCCCCTTAACGGAGATACAAAGCCCTTAAGGGGTATCCAGCGATTTACCTTATCGGCTCTTAGTTTTGAACAGACCATAATTTAATGACATTGCAATATTTTATACAGGCCATAAAGGCTCATTAAACCATACTACAGTAGATGTTTTAGATCTTCAGATAAGTCTGACAGACTTGCAGCCACACTCGTTGGGCCTAATTTTTGACAGGTGTCATTTTACAGAGCTAAAAACTGATTTTTTACATACTTTGGTCATTCCTCTTCAAGAAAGATACTCATAATTTATTTCGATAAAACTGGCAGTTTTCGAGTAAAATTAGCTTTTATGCGAAACACTAAAAAGTTATTAATGCTAAACACAAACAGACGAAAATCAGGTTGTTATCGTTAATACCCTACATAATGAATTACTATTGACGGAACTTACGCAGAGTGCGATGTCAAGTTCTTCGAAAGTAAGGAGACTTTATGGTGAAGGATATCCAGCCAGAACATTGCCAAGTCCCAAAACCTTTCAAAGGGTTAATCGAAGCCTAAGGAAATAAGTAAAAGATTATTAGAAAATAATTATTAGAGTTAACGAATTAGTTTTTTACATGTTTTATTCAGAGTCATTTTTAACACGACGTGATGGTGAGAGCCCTTCCAGGAGAACACGAGATCCTCACGTATAGGAACAAAATTTGTAAGGTATTGCGGAAAACACTTCAAACAAGATTTATTGTAAATGTGTGGGCTGGCATCATCTTATAGGTCTTTGTTTTGAAAGGAGGACTCAAAGGTGAGATTTATAGACAATTTTTGCATCAAAATTTAAATAATTTATTGGAAGACGTACCTTAATAGAATAATGCGAACGTGGTACATGCATGATGGTGCTATATCTTACTTTAACGGTATAGTATATCAAAGATTAATGAACGTCAAAGAAGTGAATCTGCAAAACGCAGAACCAGAAAACAAATGGCTTTTAATGAAAACAGAAATAGAGAAAAGTCAAAGAGAAATACTAACTCCAACAAGATATAGAAAGCAGCAATGGATGACAGAGGAGATATTGGACCTAATGGATGAGAGACGACAATTCAAAAACAGAGATACGCAAAAGTATAAAGAAATAAACAAGCAACTCAAAAACAAAATTAGACTAGCGAAAAATAAATGGCTGCAAGAAGAATGTGAAAAAATGAAAGAGTATCAGAGAAAACATGATAGTTTTAATGTGCACAAAAAGATAAAAAAGGTAACTCATGGTAACAGAAAGAGAGAACCGACACTGCTTAAGAATGCAACAGGAAAGCTAATCTTAGACACCCAAGAGAAACTTAAGAAATGGACAGAATACATCAAAGACCTGTTTAAAGACAATAGAGTAGAGCAGATGGAGATTGAAGTAGAAGATAACGAGGCATTAACGATACTGAAAGATGAAATAAAAACAGCTATAAGAAACAACAAAAATGGAAAGCACTGGGTCCAGATAAAATCCCAGTAGCAATCTTAAAATGCATGAATGATGATACCTTGGATATATTCTTAGATCTGTTCAATACAGTATATAAAACGGGGAATATACCCAAAGAATGGTTACTCTCCACCTTTTGCGCTATTCCAAAAAACAAAAATGCAAAAGACTGCAGTGAATATAGAACAATATCTTTGATAAGCCATGTACTCAAGGTGTTCTTAAAAGTAATATACGGACGCATTTATAAAGAACTTGAAAAAGGGGATAGATGATAGTCAGTTTGGATTCAGAAATGGTATAGGCACCAGAGACGCGTTGTTTGCACTTAATGTGCTTTCACAGAGGTGTTTGGATATGAACACCGATATACACATTTGTTATGTTGATTTCGAGAAGGCTTTTGATAAAATTAGACATGAAAAACTAGTCGAGATTCTAAGAAGAAAAAACATACGCAACAAAGATTTAAGAATAATAACTAACCTATACTGGAATCAACGCGCACAAATAATAGTAGATAACGAAACAAGTCCGGAAATTGAAATAGGAATAGGAGTGAGACAAGGATGCATTTTGTTACTCCCACTATTCAATGTGTACAGTGAATCGATTTTCGAAGAAGCACTGTTAACGGAAAGTAAGGGAATAATAATAAACAGAAGAGCTGTAAACAACATAAGATTTGCAGACGACACTGCTATCATAGCTAGCTCCGCTGAAGAACTCCAAGAACTAGTGAACGAAACAAATAACGTTTGCGAGCAACACGGATTAAAAATGAACATCAAAAAGACTAAATATATGGTAATAACTAAAAAAAAAACATGCAAATAAGCATAAAGTTGCGAGGTGTGAATTTAGAAAAAGTGCAAATATACAAATACTTGGGCACATGGATAACAGCAAATAATGAACAAATAACAGAAATATGAACGAGAATAGAAATGGCAAGAAGTGCGTTTGTAAAACTGAAAACCATTCTGTGCAGCAGAGACATCACTAAGAAAGAGAATTTTAAGATGTTATGTATTTTCAGTGCTGCAGTATAGGTTGGAAGGCTGGACACTAAAACAAGAACACATAAATAAACTGCAAGCGTTTGAAATGTGGTGTTACAGAAGGATGTTGAGAATATTTTGGTCGAAGAGAAAAACACGCGTAGAAGTATTGCTAGCGATGGACAAAAACTATGAAATAATTAACAACATGAAAATAAGGAAACTGCAATATCTTGGATATATAATGAGAGGCCAGAGATACGAGTTGCTTATATTGATCATGCAGGATAAAATAGAAGGAAGAAGAAATATCGGAAGAAGAATTTCATGGTTGAGAAATTTCAGAGAGTGATTCAATTGTAGCTCAGTAGAACTTTTTCGAGCAGCTGCAAATAAAGTGAGAGTGGCAATGATGATATCCAACCTCCTTTAGGAGATGGCACCTGAAGAAAAAGATATCAAAGCCTAACAATCGTTTTTGCCCTCGATCGTGGGCCTGTTTTATGGCCACCAAGGTCTCCAGATCTAAATCCCTTAGATTTCACTTCTGGGGACATTTAAAAGAACTAGTCTATTCAACATCAATAAATACTAGAAAAGAAATACTAGCGAGAATAGGACAGCATTCTAACCAAGTCCGTAAAAATTCCGGAATATTATTTGCAGTGCTGCGGGAAAATATTCGAAGAATAAGAAAATGTATTGAAGAACGTGGAGCCCTTATTGAACATATGCCAAAATAACATTTAAATATTTTCACTATTTTTGCATTTTAATAAAATTGTAATTTAATTGAACCCCGATCAACCTTTTGAAAGGTTTCTGGACTTGATAATGACCGAGCTGGAAATCTTTCAGCATAATATGTTCTTGCCTTCGAAGAGTTAGACAGAGTTGCCCCATAAATCCTATTAATTTTAATTACTTTATTGATGGAGCAAAACTACAAAAAAAGACTGAATGTAGAGATTTGGGGGTGCACTTCCAGTCTAATTTGAAAGTTAATACCCACTACCGCAATATTATTAATAAGGCTTTTAGAGTGCTTGGTTTTGTGATTAGAAATACAAGGCAGTTTAATAACCATAATATAATAATAAAATTATATAATGCACTTGTTCGTCCTCATCTAGAATATGCATCTAATACATGGTCTTCTAGTGCAAATGTGCATTGTGATGCTATTGAGCGTGTTCAAAAAAGGTTTTTGAGATATTTATTTATTAGGAAAAATAACTTATATCCATATCTGATCTCTTATAGCAGTATGTTAGAAAGCTTTAAATTTCACACTCTTCAGAAAAGAAGGCAAATTCAATCTGTGATATTTGTTTATTGTATTATTAATAATATAAAATTTAACAATTGTTCTTTGATTAATTATATACCTCTTCATGTACCTAAGATAGGATTAAGGATACAAAAGGAAAAATTTTTTTCATGTCTGCATTGGTAATCGTTCTCCAATGAATTTAATGTTAACTGAGTGCAACATACTATATAAGAATAATGATATTCACTTTTTTAATTGTACCAAGAACTTGCTATTGCAACTTATGCAGTGACCTTTAGGTTTATTCAGGTTCTTGTCTGTGCTTTCTTTGTTCTGTGTTAGTTAAGTCTGTAAAACTTCTCTTACTTATAATTACCTTGTAGCATGTTATGTTTAGGTGTTTGTAAGAGTATCAATAAATAAATAAATAAATAAATAAATAAATTAAAGCACATCAGCACACCCTGCGTACTATATTTTTACCTGTTTCTGTGTAAATTTTGAGTGTTTAGCATAATTAAGAATACTTTTTTTTGAAGAGGAATGAACAAAGTATTTAATAAAACAGTTTTTAGCTCCGTAAAGTGACACCTGTCAAAAATTAGGTCCAACGAGTGTGGCTGCAAATCCATTTCTAATTCCTCTGATGATTATAACTGCTATAATATGGTTTAATGGGTCTTTATGGCCTCTATAAAATATTAAAATTTCATTAAATTATACAGATCGTTTAAAACTTCGAACCGATAAAGTAAAGGGTGTTTTTTATAGAGGTATAGAACTTTAAGTTGGCAACACTTTTTTAACTGGCGGCCATTTTGTCAGCTGTCAAATGATTTATGTTAAGTTTGGTTTGGCATTTCAACATGAATAGATTGACGCCTGAACAACGCTTCCAAATTGTGCAAATTTATTTTGAAAATAATGGTTCTGTTTGAAATACGTATTGCGCACTACGTTCATTTTACCATCAACATAATCGTCCATCAGAGCAACTAATTCGATTAACTATGGAATGTTTTCGCACCACGTTTACTCTAAATGATAATACGCATCCACAGAGATGTCGTACAGTGCGTACAGAAGAAGTCATTGCTGCTGTAGAGCGTAGCGTAGAGGAAGACCCGAATCAGTCTATCTGTCATCGTGCACAGGAATTGGATATGTGTCCATTCACTTTATGGAAGATTTTGCGGAAAGATCTTGGTTTGCGTGCTTACAAAATTCAACTCGTGCAAGAATTGAAGCCACACGATCACCTAGCAAGGCGTAGTTCGGTGACTGGGCCCAAAACAAGATTGCCGTTGATCCCGATTTTCATAAGTGAATTTTGTTTAGCGATGATGCTCACTTTTGTTTGAATGGATACGTCAATAAACAAAACTGCCGTATTTGGAGTGATGATAATCCTTAAGTGTATGTTGAGACACCGTTACATCCAGAAAAACTGACTGTTTGGTGTGCTTTATGGACTGTTGGAATCATTGGTCCGTACTTCTTTAAAAACGATGCTGGTCAGAGCGTTACGGTCAATGGTGACCGCTATAGAGCCATGATTACTGACTTTTTCGTTCATCAATTGAACAACCATGATGTGCAAGAGCTGTGGTTTCAACAAGACGGCGCAACAGCTCGTGCCACAATTGATTTATTGAAGGAAACGTTTGGTAACCGCATAGTTTCACGTTTCGGACCCGTCAATTGGCCTCCAAGATTGTGCGACTTAACGCCGCTAGACTATTTTCTGTGGAGATATGTGATGTCGCTAGTCTACGCCGATAAGCCCGAAACGATTGATCACTTGGAGGACAACATTCGCCGCGTTATTGCCGATATACGGCCACAAATGTTTGAAAAAGTTATCGAAAATTGGACCTGCAGATTAGACTACGTCCGAGCCAGCCGTGGCGGTCATATGCCAGAAATCATATTTAAATTATAATGCCAGAAGGTTATCTTTCGAATAAAGTAAATTTCATGTCGATTTAAAAAATTCATCTTGGTTTTATTCCATATAAAAGTTCTATACCTCTATATAAACACCCTTTATATTACTTGGTATCCCTTTAGGGCTCTGTATCTCCGTTAAGGAGTACTTTAGGAATTTTTTCTCTAAGACAAAGTAGCGTTATTTTGGCCTCCCCTGTATACTCCCGAGAAATTAGGAGGTACTACTTACTGGACACCCTGTATAAGAAATTGTGGTGGTGTCGTGTCTTTATTCGGCGACGAAGGTCCACTGAAGTCCCCGACTATAAACTGAATTAATTTATTTGTAAAGAAATCTAGCTAAGCTAATAACAGTGTGTTATTATTATAATTACATTGAAATTTCGTAGTTTACAGAGATAAATTAATTATAAAAAATATTCTTCCATATTAAATGACCCACATTATTCACGAGCTTTTACGTAATTGCAGACCAGTCAACGCGCCTCTAACGAAGGGTTAAATCTGCGAAATTCTTGTCAATATCACATTAAATTGCTGCCGACTGAAAAGCACATGGTCCCATCAAATGCTGTTAGGTGATGTATTGGATAGGTATATTAATCAGTTTCTGTGTAGATTTCGGAACTACTGAATTTATAACCCGGCTTCGCTGAACTTCAAAATAAAAACATAAGTCTGATAAAATAATTTAATGTAGTTTAGTTTTGCATAATGAATAAAGAAACATGTGGTAACCTTTTGAATTGCATTCCTTACTAAAATGAGAAAATTTTTTTATATCAGCATGGGTTCCGTTTTGCTTTTATTTTAATATACAGGGTGTTTCTTGATGTCATGTCATATTTTTAACCTACTTCTGGAAGAACGAGGACTACTATGTATTTTTTTATAAATGTACGTCGATTACTCTGGACTGGCGATGCTGATTTAAATGAAACTTTTTACATTCTGTTCAGGAAATTGCTGCAGTATTCTCATATTATTTTGGCTGAAATTGGTTCAGTAATATCTAAGATGACGCTGAAAATATAGCGGGCAAAAAAAATAATTTTGTCTTAGTTTCCTCAAATTGAATCAAAAATTCAATATGGCGGATAAAATATTTTACGTTTCTCGATATAGTCCAAAGTTGTAAAAGGAGGGTGTAAATTACGAATTTAAAATTATTTTTAAAAAATATAATATGGCGTACTAAAAATTTTAGATCTCTAGATTTTGTCCAAATTTAGTATAAGGGGGGATTTTTAAAGGTGTAAGTTACGAATTTAATATTAATTTTTAAAAATTCAATATGGCAAATCCAATACGACGGACAAAAATTTAACATCTCTCGATATTATCTAATATTGTAATAGGGAGCTTTTGGTGTATGAAAATTATGAATTTAAAGTTATTTTTAAAAAATTCAATATGACGGATCCATTATGGTGGATTAAAAATTTTACATTTTTTTAAAAATCGAAATTTCAGTAAGAAATAAAAAATCTATCTGCCTTATTTAAATAGTTGTTATATATATATATATATATATATATATATATATATATATACATATATATATATATATATATATATATATATATATATATATATATATATATATATATATATATATATATATATATATATATATATATATATATATATATATATATATATATATATATATATATATATAACGTGGAGAAGTGTAATGTAATGTTATGACTTTCACTTCGAAATTTTTTTTATTGCGATATGAATATTCGTTGAATACCGTGCCGCAGATCTTTTTAAAGATCTCGGAGTCACTTATGATCCCAAGCTTTCATTTTCTTTTCATATGAATAATATCGTTTCTGAAGCCTCAAGGGTTTTTGGGTTTATCTTGCGTTGTACTCGCAATTTTAATAACACTGACATCATCAAATTACTGTATTTCTCATATGTGCGGTCTAAACTAGAATACGCATCAGTTGTGTGGTCCCCAGGCTACAATACTCACGTCAATACTTTGGAGAGGGTCCAAAGAAGGTTTTTGAAATACCTCAATCTTAAGAGTTTTGGGGTTTATCCTAAGCAAGGTTTTTCACATGAACTATTGCTTCAGAAATTCAACTTTTCATCTTTAAAAGTACGGCGGGAATTTTTCTTACTAACAATTCTTTATAAGGTACTTAACAATTTTTTTGACTGTCCTAATATTTTAGCTAGGATAAACTTAAGTATCCCTCGTATAAATTGCCGAAATTTTAACGTATTTTATCTCAGAACTCCCAGAACTAACGTGCTCAAATTTTCGCCTCTATATTCCATGTGCGACACTTACAACAAGAGTAATAGCTTTGATATATTCAGCTCCTCTCTAGGAACTTTCTGCCGGATTTTGGCACATTGACCTTGGCATTTCTTTCTTTTTTCTCTTTCTCATCCTTAATTGCTTTGTATGTTCACCTTTGTATATGAAACTAGATAGTATAACATTATATTATACATTTAATGTTAGAATTAATTATTTTAGTTAAATGTTTATTTGTATTCAAATTGATATATATTTCTGTCGTTTGATGCTAATTTAAAATTGTTCGTTTACGTATTATTTGTGTAATCATTGCCTTGTAGTTGGATCTCAAGACCTGTAGGGCAGTTATTGTAAATAAATATATATATATATATATATATATATATATATATATATACATATATATATATATATATATATATATATATATATATATATATGTATATATATATATATATATATATATATTCTCTGAGAAAAGGAAACAATATATACAAACAGTTTATTTCCTGCAAATACCACCCTGGTCCTCTCTTCATAGGCGTTTCGACCACCTTATGATCTCATCAGTGGAGCTGTATCGGATTGAGAGCAATATTTGCATTTTTAAAAATGTAATATGCGGACTAAAAGTTTTAAATCTCTCGATTTTATCCAAAATTGGTATAAGGTGGGTTTTTGAAGGTGTAAGTTACGAATTTAAAATTAATTTTAAATAATTCAATATGACTGATTCAATATGGCGGACAAAAATTTTACACCTCATAATTTTGTAGAATATTGGCTGGTTTTTGAGGGTGTAAATTACGAATTTAAATTTATTTTTAAAAATTCAATATGACGGATACAGTATGGCGAACTAAAAATTTAAGATCTCTCGATTTTGTTCAAAATTTGTTGCTAGGGATTTCGGGAACCTAGATGACGAATCTAAAATTCATTTCTCAAAATTTAAGATAGTAGATTTACTATAGAAGACCAAATATTTGTTTGGTATAATTTCATTTATAACTGGTATTTGAGGAATTCTTAGATTCAATGAATTTTTTATTGTTCAGTTTAGGATAGTCTAAAACTTTGAATAAAATGGGAACTCTCTTCGTGATCTTAGAAAGTCAATTAAAAATCGAAAATTAAAATTTTCACTCAAAAATTGAACCGACTTCCAAAAAAGCATTAAAAAGTGAAAGATAACAATATAATTTTTATGTGAAATTAAAATTTTTGAAGTCAGCGCAAAACTATTTCCAGATAAAACAAATAAATCTTTTTATGCGAATCACGTTTTGTCATATAATAATTTTGCGCCGACTTCAAAGATATCAATTTCATATAAAAAGTGATATTGTTATTATTTATTTTTAGGACCTTTTTCGAAGTCCTCTAAATTCTTTTACAAAAATTTTATTTAATCTTTGTTAAACGTGATATGAACGATAATTCCTTGAAGAAAGTCTACATATATATATATATATATATATATATATATATATATATATATATATATATATATATATTTATGTCAATCCGTTCGTTCAAAAAATCGTTTTCACGACATTTTGCTAAAATCTCATTTGGCATTTTCAAGTGCGGTTCGTCTCGTTACTCGCTGATATATATATATATATATATATATATATATATATATATATATATATATAAACAAATAAATGGCGCACCTATGGGGTCCTCACTGTCACCAGTTATAGCCAACCTTTTTATGATATATTTCGAACAAGAGACACTGCAAAAAGCACCTTTAAAACCGAAATTTTGGAAACGCTATGTGGATGATATTTTTATAGCAACATTGAAAAGAACATCTGGACGATTTCTTTGTATACCTGAACAATATCCACCATAGAAACCAATTCACGCTAGAAATCGAGCATGAAAAGACACTTCCTTTTTTGGACCTGTTATTAACTAGGAAACCCAACAACACCCTGGGTTTTTAGCGTATATCGGAAACCTAGACATACTGACCAATATCTCAATGCAGAGTCACATTATCATGCCTCTCACAAGCAGGCAAATAAATGACGCACCTATGGGGTCTTCACTGTCACCAGATATAGCCAACCTTTTTATGATATATTTCGAACACGAAACACTGCAAAAATCACCTTTAAAACCGAAATTTTGGAAAGACTATGTGGATGATATTTTTATAACATAACATCGAAAAGAACATCTGGACGATTTCTTCGTATACCTGCACAATATCCACTATAGAAACCAATTCACGCTAGAAATCGAGCAAGAAAGGAAACTTCCTTTTTTGGACCTGTTATTAACTAGGAAACCCAACAAAACCCTGGGTTTTAGCGTATATCGGATACCCACATATACTGACCAATATCTCAATGCAGTCACATCATCATGTCTCTCACAAGCAGGCAATAGTCAACACACTAGTATCAAGATTTCTCCATCTAATAGAACTCGACACAAACAAGACGAAACAAGACATATTTCTATATAATTGCTTTATCATTTGTTCTTCTAACGATTTTTGGATGTAAAGGGGTTAGGTTTTAAATTACCATTTATACTCAATTTCAGATTATATAAGAGTAGTTTGTGATCACTGCCTATATTATCTACATTAAGCATTCTTACATCCAGTACCGTTTGTGATATTATTGCTCTATTTATTATAAAATAATCAATCACTGATCACTTGTTTTTGCCATGAATATTTTCATATCATGATCGAAGAAAGTGTTGTTTACTTTCTTGTTGCTATCCGTCAAAAAGTTTTTAGCATTTCGTCATCTTCATTGACTATCTCTTCATTAAATCCTATGCGTTTAGGTATTCATGAATATTATTCTGTCTGTTGCCCTAATCTGATTAACTGCTGCTTGTAGTTCTTCATAGAAATGTTATCTCTCTTCTTTTTATTTACTAATGTTATCTCTCTTCTTTTTCTTTACTAATGTCTGGTGAATACATGTGCTAACCTGAGCATCTTCTTTTATGACGATCTATTCCACTTCAAATAAGTATATTGTCGTTAATTTCTAGTCTGCCTTTTTCTTTTGGATTCTGACAATGCACATATCGATTTTATTGGTATTCAACTCTTTTAAATTTCTTGACCTTTACATTGTCCAAGACATTTTATTCCAAGAGATAATTTTAATATATTCTTTTTCAATCTCTTATTCTTTATTATTTTGTCATCAAAAATATCCCTCCAATCTCCGAAGTTTGTTGCCTTCGGTGAGCATCAATATGAATAAATGAATGAATGAAAGAAAGGGTGGTGACTCTAGATCATCGGTGCCGAGGCCTCTATTGGGCCCTTGACATCCCACCATAGTTGCAGGTCTTTCGAAGTTGATCACCTTTACGAATCCAAGCAAACTCGTTAGTTGAACTTGCCTAACTGCTTCCGGTAACAAAATTGTATCTCTAAAAATTTCTGTCTCAGTCGGTTGAGTGCTGAGCATTCTCTGAGGATCATTTGAACGTCGGGTCGTCTTCGACACTGATCTTATGTAGATGGCCCTCAGGTGACAATGTCCTGTCAACAATACCGTCACAATTTGCAGCTCTTTCCTTCGTAAGGAGATAAGCTCTTTAGTACGCCCTGCGCTAGGTTCAGTTATATGTTCCCTAGCACACCTGATTCCAGAGCTTCCCTCCAAAATTCAATAAATTTGCTTTCCAGCAACGATTTTAATTCCCTTTTACCAACGGCAGAGAGGCAGAACTGGTTGGGATCCATATGGTTCATTTGTGAAACCCAACTTTGTCAGACGGCCTACTTCATTATTTCCGCGTATGCCCGAGTGGCACGGGACTAACACGAGTCTGATTGTGTAGCCGTTCCTTGTCATATTATTCAGTACGTCCTTCCACTCAGACACCTGTCGCGAAGTTACGACACTGGAATTCAGTGCCAGTATCGCAGCTTTACTGTCTGAGCATATATTTATTACTCTACTCCCTCTCCCATCGATGCACACTAGCATAAATTTCCGTTGTGAAGATCATCGCACGTTGTCCGAGAGGGTAGTGCTCTTTGACTCCTGTGCTCCTGCCGAACAGTTTGGCTCCAGCTCTTTCATTTTGTCGAGATTCATCAGTACACCACCAGGATCCATTTCTCGGAAGATTTTGCTCTCCCTCCTAATCGTTCTCTCTCTCTATCTCTCCACCGCGCTTTGTCCGCGACTTGAGTAGCCGCTAGTTCCAATTCTGAGATGTCCTAAGCAACTGAGATGATAAACAGTCTTTAAAGCCTCGTTCTCTATGTAGGCAGGTTCACCAGGACTTCAAGAGCGCTAGTGGGAGCATCAGTATTTCCTCGCAAGCCATTCTTTGATCCTTGTCAAGTCCAATGCTGTGTTAGCGACTTCTTATACAACGTCTCATACAATGCGGCGTAGGTTATTATGGGCGTATCACCATAGTGTATATCCAAAACAGCACTCTAGGGGTCAGCCCCCATGTACAGGGTGAGTCAACGATTGGATGAAGTAAATTTGTGCCTTTTCGGTGAAATTTACAAAGAAACTATATCTATTGTTTGATACAGTTTATTTTTACGCAGATTTTAAAAATATTTAGGACTCTACAGGGTGAGCCAAAAAACTAGGACAGCATAAAGTTGTATTTTTTTAAATAGAACACCCTATATACGAATCGTATTTTCGATTTAGCTTATAATTTTAAATCTTTTTTATTAAGGGTTTACTATAACAAAACTTTATAGTTTCTGAGATAATTAAGTTTAAAGAAAAAAAGTCACATTTTCAAGCATCAATTCAATCCTAAATAACGTTTTCAATTTTTGACAAATATATTCAAATTTGGAATTTAGCAAGGCCAAGGACAGGTTAACATAATTTTTACCTAATATTTGCAATAAAAGCTACAGGGTGTTGAACACATCGGCTCAAATTTGAACAAGTTTAAATGAATAAATATCTTTTTTTTTAAATGGTACACCCTGTATATTTTCATGTTATTTAATAGAGTAATAAAAACCCTAAAAGTTTTGTTCAATATATCCTATACCTATTTATAATAGTTTTTGAGATATTTCAGTGTTTCTTATTTTCCATACTTTTTTACAGAAAGAGTCTTCATTATCATAGTAGCCATGTAAAATAATAAAAAGAAACTACAGAAACAAACAGAATGTGGTTAAATATGATGAAATACATTATTCGTTATATTACAACGGCAATAGTTTAATTAAACATAATGTGAAAAAATTAACACAACAATAACGACAAGGCAAATACATATTTACTTTTATACTAAATTGAAACAAGAAAATTACCTATCAAAAACTGAGATTAATTATTTCTTTTTAATAAGTGTTCGAATAAACGACCCTCTTGTGCAATGCACAAATTTAGTCTTTTTTGAAGATTTTCTCGGACCCTGGACAAAATTAGTGGCGTTATTGTTCTACAGGTATCCCTAATCCTGTTTCGCATATCTTCCACTGTTGTTGGCGGATTAACATACACCTTATTTTTAATATAACCCCATAGGAAGAAATCTAATGGGGTGATGTCGCAAGACCTTGGTGGCCACTCAATGAAACCCCCACGTCCAATCCATTTTTGCGGATATCGTTGGTCCAAAAACGCACGAACTTCACGATGGTAATACGGAGGCGCACCATCGTGCTGGAACCACATACTGTCGAGCTCATCCCTATCGAGACCTTGAAACAGTTGGGGTAGTTCTTCTTGTAGAAAGTTCAGGTAACTATGACCATTTAGTGGTTCATTAAAAAAGTGGGGTCCAATAATTCGATTATGATGAATACCACACTAAACATTTAATGACCAGTGGTTTTGTTGTTGCACCTCTCTAATCCAAAATGGGTTTTCTGTGGCATAATAATGCATGTTGCGTCTATTTACGGCACCGTTACTTCTAAAAGTAGCTTCATCACTAAACATTAGCTTGCATAATAAATTAGGATTTAATTGAATCTCCGCATTTATTGTACGACAAAAGTTTACACGACTTTCAAAATCCTGTCCATGCAATTCTTGGTGTAATTCCATGTGATATGGATGATACCTATATTTCTTGGTAGTACGATTAGCGGTGGATTGTGATGTTTCACATAATGCTGCTAACTGACGGCTACCAATATAAGGATTTTCCTGAACATTTAACAATACTTGTAGTTCTTTTTCTTCATTAGTTACTGGTTTGTTGACCACTTTACGTTTTGGATAATCAACAGTACCAGAAGAATCAAATCTTTGCATTAAGTTTTGAAAAGTATGAGTATTAGGCTGGCGTCGATCAAGATACTTCATTTTGTAAATTCTTTGAGCAAGAAGGCAATTTTTTTGAGCCTCTCCTATTGTATACATCATATCTATTAACTCATTCTTTGGAAAATTCATTTTACAATATAAGATGAATGCAAAAAAAACCAAACTACACTACATAAAAACCAAAAGAAGCGATTGCGGTTATAAATTTGACACAC
Source organism: Diaprepes abbreviatus (assembly GCA_034092305.1). Taxonomy (NCBI): domain Eukaryota; kingdom Metazoa; phylum Arthropoda; class Insecta; order Coleoptera; family Curculionidae; genus Diaprepes; species Diaprepes abbreviatus. Next base: position 223,478 of record JASJET010000338.1, on the reverse strand, counting down.
AGAAAAATGTTCTTTTACATTGTTTTTGCCATGGCTACTATGATAATGAAGACTATTTCTGTAAAAAAGTATGGAAAATAAGAAAAACTGAAATATCTCAAAAACTATTATAAATAGGTATAGGATATATTGAACAAAACTTTTAGGGTTTTTATTACTCTATTAAATAACATGAAAATATACAGGGTGTACCATTTAAAAAAAAAAGATATTTATTCATTTAAACTTGTTCAAATTTGAGCCGATGTGTTCAACACCCTGTAGCTTTTATTGCAAATATTAGGTAAAAATTATATTAACTTGTCCTTGGCCTTGCTAAATTCCAAATTTGAATATATTTGTCACAAAATTGAAAACGTTATTTAGGATTGAATTGATGCTTGAAAATGTGACTTTTTTTTTTAAACTTAATTATCTCAGAAACTATAACGTTTTGTTATAGTAAACCCTTAATAAAAAAGATTTAAAATTATAAGCTAAATCGAAAATACGATTCGTATATAGGGTGTTCTATTTAAAAAATACAACTTTATGCTGTCCTAGTTTTTTGGCTCATCCTGTAGAGTCCTAAATATTTTTAAAATCTGCGTAAAAATAAACTGTATCAAACAATAAATATAGTTTCTTTGTAAATTTCATCGAAAAGGCACAAACTTATTTCATCCAATCGTTGACTCACCCTGTACACCCAAAGGCTCGTTTATAGGCCCAGAAATTACATATGGCCTCAATATGATCATTCTAGCCCAGTCGTAAGCCCAGAATTACTCTCAAGTATTTAACTGTCCCCTTATATATTTTTTGCCCTTTGTAGATCGCCAGTCTAGTGTAAGAACCTTCTTCCTGTTTCCAGTCTCAGAAACTATAGCACAATCATTGTGCTACTCGATACACTCAACGACCATGGAGGCAGAGTTGCAGATTTTGATAAACAAAATAACATTTCATTGCCTATAAATAGTAATGTTACGTTTTTATATAGAATTCATATTATTCTAATAAAATGAAAAAAAAAAAAAATTTTCGCCCTTAATTGTTAATAAGAAAATATTTGTCGTACAAAATTCGAAAAAAAAAAATTTCTATTTGCTTACGTTCCTAACTTATTGCAAAAACAAATAAATTTATATTGCAAAACTTTATCTTTGATTCGCTGAATAGTAGAAACAGGATATCATTTAAATACCTATTTTGCTTGATTCCTTTGGCTTCGGTTAGCTTTAGTAGTCATTTAAATAAGATTTTTAAAGCAACTTTTAGATAATATTGAACTGGAATTATTGTAGCCTAAAGCATTAGACAGGTATTCATTCACTCAAGGTTGGTGTGATCCTACAAACAGAGTTCATATTTAAAAATTAAGATATAAATAATTGTTGTTAAAAAATAATCGGTAAAGTTCAAAATTTTACAAACGTTTATTTTTACATTTACCGGTTTTTAATGAAGCATGCTACTAGATCATCGCAATTTTTAATATTTAAAACAAAAGTTTTAAATTTAAATACTAATTTTTGATAAATTATATCTAAATGTTTACAGTTAACTGATATCGTGGAATATTTTTTTAAATTAACCTTTAAAATTCTTTTTTGAGATCTAATAAGTACCTAGAAACGATCTAAACTGGCCAAATGTTAAAATTAATTTTAGGTCTTGTATTTGGGCCCATTTGTTATGATGATGATGATGATTGCAGATTATTCAATAAAATATTTTATCTTCTCATATTCATTAATCAACCCATAGATTATTTCAAAAATACAAATTTTGTCCATTCGTTTCTGTTTTTTGCTATTATCCTTGCCTCGGTACTTGTTTCTCCTCCATTTCAGTATATCTGCCAGAACTCCATCGCATGTTTGTCACTGTCTTCCTCGTTTTCCCTTTTTGTTTGTTTTTAATTTCCAAACTTGCTTAACTTTTTCGTTTCGTAGGTAACCACAGGAATATAGCAATCTCTTTTCTATAAAACCTTGAAACAACCTGCTTTTCAGTTCGGTTTATTGTATAAACCAGCCGATATTTCGCCAAAATCTTATCTAGTATCTTCGGTGCTCGCTGTTGAAAATCAATAAAAAAAAGCTTATTCTTATACACGGTCGAGGTCAGGGTCGGATCCAGCCTCTCTCTTTGGGGGGGGGGGGGCAGTGATCTCACAAAAGTACAGTATGGCAAACGAAAGCAAGTTGTCGAAGTGGGTGGGGGTGACACCGGAAACATTTCCATTTCTAGTATAAAAGGCAGGGTAGGGGTCTATTTTTCTGAATTTGAAGCTCTTGGAGAGGGGGGGGGATGCTAGCAGCAAACACATTCCTAGTATAAAAGGCAGAATCGGGTCTATTTTCCTGAACACAAAGATCTTGGTGGGCGGCTATCGTAAAAAAAAACAAGTTGTTAACGAGGGGACTACCAGCAGCATACACATAATAATATAAAAGGCAGAATCGGTTCTATTTTCCTAAACTTTAAGCTCTTGGGAGGGGGGGGGGGCGATCGCAAGCATACCCATTTCTATACTCTATTCAAGAACTAGAGAGAGCAATAAAACTTTTACCGAAACCTCCAACCTAACTGCTCCAATGCTGAGGACTGCCGTAAATCTAATTATATTTAAATATTATAAGCTTTTATAAGATGAAAAACTTCGTTGGAAAAGAGATTAACACTGCAATAAAATGAGTTGTACATAAATTTTATTATGAGAAGCAGATCTCTACCGACAAAATTCTAACTAAAATCAATGAATATCGGGGTTTACCTGAAATTAAAAGAACTGAGCTCTGGAAATTGCTCAGGGAACTTATTTTTGGCTGGGAAAAACCAGATAGGAAATCTGTTCTCATAGATTGTCCGGAAACTGTCCATTGGAGAACTAAAGAACACAGGTAGTTTGCGAAGAAAAAAAGGGTAAAAAATAATTTATTACTCTCTCTGGTTCTTGAATAAACTATAGTATAAGAGGCAAAATCGGATCTATTTCCCTCAACTCAAAGCTCTTGGGGAGGGGGGAGATCGCGATAACCCCCACTGCCCCCCCCCCTTGGATTCGCGCCTGGTCGAGGTACATATCCGTTTGAGAAGGTTGTTGTTACCTCAGGTGCCAAGTCGGTGGTCCTGCTTGAGGTGACTTCCTCAGGTAGAAGGAAGTGAGTTGTGTTCCTTATTCAGAGTGCCTTTTTTATCAATTTAAATGGATCCACAAATCAACCTTGCTTTATAATGTTCTATGTTCGCAAGAAGCTGATGTTTCCTGTTTATTTCTTATGTTAAGTTTATATTTTTCTAGCCTAGCTGATATTCTTGTGCTGGTTTGGCCTCATACCGGTCTTTCATGCGTTAACAAACCTCGATTATTACCCAACATTTTTCAGAAGAAGCAAAAAAAGTCATTTCAATTATAAAAAAAAGGTATTCAGTACCAGAAAGTATTTGCTGCGTTGTGATAGAGAGAGACAGCAGAGAAAATATATACTTTTTCAATCATAAAATTTATGTGCCAAATTTACAATATTAAACCAAACATCATTAATGGCGATTGTTTTGATAAATATTTTGCAACGGATAACACAACTGATACTCATAATTAAAATTAACAATTATAACTCATGGAGTTTATCTCCATGCAAATGTTAATTAGAACAACAGTTATTAAGAACCCTATATGTCACAAATATCTGTTGAAACGTGTGGCATGTCCCTTTTTTACAGGGTACAGCAACGGATGCGTACGGCAGCTCAATATGTCAGAGACTAGTTCCGTATCTCTTTTAGAGATAGTTGTGCTTTGCTCTGATTACCTAATAGGCGCCACCTGTTTTATATTGTCTGTGTTACTTACCTAGTGATAAAGCAGAAAAACACATAGGTTTCAGGAATAATGTTAATTTACTGACTGCTGATGTATAGCTCCATAATAAAACGCCTATTTAAAACACAGGACAAATTTTAGGGATATTCGTTCTTAATATTTGCCAACCTTATTCTCAACCTGGAGCACTCTCACCTAGTTCCAAATTTACGCTGATTACCTGGATATATATATATATATATATATATATATATATATATATAAAGCCATGGAAAATTATCAAAAAAAAATTATGATCAAAACAGTCCAAAGTTACTAATCATGATTAAAACTAACTTCAAAAAATGTTACAAATTCCATACTGTGTACTCAACCTTAAATGCTCAGACTCTACATGCCGTGCTCGTGTCAAACGAATCAGGAATACATCCACAACAAATGCTAATTGAACTATATTACTGACTATAAGAATATATTTTTAATATTGAAATGGAATATTAATAAATGAGAATTTATTAAAAATAAAGTATTTTATTACCTTCAAATTGAAACAAAATAATGTGATATATAAACTACAGCATTTTACAAGCCCTGTTAAGAAGAAAGAGTGATAAGTTATAAGTCCAAAAGAGTTTTGAATCAAAAAGGAATTCCATGTTTACAAATTTTAAATTACAGGATAAATAATTAAATTTAATCAGGTAAAAATATACAAATTATATCATATTACTAAAAACATGTAGCATTGATGCAAACTGGTAAATTGAAATGTTACAAATACTCATTTAAAATATCCTTTACTGCTTCGTTCTGAAAATATTGGCTAGGTTTTAGTTGATAGCTAATACACTTTTAATTGATTTGATGATGATATGATATCTGCATCAATTTATGATATATTATCAATGGAATCGCTAATACTGGCGAAAAACAGTCTATAGGTATTGAAGGAAAATTTGAGATAATTCACTATTTTATATTTAAGAAGAATAAACGGGGCCTTATCAGGCGCGGATCCAAGGGGGGGGGATTGCTCCCCCCTCCCAAAGCTTTGAGTTTAGGAAAATAGACCCGATTCTGCTTCTTATACTAGGAATGTGTATTCTGCTGGCATCTACCCCCCTGTCGACAATTTGTTTTTTCTTGCGATCGCCTCTCGCCCAAGAGCTTTGAATTCAGAAAAATAGACCCGACCCTGCCTTTTACACTAGTGCTTTCACTTGCCATAATGTAGTTTTGTGATATCAGTGCGCCCTCCTAAAGACAGAAGCTGAATCCGCCCCTGGGCCTGATTATATGAAATGTCTTTAAATTGAGTTATATTTTGTATGTATTTAATTAAAAAATAAAAATAAAATATTTAGTTTATCAGAATATGATGAAGATGGCGACGAATTCGAGGAAGACGACAACGAAAAACAAGATGAAGACTAATTTTATATAAAATTTACAAAAAAAATTATATGTTTTATTCATATGGTAAACAAATAGTAACCCAATTAATATCCATTTTTTCATCGTTTTTTTTTTTTAAAAAATCTTTTATTTGTTTAACTTTTATTGTCACATTATTTATAATTACTGTCAGCTTCGATAAACTGTCTCACGAACACTTCAGGATCTGCATAATGCTATCTCTTTCGCACCTCCATCAAACCTTTTTCGTAATCTGGCAGCACTTGCAACCTCCAAAATCGTCTAGCTTTGAGCAAAAGTTTTGAAATGTTATATTTAAACTAGTGTTAAAATTTTAATTTTACTTGATAAAGTTTACTTTCGCGCTTCTATTGCTCACACTTTGAATTTGCCAATTTTTTTTTCTATAGCCTACTTCATTTAAACTTATACATATCTAAATGAAAACTTTACACCCTCAAGTTTAAAAATACTGGTTTTTGACATTCTCAAAAATACGAGAGGTGGAATAGTGACAGGATAAGGCCTGCCACGCCAATATGTTTGGGTTTGTCTATCTTTAAAATGATCTTATAAAACTCTCAGCCTTACACGCAGACCGTTTCATTAAGGGTTCACTAGCTCTCTTACTTATATAAAATATCCATTCCTGGACATGCTGGCAGGATACTTGTCATATATATTCCATATCAGATTAGTTTATGGTAGCTCTTATGACAGTATCATTAGGTGATCGAAATGCGTATGGCGACAAATTTGAGTGGAATTCGCAAAAATAAACTATCTATCTGTCTTCTTATGATCGGAAGGAAAAAAAAAACGGTAACTTTTTTCATCAATTCTACGATTGTAAAGATTTATTAGTATTTTTATTCTAGATAAGAAACTGGAACCCCAAGTTCTTGTACAAAGGTAGCTCTTTATATTTAAAAAATACCAATCAAAACAACTTTTTATTGTTTTGCAAAATAATCTCCATGATGATCAATACACCTTTTTGTACCATTGGGAAGATGATATTAAACGGTATTAAAAAGAAATCATTGGGTGTTAGTGAGTGCAGTAAGAAGGATGTCCATCTATTCCACGTTCTGAGTTCTCAAATAGTCACTTGTTTGAACCAATATGTGAGATCTCACATTGTCATTTTGGAGAATTATCCATCTTATCTGGTTTGCTTTCTTCAATTTACTTAAGACTTCCAGGAAACAAAGGCGACCATTTGCTTGAAAGTGCTTCATGCATGAACAACTTTTGTTGATTTTTTCTTATCACAGAAGGCACAAGGTCGACAGCAGTTTATTTTCGAGTTTATACGTGCAGATCCAGGACTTCTCATCTTCATTATGACACTAAATATTTTTTGAAGAACTTATGTCGAATTCTTTGAACATTTCCTTGCACCAATACACACAAACCTTTTTTGAGCGACTGTCAAATTATATGGGGCCTAACGCGAACATAGCTTCTTCAAGACCACATATTCATCCAATAGATTTTGTAGCTGGTGTTACTAAAGTCTAGGGATATCTCAAACTTACGGTGTTTTCTATGAGGATCTTGCAATATCAGTTTACGCACAGCATTGATGCTTTATTGCACTCCAATCAATTTTGAAGGAATTTTAATCGACTCGTTCATGAGCGAACAACGGCTACGATTGAATTTATCAAACCAACGATATACGGTGGATTTGTAGGTGCTTCACCATCATATAAAGAATTAAGTTCATCGATGCTCTCTTGTTGAAACAAGCCACGTGGAAAGTTATAAAAAATAATCGCAAAAAAAAGTTTACGGATTATTTCCATTTTTAGCCGAGATGAAATTTTTGAAGTTACTTTAAACAACACAAACAGCGTTTGTATGTCAAAACGTTCCAAACACGCATATCATCTGAAATGCAAATGTAAAATAAATATATTAGATGGCACACAGCCACACTAGTGCTACCGTTTCTTAAAATATAAACAGGTAACTTCATATGAAATTTTTTATTTGAAATTGAAAAATGAAGCCCAAAAAAGGTTTTTTATGTAATTTAATAGTCGAAAAAAAAATCCAAAATTATTTCGCATCAAAGATGCCAAAAAGCTTCAGACAACATTGACCCACTGATGAAACTTTCAAATCCATAATATCTTGTTAAATCGGTGGTGACACCAGATGAATTTACCTCCTGCGACAAGCTTTTATCTCTATTTACCTGTTCCAAATGAATAAAGCTATTAATCCAGATTTATATGAAAAAAAAAACAAAAAATATAAACAAAGAAAGGCAGAAATATTTTCATTTCACTTTTAACTTAAACGTATCGAGACGATTTATTGGGAGCTAGAAAAATATTGCCTGGTTTAAAGAATAAATAGAAGCGTAATAATTAATCTTATTAAAAAAAGTTGGAACGAGATGGGGTACCTATATTATTTTCTATATGAAACGCAATACATGTTGGACAATATACGTATGATATAGATGTCTCCGTCTATTTTGGTGAAAGAACTCTTGGAAACTCTCAAAATAATGCAGAAGGAACAGACGAACTGGTAAATTGTTTCCAATCAAAATTCACAGAAAACAACGATCTATTTAAAATTTCTATTCCGCAATATGTCAGCATGGGAACTGATCAGTATTATATAAGCAAGTTGACAGACGAAGAGGAAGTATTTCTTATTGAGTTGCAGACAGAGAGTCAGCGGTAATAATAGAGGTAAAGTGTTGGGATCTCCGACTAAAAGTTCCTGAATACATGGGAAGTTTCAAGTGCTATTTTGTATGCAAATATAAAGAAACACCAGTTTTTATTACTACGCTAAAGCGAAAATGCGTTTTTAATTAAATTGAACGATTGTGCCAAAAAGCTAATGTTTTAAACCAAAGTTTCGATGTGCTTGAAGTAAAAAGACTTTCACTACTCACGGCTCATAAAGAGTATTTCCGATATTAGACCAGTATTTTCGACCACACGAAGGTGTACAAGTTAAATTATTGGATTTTCAAAAACAATCAGGTGAAACATCCGACATTATTGTAAAGTACTCAACCATGGTTTTATATTAATACAATTTAGTGTGGCCTTTTGTGGAGATAATACAAATGGGAATTTTGTCGGTTATCACGTTTGAATAGATCTTCAATCGGCATTGGTGTACAACGCAGTTAAATCGGCCGCCGATTGCTCAACATTTAATGTTGAAGTCATTGTTTTAAAAATATACTCTACACTTACACCATAAGAGTTGAAACGTTAACAGATTGTTATATAGATACCGATATAGAATATCAAAAATTTTCAGGATACAGCAAATCAAAGTAGCTTGCAGTCGATGAGCTTTAAAAATGTATAAATCACTAAAGTCTTACTTTTCGACCATCGACAAATGCCCTATTATCTTAATTTTAGCTCAAAACTATGGCTCTATTTTATTCATGACCAAAGATCTACTTTTTATCAAGTTATTTTGAAGATTGAGAATCAAAAAAATTTTGCTATTGAGGTTGCAAGAGAAGTTTACCAGTTGAAGCAAAATTTAATTTTGAAACCAAATATATAATTCCTTTTTCTGATTGTACATAACTCAAGGAATTAGTTGCATTGCAGAAGAAGAATTTGTGAAGATTACCGCCACAATTTATTTAAAAAATTGCCATGAGTATTTAAGCCAATGGGCATCTTACTATGAAGACTTCCATCACTTTGAGTGGATCACCTTGTCCACGGTTATAACACGGGAAGGAATCCAAAAAGCGATAAACGTTTTATCGGAATCGGGTTTTATTCAACGAAAAAATGATACCGAAATATTTGATAAATATTTACTTACTACAAATTATGTCACATTAGACAAGGTTTCAGAATGGAACGACTTAAATCTAGCTGTAGAAAATCGTTGGGTGGAACTACGTAACTATTTCAAAAATTATAATTTAAATCATTTGCATTTTTGTACAATTATTGAATATGCTTTGTGTCTGTCTAGAACGGATGCAACAACTGAAAGAGTTTTTAGTTTAATTACTAGAATACGTAACAGTGCTCAAATCTATTATAAAAGTAAACGTCAATAAAACTCGTCTAGAATTTTATTCTTATTTAAAATCGTCACCATCTGTATGAAAGTAAATTTGTTCTTCAGAAAAATGGAAAAAACCTGAAACTACTGATTACTTTAATATTTATTAATCAAAATAACTATTTCTTTTCCATTCCCGATTTGCCTAATACTAATTTAGTTCCCCATATGAAGTATGTATCTCATTAAAGTGTTTATTATTTGTGTGTTACGGAATGAACCAAATGTTCGTAAGTATATTTTACTAACAACTGGTTTATTTCTATTTCTTTTATCTTTTATGGATCCAAGGTTCTTACAATCTTTTTAACAGGTGGTAGTGTTGGTTTCTGTTTCTTCGGATATCGGATCGCAAATGGATCGCATATTTTTGAAATAACTCTATCACATCCACCATAAATAATAAATAAGTTTAAATAATCTTCGTGCGTGTAATTTCATCGCCCCGGCATAATTATTATTAACGAATGTCAAATGGCAAGGAATAGTGACAATTCTGTAGGGTTCGATTGTTTTATTTTCGCCATCATGACCAACTAATAACAAAACTTAAAAGTCGCATACCATTTTTACAATAGAAAGATATTGTATTGCCAATATTTTGAAAACTACAAATTTTTTTAACAGACAACCTTATACAAAAATTTATGCTTAATATGATAAAATTATAAGAATAATTGCTTTCTATTTAAAAGCTTAACTTTTGCCGGTTTTTTTAAATATAATTGTATTCTTCTCTTCTGACCACTCTACTAATAATTTTCAAAATATCATAAAAAGACTACTAAAGTCCATCTTCGTCTACAAGAAAACTAACCCAAATTAAATAATAGGGTCTTCCTTATAGGAAAAATTTATAGTTAAATTTTCGTCCGAAAACGTAATTTTTGACATAAAAATTTAAATATGTCTAAAACGGTGAGACTTAAGTATAGAATATTTTATATAAAACATATCTAGAATTTTACGTAAAAATCAAAAATGTAATAATATATAGGATGTTCCATTTAAAATAAGCATGTTGATATTTACCTCCGGTATAAATGGAAGTGCCGCCATCTCGAAAATATTTTAGCCGGCTGTCCCCCATGCACTATAGTTCCCTGTCAAATTTTCAGATTCTTCCTAATTATAGTTTTCCCATAATCGATCGATAGAGTTCCCGAAGAATCACCCTGTATATACTGCCTAAAAAATTCTGGTCACTTTACTTATAACCCACAGCTGACGGTCTTACCCCCACTAGAATTGGAGCTAAATATTATTTTTATCATCATAATGATGTTATAAATACACCGTATAAATTTCGTGACTTAGGAAATGACTTTGTACCCTCACATTTTATTTCGGGTTTATAAGGGTAGCTGACGAGTAATCCATCACTTTCAAGGCAACTGACTATTATTTTCTCAATCTCTATTATTTACACATTAGTACTATAAATTTTCAAGTCTAATGAAATGCGTTTTTTCTCTTCTTTTTGGACATGTTCTGAATTTTTTCACAGCCAGTGCTGCCACTACCGATGCAGCTGATTCTCAGCTCTTTAAATGAAAGACCAGATCTTATCTGTAAAATAACGGGGTTTCGTGGATGTGAAATGGAACATGGAGATTTTTGCATGAGAGCCTTCAGAATAACCTAAATAACGATAATTTTGAAAAGTTGGGCGACATTGTTTTTATTAATTAAAATACTTTTCTCTCGTGTAACTTTGAAGATATTCATTTTTGGGGAAACTTGAAAAGGAAAAAAAGTTTCGTAATTAAATTTTCCATAAGATAGGGTTGGTCGGAGATCTCTAAATATATTTCCCTTATTGCAAAATAGCAATAATTAAAAAAAAAAGTTAAAAAAATGCAGTTTTTTAATCAATTTTTTTTGACCATTTAAATTTCTCTGAAGACCTTCATATTAGAGCAAAGGAAACTTTATGCCATAATAAAATAACACGCTAAAATTCGTTAGGATCGAATCAATAGTTTTCTCACAATAATTTTGCAATCCGATTTCTTTTACAAAAATTAGCCATTTTTCAAATTTGTCTGAGTCCAAAATACCACCTTAACATATTTAAATTTATTTTCGACATATAGTAGAGAACTCAAGTTTTTCAACGCTTTTTTAAGAATCAAAATCAGATGATTTGGACGCCATCAGGAATTGTTTAGAGACATTGTTGATATATTTGCTTATAAACAAATAGATTATCTCGGCGGATTTTTATTAGATTTTTTTTGCAACACATGGTTTGAAAGTACTTGGAAAGACGCTTCTGTTCGTGAAAAAAAATGTCAAATTCGTCAATTGGTTTCCGAGATACAAACTGTCAAATTTGACAGTTTGTTACGGTGATTCTATCAACAATACAGACCTGATTTTTGAACCAAAAACTTTGTCTTGCCGAGTTCTTTATTGATACAAATTTTAAATGTTTATGTTATCGGAAACTTTAATAAAAAATGAAAAGAATATCGCCCACGCGCGTGAAAAATGAAAAAAAGATAGGTGGGGAGCTCTCATTTTAAAATTGAATTCGAAGATTCAAAATACATATTTGAAAAAAATATTCATATCCTCGGATTCTAATGGAGCGATTTTGATTATTTTTTTAAACTGATGTACCACGAATTATGGAGCTCAAATATCATAATGCCATCATACATTCATTTTGGTATAAACAAAGGACGTTATTTATGCATCATACTTACAGCATACTGCACCCTATAGTATTGGACTTTCCAAGCGAATCTTTGTTTATTAATATAACTAAGCATACTATAACGATATATATTTACTTTAATTATCAAAATTGTTTAAACAATCATTGTTTAAACAATTTGAAAAAAATTTTGGTTTCAAATTATTTTATTCGTAAAATCACATCCACCTAAAAACAGGTAAGCCCTGGTCTATGACTCCTTGAGAAGAATTTGAATTTCAATTTCAATTTATTTCACAAATATTAAATTACAATAAACAAACAAATAGTACATTTGTCTTGATAATAATTTTACACAAATCACAGTGTTTATCTTGCACTTAGGTATGAAATACCTGTATGAGCATTAAAAGTAAACATAACCATATACAATTTCAACATGACTGCATATTCACCAATCAGTCCTATCAACCACAAAGACGCACGACAAAAAAAATATAACGGCCTAGTATACAATTTATTGGTGAATATTAATCCCTACACTAGTTAACGAAGATTCACACAATTAGATATACACGTTAATCAATATAAACAAGACAGAAAATTACAAAAGTGCAAACATAAAAATAAATATTAAAATTACTAAAACACTAAAACAAATATTACATTATTAAAATACATTTATCATTTTAAAAGGTATTCAAAAAGAGATGACTGTTTGAGAAGTAAAATGTCCTAAATACCTTTTTAAACTGTTTCCTTCCTGTATTATTACGTATATTAACTGGTATGAGATTATACAATTTAGGGCCAATATAAGAAACAAAATGATGCCCCTGGTTATTTCCACAATATTTGGAGTTAAGTAAATTATTGGTGTTACGCCTCGTTCCATACACATGAGATATTACTAATTTCGCAAATCTTTCGTTACGATGTATAAAATTACAAACTGTGATAATATACAGGCTCTTTAAGTTACAAATATTCTCATCGTACAACAAATTAGTGGGGTACAATCTTGGTTTTTTCAATACAATTTTCACAATATAGTTTTGTGTAATTGCTAATTGTTTTTGATGACAGTTACATGCCCTTCCCCAAATTAGTGCGCCATAGCTCAACAAAGACTCAACAAGTGCTCTATAAAAATTTTCCCAACATATAAAATTTATAAATTAAACATCTTATCTTTTTAACTAGATATAGCAAATGTTGATCTCACTTGAGATGTTTATCAATCACTACACCAAGATATCTAGTACTAGCGCTTTCTCGCAGAGGTTCACTTATACCCTCCAAGAGTAACTGAGAAAAATTTGGTCTATTGGCTTCGGTCAGGGAAAAAGCAATATAATGTATTTTTTTGATGTTCAAACTTAATTTAATGGTATCTAAAAGGTGCTTTATTATTTTAAAGCCTGATTTTAGCTTTTCTCTTACATTTTCCCATGTTTTAGCAAAAAAGACCACAGCAGTATCATCAGCATACGACACTATTTTCCCCTCCAAAGCAAGACCGCAAACATTATTGATATATAAATTAAAAAAAACAGGTCCGATCACAGTTCCCTTCGGTATCCCATGCTCCACCATTCTAGCTTCGTTGATAGTTTTCCCAATTCTGACACCCAATTCGAACGATCCCTAAGATAATCTCGGAAGACCTCAGACACGATTCCCCTCACTCCACATGCATCCAACATTTCAAGAAGAAGAGCATGGGAGACCATGTCAAAAGCCTTCGCCAGATCAAGGAAAAGAGCAATACACTTATCTCCACCATTCAAATGTTCCGTACGCTATTTACTAGCTCGAACACTGCATCCGTTGTACTGTTACCCTCTCTGAATCCAAACTGGTTATTTGACAGTACAGCATTTTTATTGAAAAAATCTACAAGACGCGTCTTTAAGCATTTCTCAAATATTTTCGCAACATTGGAGACCACACTCACCGATCTAAGCTTCCCACACAATTCTTATCCCCGTACTTATAGATCGGAGTGACAACAGATGCCTTAAAATGGGAGGGCACCCTTCCAGATTTAAAGATTAAATTTATTATATGAACAAGAGGCATTCTAATGTATTCATGCAGAAACTTAAGTGTCCTGGTCGAAATTTGATCACAACCTGAGGAGCAATTGTCTTTTAGGCTATTTATATGCATAGAAACCTCGTCTGAATTTGTAGGTCTCAGAAATATTGATGAGTCGGCAGTACTCTTGATTTTATAAGGATTTTTTGGACAATTTATTGCCTCTGACATTGTTTTTCCGAAGTTTATAAAATATAAAACGATTCGGATATAATCCTGGGATCTGTGATGCTTTCATTATTGTCATTTATTTGTGTGATGTTAGGATTGTTGTTTTTTCATTTGTTGCTTTACTTATAAATTGATACATTTTCTTAATGTTTCCCGTATTTTCACTTATTTCAGTTCTGTAATACGTGTTCTTCGTATCTTTAATTATCTTGTTTAGACTATTACGATATTCCACATATTCCTGTTTTTTCAGGTCTGTTGGATTCCTAAGCAAGGACTATTTTAAGCGATCTCGATGTTTAATTGATGTAATTATTGAATTTGAAATCTATGGTTTAATTTTCGTGTAAAAAGAAATATTTACACTGTAAATTAAATGTTATAAAATGATGTAGTTTTCCACGCTGCCCTTCGAACTATAAGCTTAAAAATAAAACTAGTTAAAATGCCACAGCTAAATTGAAAATCTGTTTAGAACATAAAAGGGCACGGACATTATTTAAGACCAAAGTTTCAAAAAAGCTCCGGGCAATGCTAACCCGCTAACCGAGGACCGATGCGGACTACAGAACTTTCAAATTCACTTTATCCTGCTAAATCCGTGCCGACATCAGATGGACTTGCCTTCAAGCGAAAAGCATTTGTCCACGTCCAAATACTGCCACATATTTAATCGAATGGGTCTATTAATCAATTCCGTTCAAATCCCGATTCCGTCACAACATTATTACGTTATGTCACCTTATAAGGCAATCACTCATACCACTGGCAAATTTTCTCTGTATAGTAGAAAATCGATGGAAGGGTTTTTTCTTGCTCTGGAGTTCTGAGTGTTATAGATGATAAAGTTTTACGAGGGCATTTAGAAGTTTTCAGTAATCAGTTTAAGGAAGTTTATGAGCAAGAAAATAGAGTGAGCAGTAATCATAGCCACCCCGATGTTTTATAAGTTTGCTAAAGAAAGGCGTGGATTCGTGAATTATTATTAGGGTTAGGTATAGACAAAGGTTAACACAGCAGAGTCGTACACTATACATATTATTTTACTTATTTAAAAATGTTTCAATTCGAAAATTTTTAGAATCAAATAGAGTACAATCAGGTACGCCGCAATAATTAATTTTATATCGTGACACTTTCTGAAGCAATTAACTGACAGATGTTTCAGATAATATAAGGGTATGGGAGCAATTCTCGACTCACGACTGAACTGAAATGATCTCGTACTTTTTTCCGAACTTAAAATTGAAAAATAAAAATTTTTATAAAAAAATTGGATCGACTTATAAAAAAGCTCTAAAAAGCAAAAAATAAAAATATAAATTTTGATATGAACTCGTATTCCATCAAAAACTTTTCCCATGTCTATGAAGCATATATATATATATATATATATATATATATATATATATATATATATATATATATATATATATATATATATATATATATATGCTGTGTCTAGTTAGTTTTGACGTTACATCACTTTTCACATAAATACCAGTTAAAGAGGCTCTTTCTGTAATATAAAACAAATACAATCTGCCAACATATATCATCGAATTAGCTAGACACTGTCTTAATAACACCTATTTTACTTATAAAAGCCGACGATATAAACAAGTCGAGGGAGCCCCTATGGAATCTCCTGCACTCGCTAACTTATTTATGAAAGACTTTGAATCAAAAGCTTTGGAGACCTCTTCACACAAATCACGACTGTGGCTACGTTACGTAGATGACACATTCGTTATCTGGCAACATGGGGAAGAAAATCTCAAAAGATTCCTGGAACCCGTTTTTGGATATCCTTCTGAAAAGAAAGGAGGATGGCTTGCTTTCGCACACTGTCTACCGAAAGCCAACTCACACCAACAGGTACCTCAACGCCGCTTCATATCACCACCCCGCCCAATTATTTTCAGTAGTGAAATCACTTGCGCTTCGATCGCAGTCCCTTACAGATCCAGAAAATTATCACAAAAAGATGAACATACTGCAATATGACCTAACAAAGAACGGTTATAGAAAAGAACATATAGACAAGGCTCTAAGAAACAAACCGAACCATTCGGAAAACGAACGCGTCCAACGCGCACACGGTACCGACAGCACCGGAGTCACAGGCGTCAGTTCGCTCGTAGACACCATACAGTGAGCTTTAAAAATGGTGAATGAGATTTCACCGAAACATCAGCTGCCTTACAGTCCTGAGAGGGACTCAGCACATACACGGGATGACCAAAAACCTTCGATTACACATCACACCCGTGAGAATATCCGACATAATATATATATATATATATATATATATATATATATATATATATATATATATATATATATATATATTATATATTAACTTTTTGCTTATTTGTCTGATAAGAAATATTAGGTCCTGTGTGCTTCTGATCTCCCTACATCCATGCTGGATGGTCAATTGAACGTATGAAACACTAAAAACACTTTAACTTTTTAGTTTCAGTCTTAAATACATAGTTAATAGCCTAAATACTAAAATTACATTATCTTAAAATATTAGACATAATCTAAAATATTCAGTACTCGAGAGTGAATTTACTTTCTCACACCACTTTTTTATAATATAGAAAATGCCATGTTTTGAACAAACGAAAAAGCATATACAGAAAGTTTTTTTTTGCTTTAATTTTAGAAAAAGTGCTGCTGACAGTCATTTGGTTTAGGAAGCTTACGGTGGATATTCTCTTTGTGAGATAATGAACAGAGATTGATCGATTAATGCCAAAATGCAATATCTATGCTCAAAAGATGATGCTGTGTGTTTGGTGGGATCGAGAAGGTATGGTGTACTACGAGTTGCGAAAACCGAGTGAAACTATAGCAACTGATTGGTGAGACTGAACTGGTGCAAGACTTGAGTATGCCAAACGTCGTCATAAACTAATTTTGCTCCATAATAATGCTCAGCCACATGTAGGAAAAACAGTAAGAAATATATAAAGTACATAAATTGGAAAGTCTTACTTGCCGTATTCACCGTCTAATTTATCACAGCATTTCAGGTCTTATGAATACTGTTACGGAATTCTGTCATCCTATTTTTTCTTAACACATGTTATAAACCCGTACGAGATCCAGTTTTAGCTATTTAAACATAACATGGTTCTTTGTATTTGGCTCACGTCTAACCAAGTTTTTCATATTATTTTATTACTATTGTAACTTTTAGTATGTGAATATCTTTGTTAATTTTAAAGGGGCTAAATATTCAAAGATTTTTAATTTTAAGAATATTTGTTTATTGATAACGTTTAAAAGAATTTAAAATTTAAATTTTTTATACACGTTATGTAATAAGTTTTCATGATTTGGGTTTTTGGACGAAATTGGTCCAGTAAAATCCAAGATGGCGCTAACAATATGGCGGCCAAAAAAATTAATTTTGTCCGATTTTCTTCAAAATTGGTACGGGAAAATTTTCGAGGTCGTACATAATGAATTTGAAATTATTTTTACAAAATTCGATATGGCGGATCCAATATGGCGGACAAAAAATATTTAATTTTGTCCGATTTTCTCCAAAATTGGTGCGGGGGAGTTATCGGGGTCGCACATAACGAATCCAAAATATTTTTAGAAATTCAATATGGCGGATTCAATATGGTGGACAGAAGAATCAGTTTTGTCCGATTTCCTCCAAAATTGGTACGTTTTCGGGGTCGCACATAACGAATCTAAAATTATTTTTAAAAAATTCAATATGGCGAATCCAATATGGCGAACGAAAAAATCAATTTAATTTTGTGCGATCTTTTTCAAAATTGAAATGGCGGAGTTTTTAGGATCGCACATTACGAATTTGAAATTATTTAAAAAAAATTAAATATTGCGGCTCCAAGGTGGCGGATTAAAATTCTACATCTCTCGATTTTGTCTAAAATCAGTATTGGGGGATTTTTGATAGTGTTAATTACGAGTTTAAAATATTTTTTGAAAGTCTCGATCTGGCGGATTCAATATGGTGTCCGAAAAATTCCACATTTTTCGATTTTCTGACTGAACTGAACTGATATAGAGGGTTCTTGAGGTTGTAAATTATGAATTTAAATGTTTTTTTTTCAGGATTCAATATGACGAATCCAATATAGAGGACAAAAAATTTTACCTTTTTCGACTTTTTTTAAAGGTAGGACTGAATCGGTTTTGAGGATGTAAATAGCAAATATGTCAGATGCATTATGGCGGTCTAGAAATTTTAAATCTTCAGATTTCATCCAAAATTGGTACTAGGGGGCTTTGAAGGGTTTAGATTTAGATTAGATTAAGACGTTAAAATTATTTTTTTGAAATTCAGTATGGCGGATCCAATATGATGGGTTGAAAGTTTTTCCTTATTCACATCTTTCAGATATGATATTAGGCAGTTTTCAGGGTTGAATATGAAGTTAATTTTTTATAACTATTAGGTTAATAAAACACAATATGAGGGACTGAATATTTTACATTTTCCGATTTTGTCTAAAATTGATATTGCGGTATTCTTGGGGCGTATACAAACTCAATATGCTGTATAAAATATATCGGGCTAAGACATTTACGTCTCAAGTTTTTTAAATATTAATATTGGAAGGTTTGGGGGGCCTATATTACCAATCAAAAATTAATTTGACATTTAAGATAGTGGATTTACTATGAGAGACTAAATATTTGTTTGATACAATTTCACTATTATTTGGAGAATTCCAAGAATCAAAGATTTTTAAGTGGTTCATTTTAGGGTGATTTACAACTTTGGATAAAATGGGTAATTTTTGCCACCTTGGAGTCATTACGAGGTACACTAATCTCGATTAGTACTTAGTTCAAATAATTTATGGGTATTATAATGAATTCAAAACTAAAAATCGAAAAATAAAAATTTTTATAAAAAAATTGAACCGACTTAAATAAAACTATAAATTTTTATATGATATTGAAATTTTTGAATTCGTCGCCAAATTATTTCTAAATGAAATAAATAACTCCTAATATATACAAATTATGGTAAGAAAGCAATTACAAGTATTGTTAATCTGTTTATGTGAATCACATTTTGTAGGGTATTAGTTTGGCTCTGACTTCAAAAATTTCAATTTCATATAAAAATTTATAGTTATTTTTCACTTTTTAGCACACTTCATAAAAATTTTTATTTTATTATTATTTTTGAGTTTTATTTTATGCACACACTCTTTCTTTTTAACCTACGTTTTCTAAATTTAGATTGGAACCCACCTGAGCTTTACTACCAATAATTTATATGGGACGGAAATTTAAAAATAATGTCCACTCAATTCTAGACCTTATTGTATTAGGGATAAAGTAGAATTACTACCAACAAAATTGGTTATTAAAATTGTAAATTTAAAATAACACAATAAGATATCAAAAAATGGTTCGATGTATGGATCTCTTCAAAAAGCAACGATTTCTACTGGTGTGTAATCCATTTGTTGCGTGGAAAATGAGAAATGGTAGTAGTATTTGAAGGACAATATGTCGAATAAAATAGATTACACCGTAAACTATAAATGGTTTTTTATTAACACATAGTGGGAATTAAATTTAAGACCCAATACATTTTGTTTTTTTCCCTCATATTGTCTGCGTGCCATTTAACTATCGCAGCGACTGTCCTCAACAGGAATTTTTTTGCGAATTTTTAATCAAGTCAAAAAAAAATGAAAAATTTGCATATAACTGCAAATGTTTGTATTGTTAAAAATATCGTTATAAATTAAATGTAAAAAATCTACATTGATCCTACTTTGGCTAAGAATGTTACTAAAGGTCATAGCTTAAGAAATCGTTTTTTCACAAACACCTCTTAAATAGCCATATTACCATTAAAATAGTTATTAAAATATTTATAGACTCTTCTATATAAATGATGTGTATACCTTTTTTCCTACAAATTATTATTCATAAATTCTCGCCATTTCAAAAATTGGAAAGTCATATTCTGTATAATATTCATTCTCAGATACAAGGGCATTTGATGCTTCATTCGTAATGAGAGTTTTATGATCTATACCAATTTCCAGTCCTATGCAAATTTGTTTGGAGAAAAATGTCTACTTTGATTGGATAATAGGTTTACTATATTTAAGTTTTTGTAATTTTTGAGTAATCGTGCTACCAAGTAGGTAAAAAAGTAAAAACTAGAGCTAAATACCTTTCAAAACTAATTTTAATTATTATAAAAAAAATTAACATTTGACCATCTAATCGATGCAATACGGAAGTGCGAGTTACATAATATAAATAAAATGTTACATTAAATATGTATAAATGTTAAAAAATTAAAAAAACTTTTCAATTAAAAAATTAATTGTTCCTCAACTATTCTGTTTTTTTTTTTTTTAAAAAGAACGGTATTAGCAAAAGGTTGGCAAATGTTTATTCAATAAGTATAATTTTCGTGGAATCACCTTTTGATTTGATGACTCCAGATATTCAACAGAAATAATTAGGTAAAAGTGAAACAAAAGGTTCACTAAACAAAATCATTACTTACTGTAAAAAATTAACCACCACATAATTGAAATAGCAATAATATAAATATACAATATTTAAGGTATGAGAATGATAGGTTTTTTAACACTAAATGAATTTACTAAAATCTGGCTAAAATAAAACACAGTTTTAACTAACTACAAAGCAAAAACAATAGAATACATATAATCAAAATGAAGTCATATTAATACCACACTACTATGTGAAAAGCCAGGATATGCAGTTTGAAATTCAATTTTTTATTCAATTAAAGTTAAATGAGCTGAAAGAATTTCTAGTTTTACTTAATTAGCCAAAACCCTCCTATACTATGAATTGCGGGCCTCTGAAATTTAAATTTATTAAGGAAACCGAACAAAATTCTTTAAAGAAAACAGAAACAGAAGACTAAAAACTAAACAACTTGCACCATACAAAAGAGTTCTCTTTGCCACCCCAACTTCAGTACAGTACAACGTATTTATGACGATGATAGACGGCTAGGTGAATGCTTTGGCTGGACCAAAATCAGTCCAAAGTTGTTACCTGTGCCAAACAACATCTCAGTTCAACAACATTGATACTGTGTCCCAGTAAATACAGCGTATTTCAAGCTACAACTGATAACTCTACACGCATGTATTCGATTCTCCGAATGCTGCCTGTATTTGTGGTATCAACGTGACATACAGAAGTGGCAAACCCGTAAGCAGAAAGGTGAAAGCACAGACAGGACTTCTTATTGACATGCCAAAGAAAGGGTTAGGAAGCACTAACGATGGCAACACAGCTCGACGTTTCTTTGAGAACAGTGATGAGCCAGTTATTATAGCAGGAGTAAAGCGAAAACTGATCCTCCGGTTTCCCGTCATTTTGCAAACTATTGGAAGCGGACATTAAACTGCAATAAAGAAGATTTGGGATACACATTTTAAACAAAATTGTTTATTAAAAGATACTCTTAGTAAAACATGCCAACAGAAATCCACAAATTACTTATTCCATTGACCAGACATCATAGCATTTACAATATTACCGATAGGTAAACTATCGAAATATGCATAAAAATCAGCGGACAAGTTGATAAGAAACTATCGCCAAGACTTTGCCCGAAAATCTTCTCGAGAAAAAATATGAAGGATGTGTTTTTTACATAGTAAGAATTGGGATAATAATTCGTACGTATTGAAGAATGAGAAAAGAGCTGTTAACAAAGAAGGCAATGATTAAAAAGTTCTTTTTATTATTTTTATTACAGTTGTATTATTTATTCATTTATGTTAATCAGTAAATATTATATTACTTCCAAATTATTTGCATTGGTATTTATTAAGAAGTCTTAAGCATAGAGGAAAGAGTACTTTCGCCTTTTTAACGATTATCGATATCCATGTATTTATTATTATAGTATTCTATTTAAAATGTACCTTGAAGTCAAGCGCAATATTTTATTCATGGAAATACAATTATTCTTTTTATTTTATTTTTAAAGCGTTGAACCACATAAGATGTTTTTCGAATTTATTTTCATGATTTTATAAAGTTTCAGTCTGCTATGTTGGATCCGATTTTCATTTTTAATATTAAATCCGTGCGTTCAACCCACTGCGTTTTGATGACTCCAAATCAGCGAAAAGTCCTTGCCCGACACCATTTTTGCTGGAAACCAGAAAGCAAGCTACGATACATATATATATATATATATATATATATATATATATATATATATATATATATATATATATATATATACATGTTTTATCGGATGTTCTCACGATTGTAGGGAAGGTGACGTTTCGGTAAAATCTCATTCATCATTTACAAAGCTCGCTGTACTGCGCCTATGGGCGAACAACGCTGTCCTACAGTCCTGAGAAGGATTCAACACTCATAATACGGGATACCCGAAAATCTTCTATTATATATGTATATATATATATATATATATATATATATATATATATATATATATATATATGATGTGCGTGTTCCATGCCAAAAGATGGCAATTGGCACGAAACTTACAACCGCATTGTTTAAGCATAGGAGAGGGTTTTCAGGTTGTACTTAACCTCAAAAGGCTACAAATCATGATATCAGTGGCATGAAATAATGCCTATATCCTACCAAGAAGTTTTTAGGGTCGCTGAATTCAGAAAGACGGCGGATTGAAAATTGTAGTTGTGTACGTAAAAACTCTTAAATGTTAGTAACAAAGAGATAATAAAATGTCAATAAAAATCAATCTGTCCCGACCTAGGGGATCGGTGATGAAATTTAGAAAATAACTGCTAGAACCTAACCTAAAAAAAAAAAGAAATCGTTCTCCCAGAAGCATAAAATGAAGTCAAAAACACCACATAATCTCCAAAAGAGTTTTTGGGTAGCTGATTTCAAATACGGTGTCCGTTTTTCGAAATCCTAGATGGCGGCTCCAAAATGAAGATGAAAATTGTCAACACTAGGGCCTATTATTTGTGGATCAATGCTCTACCGGTTCTAAGGCCTACCAATACCTAGAATGGAAGGGTCGAAGAATTCGGTCCTAGGGCCTATGAGATCAAGGTCAACGAGTCTATAAATAAAAAATCCATGTATCTAGAGTCTACGTATTTAGGGTGTATAGGACGAAGATTTATAGACGAAGATCTATAGACGTAGGTTCTAGAAGTCCAAGGTCTATGGGCTTAACGCTTCTCAGCAACAATCAACAATCTACAGACAGAAATTTGGTGGGTCCCACATAAGTATTACAGTATAACTTTTGGACTTAACCCATTAAACCTAACCCTTTTAATACTAAGCGCTCAAATTCAAAATCCAAAACACCTTAACCTTAACCAATGATTTTTGAATCTTTGAACTCTCCACTTTTAAATCCTTAGCTGTTAAACTCTAAATAACTGCGCTCTTGAACCACAGTTCAATATCTTAGGTGTTTAGGATTTGAGACTATAAATTTTAAGGAATTTTGGGTTCAGGTGTTTATGGTTAAGGGGTTTAAAGTTCAAGATCTTAAAGTTTTATGATTTAAGAACTTAGGGTTATACGTTTCAGGATTATTAAATTAAGTTTCAAAGATTCAGGGTTCAAAGATTTCGGGACAAACAGTTTAGGATCAAATGCTTAGGTGTTAAAGAGTTTAGTGTTTAAGCGCTTATGTACTCCTTGTGTTTATTATTTGATAATTTTCAACTGCATATCCGCCATTTTGGAGCTGCGACCTAGAATTTCTGAAAACAGACAACGTATTTGAATTCAACTAGCCCACAAACTTTTTTGTACAATTTACAGTATCATTGACTTCCTTTTATGTCTGTGGGAGAACGATTTTTGTTTTTTAGGTTAGGTTCTAGGAATTATCTACTTGTATCTTCTAACTTCTAGGTCGAGACAGATTTATTTTTATCTTTGTAACTAATATTTAACAGTTTTATGGGTACAACCTAATTTTTTTTGGGAACCGCCATCCGCAATTTCTAAAAACGGACATTGGATGTATATATATATATATATATATATATATATATATATATATATATGTATATATATACATATATATATATATATATATATATATATATATATATATGTATATATAACTTCATTGGATTAAGTTTCAAAAATTAATACTACTATTCTGTGCTTGACGTTTCGCCCAACGTAGTGGGCTTTTTCAAAAGTATAATCTAAAATAAAAACATAATACAACTAACATGGTCACAAACGCACACTCACAAGACTTAGAATTAACACTCAAACGGTACAATATTAATTAAAAATATCAATTGATAAACTAATGTGACATTACAAATCAAAAATTAAAATTAAAAATTACAAATTAATCCCAGATACGCACCTCAATTTACCTTGGCCATGTTTCTCAGTGAAATATTTGACGATTCCTTCAGTTATTATCAACTTAATATTTTTTTTTTTAATTTGGAAACCTTTTTACTCAGTTTTTTCTGATTTATAAATAAATTTTATAGATATTGACTATACAGTGTGTTGCAAACAATAAGGGCTACAATAGGTGGTTTAGTTTATTAAGTTAAAATATATTTGGCTCAGCTTTTTGATATCTTGTTTGTCATTGATTGCTAGTTTTTCTTTTTTTATATGTAGCATTTCCTTTATTTGAAGTTTATGGTAGTTTCTTTCCTGGGTTAGAGTCTTTGTGTTTGAAAAATCAAATTCATGTTTAAAATTTGTCTCGTGTTTGTGTAATGCTGTCGTTGAGTTTTTTGTGTATTTATGTCCGTTCAATCTGCTGTCTAGATATTGTGTTGTCATTCCAATATATTTTTGTGGACAATTTAGACATGGTACGGAATAGATAATGTTAGATTTCTTTTTATGGGTCACCTTACTTTCTAGCTTTGTAAATAGTGGTGACAAGTGGTTGTATGTTTTGTGGCAAACTATAATATCGTGCTGTTTGAGGATGTGTGTAACTTTTTCTGACAATGAATTTATGTATGGTATTGCAACATATGTTTCTGGGTTATTATTATTATTGTTTTGTGTAAGGACGTTCTTATTATACAGTTTGTAGATTCGTTGTTTTATTATTCTCTTTGTGAGTTTTTCGGGAAAATTACTATCACTCAGGACTTGTCTGACTTTCTTTAAAGCTTCTTGACGATATTTCGAAGAAGTGAGGGTTAAAGCTCTATCAGCCAAACCTATTATTACGCTGATCTTTTGGGGTTTCGGATTATGTGATTGATAGTTAAGGTAGCGTCCCGACCATGTATCTTTTCTGTACCACATCGTCTCGATTTTTTTATTTTCATAATTTCGAACCAGTGTGAGGTCAAGGAAATTTACTTTTCCATTTTGTTCAACTTTTGATGTAAATTGCATCTTTTGGTGGAAATTGTTGAATGCATTTAGTATGGTGTCTATTTCATTTTCGGGGACAGCTGCTAGACAGTCGTCAACGTACCTCTTGAAAAATTGAATCGGTATATTAAGTTTTTCTACGACATTTTCTTCCAGATATTCCATGACCAACTGTGCTACTGTAGATGATGTTGAAACCTAATCCAAAGAAGTTACCATACATTTTTATAGAAAGAAGGTTTAAGAAAAAATTTTAGAAAATTAAATATATATATATATATATATATATATATATATATATATATATATATACATATATATATATATACATATATATATATATATATATATATATATATACATATATATATATATATATATATATATATATATATATATATGTATATATATATATATATATATATATATGTATATATATATATATATATATATGTATATATATATATATATATATATAAATTATTTTTTACAGCGTTCTAAACAGTTAAATTGTTAATAATGTTCGAAATTCAGTGGGTCATAAAACCCCTTGGACCTTTTTCGATCACGGAAACCCCCAGGATTCTGTCCTAATTGTTACATGGCTGCTCGAAGCGACATCTACTAAGTGTAATTTTTTTTAGATAAAAGATGTCAAGAAATAGAAATTTTTCATTAGAAATTTAATATATCAAGGCAAAAAAAAGTTGATTTATCATCTTAAAAAAAAACCCAAAATACCAAATTTAGTGCAAATGGGCTATCATCAAGATAAATATTTACGAAAAGTTTTAAAAATATATATAACTTTATCACCTTGTATTTTCGAAACTATCAAGTTTTGGTCTATGATAAATTGGACTAGATCCTCATATTTTAACCACGGGAATTTGCATTTACGTTGTGTACAGAATTTTTAAGGACACTCTGTGTATTAAAATGTTATACTTGTGGTATTTTCGTTAGTCCAAGAAATATTATAGGACTGTAAATCAAAAATCACCAAGATTGAAATCATGAACACACTTACCAGTTAACTGTAAAATTAATAATGAAATATTAATAACAAAAATGTAGTTTTGTGGATAGATTCAATAACCAGATGCGAGTAAAATTATTTTTGACACCTTTTTAAAAACGCTCACCTATTTTTATCCCAAAACTACACAGTGCTTAAACGAATCTCAAAATTCACATTTACAGAAAAATTAAGCATTCTTGTAAGAAATTTAGCCAAATGATATTTTTATGTCTCCTGAGATCTGGCTTGAAAAGAAAGACCTTCCTGTGGGCAGGGTCACATGATTCACTTGCGAAAATATAGCTATTTAATTAAGTTCTTGTATAGATTTCTATAAATATTTAGTAGAATCTTCAATGTCTAAAACCTCATCCAAGGTAACTTGCCACAATAGCAAGGTTATATTTACATATTAATTATTTATGCTTTAATTTTAGGTAGAAAAATCTGGTTTGAACTTTTAGTTTTAGCAATTCTAAACTTATCTAAATTTTGTTAGAATAATGACCTATGTCACTAACCAATTTAAGATGTCGTATTGTTAAGCTTAGCTCTAGTAATCCATACGACATAAATTAAGTTCGATCTTAATGATTAATTATAAGCTTAGTGTCGTAAGAAGTCTAGGATATATCGCAACAATATTAGGCATCACGATGTCGGTAATATTATTCTGTATTATATATATATATATATATATATATATATATATATATATATATATATATATATATATATATATATATATATATATATATATATATATATATATAAATTTGAAAGAATGTTATAATATATTTTATTTGAAATATAGAGATCAAATAATATTGCTGATCACAATACTCGAAAAATTCAAGACCCAATTTTAGGATTAAATATAAGTAATGTTTCTGTATTTGCTTGATAAAACTTTACATATTCTACGTTTATATCGGCGGCTTGGATTTTTAGGTCAACTTAAAAACGATTTAGGGTTGACTTGACCAGGCGCAGATCCAAGGGGGGGGGGGGAGCGGTGGTAGCGATCGCCCCCCCCCCCCTCAAGAACTTTGAGTTTAGGAAAATAGACCCGATTTTGCCTCTTATACTATAATTTGTTCCAGAACTAGAGAGAGTAATAAATCATTTTTTACCATTTTTTTTCTTCGGAAACTCCCTGTGTTCTTTAGTCTGGTGTCCTTAGTAAAATCTGTTAGACACATATATTTTTCATAGGAAAGGGTTAGAAATTTTATAATCAAGATACCGGTATATAATAATGAACTATTTGGGTTGGATAACAATAGATATTTGGATGTGTGAAGTGTTAAAAAGGAATTTAGTCCTTGTCATAGGCATCGAAAGGAGGTTTATTTTATCACTAGGTATTTATAGCATAGAATATTATTTCAGTAATAAACTTCAAATAATTTTTTATAATATTATATTATTTCTTATGATTTCTTAATAAATCGCATACATTAGAAAATATAGATAATTTTAAGATATTTAATGCAAATCACAACTGTATTTTTATTATTTTTAATTTTGGCATAGAAACCGTTTTAGGCACATTCAGACTAAAACGTGCCTTTTTGTCTCAAAAAATTCTAAGTTATAATTTAAACACTTACAAAATACAAGAAGTTAAACTTAAAATTTTTCTGGGGTTATCGGTCATTTTATTATTAATTAAAAACATTTTTAGGACATTTGACATTTCAGTTTATTTATTTCTTAAACCATCTACAGAATTATAATTAAACACTAAAAAGGGATCCATATGTAATTAATTTTTATATGTGACAGAAAATTTAAATAATAAATTATGTTTACGTTCGTAAACATTACCTATCTAATTCGTAATCAAAGTCAGTGAAGCTATCTTTGCTCAAATTAATTATAATTGATACCTCTATCTTACCGATCATGAGATCGAGTTTCCACATTTTCTTTTATTCTTTTTTTATATCGATTTTCCCCAATTTTCTGCAGTAACTTTATTTAAAAAAATCTTTCAAAAGTTCAGTTAAATTACTAATTTTATAAGTTGTGTTATTTCTAGCAACTCTACCTTTTACTTGAGAGAGATATTTCCTTCTCCAACGGACATTTTCCGGACGATCTATAAGAACAGATTTCTTGTTTGGTTTATCCCAGCAAAAATTAAGTTCTCTGAGCTATTTCCAGAGTCCAGTTCTTTTAGTTTCAGGTAAATCCGAATATTCATTGATTTTAGTTAGAATTTTGTCGAAGATTGGGATCTGCTTCTCATAATAAAATGTATGTACAACTCCTTTTATTGCAGTTTTCATCTCTTCTTCCAACGAAGTTTGCCTGTGATCGCATGTGGCTTGGGAAAATTCCAGTCGTTTTTTTCTTCTTCAATATTCGGTACATAGTAGATTTTCCAACTCCTCAACAGAGCGTTTAACATTATTATCTAGATATTTTAAGATATTATAAACATTCATCGTAATAAGTTTTTCGTTGAGGAAAAAATGCCCTGGTTTAACGATTTTGGAATAAATATAGATGTGGAGGCCATATCTTTTGGGTATCTCACTAATCTCAAATAATATATAAAAACAAGCACAAACAATATAAATCACTAAGGACACTCTGTAAGGTGTACTTTGCTCACTGACAGAAATTAAACTGAACTATCAGAAATTTTATTGTTGCAGTAAATTTATAAAATCTTATAATATTTAAATATAATTAAATATGATTAGATGTACGGCAGTCCTCAGTTATCTGCGGCATTGAAGCAGGTACGTTGGAGGTTTTAGTAACAGTTTCATTACTTTCTCTAGTTCTTGAATAGAGTATAGGAATATGTATGCTTGCGATCGTCCCTCCCTTCCCAAGAGCTTAGAGTTCAGGAAAATAGAACCGATTCTGTCTTTTATATTATGAATGTGTATGCTACTGGCCCTCTCCTTCCATTGACAACTTGTTCTTCTTGTAATAGCCCTCCCCTCAAGAGCTTTGAGTTCCGGAAAATAAACCTAATTCTGCCTCTTATACTATCAATGTGTATGCTGCTCGCATCCTCCACCCCCTCTCAGCAACTTGTGATAGCCCCCTCCTCTCCAAGAGCTTCAGATTCAGAAAAATAGACCAGACCATCCCTTTTACACTAGAAATGGGAATGTTGCTGGTGTCTCTCCCCCCCCCCCCCATTGACAGCTTGCATTCGCTTGCCATACTGTAGTTTTGCGATATCACCCCCTCCCCCTCCCCAAAGAGAGAGGCTGGATCCGCCTCTGGACTTGACCCTAGCGCATATTTTCGATTTCTTTTTAATTTTTAAGCACATCCAAGTCAAAAGCTAAATACAGAGTTCTACAATCTACCCCTCACAATAATTGGTTAAAAATAAATGAAAAATTTCAAAGAAAAGCGTTATTTTTAGGTTAGGTACAGAAAACTTTCCTGTGCATAAGGTTTGTCGAAAATGATTTGAACGAGGCTTGACGCCAAGGTCAAGCAATGTTCAAGTGTTTAATATAAATGCCTGGATTTCGATTAAGATTTGAAGGGGCTTCGGTTGACGTTGGATAGAAAAATGTCGATTTAGACGAAGTCATAGTTAGTTGGTTATAAAAAGATTACTTTGTCATTTAAAACTTGGCCAAGGACCAGATTTTTTCAGTTAAAACCAAAAATAAAAATAAATCAGCTTCATTTTATGCAGGTCTGCCACATAATATCTAGTGTATGGAGGAAAAACTATAGGGATATTTTTCATAAACCTTTCTGCTACCTTCGACAAACCTTCGATAACAGAAACAACAATATAATTAGGGTCATAGTAGCCACAGTGGGTCAAGTGAACACATCAAGTGAGCATAATAACAGATTTGGCGAAAAAGTAAGACAACAGCTGCATTTTTTTCACAGTAGATTCGCAATAAGTAAAAGTAATCAAGTAAAATAATCAAGTTAGATTTATTTGTTCATATTCATTAATTTTATGTATTGAGATATTATTTTTACGTAGTGAGTGTTTATATAGATTTTATTTGACAGTTAGTTCAGGATAACCACCGAAGTAAAAGCTTGTTTTACTACGTCATAAAATAAAAATGTTTATAAAAATTTTTATAGACCCGGTTTCATACACATAGATCCAAAACTCGTTTCTCGTCATCATGTTATAAGTGTTTTTTGAAGCACCATATTTTTTCAGCATTTATTTTCACCAATCGACACGAGCTTTTTTTGAGTAATTATCAGATTATTCGGCATCCAACGTGAACATAGCCTTGTAACAATCAAATGGTCATGCTCATATTCTGTTATACACGCTGGTGTTATTAATATTCGGGAATGCTTCAATCTCACTCTAAGTTACATGGAGACCATGTATTTTCAGTTCAAGCACAGCATGCTTTGTATAGTGCACAGTTTGTACTACAACCAATTTTGGAAAACTTTCACGCAACTCGTTGTTTGTAAACAGATGACTTCCACTATCGAATTCACTAAATCAGCGAATTACAGTGTTTTTTGTAGATTGTTCATCACCTTATAAAGAATTAATTTCATGGATGCATGATTATTGAGTTAAATTACGACGAAAGTTGGGGAAAATAATCTCACGAATAAGTTCGCGAGATAATTCCATTTTTTTTGAAATTTTTAAGATACTGTAAACAATGCTTCCTTATATCAAAATATTATAAATACGTATATCTTCTAAATGACTGGACACGTCAGATGACACCTAGTAATACAAATGTTGCCAATTCCCGAAATATTAACTGTTATCCTCGCATAAATCTCCGGAGTCTACATTGTATAAAAAATAAGAAATATTTTCAATTAATTATAACTGCTAAATTTCTTATTATTATGTTTGTTACCGTTTGATAGAAGAAATCGTGTTTTTAACAAGGTTTAGGAGGCTAAGTCCAGTGAAAAGTATCATCACAAGTAAAAATGTTTCTTAATTTGCTACCAAACGACATCATACCCAAAAACTTTTTAACTGGTAAATTTATTGTTTTGTAAATAAGATATTTTAATGATGAATGTAAATGGCAAAGAAAAATGTTATAACTGAATTTATAATTTTATTAAAATGTTTCGTATAACGAACAAGGTGACAGAATATTACGTATTTTCTGGTCAAAAATTAACACTTTATAATTTATTAAACTATTTTGAAATTTCTCGTGTCTGCAGACATCCTTTATATTGCAAAATAGCATATAGATATTATTATGTGTTTCAGATTTGCTTTGCACTCCCTCCAGGGGTTATTGACTCATACCACGTATACAAAGACTACAAAAGTATGAAGCTCTGTGGGGACCCTTTCCATGTTATCGGATCCTAGATGGTGTGGTCTCCTGTACTTCCTACACCCTTTCGGACGGTCCGCGCGGTTTCAAGGAGAATTGATTTCTGAATCAGTTTATACAACTGCTCACTAAGGCACAGTCCCTTGATGTTCTGCAGGAGGTTCTTTGGTATCACTCCAGTTGTTGATAGTATTATGGGAATCGTGTGGACGCTGTTCATTGCCCACTGTATGCGGATTTGAACCTCCAGAGTTCTGTATTTTGGTGTTAGGTTGTTGTTATTAGGTTTAGCAATGTCAGTTAGTATAGTTCGCGTAGAAATTTTATCTGTTAATATAATGTTTTGGCCTGTTATGAGAAAATGTTTGATCTGTTAGAATCGTTCGGTCCCAATATAACTTGAACTCGTTATTTTCAAGAATAGACTCCGGATTTTATTTGTATTAAGACGCTTTTCCTACTGCAATGGTTTTAATTTATCTGCTGACTCTTGGTGGAGCATCTTAGCAGCTGAGTAGGTTGCGGTAAATGTTTGGCATTCTCCAGTTATATGCTGGATTGTCTGTGATGTTCGACAGCCATACCTATATTATCATTTTCTATTGAGGGGATCTTTGATGATAAACTTCCGATAGTTCTTCGTCAGAATACCTGGTCTTGGATAGCTAACAAGAAGCCCTCCATTTCCGACATTATTCTAGAAGACCTCATTTGAATGTCGTCCATGAAGTGGTTTCTATAGCCAGGCTTGTTGACTTCTCTTGGTCTATTCGGTGTTGAGAAGAAATATCCTGTTTCCTCAGCTATAGCGGCGTTAAATCGTTTGCCTCGCATATTGCTCGATGTAGTGTGAAAGAGTCAGCTAAAATGTGGAAAGTTTTATATATATATATATATATATATATATATATATATATATATATTATATATATATATTTGTTGATCGAACTGCTTATGTGTTTTATTAATTCTATAATTTTTAATGAAAAAAAATATTTTTTTTTTGCAAATAATGACAGTTAATGAGAAAAGTAGGTTAAAACTTTTATTCTGGTTCTGCGGGCTTCATCAAATGTTGCTGTAATTTGCTTTAGCGGTCATCTAGAACGTATAAAAATTACAAATACTCTCAAAATTAATGTAAAACTTCTTGAAAAATTTAATATATTCCATTCATATATCACCAATTTTGGAAAACATTATTTTTTTAAATAAATCAAAAACCAGTTACGAAAGGTCAAATTTTAAATATTTATTTTAAGTAAATAAAATAAAACTTATATATATACAGATGTAAGTAAGCAGGGAATTGCTGAAACCCATTCAAAGGTTTTTAGCACGCTATTAAATATAAATGTTAACTAGCTTTTGGGAAAGCCTTTTTTGCAATTAGTTAAAAATAGGTGTAAATTTTTTATGGAATTCTTTTAATTTTTTGTATAGATGTATGTTTTATTTACACCTTATTGAATCCCAGGGGCGAATCCAGCCTCTCGCTTTAGGGGAGGGGGGGTGATATCACAAAAGTACAGGATGGCAAGAAAAATGGTTACCAGCGGGGGGGGGGGGGAGTGCCAGTAGCATACACATTCTAATATAAAAGGCAGAATCGGTTCTATTTTCCTGAACTCAAAGCTCTTGGGAAGGGTGGGGGGCGATCGCAAGCATATACATTCCTATACTCTATTCAAGAATTAGAGAGAATAATGAAACTGTTACCGAAACCTCCAACGTACCTGCTCCAGTGCCGCAGGTAACTGAGGACTGCCGTAAATCTAATTATATTTCATTATATTTAAATATTATAAGCTTTTATAAATTTAGGTGCCAACAATAAAATTTCTGATAGTTCAATTTATTTTCTGTTAGCAAGCAAAGTACACCTTACAGTTAAACCAGGGCAACTTTTCCTCAATGAAAAACTTATTACGATGAATGTTTATGATACCTTGAGATATCAATATCTGGATTATAACGTTAAATGCTCTGTTGAGATATGTTCCAAAATGACAGGAGTTGGAAAATCTACTAGTAGCGAAAAACTGAGTGAGAAAAAAACGACTGGAATTGTTAGTACTCCCAAACCACATTCGATTGCAGGCAGACGAAAAACCTCGTTGAAGAAGAGATGAAAACTGCAGTTAAAGGAATTATACATACATTTTATTATGAGAAGCAGATCCTAATCGTCGACAAAATTCTAACTAAAATTAATAAAGATCGCGATTTACTTGAAATTAAAAAGAACAAACTCTTGACATTCGTCAGAGAACTTAATTTTTGCTAAGAAAAAACCAGATAGAAAATCTGTACTGTAGATCGTCCGGAAACTGTCCGTTGAAGAAATAAATATCTCCCTCAAGTAAAAGGTAAAGTTGCTAGAAATAACACAACTTACAAAATTAGTAATTTAACTAAACTTTTTAAAGATTTTTTTGAATAAAGTTACTGCGAAAATTGGCAAAAATCCATATAATAAAAGAATAAAACAAAATGGGAAAACTCGATCTCATGATCGGTGAGATAGAGGAACTAATTATATTAATTTTGAGCAAAGATAGTTTCACTGCCTTTGACTAGGAATTAGATACGTAATGTTTACCAATGTAAATACAATTTATTATTTAAATTTTTGTTTCTGTTGTATTTATTTATCGCCCCCCCCCCCCGCCCCCCCCCCCTTGGATCCGCGCCTGATTGAACCAAAACACTAAAATTGGTTACTTAGGGGGGCTTTGAACGGTTTAGATTTAGATTAGATTAAGACGTTAAAATTATTTTGAAATTTAATATGGCGGATCCAATATCGTGGGTTGAAAATTTTATCTATTCGCATTTTCTTAGATTTGGTATTAAAGGGGTTTTCCGGGGGTCGTATATTATGAATGTGAAGTTAATTTTTTACAACTATTAGGTTGTTAAGATACAATAGAAGGAATTGAAAACTTTATATTTTCCGATACAAACTCAATATGCAGTGTAAAATATATCAGGAGAAAAAATTTACGTCTCAAGTTCTTTAAATATCGATATTGGAAGATTTTGGGATCTATGTTACAATCTAAAATTAATTTGAAATTTAAGATAGTGGTTTTACTATGACAGACTAAATATTTCATAGATACAATTTCACTGGTATTTGGAGAACTCTAAGAATCAAAGATGTTTTAGAGTAATTTACAAGTTTGGATAAAATGGGCACTTTTTTACCACATTGGAGTCCATTGCGAGGTACACTAATCTCGATTAGTACTGAGTTTAAATAATTATAGATATCATAATGAATTAAAAACTAAAAATCGCAAAATAGAATATTTATAAAAAAAATTAAACCAACTTCTAAAACCGCGCTAACAAGTGAAAAATAACTTTTTGAAGTCGGCGCAAAATTATTTCTAAATGAACAAATAACTACTAATATATACAAATTATGGCAAGAATTACATATAAAGTATTTTTAATCTGTTTGTTCCAATCATATAAAAATTTATAGTTATAACTTTAGAAGCCGGTTCAATTTTTTTTATAAAGTTGTATTGAGATTAATTTATTAATTAAACTTGCTTGATACCTAATTTAAGTGACTACAAATCAGATATTTAAAAATATATGCTTGAACATGATATATTTTTTGAATATTCTTATAAAAAAGACATCTTTTAGACATTCTAATAGCATTTAATCTTAAAAAAGAGTACATTTGTGATACTAAGCCAAAAAATATGGGACATACAGTTCCACTTCTTCTCCCATAATATTGCAATTTCCTTCCCATAGAGATATGTGGCATTATTTAAATTCTAGAATACTCTCCGCAAACTCCTGTAATAACCTCTAACGTCATAAAGTTAATTAGGAGAAATATCATAGATCACACAGACGCAGATTGAAAATTCTAATTTATCTTTACATGATATTGTAGACCCCTATATCATTAACTTGGGTGAAGACTGCGAAAGTGAAACTGAGTTGGATTTATAGAGTTTAAGTAATTTCTCTTTCTCTGTTATAAGTTTCCGTTTTAAAAAAATGTATTCATAATATTTATATACGTATTATATAATTAATATTAGTTATTATAATTAATTTACTGTCTATATTATCGTTGGAATAATCTGTTTATTAATTAGTTATATATTAATATATATTATATATTAATTATAAGGAATGGGCTACTTTATAAAAATTTCCTAAATCTGATTTTAAAAAGTACTCCTGGCCTGTTGTCTATATTTAAATTTGGCGCCGCACTCGGTACCTAATGCCTCAGGTAGTGACCCTCATTATCGAAGCCAAGAGCCAAAAAATAGAACTTGAAACATACTTTAAAGCAGCGCGCCCACTGAATCGTCTCGGCTCCGTCCGTTCCGTGCGCTTCAGTCAGAACGCCGATGGCCCCCGCTCACTGGCTCCGCACAATTCAGACTAAACAGTGATTAAAACTGCTTTAATCATTAGAGTTTCTAAAGCTGTTATTTTTGATGAAAAGTGAATAAAATGAGTAGTTCTTCCGACTCTGAGGAGGATATTGTTGTGGCTGCTCTAGCCTGTGTTGAAGCGGAGATGGAGGAAAAGCTGAGAAGAAGATATTGGGTTCATGATATTTACCATAAACGAAAAGTTCACGGGGAATTTATCATGTATTCCCAGAGTTGATGACCGAAAATGAAAAGTTTTTCAAATATTTTAGAATGTCTAGTATAAAATTTTATGAAATTTTAAATATGTTGCCGCTCAGGAAACAAAACAATAACCTTCATAAATCGATTCCACCAGAGGAACGTTTAGCAGTTACTTTAAAGTAAGTGTATTATATAGTCGAATTAATTTAATTTGACGTATACATCACAGATTTTTGTGACATAACTAATGTTTTTTAACTGTGACGTGAACGTCTAGACAATTTACTTCAAGTCTATTAGGCAACAACTATGTATAGAGAATATTATTATTATATATTCTGTATGCTCTCACGTTTTCTATCAATTCTTCGTCCGACATAGTAACAATACAAACACTACGTCAGATTATACTACCTCTTTCTATTTTTTAAATAGTCGAACGCTTTTAGACCTTTCGGCAATTTTTGCCCTCTTGAGAATAGTCGACGACGCCGATGCTGAAAGCGCCGTGTAAACCAAAATGGGCCGTTTGCGCGGAGCCGAGCGGTCTGAACCGAGCCGAACCAGTGGGCGCGCTGCTTAACAGAGACCATTTAGCTACTGGGCCTACAGCTTACAGTGGGTTCCTCGGTCTCCCAAGCAGCTTCCTATCTAAATATTAAGAAAGCCCGGAGGCCGTTAACTTCTATGATTACGCGTAAAATGATCTAGCTACCCAAGAAAACCGTCGCCCCTCCTTCCTGGGCAATAAACAAAGAGATACTACTAATCGAAAACGCTTTGTCTCTTGTTAAACCGAAAGTCAACGTGCGGATTCGCGGTCTATATATCTTATATGTCTATGTGTCCAATTAAAGCCTTCACACAATAAAGAAAATGGTGTCCTTTTATCCTCGTCTCACCACACCAAATAGTATACGCGAACACATGATGATAAATGTTCGTTTATTCCTCTGTTAAATTGAATATTTTCTGTCGACTCATCACCCACAAAATTAAAATATTTGACATCTATTCATCTGTTATTAAAAAGTTAGTCCATTTAGCTGAACCATAAACAACAAATCATTTTTCAACATTTTTTGTTTGATCAGATTATTATTTTGAAACCGGTAAAATTTAAATAATATTTTTGTTTTTAATGAATTTAAATTCAAACGATAATTCCAAAAATAAAAAAGTCAAATTTATGATCTTACAACACTCATTTATATAAACATAAAAACAAGAAAAAAGTTCAATAAACAGAATATACCAGACATCTGTTTCTTTTTTTTTAGAATTTGGAATATCTTTTAGGTAAATGCGTCGCCAGCCTAAACGTAAACAAAAATTTTATAACGACTTTTTTTATTGAAAACTATCAAAATTTAAATGGGTAATAAAAAATTAGTGATACTTGATCTTTTCGTTACAAATATACCTTATAGGCTGATTACAGACCAAACATTGCTTGAATAATTGTTACTTATTATTAACGTCAGCGTGGATGAAATCGCAACTAAATAATAGAGGCGAGCTATTTAAATCTTGGGCAATAAATGAACTAAAAATGTTATAATTTATTTTTATTTTGCAATTATAAAAATTTGTTATCTATACACAATGTAAAAAGGAAATTCATTAAATATGCTGGAAGCAAATTTTATAAACGTTGATTAAATGCGTTTAATGCACTGTATTAAATTTAGTAATTTCTTCTTTCTCAGCCCATTGACGTCCACTCCTGGACATAAGCCTCTCTGATGGTCCTCCACTGGGATCTGTCTCTCGCCTTTTGGAGCCAGTCTTTCCCAGCAAACTGTCTTATATCATCTACCCATCTGCGTTGTGGCCTGCCACGATTTCGGTTCGTTTCTCGTGGTCGCCATTGCAGTAATTTACTCGTCCACCTATCGGGCTGTTGTCTAGCTATGTGCCCCGCCCATTGCCACTTTAGTGGTGATATGAGTTCAATGACGTCGGCTACTTTGGTTCTTGATCTTATTACTTGATTTCGTATTTTATCCCGTAACGAGATTCCTAGCATTTCTCCCTCCATGGAGCGTTGAGTGACTCGGAGCCTATTTGCGTTTTGTTTGATTAGTTTTATCGTTTCCATGCTGTAAGTAGCAACAGGCAAGACACACGTGTTATGCACTCTCCGTTTGGTTGATTGGTGTGTTTCTATCTCTTAATATGTACTGCAACTTTCCAAAGGCAACCCATGCCAGCCCTTTTCTCCTTGTTATTTTCACCGTTTGATTTTCTTTGCCCAGTTTCATGACGTAGCCTAAATAGATGTACTCTTGAACATTCTCTATGATTTCATCTTGAATCTCTATTTGTACATTTGCGTCAGGGCTCATTAACCTAGTTTACCCCAAGTTCATCTTAAGTCCCACTTTTCTCGCCTCTTCGTTGAAATCTTGAAGCATTTGTTTTAGCTCTTCTGGGTTGCTAGACATGACAACAACATCGTCGGCGAAACGAAGATGATTAAGATAAGAACCGTCGACTCAAACCTTTCTCATCCCAATTTAGTTTTTTAAAGACATCTTCCAAAGCTAGCGTAAATAGTTTCGGAGAGATGACGTCTCTCTGACGCACACCTCTTATAACGTTTATTTTTTCGGTTTTTGTGTCGTCGTCGATTTTAACCTGTATAGTTGCGTTTTTATATATGTTCTGTATGATAGTGGTATACCTGGAGTCAATTCTAGCATTATTAAGTGATTTCAAGATCGCCCATGTTTCTATAGAGTCAAAGGCCTTGTGAAAATCTACAAATGCCAGGTGTATAGGAGTGTTATATTCATCGTTTTTTTCTAGAACTGTGCGTAGGGCTTGGATATGATCTATCGTACTAAATCCACGTCGAAAGCCGGCTTGCTCCACAAGCTGATAATAGTCAAGCCTTTCAGTCAGGCGATTTGTCAATATGCGGGTGAATAGTTTATATAGGTGGTTTAATAAACTAATGGGACGGTAATTTTTTATATTTGTTGTATCCCCTTTTTTGAAGAGAAGTACGACTTGTGCATTATACCATGGTTCTGGTATTCTACCTTCGTATAAGCGTTTATTCATCAGTGTTTGTATCGCTTTTTCAAGGCTGTCTCCACCCATCTTTAACATCTCAGTTGTGATTTGATCCTCGCCCGGGCATTTTCCATCCTTCATCTGTTATAGTGCTCTTTTTATTTCATCTAACGTTATCTCCGTTACTGTCACCGCTTCTCTGTTCCTTAATTCTGTTATTTTGGTTCGTTCTCTAAAGAGACCTGACCTCAAAACTTTCATATTTGCGTTTCTTTCTATTGTTTCGTGTACTAATTTTGTTTTGAACGTTCTAATGTCTTTCCTTACTTTTTATTAATTTATTCCATTAAATCTAATGTAAACATATATTAAATTTAAAGTTTTGATCATTATTTTTTAGGGTGACTATGTACATTAAATATACAGCGTGTTCATTGAATTTAAGATATGTTATCACATCTTTAATGCACCAACATGAGGTCAAAAAATTCTGCTACCAGGAAAGTTGGAAATTTTTCCCCTAGGTAGTGTACCGTCATCTGTAGATCGATTTTGAACTCATTGGTTTCCATCGGCAGACATGTACACCTCATCATGAGAAAATTCAGTCCTTTAAGAAACTTATGTCATACTAAACAAAAAGTTCAGTAAAAGTTGCGCCATCTTCCGAAATCTCAATATACCATGAATAATAATGTAAAATCCTTTAATGTTAAGGCATATGTGAATTAATTTTTATGTACAGAAAGTTAAGATATCTTTTCAGGTACTTTATTGAAATACAAGATATCATTTAATCAAATTTAATGTACCATTAACTGACATTTGAATGAAGTGCTTTAAATTCAAAGTAAATGTAAATTATTCACAATTTTAGGTACAAAGTCATTAAATTTAATGTAGAATGGACATTAAATTTAAGGTTATTTTTAACAGTGCAATAAATAACATCTTTTATGTAGAAATGTAAAATAGGATTATTAGAAACGTATATGATTCTAATAACAGCAATTTAAAAATGGAAAATATTCTTATAGAGCGAGAAAAGCAAAACATGTCGAGCATCCGTCAAGGAAGAATCTCCTGAAAATACCAGCTGAGATGTTGGCGAAACGTCGAAAAGTTTTTCTACTCACGAACGGATTGAAAACTGGAAAAATACCAGTGCATATTCCACCATCCGTGAAAACCTACGCTACAACATATCTGGTTAGTTTTTGGGCATCTCGTGTATGTGCTGAGTCCCTTTCAGGACTGTAAACCAACTGACGTTTCGGTGAAATCTCATTCATCATTTT
This sequence comes from Diaprepes abbreviatus, assembly GCA_034092305.1. Classification (NCBI taxonomy): domain Eukaryota; kingdom Metazoa; phylum Arthropoda; class Insecta; order Coleoptera; family Curculionidae; genus Diaprepes; species Diaprepes abbreviatus. The sequence continues at coordinate 182,624 of JASJET010000338.1, read as the reverse complement.
TTAAGCCCACTGTACGGCGTCTACGAGCGAACCGACGCCCGCAACTCGGGTGCTCTCGGTCCCGTATATAGGTCCGGCGCGTTCGTTTTCCGAATGGTTCTGGCCAATCAGGTTGCGAGACCTGCTGCGCGTCATCGGCCATGTTCCCAATGTTTCGAGTTGCGTTGCCGAGTTGTAATCTGTTTCGTAACTAAGTTGGACTGGTTAATATTTTTTAAGCACATTTTTCCAAGTATTAGGCTATCCCTGTTATCATCACTGCTATTTAAGTTGTCGTAATTTCGATGGCTTCCCTTATAACTCTTGTAGACAGATTTTCACATCTCGATAGCATTTTTGTTCCTGAGAAATTTATCTTATGTCCTGTGTTTAACCAGTGTTGGGCCAATGCAGAAGAAGATGCTTTTTGCTTGACAGCGTTTATATGTTCATCTCTTCTGGCGCTTATTTTACGGTTGGTTTGGTCTACGTAAGATGAGCTGCATTCTTCGAATGGAATTTCGTAGATTCCCTGGTTTTCTAGAGGGATTCTTTCTTTAGATGTTGGCAAGAGATATTTTACTTTACGGCCTGTCTTGAAAATGGTTTCAATGTTGTGTCTTCTAAGAATTTTTGCGATTTGATCTGTGGTGCCTCTGAGATAAGGAATAAAAGCTTTGGAGCCATTCTCTTGGTTCTCTCGATTTTTCGGGACCAAGCTCATTTACTTATGTGAATGGAATAAATGAAGAAAAAATTCAGATAAAAATGTTATATTAAGTAATTAAATTTATATCCAATTAATACATTAATTATTTTCATACCAAAAGTTTAGGTTCTTGTTTCTCCAGGCTCTTACTAGTATCTTGCCTGTCTTCAAGGTTGATATAGATATTCTAGGGCTTCTAGAACATTTGTTTTTTTTTAATACAGCACTGGATGTTGATGCCTGGGAAACATTTTTATATATAGTTTGCATAGAATGAAATACGTCATGGGATTTTAGAGATTGAACATCTAAAACATGATTTTAAATGTTTTTTTACTTAATAAAAATCATAGAAACTATAGAAACCTATTTAAATTTATTATGTATTCAATTATTTTAATAAAACCCCAAAACAAGAAAATGAACACAACTAAAAATAAATAAGGCCACTGAGGTTATGCGGCGTGTGGTATAAACAAAAGCATAGATTAGATTTTGTTCTGAAATACGAGTACCATTGCTGTCAAGTAAGGTGAAAGCATCATTACCGACGCGTACGTGGATGGCCTCGTCCCTAATATATTAAGACCTATACATATTTAGGTAATAACTTTACAGGGTATGACTGACCTCGGCATATCTTGTCGAGGCTATGCCGATGACGTGGTTGTGATAACAAGAGGAAAATGGGAGAATACCCTCTGTGACACAGTTCAAAGAGGACTTAAATACATTAGAGAATATTGCTAGATGACGGGACTAAACATCAACCCCACCAAAACCACCCTGGCGATCGTCATAAGGAAAAGAAACCTCAATCTGAAAACCATCAAATTAGATGGGAATGTTATTGAGTAGAAGTTAGAGGCTAAATTTCTGGGACTGACTCTAGATAAAAAAACTCCTCTGAAATAAGTATGGAATAGAAGTAATCAACAAGATTATAAAAGCCTTGATGGTCTGTAAAAACTTTGCGGGAAAAAGATAAGGTAAACAAACCAAAAAATCACACATGGGGCAGTGGTTTTGAGCAAAAAAACCAGTCTGACTAATACGAGAGCTAACCTCTCAAAAATCCAAAGTCTGGCCTATGCATGTATATGAATGAAAACCTGCCCAAAGGCCACCATGGAAACAATCCTAAACCTCATACTTCTACATATATTTCTAGAAAACATGACGGAGAGAACAAATTATAAGATAATGAGAGACAAGGTCGAATCTCTTATCCAGAAATCAACAAATCTGGAACATGCCCTAAGATGAAATTAAAAAGCAATTCAACTTTATGAAAAACTTCAACACAAAGTTGAGTAGCAAGAGCGAATGGGACAGAGACAGCATTGAAAAAGTCAGCAAGAAATCCACTATATAGTACACAGATGGCTCCAAAACAACGGAAGGAACTCGAGTAGGAGTATATGGACCCGGCTCCAGACACTACGAAAGCTTGGATAAGTCACCAAGCATTTTCCAGACAGAAATACATTCCATTGAGATATATATTCAATTTAACAAGGAGAAAAACTATCACGGCCAAGAGATTATTATCTTATCGGATAGCCAAGCAGCCTTCAGTGCGCTGAGCTCTCAAGTTAGCAGTTCCAAGATGGTCTGGTAATGCCTAGAGGAACTATATGATTTGAATAAGAATAATGAAGTCAATCTCATATGGGTACCGGGATAGAGGGAATAAAATAGTAGATAGTCTCACGAGGAAAGGAGGTGAGATACCATTTCTTGCGATAAAGCCTTTCTGTGGAATCAGTAGCAGGGTAATGATGGAAGAATTAAAGATAGAAGAATAAATCAAATTACTGGAGTGAGCTGCAAGGATTGAGACAAACGAAGAGTTCTGACAGTTGACGGTATAGATTCTGCGAGGAGGAGAACGAAACCTCTCTTCATATCATTTCAGAGTGCAGCGCTCTAGAAAACCCTAGGATGCGATTCTTGGGAACACACCAAATCGAAGAAGGGAAGCTACCCACCTGGAAGCCGTCCAACATCCTAAAATTCCTGAGGGGAAATAGAACTGGAGGACCCGCTCTAGCCGATAAGGCAACTATTACGACTGAGCGGTAGTAGGGGGCACAATAAATCTACCAAGTCGTAGTGTACAGACCCCAAACTCTACGCACATACATACATACATAGGGTATGCTTTGTACTTTACATACCACTCAAGTCATTTGAGCCGATCGCCTTTGCGAACCCAAGTAGCCTCGTTAATTGAACTTGTCTGACGGCTTCAAGTAATATTATTGTATTCCCGAAATGTACTCTCTGAAGATATGGGCAATAGTTTGATCTTTCTTTAGACACAATTTGTACATCGGGTCATCTATGGCGTCAATTTTATGAAAATGACCTAGCAAATGACAATGTTTTGTCAGTACTCCCACCTCGAATCGCAGTCCCTTCCTCTCTAAAGAGAGATAAGTAAGTCACGCGCTGGGTTAAATTATATATTCCTTTGCGCACTTCTTCCATTATACCTGTAGATTTAAATCACAACAAGTTTATTTGTTTGGTTCTTGTTTATGGTGGATAGAGAAGCGGTCTTTTTGATGTTTGATAGACACAAATATTTTTATTTAATTTTGCTTTAGTTTTTTGTTGTTGTTGTAAGTATTTAAATGTGAAATTCATAAATGGCAATTAAGAGAATTTATAAAGTTATGTTTTTCGATCAATATTGTTAATCATTTACATATTAAAAATAACATAATGTATCAGGTAAACAGAAAATCACACTTTTATTTTATTGCTTGGTTACTTTATTCACCAAAGGAAGGTCCTATTGGGATGTTAAACTAGGTATAATTAGAAAAGGATAGTATAAAATAATCTCCTCAATAATTCCACATTTTCGGAAAATTATTGGAAAAGTGTTTAAAAATAGGCTGTATAGTAATGTAAAAAAATATTTATTGCGTTCAGGTCAGTTTGGATTCAGGGTGTTGTACTAGTCAGGCAATTCGAAGTGTGCTGAAAAATGTAATTGATGGCTTGAAATCCGGAGTGCACGCGGTCATTGAGTTGTGTGATTTGTCTGAGGCCTTCGACTGCGTGAACAATGATATTCTACTAAAGAAATTAAATTTCCATTAAATTGAGGATGCTCCCTTAAAATTTATAAAATCTTATCTTTTTAACCGAAAACATTGTGTTATGAATAACAAAAATATGTTACAGTAACCAACTGTGAGCCATGGGGTGCCACAGGGCTCTGTCTTGGGACCGTTACTTTTTAACCGACTTCTAAAAAAGGAGAGTCTTAATTCTTCGATTACGAATTTTTTTTTATGTATGTACACTGATTATTCCGGAACTGCGACATCGATTTGAATGAAATTTTTTACTATATGTTCAGAACGTTGCTGCGGTTCCATATTTTTTTTTGGACAAAATTAGTGCAGTAAAATCCAAGAGGGCGCTGACAATATGACGACCAAAAAAATTAATTTTGTCCGATTTTCTACAAAAGTGGTATAGGCGGTCGTACACAACGAATCGTGGCGTGGGGGAGTTTTCGGTGTCGCATATAATGAATCTGAAATTATTTTTAAAAAATTCAATATGGCGTATTCAATATGTCAGATAAAAAATTAATTTCATCCAATTTTTTTCCAAATCGATATGAGAGAGTTTTTGGGGATCGCACATTATGCCTCTGAAACTATTTAAAAAAAATTGAATATGACAGTTCTAAGATGGTGAATTAAAGATTCCAGATCTCTCGATTTTGTCTAAAATCACTATTGAGGAATTTTTGTTAGTGTTATCCTAAAAATTTCACATTTTTCGATTTTCTCCAAAGTTGATATAGGAGATTTTTGTGGGTGTAAATTATGAATTTAAAAGCATTTTTTCAGAAATCAATATGGCGAATCCAAAATAGCAGACTAAAAACTTGACATTTTTCGATTTTGTTCAAAGGTGGGCCTGAATCATTTTTGAGGATGTAAATTATTTTAATGTCTAGAAATTATAAATTTCCAGATTTCATCCAAAATTGGTACTAGGGGCTTTATATATATGGCGAATCCAATATAGTGGATTAAAAATTTTACCTTATTCATTTTTTTGCAGATTTGGTATGAGGGGGTTTTCGGGGTCGTGTATTACGAATATGAAGTTCATTTTTTACAACTGTTAGGTTGATAAGATACAATATGAGGGGCTGAAAATTTTACATCTTCCGATTTTGTCTAAAATTAATATTGCGGTTTTCCTGGGGCGTATACAAACTCAATATGCAGTATAAAATATATCGGGCTAAGAAATTTACGTCTCAAGTTCTTTAAATATTAATATTGGAAGGTTTTGGGGGCCTATATTACCAATCTAAAATTAATTTGACATTTAAGATAGTGGATTTACTCTGAGAGACTAAATATTTATTTGATACAATTTCACTATTATTTGGAGAATTCCAAGAATCAAAAATTTTTTAGTGGTTCATTTTAGGGTAATTTACAACTTTGGATAAAATGGGTACTTTTTACCACCTTGGAGTCATTGCGAGGTCACTAATCTCGATTAGCACTTAGTTCAAATAATTTATAAATATCATAATGAATTCAAAACTAAAAATCGAAAAATAAAATTTTTATAAAAAAATTGCACTGACTTCTAAAACTGCGCTGAAAAGGGAAAAATAACTAGAAAGTTTTATATGATATTGAAATTTTTGAAGTCGGCGCCAAACTAATACCTGACAAAATCTGATTCGCATAAACAGATTAAAAATACTTTATTTGTAATTACTTTCTTACCATAATTTGTATATACGAGTGGTTATTTACATCACTTAGAAATAATTTGGCGTCGACTACAAGAATTTCAATTTCATATAAAAATTTATAGTTATTTTTCACTTTTTAGCGTACTTTTAGAAGTCGCTTCAATTTTTGTTTACAGAAATTTTATTATATATATATATATATATATATATATATATATATATATATATATATATATATATATCAATGATTTTTTTTCGATTAGTTCCCGAAAACGGGTAATTGTAGCTGATGATAAAATTTTAACTTGCCAAGGCAATAATATGGGGAAAATACATATTAAATCGAATTAAATTAAAACTAAATTTGAGTAAATCTCAAGAAATAATCATATCCTCAAATATCAAAATTACTGGGGGTAAAAGTATTAAATTACTAGGTATAAGCATTGACTATCAGCTGTACTGGAGCAGTCATCACATCTTTTTGCATCTAAAGCATCTAGTAGTCTTTTTTATTTAATAAATTAAAGGGTATCGTATGGTATAGCAATTTAAAATCGGTGTATTTTTCCCTTTTCCATTCATATCTGACGTATGGAACAACATCGTGGCATGATATTGTTGTATCCATTTCGGCTTTTCGGTAACAAAAAAAAACCTCAGGCTAATGTAAGTTTACATTTTTATGTCAAACAGTTTTGAAAATCCATAAAAGGCAAATACAATACAATATATATATATATATATATATATATATATATATATATATATATATATATATATATATATATATATAGTGGTACTCATTGACCTAACACCAAAAATGCAAATAACTTGAAATTAATGTGATTCAGGCTTGAAATATCTCGGAAAAACTCATTAAATCTATACCTTTACTATAAACTTTCAATAAAGGTACGTAAGCTTGATTACTAAAAGTTAAAAAAAAACTTTTTCATTCTAAATGAAGGTTCTTATAGTCAGCAAGTTTTTGAGTTCCAAAGATAAACCATAAATTTTCGAAAATTTCTACATTGAGGCATTTTTGGTTTCATGGTTATGATTTATCATTTCATGATTTATAATGAATTTAGAGGGGATATGGAAAACTACAAAAATAGGCTAAATGCCTAAAAAAATGAGAACCAGAAAATAAAGCAGGATTTTCCGAAAGTGCGTCATTCTGGCGTCTTCTTTGTATTTAATGTGATCGTTTGTCATCGTCCTGACGCTTAAAATTCTTTTGATTTTTTTTGTTGGTCCGTCAGTGACATTAATTAAATTTCGGAATTTATATTTGTTATCAATACATTTATGTAGACTTTTTATTAATAACAATGTATCGATGTATGGTATTGTTTTGTAAATCTTGTTAGTTCATTATTTTCGGTAAATACGTTTTTTATATTTTGATAATTAATTATATTATTGTAAATATCAGAAAACGACGTTTTTTTTTTAGAAAAATTCGATACTAACCCCCTATTTCGAGAACGTAGAATACAATTCTGGCTTTAATTTTTCACTACGTTTCCTCATTTTCTCGGAAAACTTAAAAAACACCAATCGTCACTTTAAGAAGCAATTTTAATCCTGAAGAAAAAACCGAACTTACATATTTGTTTTCAATGGAACCTTTCAACGACAAACCAAAGGAACGGCCATCGACCATCAGAGTTGTGAACACGACTAATATTCGTTTGACACGTTGCCAGATGTAAAACACTTCCGTGGTATAAACTATAAAATTTGACCATCTCAGTCAACAATATAGTTCAATTTTTTTAACGTTTTATACAATCTCTGGAAAAAATTAATTCATATAATTAGTTCAGATTTGGTTTGATTTTGGTTAATTTATAAAACTAAAACTAATCTGAACTAACCTAAATTAACCTAGACTTTTGTAACATAAACTATAAAATTTATCCATTATAGTTAACGACATAGTTTAATTATTGTAATGTATAAAAAGGCGTAAAATTAATATTAACCACCCAAAATTTTTGATCAGAAGTCACGTGAAGGCGGGACAATCTGTGAAAGACAAGAATTTATGTGAATTTCACAAAAATCGTATTGGCAGTCTGGCAACAGCGCTAATTTTTCGGGTTTTAGGAACAAGTCACACCAATATTTAATGGGGAAAGCTATTTTGTTTTAATTTGTTGTTTGATAATTTTCTTAATATTTCCGATAAAAATGTGAAAATTTATGAATCTTTATATAATCAGTGTGGAATTTGTGGTTGTAACAAAATTTTAACGATTTAGTACAAATAATTGAACCAAAAGTGAAAAGTGTTTTTCATTGTTTTCCGCGAAACTGAGGAAATATTATGAAAAACAGAGGTCGGAATGGTTTTCTACTGCCTGAAAGTAGAAAAAACACCGAATTTTTTTCAAAAAAACGTTATTTTCCTAGATTTCCCATAATTCAAATTTTTACCCAGAAAATTATATTCAAATCCATTTCATGTCAATATTTATTTTATTAATTAATTTAATAACGAACTCTAAATTGTAATTTTTCCAATATAACCACGTAACAAGAAGGTTGCTCAAGTCCAGTCCTGTCCCCTGACTTACTGCGCAACTACAGTATAGCCCATTTAAGGGGAGTACAGCTTTATATGCCGGACCAAATTTATTTTAAGGTATTCCCATTCATTTTACCCCCTCCAACTGCCTTGATGATTAATCTGTATTGGTGGGGAATAACTGGGTAACTATTTCTGTTGAAATGGAGCAAAAAATGCCATTTTTCAAATGTTTAACGGTTTTTAACTAAAAAATTATGCGTTGGAATATATACAAGAAACAATTTTTGCCTAGAATCGGTCAATAAATAAAAATATATTTTTTATTTTCCCAAAAAAAAAGAAATTATTTGAAATTTTTTGTTTACAACAAATTATCTGATCATTTTTTAGGAATCCCACCCTCCATATTAGTAATCAGAAGTTTAAAATACATAAAAAACTTTGGTGGAACCATGTCCCTTTGTCGATTACGAAAACCCATTGGGCACTCCGACAATATTGAAAACTTTCGGAAACGTATAATCTAGTTTTTATTTTTTGAGAATTGTTGAAATTTTGTAAGCGGTGCTATTAAAATGCTGTCAAAAATTACGAAAATGGTGGTGAAATTTTTCAAATAAAATTATCTAGAAATTATTCTTTTAATTCAAAGAAAGCCTTTTTTGCTCGAATTTTGTTCAGGAGTGTATAGGTTAAGTTTTTGCCAAATTTTGTGTCAACTACACAATTTAACATTTATTTCCCTGATTAAAAATTATACCATAATATTTAAAACTAATCACAAATATTTTAATCTAAATCTCCGTAAACTTTAGAGATTTAAAAGCGAAAAAATGCCTTCCAAAAGCCGTTTTTATTTCAAAAATTTTCAATTTATCAAAATGGATTGTGGGTGACAAAGTAACTTGATTACCTTCGTCCATTAATATAAATGGTATTCCTAGTGAAATTCATAATCATTTTAGTATAGTTTCTTGTGTTGTCAAAATCGTCTTCTTTATCAGGGTCATCGAAGCATGTGTTTAAAATGGTATGTCTACAAAGTAGCTAATATATCCTTTCACCTGTTCGGCATTTTCTGTTTGTTTTAAGGCCCATCTTTACTAAAATTGAATTACGTAACATATATTATTGCATATTGCACATTAACATTATCAGTGTTTATTTAAAACTTTAGTAGTAATTGTGCATATTATTGTGATGGTAACTATCTCCTATTACTTAATAAAATTAACGATTTAGTTGGTGATTTTAATGAATGTGAGATTTATAAAAATGTATGTGGTACTAATTCATAAAAACAGAACAAATTTTTAGTGAACATTATATATATATATATATATAATTGATATTCTAAAGCCATTATTTCATACAGTGTTCGCAAAAAAACTAGCATTAAATGGAAAACCTTTTTTGATAAAGATACGTAAAAATTGATATTTAGTTTTTTCTTTTCTAAGAATCAAAAATAACGTATAATAGAGCAGTCTCATACCACGCTCAGTAATCTGTAGTTCCTTCTAAAGCTGGACTGTATTTTTTACTTTTACTAAAATCTATATAAATATATGGGCTTTGTCGAGTACTTACCTAAGATTGTGGCTATTAGTGGAATAAGTTGGGTATGGGTAATTATTTAAATCGACTTGATAATTAAATAAAATATCATTACTTCCCCCTTATATACTTTAAAATGTTAAAGTAAGCTCAATTTTTAACGTATATAAAGGCTTCATCAAATTGGTAATTACAGTCTAATAAGGAATTTGGATAATTGCAGTTTCTTTATATTTATTAAAACTATAATAATGTTTTTAGTTTTTTTTTTCATATTTTGAAATTTTCTTTAAATCTTTTAATGTCGATGTAAAACGAATTACTTTTAAGTTGAAAATCATGGTTCTTTGTTTTAGACAATGTCAAATCGAATTATTATCAGACGTCTCGCCTACGATTGCACGAGGTATCTTCAGAGATCGGAACACTGAATTACTTTTACTTTATTTAACATCTTTTGAAAAGTTTTCTGAAAATTTTTCTTCAAATTATTTTGCTTTAAAAAGGGATATTCGTAGTGTGTCTACAAAGAAAGGCGAAAAATTTTTTTACAAATATTACAGATCCATATATTATCTGTTCTTCTTGCTATATATATCCTATCCTTTGTCATTTCAGGAATTTTTTTGTTTGGATTACATCCGTTACCTGACGTTTCCTGTACTATCTAACGTATTCTTTTATGATCCCTTTTTAGTTATTTCTAGCATTCATCTTTCTATGACTTAGAGTTTTGTGGTTATGTCTTCTTTAATATCCAAGTTTAACACCCATATGTCATGACTAGCAATATAGATTGAACAAATGCAATTTTCTTAAGATATAGGGGCATTCTGAACTTGAAGATTATAGAGTTTCGTCCACATTAGTTTAATTTTTTTGTTGATTTGATATTGAGATGATTTCGACATTTGTAATTTACAATTCTTCAGGACTTTTAGCAATCAGAATTATGTAATCAGCGATTCTTAAATGGCTTAGGTGTTCTCCATCTATACATAAAACCGTTGTTATTCCAGTTCAATTTCTTGAAGATATTTTCTAGGATTACTGTAAGAGCTTCGAGGATATCGTCTCTCCTTGTCCGACCCCTTTTTGGAAAGAAATTACGGTGTTTTCTTTTATATATATGTATATATATATATATATATATATATATATATATATATATATATATACATACATTTCGTCTAGCTGTGGCTTCTTTGTATAGGTTAGTTAACATTTCTACATATGGTTTGTCTATTCCATGATCGACTAGAACTTCTATAACTGCTCTAGGATGTACTGAGAAGGAAGGCACCTGAAGTGTCCTGCTCCGATTTTAATGAAACCTCAATATGTTGTAGAGGATAAAAAAATAAGAGACATGCATTTTTTTATCTGCGGAAATTCATTTTAATGGGGTGTAAACCGCCCCTAAAGTTCACCCCTACAAGCAGTATTTTTGAAATAGCTCACCTGTTGTTCGAAATGAGGTTAAACTATTGTTTTTCACCTTCAAGGATATCATCCCTTATATTCTATAAGGGTAAACCATCTATTCGCGCACATAATTTAATTCTAAAAATTACGAAATTTAATATAATTGTTTGAAAATGTTTTTTTTTTCACAAATACCCTAAGTAACTTAATTAGACGGGTTTCGGGATGTCTAAAAATAACTAGTAAAAGAGGGTGAGCCACCCCCAAAAATTTTTTTTTCTTAAATATCAAGTTCTAATTGAGATATCTCTACAAAATAAAATGAAAATTACTTATTATTTGAAAAGATGTTATACTAAGGTATTTTCGTCCCCAAGAATATTATCTTCTATTTTTTATAAGGATAACACATGTATTAGAGAATGTTATTTAATTCTAAAAATTACGAAATTTAATACAATTGTTCGAAAATATATTTTCCACAAATACCATAATTAACTCAAGTTGACATCTTTCGGGGTTTCCAAAAATAAACTAGTAAAAGAGGGTGAGTCACCCCCAAATAATTTTTATTAATATCTGAGTTCCAATTAAGGTCACTCTACAAAACAAAATGAAAATTATTTGTTAATTGAAAAGATGTTAAATGGTATTTTCACCCCTGAGAATATCATCCCTTATTTTTTATTAGGGTAAACCCTATATTTGCGAAAGTAATTTAATTGTAAAAATTACGAAATTTAATCGAATTTTTTGAAAATATATTTTTTTTTCACGAATATTATAAGTAACTTAAGTAGATGGGTTTAGAGATGTCTAAAAATAACTAGTAAAAGAGGGTGAGCCGCCCCAAAGAAAAATTTATTTCTTAAATATCAAGTTCTAATTGAGATGTCTTTACAAAATAAAATGTAAATTACTTATTATTTGAAAAGATGTTATACTAAGGTATTTTCATCCCCAAGAATATCATCTCCTATTTTTTATAAGGGTAAAACATGTATTAGCGAATGTTATTTAATTTTAAAAATTACGAAATTTAATACAATTCTTCGAAAATATTTTTTCCACAAATACCATAATTAACTCAAGTTGACTTCTTGCGGGGTCTCCAAAATAAACTAGTAAAAGAGGGTGAGTCACTCCCAAATACTTTTTATTAATATCTGAGTTCCAATTAAGAAAACTACAAAACAAATTAAAAATTATTTGTTAATTGAAAATATATTAAATAGTATTTTTACCCCCGAGGAGATCATCCCTTATTTTTTATTAGAGTAAACCCTATATTTACGAACGTAATTTAATTGTAAAAATTACGAAATTTAATCGAATTTTTTGAAAATATTTTTTTCTCGAACACCTTAAGTCACTTAAGTTTCTAAAAATAAACTAGTAAAAGTGGGTGAGCCACCCCCAAATACTTTTTTTAAATCTCAAGTTTTTATTGAGATAACTTTACGAAACAAATTGGAAATTAATTGTTATTTGAAATGGAGTTAAACTATAGTATTTTCACCCTCAAGGTTAACATTCGAAGGATGTCATTTCATATATATATATATATATATATATATATATATATATATATATATATATATATATATATATATATATATATATATAACTACTCTTAAAATTGGCCAATTTCAGTTGATATGAACCTTGCTGAAATTTTCTCTCTTTTAACTTATAAGAAAATAAAAACTTCTTTCATTGGTTAAGCATTCATGTCTGTAAATTATTATACTTTATGACAAACAATGATTTCTAATTCTGTAATGTTCATTTAAATTAAAATTTGAAAATTTTTAGAATAATAGTATATTTATGAAATGAAGGTTTACTTTAATAAAAAAAATAAGGAATAATAACATTAGGAGTAAAAATACCATAGTATAACATCATTTCGAATAACAAGTAATTTTAATTTTATCTTGTAGAGATATTTTAATTAAAACTGGAGATATTTAAAAAAATGTATATGGGGGTTGTTCACCCTCTATTACTAGTTTATTTCCGGAAACCTCGAAACACGTCAACTTAAGTTACTTATTGTATTCGTCAAAAATATTATGAACAAATTTGTTTTAATTTCGTAATGTTCAGAATTAAATTATGTAAATTAAAAAATAAGGAATGATATCTATCGGGCCTAAACAACATGGTAAAACCACGCTTCAACTTACAAGTAATTTCCACTTTATAGATATATAGATATCTCAATTAGAATTTGAGATTTGGAAAAAATACTTTGGGAGGGATGACTCACCCTCTTTTACTACTTCATTTTTTGAAACCCTAAAACATATCTACTTCAGTTAATTATGATATTCGTGAAAAAAATATATTGAAATTAAATTACGCGCGCTAAAACATGGTATACAGTTATAAGGAATAAGAGATGATATCTTTGGAAGTGAAAATTCCATAATTCGACATCATTTCAAATAACAAGTATTTCCATTTTGAATAACAAATAATTTTAACTTGTTTTCTAGAGCTATCTTAATTAGAACTTGAAATATTAAAAAAGAGTATTGGGGGGTGACTCACCTTCTTTTACTAGTTTATTTTTGAAAATCGAAAGATGTGAACCTGAGTTAATTATGGCATTCGTGAAAAAATATTTTCAAACAATTTCATTAAATTTTGTAATTTTTAGAATTAAATTATGTGCACGAATAGATGATTTACCCTTATAAAAAATAATGGATGAGATTCTTAGGGATGAAAATTCCATAGTTTAACATTATTTCGAACAAGTAATTTTCATTTCGTTTTGTAAATATATCTCGCTTAAAACCTGAGGTATTTCAAAAACACTGTTTTTAGGTGTGAAATTTAGGGGCGGTTTTCACCCCATTAGAATGAATCTCCGCAGATAAAATAAATATATGTTTCTTATTTTTGTACTCTCTATAACATATTGAAGTTTCATTAGAATCGGACAGTATATATATATATATATATATATATATATATATATATATATATATATATATATACATTCAGCAAACGTACAACTATATGCAGCTCCATGTATGAATGAAGTAAAACGCAAACAGTAAATGCGAACTTCGTTCCAACCATATCCTTTCTGTGTTAGAGGTTGCATAGTTTGAACAAACCTCTAACATGGAAAGGATATAGTTGGAACGAAGTTTGCATTTACTGTTTGCGTTTTACTTCATTCATACATGGAGCTTCATATAGTTGTACGTTTGCTGAATGTAATTTCAGTACTACAACGGCATGATGTGAATATATCCACTGCTATTGCATCTCACACAAAGGAATCCGTGAAAGCCGCATAAACATATATATATATATATATATATATATATATATATATATATATATATATATATATATATACAGTCTATAGTTTAAAGTCCGTCATTTAGTTCTGCTGGTAAAGATATTACGGATTTCAAGCAGACAGTTACCTTCTGTAAACTGGACTCTTGGATTTTTACAACTCTAGTGACGAGAAAATTAGTCGGTCGAAACTACTATGAAGAGAAAACCAGAATGGAATTCACAGAGAATAAACTGCCTGTCCTCTTCTTAATCATTTTAAGGAGAAAAGATATAATTTAAGGCTGTGGGATACGGACGGACAGATAGATGGATCAATGAACTGGACAGGACTAAAAAATTTCCTACAACATCTAAAAAGCAACTATGCATCTAGAAGTTTCAACTTTCAAGCAGTTGAACGAGGTCTATAAGTCTAATGGACCCTATTTCTAAAGAAGCATTTTTTAGAAGTTTTATAGAGGCTTATCCTGTAAAATGTGGTACTAACCTTGTAGTACATATTCATAGAAAGTGATGCTAATCAATTACAAAAGGTTAATTAAAACTAAACGTGCCATTTATTTGTTTCAATTAGTCTTGAAAAAAAAAACTAGGAAAACCAATGTTATCACAAAAAAGGTTAAGGTTAAGGTGAGCTCCTAATTTGTATGGATTTGCTTGTATTTGGGAATGAATAAAATAAAATGATGGTCATTAAATTTGTAGGTATTTCTTTTACAATTTGGTGATATCTAACTAATGATTGTAGTTCTGACATTTCCTGGGAGAAAAATATCTCGAGAATATTATAAGAAAACTTCAAGTTAGTTCATTGAAAGTTGAGGAAATTATAAGCCTCCAAATTCAAAACAAAAAGCGTCGGTTTTGTCCATGTAAATGAAATATTGATATAATTTATTATTGAATTATACGTAATTATGGAATAATAAATAGCACTATATATTTGTAGCAATAAATAATTTATATAACTAGCTGTAAATGCCAATCTCGAAACAATATTTTTCACACCACGATTTATTAAAACTTACTGAGCCCATTTCGTTACAATTTTGTGCATCTCTTCTAAACATTAATGTTGTCACTAAAATGTGGTCGGGCTTGCATTGTCTTTATTTTTATTTTTACGACGTTTCGATTAGGTTATATCTCTAATCGTTATCAAGTATAAACTGAATGTTTTGTCTTAAGACTACGAGCTTTTATAGGGACTGGGTCCATTAAAGCGCAACGTTTCGCTTCACTGTACACACCTCAATGATTTGATGTTAGAAAGTAGTGGTTGCCAAAGATTAGGTATCTCAACACTCGGTTTACTGAAGATTCCGTTATTGTTTTTAATGTATGCTGCTTCTATAAATTTTCTTTTTTTCATATTGGGTTCCATATATATTGCCGCCGCCTCAGACCATTTTATATGGTGTTGTTTATCCCAGGAGTGTTCTGCAATACCTGATCTCGACGTTTCCCCTTTTTGTGTAGGAGTTTTATGTTCCTTAATTCTAACTTCTAGCGGTCGTTTGGTTTCTCCAATATACATTTCACCACACTCGCATGGAACTTTGTAAACAGATTCTTTCTTGTCGGTGGTTTTAGTTTTTGTTTTTGTTAAATGGGTTAAAGGGTATTTCCTGATTTAAAGGCTGTTTTTATATTATAACTACTGGAAATTCGTCTTATTTTCTCCGACATTCCCTTAATGTACGGAATTGTGAAGAAGGAATGTGTTTCTTGCTGTCCAGTGTTCGTTGTTCTAAAATTATTTATAACATCATCAATTAGTTTTAAAGGATAACCATTCTGTTGTAAATCGGATTTAATATTTGCTACCTCATTTTCCAATGATTCGGCATTATTGCATATAGATATAGCGCTATTATAGAGGTTGCGTATAATTCCTCGTTTTGTTACAACAAAATGATTAGAACTATGATTAAGATATTGTCCAGTATGTGTTGGCTTTCTGTATACTGAAGTTTTAATAGTTTCGTTTGAACAGACCACCATGACATCGACGAAGGGCAATTGATCATTTACCTCTTTTTCTGTTGCCGTTTCTATATATATATATATATATATATATATATATATATATATATATATATATATATTGGCGATGACTAGAGAGAATGAAGAACCCATCGGAAGCCGTCGTCCTGAGCGTAAAACTTGTCCTTTACTTGAAAATAAGCACTACGCAGGAAACACTCCAAAAGGTCCATCACCCCGTCCAGTGGTAACGTGGCTCGATCTGATAAAGTAGCCACTTGAAAGTCTAGTTTTGGTTATGTCTAGTGATTCCCCTAATGATATATTAGTATACAGACTTTCCACATCAAAGCTTATTAGTCTGTCGTCTGGCTCTAGATTGATGCTACTAATAATGTTCACGAAATGTGTAGAAATGTATATTGGAGAAACCAAACGACCGCTAGAAGTTAGAATTAAGGAACATAAAACTCATACACAAAAAGGGGAAACGTCGAGATCAGGTAATACAGAACATTCCTGGGATAAACAACACCATATAAAATGGTCTGAGGCTGCGGCAATATATATGGAACCCAATATAAAAAAAAGAAAATTTATAGACGCAGCTTACATTAAAAACAATAATGGAATCTTCAGTAAACCAAGTGTTGAGATACATAATCCTTGGCAACCACTATTTTGTAACATCAAATCATTGAGTTTTGTACAGTGAAAAGAAACGTTGCGTTTCAATGGTAGTCTTGAGACAAAACATTCAGTTTATACTTGATAACGATTAGAGATATAACCTAATCGAAACGTCGTAAAAATAAAAATAAAGACAAAGCAAGTCCGTCCATATTTTAGTCATTCTTCAACATTGTCTACAACCTTCAAAGAAACATTAATGTTGTCGTCAATCTAAAGATTTTTAATTTTCCTCATAGGTTTTTTTATAATAAAAAACGATCCTTTTGTATCAAAAAACAAATCTTCGACTTCTGACATTTGCCCGTCTGATTTAAATTGAAATTTCGAAAAATCATTCTATGAAGAATAAGGAAATTCTATACTAAAAGGGTTATATAATTTTTTTCATTTTATCAAATTAAGTTAAAATTTTTGTAGCGCATTCCAGAAATGGAATCATTTTTAGAAGATTGCAATTAGAGATGACTCCTTCAAAAATATAATACATAGGCAATATATTATTTTTATTTTGCAATTTTTCTTACATAGTGCAAAACGGTTTCAAAATCTATAATATAATATGGTAATTCGGTAAAAAAAATTACTAATTATTTTTTATTTGTGTAAAAGTTATCACCATATTGTCAAACTAATACATGTAAATTCAATGTCATTATTTTTTTATTGTGTTCATTCTTATATACTAACAAATCTATGCAAATTAAGAACTTACCTTAACATTCACCTGTTTTATGACAAAATTTGTTTTTCTCCGTTTTGCAAGACTAAGTAAAACAAATAAACGAAACGTTTAGTTTTAATTAACCTTTTGTAATTGATTAATATTTCTTTTTATGAATACACACTACAAGGTTATTATAAAATTTAAAAGGATGAGTTTCTAAGACGGCTACTAAAAATGCTTCTTTGGAAATATAGTAGGAAAGGAAAGAGGGCTAAATAAAATTTATTACAGTCCTTAAAAATTTACCTTCGAGTTCATTAAAGTTTGAAAATTTAGACAAGGTCTAATTTCCATGAAAGTTAGAACTTCTATATGCTTAGGTGTTTATCTGATCCTGTAAGAAAAATTATGGTTCTGTTAAGTCTGTATGTTCATCCGTATGTCGAAGTCTTCATTAGTTGTTAATATTTTGCAATAAAATTTTGTAAGCTTTTTATTAACCTAAGGACAAACTTGAAATAGAATTCCAAAAAAAAAATAGGGTAACTCTCCGGTGTGGAAAGTTTTCTCTCACCCCATTGAGTGAGCTACCATTGTATGAGTATCTAAAAGTAAAAATTAATGTTCCCGCTTTAATTTTACAACGGTTAATATTTAAAATCAAAAAAAAAGTAAAATAACTCTTACCAAATATAGTGGAAGGGGTACCGCACTATATTAAATTTCAAGAAAAAAGTTTTTAGGATATTTGATGCTTCACTTTATTTATTTCTTAAACCATCTGCAGAATTAAAATTAAACACTAAAAAGGGATTCAAATATAATTAATTTTTAAATGTTACAAAAAATTTAAATAACAAATTGTGTTTACATTGGTAAATATTGCGTATCCAATTCGTAATCAAAGTCAGTGAAGCTATCTTCGCTCAAATTAATTATAATTGGTTCCTCTATATCACCGATCATGAAATCTAGTTTCCACATTTTTTTATTCTTTTATTATATGGATTTTTTCCAACAGTAACTTTATTCAAAAAAATCTTTCAAAAGTTTAGTTAAATTATTAATTTTGTAAATTGTGTTATTTCAAGCAACTGTACCTTTTACTTGAGAGAGATATTTCCTTCTCCAACGGCCATTTTCCTGACGATCTATAAGAACAGATTTCCTATCTGGTTTTTTCCAGCAAAAATTAAGTTCTCTGAACAATTTCCAGAGCTCAGTTCTTTTAATTTCAGATAAATCCCGATCTTCATTGATTTTAGTTAGAATTTTGTCGACGGTTGGGATCTGCTTCTTATAATAAAATGTATGTACAACTCCTTTTATTGCAGTTTTCATCTCTTCTTCCAGCGAGGTTTTTCGTCTGTCTGTGATCGATTGTAGCTTGGGAGTACTAACAATTCCAGTCGTTTTTTTCTCCTTCAGTATTCGGTACATAGTAGATTTTTCAACTCCTGTCATATTGAAAAACATCTGCATAGAGGTTTTAACATTATTATCTAGATATTGATATCTTAAGGCATCATAAACATTCATCGTAATAAGTTTTTCATTGAGGAAAAAATGCCTTGGTTTAACAATTTTGGAATAAATATAGATGTGGAATCCATCCTTTGGATGTCTCAATAATCTCAAATAATATATAAAAACAAGCACAAACAAGATACATCACTAAGGACATACTGTAAGGTGTACTTTGCTCACTAACAGAAATTAAATTGAACTATCAGAAATTTTATTGTTGCAGTAAATTTATAAAAGCTTATAATATTTAAATATAATTAGATTTACGTCAGTTCTTAGTTACCTGCGGCACTAGAGCAGGTACGTTGGAGGTTTCGGTAACAGTTTTATTACTCTCTCTAGTTCTTGAATAGAGTATAAGAATGTGTATGCTTGCGATCGCCCCTCCCCTTCCCAAGAGCTTTGAATTCAGGAAAACAGACCCGATTCTGACTTTTATACTAAGATTGTGTACACTGCTCGAATCCTCCCCCTGTCGACAACTTGTTTTTTCTTGTGATCGCCTCCCCCCCCCTCTCCAAGAGCTTCAAATTCAAAAAAATAGACCCGACCCTGCCTTTTACACTAGAAATGGGAATGTTGCTGTTGTCCCCCCCCCCGTCGACAACTTGCCTTCGCTTGCCATACTGTACTTTTGTAAAAGCACTGCCCCCCCCCCCCAAAAAAAAGAGAGAAGCTAGATCCGCCCCTATATATATATATATATATATATATATATATATATATATATATATATATATATATATCTACATCGAGCAATATGCGAGGCAGACGATTCAACACCGCTACAGTTGAGGGAACAAGATATTACTTCTCACCACCAAACAGACCAAGAGAAGTTACAAACCTGGCTACGGAAGCCACTTCATGGACGGCATCCAAATGAGGTCAATCAGGACAATGTCGACAACTCAGCGTCGAACTACTGGTTGATTTCAGGACAGATGTTTCCGGAAACGGAGGGCTTCTTGTTAGCTATCCAAGACCAGGTTATTCCGACGAAGAACTATCGGAAGTTCATCATTAGAGATCCCTCAATAGAAAATGACCAATGCAGATATGGCTGTCGAACATCGGAGACAATTCAGCACATAACTGGAGGATGCCAAGCGTTTGCCGCAACCGAATATAAGGAAAGACACGACTCAGCCGCTAAGATACTCCACCAAGAGTTATCAGAAAAGTTAAACCTATTACAGGTAGGAAAAGTGCCTTATTACAAGTACAATCCGGAGCCTATTCTTGAAAACAACCAGTTCAAGTTATATTGGGACCGAACGGTTCTGACGGATCAAACAGTAGCTCATAATAGACCAGACATTATACTAATAGATAAAATTTCTAGGCGAACTACACTAATCGACATTGCGGTGCCTAACAACAACAACCTAAGGCCAAAATACAACGAGAAGATCGCCAAATACAGAGATCTGGAGGTCCAAATCCGAAGACAATGGGCAATGAACAGCGTCCAAACGATTCCCATAATACTGTCAACAACTGGAGTGATACCGAAGAACCTCCTGCAGAACATCAAGGGACTGGGCCTTGGTGAGCATCTTTATAAGCCGATGCAGAAAGCAATCCTCCTAGCAACCGCACGAACCGTCCGAAAATTCATGGGAAATGCAGCAGACAACGTCACCTAGGACCCGATAACATGGAAAGGGTCCCCACAGAGCTTCATACTTTTGGCGTCTTTGTATGCCTGGTATGAGTGAATAATCCCTGGAGGGAGTGCGAAGCCGTTTGGCTTGTAAATCATAATATATATATATATATATATATATATATATATATACATTTCATTATTCTAATCGTAAATATTTATATTAAAAAGATAAATTTATCAAATAACTGACTTACAACACAGAACCACACACCTATTGAATAAAACACCAGTAGAAAACAATCATAATATAAAGGTGCCTCTTGCTATTAAAAAAGAAGGTTATAAAGGAAAAACGAAATGGCCAAATAAATCATTGAGTATATAGTCAAAAAAGTGTCAATGCTACTCCAGTTGTAGTTTCGTTTCTCTTTATAATAGTCATCAAGTAATTCATAACCCAAACAGCACAAATATGTTTTAAAGACGTCCATAAAACGTTTGATCTCAACATTCAGGACGTCTTATGTATGTCCATAAAAGACGAATGACGTCCATAAGACGTTGTATAGACGTCTTATGTTACAAAAGGTAACGTCTTTAAGACATTTGTTTACAACGTTTTATGGACGTCCCTTCCCAACATTAAAACAACATATTCCACCAATAAAATTATGTATATTAAAAAGGGTCTCTTTAATTTTTTTGTTTGTCTTGTTTACAAAGTCAAACCTTAATTATTCAAAAGCCCAAGAAATAACTTTAATTAAGAAAAAATCAAGAGCAAAATATACACTACCATTTTAAATAACTAAAAGTTCCGCATGAATAATTGCTTTAAAAAATATCTACAACATAATATCTTTATACAAAAAAATACATAACTTAAGCATAATGTAAACTTTTTCTAATTTGAAATTTAAGAAGTGAGATAGAAGAGCAAATATTTTCAGAACTATAAGTGAACCTATCAAATTTAAGCCTTAGTTTATCCCTTCGATATAATAACTCTAAAAGGTAGACTATCAACAAAATAAAAGTTTATTGAAATAAAAAGTACACAAATCTTTAAATAGTTTTAAAAACAAGAATTTTTATTTAGTCGAATAACAAATCTGGTCTGATGCCCTTTTCAGCCATGTTTGGATTGAAATTTCCTCATTCTTCCGACTTTTTGCCAGTCCTGTTGTCTCTGTAGATCCTAATAACAAACTGATTTTAATTTTATAGGATAAAGTTTATCATTTGTGGGAGGAAATTTTGTGATATTTTTGCGTATTTTTATAATTGTCCTCTACTATAGAATCGTGACTTATGCTATTTCAAGGTTAATATGCATAATGAAAGAAAGAACTTACTCATAATAAGTCTCGCCAAGTTGCAATCGGAGAACTTTCTCTTTCCTTTTCGTATTAATCAACTGTACATGGTAATTTTACAAGCTCGCTTTACAAAGTCATAAATGCTCCCTACTCCTAGTTTTGAAATTTCTAAAACCTTAAACAAAATTACTTCTTGTAATTAACAAAACTCTATTTTCTATTATCTTTAAATATAACCAATCATCAGGAACAAAATAAATCTTACAGGTTTCATTAGTCGAGCACTCCATAAACAAACATTTCGCCTTCCACTTCATTAGTAATATTTCTTGTAATATTTAGGACCGGGTCTGGATAAGCTGTGCAAGCCTTTTTCGCACAGATAATATTTTTGAAGATTACATTTCATACTTCTAATAACATAGAGTTACTACAAAAATATAAGTGGTAAAGCATTCGGAAATTTCCTGTAACACAACCTATAAATAACGTTACTGTTTTTCCTAAGTACATATGATTCTCGATCTTACCGTAAGTATTACATAAACACGAATAAAAAAGATTTTCAGAGGCACATAGATAAATCAACTATTTTAATAAAATTTCTTTCAAAAACTAAATTTTTAGAGTCGGCAGCCCAACAACGTTAAAAATTAATAACGACATGCCGAAACACAAATACAAAACTGACAGAGTTGACTGAAACAAAAGGCCGGTTTTTTAAAGTTAGTTGGCATCATATTGTTATTGTTATCGATACATCAAACAGTCTGTGACAAAAAGCACCAAAGTATTGATAAAAAACATCACGCAAGAGTTCCATTAACCAAGATCGTAGTGAGGCTACTAAAAATTTGTCGTTCAATCATATATTTTAACCTCAACTTGTATTCAGCTGAGCTCTGTGCGGCGTTGCAAACTTATTACCCAACTGCGACAAAATCCATAAGAAAGGAAATGCTTTTTAATTTTTATCAACTAAATTATACACAACTGTAGTTATTTTCATATAAAATGTAGTATGTAGACTTTTAAAAGATATCTTAAAGACGTTGTATATAGACGTCTTATGGACGTCTTTAAAACAACGTCTATAAGACGCCTTATTTATGTCTTAAGACGTTCAGACATAATCTGGATATAAAAATGACGTCTATAAGACGTCTGGTGCTCTGTGGGAACCTTAAACACACTAGCCTGTCGCCTACAACGGTTGGGCTGGCTAATGCCACGCATAGATATTAAATGACTTTCAAAATTGATATTCTTTCCACTAAACCATTTTTTTTTTATTTCTTAACGTTTCCTATATCGCGAAACATCCATCCCAAATTTGAGACACACTCTATACAGAGTATGCGACGACATCTCGCGCCCGCATATTCTAATTTTGTTATTATCTCAGTGCGGTACACTTGTTTGTCGACTTTGTATCTAAGGGTAATTTATCCTGAATGGCTTAATAAATAATCAAAAACCCTTAAAGTATTTATTAACATACATAAACTTCCAGAAATGTTTTTATCAAACAGTATACAAACCAACATATATTTTGTCAACCGTACTAATAGTTAACGTAATACTTTCCTTTACATAAACAGATTATGTAACAAGATAAGTTAACTTTGGTACACTTACAAATGTATTCAGTTAAATAAAGCTGATTATAAGTCTTTTCAAAACGTCGTTCTCCTTAATAAACCTTTCTATATGCGTAAAACAGAAACGCTTCAAATCATTCTGTTATTATGAAGAATATGAACTTGTCCAAAATTATTCAATGATGATTTTATAACATACTTATTAGAACGAGAATATTCAATAAATATCAATTATTTAACTGTTCTGTAAACTGCAAATATACCAAAGTCTGTTTGCATTGTAACGTAAATATCTATATGTAATAAAAAGCATCACAATCATAATTAAATGTATAATAAAATAAAGGGTTTTCCAATAAGAGGTGTTATTTTGATATTCAAAAAAAAATGCCATTTTTTAAGATAAATGATCGGATATTTATTACATTATAAAGAGGAAGGTATGCCGTTAATGATGGAAAATAACATCAGCCAAATGACCACCACGATCATGCCTACAGGACCATATCCTTTTCATGAAATTTTCCATAACCAAATCGCAAAGTGGCTGCCCTATGTCCTCGATAGCCTCACGAATTCCATCTTTGAGGTCTTGAATCGACGCTGGGCTGTTGGCGTAGACCTTGTCTTTCACGTGGCCCCAAAGGAAGAAATCGCAAGGTGTCACATCACAAGATCTCGGTGGCCAATTGTGATCACCTCTTCGAGAGATAACACGGCCCGGAAACTTTTCCCGTAAAAGATCAATGGTTTCGTTGCTTGTGTGGCACGTAGCGCCGTCTTGTTGAAAGTAAACGTGGTCCAGATAAATACCATCCAATTCCGGCCATAAAAAATCATTAATCATCTCTCGATAGCGCAATCCATTCACCGTAACTGTTGCTCCAGCCTCATTTTCGAAAAAGTAAGGTCCAATGACCCCGCCGGACCATAAACCGCACCAAACAGTCACACGTTCAGGATAGAGAGGCTTTTCAACAATAACTCTTGGGTTTTCCGAGCCCCAGATGCGACAATTTTGTTTGTTGACGAAGCCACCGAGGTGGAAATGGGCCTCATCACTGAAGATGATTTTTCGATGGAATTCCGGATCATTTTCATGCATTTCAAGAACCCAATCAGCAAAGGCACGAGGTTGTTGATGATCGGCCGGCTTGAGTTCTTGCGTTAACTGAACTTTATAAGCCTTAAGACCCAAATCTTTATGCAAAATACGGTGTAATGACGTTTGTGGAATCCCTAATTCCAAAGAACGACGAGGAATGGACAAACCTGGGTTTTCTTCAACACTTTCGGCTACAGCAGCAATATTCTCGGCTGTTCTTGAGCGACGTGCACGGGTTTTCTTCTTCACATAACTAACTTATCCCAACAGCTCGAATTTTTTCACCAATTTCTTTATTGCGCTCCGACAAGGTGCTTCTTGACGACCCAAAAATGTTCGAGTTTTACGAAACGTCTCTGCCAAATTTTCACCATTTTTATAGTGAATTTTAATAATTTCAATGCGTTGTTGAAGCGTGTATCGTTCCATCTTTATTTATGGCGTAGTTTCTACTTGTCAAACGTCAAAAACTTACAGCTTCAAAAGTGACATCTACCGAAATAGCGGGCTTTTCAAAATGACACCTCTTATTGGAAAACCCTTTATTAAACTGTGCTGATAATTTTCGAATGCTTGTTGAAGGAGTCTCATCTACAGCATTTACAATATTTCTCTCTAGAAAACCAGGGAGTGTACGAATAAGATTGAAGGTTGAACATTTGATAGGAGCAAAGATGTATCTTTTATCGAAATACGTCAAATACATGATGTAATTAAAATGATGTTTTTTCGAGAACGGTTAGGATTAGAGCGACATGAATGAAGTACTTAATTTTAAGGCAATATTCAAAGGCCTGTAAAAAACGTCGTCAAAAGTTCTTGTCATGAAAAAAATGGGATCATTAATCTCACAGCTAGTCCGTCCCTGCAACTGTAAGTAATTCGCAGCACTTTCTTGGGCAGTAATTTGAAGGATCTAACCTGGTATACATCATATTAAAAAAAATTGAAATATACCTGGTGATTCAATAATTATGTGTAAAAAACTTGATTTCATTGCAGCTCTTTGGAAGCTCACATCTCCAAAGACGAGACCTATACGAAAAGTGTTTAGATGAACGTATTGTTTTCATATTCGCGAGATTTCCCACGTTTTCCCGGACACCCTTTATTTTCTAACTTTGCGATAAGTTGCAAAATAATCGAAATACGAGGAGTGCTCTAAAATGCATAATTTTCAAAATTGCTCGGTAACTTCCTTTGAATGCTTATTCCAAGGAAGTTTATAATTGAATATAAGTGCCAATTGTATAACTAAATATATTACTGAGCTTTATGATATCAGGATGTTATCAGGTTTTAAAACTATGCAAAATTATATAATAGCTACATGTAATTTTTAACCAGTTAATTTAGTAAATTAAAATATTTTTTAATTTTTATAATTTACATATAAATGGATATATTATTCATCCACAAATAACATTCGAATTGCCAAAACATTAAAAGCAACAATAAAATTTATCCATGTAATTTTTATTATTGTTGCGAGATTTCGGATTGTTCCGCAGTGGTCTATCTCATTTTTTAACACTTGATTTTAGGCGTATCCAAATAAAAATAAAACTTTATAGCTCACAGGACGTAGCCCTTATTTCAACATTATTATCAGTCTTCTGAAACCTTGTGAGTAGCTTCATTTTGACGAGTCCGACAACTTTTATATTTGTAAACACTTAGTTATTTTTTTTATTTTAAACAACACTGTTATTATAAAACCAGAATATTGAAATTTGATTGCAAAAAAACAAGAACATTATTTCATAAAACTAAAGTAACAAAAACAAAAAGAAACGCTGAAACTAAAAACAACCAAGAGTTTAGTTAAGGATGGTTTTCAAAATGATGGTCGTTTTCTCGAATGGAATATCGGCACAGTTTTGTTATTCATCTAATTGCATTTAAAAGAATCATAGGTCTATCATGAAGAGTTTGCAATTGCCTCACGAAGTTCCGTTATAGATTCATGTCGTGTCTTAAACACTTGATTTTTCATAAAAAAAACCAAAACGGAAAGATTGGGAGATCGTGGGAGCCATCTCACGGACCAATTGGTACCTATCCATCTTTATCCATCAATTATTGTCCAGAAATGGCCTTGATAACTCCAGGCGCGGATCCAAGGGAGGGGCGGTGGGGGCGATCGCCCCCCCCCCCAAGAGGTTTGATGTCAGGAAAATAGACCCGATTGTACCTCTTATACTATACTTTATTCAAGAACTAGAGAGAGTAATAAATCATTTTTTACCCTTTCTGTTTAGTCCGATGCCTTTGGCAAAATCTATTAGACATATATATTTTTCATAGGAATAGGTTAGAAATTTTATAATCAAAAATAATGGTCTATAATAATGGACTATTTGGGTTGAATAACAATATATATTTGGAAGTGTGAAGTGTGTAGTGTTAAAAAGGATTTTAATCCTTGTCATAGGCGTCGGAAGGACGTTTATTTTATCACCAAGTATTTATGGCATAGAATATTATTTCGGTAATAAACTTAAAATAAAATTTTTTTATTATATTATTTTATTTCTTATAATTTCTTAATAATTCACATACATTAGAAAATATAGACAATTTTGACATATTTAACAAAAATCACAACTGTATTTTTATTATTTTTAATTTTGGCAAATTAAACCGTTTTAGGTACATTCAGACTAAAACGTAGTCTTATTATCTCAAAAAATTCTAAGTTATATTTTAAATACTTACAAAATACCCATTGTTAAAAATACAAGAAGTTAAACATATATAAAAAAATAAATTTGTCCATATAATATTAAAATTTTTTTGGGGTTATTGGTCATTTTATTATTAATTAAAAACATTTTTAGGGCATTTGACGTATCAGTTTATTTATTTCTTGAATCATCTACAGAATTACAATTAAACACTAAAAAGGGATTCAAATGTAATTAATTTTTATATGTTACAGTTAAAATTAGACCTATTTTTATTTTTATTGCACTGACATCTTAATTTAATTTACTTTATTATATGGAAATCCGATAGCCCCCAAAAAATAAAATAAACGTGTTAATTCTACACGCTTAAAAAAAAGACACAAATACAATAATAACAAAATTATCGCTAATTGGAATTAAATATATATAAAATTAAAGAGTGGGACACACTAAAATAAAAATATATAAAAAAAAATACATAAACAACATTGAACAATAAAATACAACAAAAACAAATATTTAAATAATATTTTGTGTTCACACTATTCACACTACTAAACATTATGTATCTATTTCGTAACCAAAGTCGCTCAAATTAATTATAATTGATTCCTCTATCTTACCGATCATGACATCGAGTTTCCACATTTTCTTTTATTCTTTTATTAAATGGATTTTTTCCAATTTTTGCAGTAACTTTATTCAAAAAAATTTCTCAAAAGTTCAGTTAAATTACCAATTTTGTAAGTTGTGTTATTTCTAGCAACTCAATCTTTTACTTGAGAGAGATATTTCCTTCTTCAACGGATATTTTCCGGACGATCTATAAGAACAGATTTCCTATCTGGTTTTCCCAACAAAAATTAAGTTCTCTGAGCAATTTCCAGAGCTTAGTTCTATTAATTTCAGGTAAATCCCGATCTTCATTGATTTTAGTTAGAATTTTGTCGACGGTTGGGATTTGCTTCTCATAATGAAATGTATTTACAACTCTTTTCATTGCAGTTTACATCTCTTCTTCCAACGAGGTTTTTCGCCTGTCTGTGATCGAATATGGCTTGGGAGTACTTACAATTCCAATCGTTTTTTTCTCCTTCAGTATTCGGTACATAGTAGATGCCGGAACACATCTCAACAGAGCCTTTAACATTATTATCTAGATATTGATATCTTAAGAGATCGTGAACATTCATCGTAATAAGTTTTTCGTTGAGGAAAAAATGTCCTGGTTTAACGATTTTGGAATAAATATAGAGGTGGAAGCCATATGTTTTGGGTCTCTTACTAACCTCAAATAATATATAAAAAACAGGCACAAACAAAATAAATCACCACGGACACACTGTAAGGTGTACTTTGGTCACCGATAGAAATTAAATTGAACTATCAGAAATTTTATTGTTACAGTAAGTTTATTAAAGCTTATAATATTTAAATATAATTAAATATACTTAGATTTACGGCAGTTCTCAGTTACCTGCGGAGCAGGTACGTTGGAGGTTTCGGTAACAGTTTTATTACTCTCTCTAGTTCTTGAATAGAGTATAGAAATGTGTATGCTTGCGATCGCCCCTCCTCTTCCCCAGAGCTTTGAGTTCAGAAATATAGACCCGATTTTGCCCCTTATACTAGGAATGTGTTATGCTGCTTGCATTTTCTGACAAGTTTCCCACGAGATTCGTTGGTGCCGATTTGTTCTAAATACCATTGACTAAATGTTATTCAGCGCTCATCATCTCCGAGGTTTAAATGTTGCATTATTTTAAATTTATATGGATGGTATTTACACATTTTCGAAATTCTTTCAGCGTCAGATTTTGTTACACCAACTTCTTCCTTTATTTTTTCTCAAGATTATGAAGTTATTGCTGCTTCGAAAAAATAACACATTTGTTTCTTTTCTCCCCCTGTCTTCTTTGACGTATATTTTGGGACGCGGCTGAATAAAAGATTTTGAATATCACCCTGTATATTAAAATCTAAGAGAGCCATGAAAGATTTGATACCGGAATCATTCGTTTCGTTAAAAAGTAGGAAACTAAAGTGAAAACCGCCACCCTATGTCTTTGATAATAACTCCAATACCCCTTAAAATTGTTGAAAATGGGACACCCCATATTCATGATAGATAATTATATTTTCTGATAATTAGCGGAGTGTCCGACAGAAATATCGTGCTGTATTGCTAATTTAATAATAATAAAACTTCAAAATCAAAAAAAAAGTTTTAAAAGTAATGGGAAATTACAAAATTTGTGTAGCCTATAACCATTCCACAGTAAGAAGGGAAAATCACAAGAAAAAATTATGCAAATCGGGGCCATAGGCAAAATTTCCACGTAAATGTGAAAAAAAAAATAAAATCAAAAAATCAAAAAAAAAATTATAAAACTAATGAAAAATTTCACAAGTTTTGGTTTCTGTAATGATCTTGGAGTGATAAAAGGACAGTATGCGAAAGAAGTATGAGAATTGGACCAGTAAAGTTCGAGCCCGTAAGTTACAAACACACAGAAATGGACTTTCCCATTTATGTATTACTATGATTATTTTCATTTTTGGACTTGAATTAATAAATATCGTTAAATCCCTTTAAAATATTTTTTTAAAAATCTTGTATACCGGGTGTCAACGAATCTATTAGACAAGTCATAATTTCTAGAGTATTATGTGTATCAAAATGAGAATTGGTACAGGTAAATGTTATGTGAAGAGGAGAGTTTTTGCATATTTTCCACTTTCCGGTCACTTCCGGTTTCACCGGAAATGGCCCCGGTTTTGAATTCTTAAATAGAACACCCTGTATATTTTAACATCTTTGGATTTCTGAGACAATTCTAGATCAGAATGTGACATTTACTTTTTACGTCTATTTCATTTTTTTAGAGCCACTTTTAACATTGCATCTAGGTGGCCATGATCGGACGCAAACTAATCTAACGGCCTTAGGTGATGTCAAAAAAATATAACCGCAAAGTTTTAGTTACTAGTATGAAAGACAGGAATAAGACAAGTTGACAAAATTACGT
Source organism: Diaprepes abbreviatus (assembly GCA_034092305.1). NCBI lineage: Eukaryota > Metazoa > Arthropoda > Insecta > Coleoptera > Curculionidae > Diaprepes > Diaprepes abbreviatus. Next base: position 152,112 of record JASJET010000338.1, on the reverse strand, counting down.
TTTCATTTCTAACTATTAATTTTCAAATGGCGACCCCTTTTTGACAACTACTTTTCGAAAAAAGCATTCTTTGACGAATCTAACGGTACTAATTTATTTGCGATTGGATTAGACATAAGAACAGAAATTATATATTATTAAGCAAAATACTGGATAATTACTTATGACAAGTGCGCTATGGACAGCCATGATGCATAATAATTTGCAACTGTTTTTATCAAGTCTTCTTTGGAAAACAAAGCCCTCATTTAAGTAGATAATGACAGAGACATACGCTCTAAGAACACACGTAAAAGTTTCTAAATTTTCGTTAAGTTTAGTTTAAATTTTCGTTAAAATAATGTATACTCAAAGTGAAAAAGTGGATATGTTATTAATATTTGGAGAGTGTCATAGAAATTCAAGGAATGCTGCCGAGTTGTATGCTCATAGATATCCGAATCGGCAACATCCAGCCCATCAGTATTTTTCGTATGTCGAGACTCGTTTTAGGCAAATAGGAAATCAAGAGGTGGAACAGAGGTTTATCATAAATGAAGAAACTGAGATTAACGTACTTGTTATGGTTGAGTTTGATAAAACAGTTTCGTTAAGAAAAATTAGTCAAGAACTGCAGATAAGTTATGAATCAGCAAGAAAAATACTGAAAAAGCATGGATATCGAGCATTTAAATATCAGTTACATCAACATTTGTATACTGAGGATGGCGATAGACGGGTAGTGTTTTGTGATTGGCTGCTTCAAAATCATACAGTTAACCCAAATTTTATCGATTTTACTCTATTTTCCGACGAATCCCGATTTACAAATAATGGTATGTTTAATAAGCAAAATACTCGGTACTGGGCCCAACAAAATCAACATGAAATGAGAGAGGGGAATTTTCAAGAAAGATTTGGCGTCAATGTCTGGGCTGGTATCGTTGGAAAGAGAATAATTGGGCCAATATTGTTTCAAGGTCAGTTAACAGGGGTTAGATACTTAGATTTTCTTCAAAATGAAATCGAAAATCATCTCAATGATATACCTTTAGCAGTTTTACGGCGAATTTACTTTCAACAAGATGGAGTACCGCCTCACAATACTAGAGAAGTTCTTAATTATTTAATAGAGCATTTTGATAATCGAATTATTGCAACCAATGGTCCGGTACGGTGGCCAGCCCGCTCACCGGATCTTACTGTGCTCGATTTCTTTGTCTGGGGATATGTTAAAGAAAGGGTTTACTATGGAGCAGCCTCAGCTACCCTTGAAATATTAGAAGAAAGAATTGAACGAGCTGAAATGTGTCTTGAAAAGGAAGGAATGCACTTTGAACATTTACTACACTAAACTTTTTAACAAATTCAGCTACTGTACTTTCAAATATTTTAAGTGCGTCGTCTAAGATATTAGTTTATTTTGTTAGTTTTTTGTTAATTTTGTTAAATTTTTAATCCAATTCCTGTCTTTCATACTAGTCACTAAAACTTTGCGATTGTATTTTTTGACATCACCTAAGGCCCTTAGATTAGTTTGCGTCCGATCATGGCCACCTAGATGCAATTTTAAAAGTGGCTCTAAAAAAATGAAGTAGACTTAAAAAGTTTTTAAAATGTCACATTCTGATCTAGAATTGTCTCAGAAATCCAAAGATGTTAAAATATACAGGGTGTTCTATTTAAGAATTCAAAACCGGGGCCATTTCCGGTGAAACCGGAAATGACCGGAAAGGGGAAAATATGCGAAAACTCTCCTCTTCACATAACATTTACCTGTACCAATTCTCATTTTGATACACATAATACTCTAGAAATTATGACTTGTCTAATAGATTCGTTGACACCCGGTATATATATATATATATATATATATATATATATATATATATATATATATATATATATATATATGTGTGTGTGTGTGTGTATAGAAAAACTCGAAAGTAAAAAAAATTGAATAACAGATTTATATAAATCAATCGGAGTCGGAGTGCAAACTCGAGCGTTTGTTAATAGAGAACTGGATTCATCAACACTCATATGGAAAAATTTGTAGGTAGACTAATTAATTAATTTTGGTTGATTATTATAAGTTAAATATTTTATCTTTTTGTCTAAACATCTCAACCATAGGTTAATTCAAATATTCAAGTTTGTTTGAAAATTTAAGTTTTTATTCGGCTCGAACTCGACTAGTCAAGTTTTTTTTTCAAAGAAACTCGAAATTCGAATATTCTCATTTACAGTTAAGAGTTGAATATGCTTATATCTTAAAAAGTATTGATGATATGGACAAAATATTCCTCTCGATAAAATGACAAAAAAATAGTTTTGTTTCGTCAAATCAATACTTTAGCCATAAACTTCAATAACCGATTGTTACCTTATACGCAGGTGTACATATGTGAGAATTTATTATTGAAGTTTACGGTCAAAATATTGAATTTACGGAAAAACACAAGAGACTTTACTAAGAATAAGAAGAACATTTTTCTTATCAATATTTTTTGAGATATACCCATCTTTAACTTGAATTATGAATACGACCACATTAACAATTACGTTTTTTTTTATCTTTTATGAATAGGCAGTACTTATACTGTCGGGCTCATATTTTAGTGTATTCTATGCTTCATTTTAAGCGAAAAATGAAATAAAAATTGAGGGTTGTAGTAATCAGTTTACCATTCTCGAGAAAATTACAATTTCCGAGCGCCGAACTGGAAAAATTGTGTATAAAATTTGTTACATTACCATTACATGACATTATAACAACTTAATTGCACAAACACTAATTAAACAATTGTGAAAAAATCAGCTGGTTTGTAATAAAAAAATATGAAAGTACATGTTATTTTGACGTATTGCAGGCGGTGAACCCGATGGTAGGTTCATCATTTTTGTCGGACACATTTTGTTCACCAAATCATCCTAGAATTTAATTAAAAAAAAGTGTTAGTCATTCTAATTTAATATCTCACCAAATTTACATTTACATTATGAAACGTATAAGAAATTTTCGCAAATAAAAAATTGTCGGACTTGTCAAAATAAAGCCACCCATAAAGTTTCAGAAAAGTGATAATCATCTTGCCATAAGGGTTTCGTCCTTTGTAATATTATGTTAAATTTTGGGAATCAGCTGATTATAAGTATATTTAGGACTTTTCTGTGTCCTACACTATTTGATTCAGAATATATCAAGTTTTAAGTCCAGGGAAAGAGCAAGGTAGCTACTTATATATTAACCAGCTGATTACTACATCAATAGATGAATTCAGCCCCGTTTTAACATTTTCTTATAGAGAGAGAAGTTGGGTTATTACAGATAACATATATAACCTTTTTACACTTTATAAATTGAATATATTAGTAACCTTTTTTTGCCTTATTTTACATATTAGGTAAACAAAAACTATTTGATATTTAAAATATCAAAATCTTTATAAACATTCCTTTAAATACAAGTTAAGAAACTTATTTAATAGCATTGCTACCGACCTTGATCCTTAAAATGTCATATTATGTTAATTATAGGTACCATCATTCTATTTCCAAAAATTACTATATCTCTTTTATGGTTGAAAAAAACCATCCAAAATGCATTGATTCTAGTCGTGCTACTACATAAATATTTAAATTATGTTTCAACAGGTTACGTACAAATACATCTCATTTATCAATTTATTTGATATTTAATTGCTTTTCTGAAATATTACCAACATATCTGATACTTTTTTACCATAAAAATATTATAATTTATCGACTAAAAATTCATAAATTTTGGGTCTATTAATAAGTCAGTTTACTTAAAGGCTAACAATTTAAAATAACAGGATTTCGATTTTAACAAATATTAATCAATTAAAAAATAAAATGTGGAGATTAAAATTTTTTTTTTGGTATTTAGGCAGGCTAGTTCCGTAAAAATATTTTCATGCTAGGTTTGTTGCAAAAAGGTTAAAAAATAATTTTTGATTCGCTCTCTCTCTCTCTCTGGTCCAAATATCACATCTTCCCTTGGCTGTCAGTTTGTGCTTTTAATAAGAGTAGCTATTTCCGGTAGATTTTAGGTCACTGAATTCGTGTCTGGCCTCAAAAATGCTTCATCACATCAGGTTTTTTAAATAACCTAACCCAAAAATGCAAATAATGCGATTTTGGCCTATATTTGAGGTTATGTATCATAGCGATATTCTTTTTTCAAGAAGCTATATGGACCATCTTAAAATATAAGTCTCCACATAGCATGAAATCTTCCACACGTCGCTTGAAAGCTTTCCGATACAAGTTTGATGTAAGTTTCCTAAGTAACCTTCCAAGAACTTTCCAGGAAGCTTATGAATAATTTTTGAAAAGGATCTCACGTAATCTTTCATGAAAAACATTAAAAAAATGTTATATCGAAGATTAACGTGAAACTGTGAAAGTTTCGTGAAACCCTCCTGCAAGTTTCTGGAAAAAAACGTGCAGTCTTCCAAGAAAAGATATTGTAATAAAGAACGGAAGCTTTCATGGCTTTGGTCAAGTTGGAAATCATGGTTCTTGGCTTTAGACCGTGCCAAATTGGAATTATTATTCGACGTTTCGCCTACGATTGCACAAGGATCTTCAGGGATCTTTGCTCCACGAGATTAGAACACTGAAATTGTGTTCAGTGTTCTCACATGATGAGAAGTTGTTCTATTAGCTTTCCTAAGATATATCAGCAATAAAATCGAAGGTATTATTCTTTTAATTTCCAAACACCATATTCCCGGACTAATTTGAGCTATCGTGTCTTAACATTCTTATGTATTCTGTATTTTTTAATCTACCTAGTACCTTTTCGTTGGTTACTCGATTCTTTCAAGGAATTCTCAAAATTCTACGATAAAACAACATGGTCCAAGAAATTTGAAGTGTGCTTAAGAATGAACAGATCAAGAAGAATAAAAATTTAGAGCAACGAGTTAACATTAAAAATAATAATAATATTGTAAGAATCAACGGGCAAAAACAATAACAATAACAAAATCAATAATATCAAACCAAAACAGAAAAATTTTCAAAATTACCTTCATTTTCAAACAACAAAGAGAGTTCATTAATGAATAGACAGGAGCTTAGTCTCAACTGAAGGTCAAGAGTTAAAAGCTTCTCTAGTATCTGGAGGTGAAATGGTTTTAAGAGTTATTCTCTTAAGATCCAAACCTAAGTGTGTGGTGCTTAGATTCATTCAACTCATTCTACAATTTCTCGGGGATCCTAGTTGAAAGATTTTGTTCATTTTTAATCATTGCAAGAGCAAAACTACAAATTTCTCGAAGATGCAATTCAATAGTGGTAAATGTTTGGTAGTTTTGTAGTCGTCTATTTGGAAATCTTTGTATACTCACCGACAAATAGTAGTTAATACCATTTCTGTCATTTCTGCGTTAGTGTAATATTCGGCTATAGGGAAAAATTTAAGAATTAAATGATAAATTTTAAAATTGAACGATAAGGGTATGTCAGATTGAATCATTGTACAACAATCTTTCGTAAGAACTAACGATATTGATCATTGTTAGCTTGTTGCCATTTCTATTTGTTCTTGATCTATTGGACCTTAAATACCCACCAATTTTTTTACTGGATAAAGTATGAAGGGGGGCGAAAGCAAGTATCAGTACGCAATGAAACATCTAAATTGGATTATATCACAGATATCTGCTCGAAGCGACACCAAACAGATATATTTTTTTTTTGGATAAAAGAAGTTGGAGAATAAGAATCTCTAATAATAAATTTAATATCATCATCATTATCAACCAGCTCCCAAAGTCCATTGTTGAACATAAGCCTCCCTTGATTGCTTCCACAACCTCCTATCTTGCGCAGTATCCAGTTGGTATGGATTCTTTTAAATCATCATGCCACCTTGTTGAATGGCGTCCTCTGATCCTAAATGCGTCCTGTCGTGGTCTCCATTCAATTATCTTTTTATTCCCTCTGTCATGTCATCTGTGACTCTCGCGATGTAACCAAGTCAATTTAAGATACTCATTATTTCTACAGCATCCGCCAACGTAATTCTTCACCGTATTTCTGTGCATGTAACTTTATCTCTCAAGGACAGTTCAAGTAAATTATTATACCTAGATATAAAAAATTTATGAAGCTCTAAATGTACATCAGAACAATTTAATCACCTTAATTCTAAAAAATATGATATTGAACGGAATTCTTTACGTTACTTTTTTATCAATAACATAAGCGACTAATCTGACTAAAGGGCATTTTCTATAAGATTTGGTTCGAGTTTTTCCTATGGTCATCGAATTTTTCTCTAACAAAATAAATTTTGTACCTGGTTCTATTTTCAAGTTAATAATGTCTACTTATGTTAGAAGGAATTATTTTCACGGCTGATTAATTATTTTATAAATTAATGCAAGTAACACAAGATATTCGTATATTAAAAAAGGATTATTATAAATATCTACCGTAGAATTTCACTGATTATGCTTACATTAAATATATCCCATGTAATATGTAAATTATCTGGCGCAATTCCCCCAAAGGTCAATCAAATATATTACCTTAATTAAATTTTTGAAGGTTAAGGTTTATTACAGCCGAAACATTGATATTGGTATAAAGGTATTCACTCCACATTTATTATACTCGTAGATGCGCAGGCCTCTTCCCTAAAATGACTGGGTGGTCCTTAAAACCACTTTTTTATGTTTTCTAAGTCGTGAGTGTGACCACGAAATTATTTTACCCCTAAAAATGGGGAAACATTGGAGAAAAAAGATTGTGTGAAAAATTACTAATAAAAATTTATATATATATATATATATATATATATATATATATATATATATATATATATATATATATATATATATATAATCGAAGGTTTTCAGGCATCCCGTGTATGTGCTGAGTCCCTCTCAGGACTGTAAGGCAGCTGACGTTTCAGCGAAATCTCATTCACCATTTTCAAAGCTCACTGTACGGCGATTACGAGCGAACTGACGCCTGCGGCTCGAGTGCTCTCGGTCCCCTACGTGCGTCGGACGCGTTCGTTTTCCGAATGGTTCTGGCCAATCAGATTGCGAGACCTGCTGCGCGTCATCGGCCCTGTTGCCAGTATTTGGGGTTGCCTTGCCGAGTTGTAATCTGTTTCGTTACTAAGTGGTACTCGTTGATGTTTTGTAAGCAGATTTTTCCAAGTATTAGGCACTCGCTGGCTATCATCTCTCCTATTTAAGTTGTTGGGCCTCTTTGCAATTTCAGTGGCTTCCCTTATAAACAGAAGAAGTTGTTTTTTGCTTTTATTATTATATACATATATTTATATATATATATATATATATATATATATATATATATATATATATATATATATGTATAATTTTAAACAATATTCGTTTAGTTACACAGATCTTTAATATTTTGTATAAAGTCCTGTGGGTCAATAGATCAATCGGCTCTAGTTAATCTGAATTATTAGATTTAATTTTATACAAAAAGCAGTTTTAACAAGCTTTAGGAAAATAAAATATGGAGGTTAACGTATAGATTACGAAAATATTAAGTTTTAATTCTTCTTCATAAGTCATCTTTAAATTATGCGTATTAATTAAGCAATGTGTTACATGAACCTTAAGTATTTTCAAGAACTGAAGATGCGGTGAAATAATGCAATATGTTTTTATTAAAATTAAGCTGACATTTAGCGTCATTTAGCTAGAGGCAAAAATTATATATTATATATATTATATATATATATATATATATATATATATATATATATATATATATATTCCAAAACAATGGAATAGTGCCAATATAATCCTTATTTACAAGAAAGGTAGCAAGAAATATATTAGAAATTATAGACCAATTAGCTACCAGTAATAAACAAAATATTCACGAATATAATTAACAAAAAAATATAGGGCAGACAATTAAGGGCGTGCAAAATATATGTTGGATATTTTTCAATATTTCAGAACGGATTTTTTTCGATATATTAGAGAATGAGAGAAATCGGAGATGGATTCCTAATAGCGTATCTTTGTTAGAAGTAAAAATATTTTTGTAGTTATGTTAGTAACTGTAAATTTAAGTAATTACCGCCAAATTTAAAGTTTGCTGCTTACAAATTATGTAAAGACCCTTTTAAAATAAGGAAAAACAGCATGCAGTACAATTTAAAACCCGGACAAATAATATTACAATGGCACAAGTTTTAGCGAATATATATATATATATATATATATATATATATATATATATATATATATATATATATATAGCCAGAACGTTACCTATAATAATCTTTGGTTATCGTTTATAGTCCTTAGTCACAGTTTTTCATGTAAAAAGTCACTCTTGTATTCCATAATTTTCTTTATTTTATTTTTTGAACAAAAATAGGTACACCAACTAAAAGAACTATTCAATAATAGTTCTTGAAAATACCAGATTTTTATCCAATAAAATAAACATGTTATATAACACTATAACAAAATAGTTTAAAAAATTTAATTAATGTTAATATTAATGTGTCCATTTGCATAATAAGGTAATTATGATAAAATCAAAATTTTTTAAGTAAAAGTAATGTTAAGGTCACCATTATATACGTCATTTAGGACATAAATTCTTTCAATTTAATTATAATAATAACAATTGATAAGTCATAAAAAATTTAATTTTTACATATTAAATTACACACAAGTAATGTTACAATTAATCAGACATATCCGATGTAATTACGTTATGCGACAAAAGTAAAGCAAAACTACTTTAAATATGATTTTCAAGCCAAACAGCTTCGTATTCCCTCGAGGGAATATTCAATCATACCAAGTATACAAAGATACCAAAAATATGAAGCTCTGTCCAGATACTTTCCATGTTATCGGGTCCTAGGTGACGTGGTCTGCTGTGTTTCCCACAAACTTTCGGACGGTCCGCGCAGTTGCAAGGAGAATTGCTCTCTGGATCGGTCTATACAGATGTTCACTAAGGCCTAGTCCCTTGATGTTCTGCAGGAGGTTCTTTGGTATTACTCCAGTTGTTGATAAAATTATCGAAATCGTTTGGACGCTGTTCATTTCCCATTGTCTTTAACTTTACTTCTCCAGGTCTATATATTTGGCGATCTTCTCCTTGTATTTTGACCTGGTCTTGGACAGCTAACACAAAGCCCTCCATTTCTGGAGACATCTGCCCTGAAATCAACCAGTAGTTCGACGCTAAGTTGTTGAGATTGTCCTGATTGATCTCATCTGGATGCCGTCCATGATGTGGCTTTCGTAGCGAGGCTTGTAACTTCTCTTGTTTGGTGGTGGGAAGCAATATCCTATTCCCTCAGCTGTAGCGGCGTTGAATTGTCTTCCTCGCATATTGCTCGATGTAGAGTGGAAGAGCCCGCTAACCTGTAGAAATAAGAACGTAAGTTTATTCTTTGTTGATCGAGCTGCTTACCAATATCCACCAATCCTCTTCCTCCTTGGTGTCTTGGAAGCATTATACGTTCAATAGCACTCCGAGGATGGGTGTGCTTTTGTCAAGAGTGTTCTTACTTTTCCTTGCAAGTTTTAGATGTATGTCCTGCTCCATTTTACAATTCCATAATAATAGCCAAGTACAGAGCATGCGTGTTGAGCACCTTACACCAATTTCTACTATTTAAACTAGTTTGCCTTACCCTCCTGACAAATTCGGTTGTCAGTTCGGCTTTCATAGTGCGATGGTAGATTCTTTTAGTCTGTTTTATACCTAGGTATTTGTTCTGCTTCCATTGCAGCTATAATTTCACCGTTCTGCATCTAAACTGCTCCTGGTTGCATCTTTCCCTTAACGATGTTCAAAATACGGCATTAATAAAGTCCAAACTGCATTCCGATATCCTCCGTTATCTACAATTTTAAAAATTTGTTCCAACTGGTAGCATTAGTTTAAAATCATCCATGTAGAGAAGATGATTCAATCTTATTACCTTTTTGTTCTAATTTCTAATACTGAAGCCGTATCTTGTGGAGTTCAAACGACGTAAAAGTGGATTCATTATTCATCATCATATCTTATTAAGTCTTTTCTTTACTGTAAGGGTTAATTTTGAGATTTAAAAATATTCTTCACTTCAGATTAAAAATAAATTGCATCCTGTTTGTGTTAATGCTTCTGTATTAAATCTTACGATACCATCAAATGGAATAAAACTGACCCAATTTTTTATGTTTTAATATACGCTGACTAATATTTTGGTATAACTTTAGTTGTAAATTATACTATAAAGACCTTATTTTCCTTAATTTAATTGAAGTAAATTTATTTACAGTGCCATTAGAGTTTAAATTTTCCTAAACTTTTCCAAAATAATTTTGAAAATCAGGTCAAAATTACCTGCAAATAGACTAACTTTGACCAAGCTCATAAAACCTGTAGAAAAATTCGCATCCTAGACTAGGGCTAATGTTAAACAATCGCTTAGTACTTCAAAGTCAGTTGTGTGTATATTCCGTATCTTCTTTATTTTGTATTTACTCGTATAAAGGTAATAATTGGAAACAATAAAATTAGGACAGTGAAAAAGACAAAACGTTTTTATTAATTATAGAATTTAAACTAATCCGACAGATAAATAAAAATAATAAAATTAAACAAACAGTTAAATATTTGAACAAATATTTCTAGGAATGAAAATAATAATTGATGTCTTTTAGAAATCACCTTTGGCTAATTAATCTGGCCCAGGAATTCTCAGGTGTACTACACATCCTTTTCCTGGCCATCTCCAAGCCTTTAATCCTCGTTCCAGTTCGTGTCGGTCCCTATCTGGAAATATGCTTTACTTTTCCAGGGTATTTTCCACATTAAATAATGCGATTCCAAAATCATTACCAATCAATTCTTTTGAGCGTAACTTTTGTCCTTCAATGAAAATATTTCTGTCCATTGAACTCGAAGTCAGAAATATTTTCTATCTAATTTTAATAGAACTGAATCGGACTTTTCGTCAGAAGAGCTAGCTTTTGATGATAGTAAGCTTAAAGTCGGATGACTCAGAAGTCTTTAAAGATATTTCAATATCTTTATCAGTAATACTTTTACCAGCAGGTGTTTGTAGTTTATTTTCCCTTTTTTGGGGGTTACTGGTTCCAAGATAATCAGCTTGTTTTGCATCCTATTATTTCAAAAGGGCTGTACCTACCTTATCTTTATCAACTTGAGTTAAATTTTCGGATAGATGGTTAAGGAGTTCCTGTTTATTTAAACGATAAATCTCACATATTTTGAAACCAGATATTCAATTTGGCTTTTTATTTTTTTCTAAGCTATTCACTAGTCCTTTTACCAGCACAGGAATTAAATCTTTAGTAATTGTTGAACACTTTGAGCCGGATTTGAACTCTTTCTATTTGGATAAAATTCCTCGCCATAGTTTGTTCATAGGAGAAAAAAATGCAACATTTCACGGCTGTGATGGGTATTTGGCGGTAAACAGACAAATCTTATGTTGTTCTGCTCGCATCGCTGAAGTACGCTTTCGTATGTAATAAAATTACGGACGCAACTTTATGTCCAACTTCTGGTAAAAAATGAAATTCGAACCAATATTTAGGGCCATTCTTAGTCCATGTCAACCAGATATGCTCAGCCCTATACACAGTATATGGTGCAAGTAATTTTCCCTCTGCACTGCCACAAAACAATACGGAAGTTGAACTTGCTAAAATTACAAATTTTTCCACATATTTTGCTGATTTTTTGCATATTACTTTTTTGCTGCTAGGGGTCATTACTAAAGTTAGCGGAATATCTTCAATAGTTTTACTTAGAAGATCAATGTAATTATTTATTTCTTTGACACCAACTTCCACCCGAACTCTTAGTTTGAGGACATTTGTATTGATAGATTATACTGTCGCTTTAAAAATAATCGTTTCCACCTTTAACCAGGAAGGTCATCTTTGAAAATAATGTAAGGGTCAAGAATTCCGCAATGGCCCTTTTAATTTATATGGACCCACACAAAGATTTTTTTGGGTATTTTGAGTTCCTGAACAATAATTTTTAGGGTGGAAATTTATCAGGGTGGGGATAATATTGTCATAAACAAATACTTGTTAAAAATTTGAAAAATGCAATTTCCGAAAACTCATTAGTTTTATAACAACAATATAACTTTCGATGAAATAAGTAATAATTCTCAAATTGTAGATTAATGTTAGAAAATAAAAAATTCTCTTGAGACAGAGAATAAAAATTTTTTAATGAAGACTACTAAAAATCTATACTCAAGAAAATAAAAATAAATATTATAATAGAATTGTTTAAGCAAGAAAAACAATATATATATATATATATATATATATATATATATATATATATATATATATATATATTTATATATATATATATATATATATATATATATATATATATATATATTCCTCTACGTGCCACACGGGTAGCGTTGAGCGACCTAAAGCTATTTGTTTATAGCCGAAATAAACAATTAAGACAGACTTAACTTTTTCGTATGACATTTAATTGCAGCTTGTAGATGCTGATTCGAACTTTCGATCGCTGTAAGAAAAATTGAAAAAAGTTCATTAAGTCAAAAGTTATAAGCATACAAATATGACATCTTTTAATTGGTTATCAACAATTATCTCGGCAACTAACCATCGCACGAAAAAGTTATTAAGAACCTCTCTCAAAGGATACGACTCAATGCAAAAATGTGCTGCAAATATTGCAATCTTAAATATTTAAATAATTATTTGTTTATAACAATCTTATCCCCTCCCGGACGAACTTACACCCTAAAAATTATTGTTCAGGAACTCAAAATACATAAAAAAAAACATGGGTAGGTCTATATAAATTTAAGGTTCCATGGCAGACCCCCTGGTCCCTATAATAAAACTGTTATACGTATACCTTTTTGTATCTAAGTAGTTTTTGGTAGCCGTACAGAAGTCAGCGTGAACTACAGGAAATTCATAGTCAGACAGTTTGATAAGGTGATGTACAAAAGTTATTTCTTGCCTCTGTAAATACCTGGGAACTCTCAACACTTTTTTTTGTGTTTGTTTTTCAGTTTATTTTCTTTTGTGGACCTGATAATACGAAAACCCTTAGCAGCAATACGCTGCTCATTTGACGAGATCTAATGGCTTCTAAACACTCTTCCAAAGCTTTAAGGCGTGTAAGTCACTGAAGCTCTTGAATCTATAGGTTTTTCGAGTTTCAAGGCATCAAATTTGAAGCTACATTAAAACTATATTGCCTATAAAAATAATAACTAAGAAACTTTTAAAAAAGACCCACTTCTTCATTCCCGTGTTTACCCGAGTGACACGGGACCCATACAACTCTAATTGTACAGCCGCGCCTTGTCATCTTTGCACTCAGATACCATTCGCGTATTTACGACACTGAACTCATCTTGTCGAGATCTATCTGTAAACCACCAGAATTCATTGCGTGGAAGATTTTGCCCTTCCTCCCAGTCTTCCCTACTTGGAAAAAGTATCTCAAGAAAGTGGTTAGGTTTCAAGTGCGGCATCATGTAATCTGTTTGCACAATTTCATAGATACCTGAGTAAACTGTGCGTTCTAGTTCCGAGATGCCCTATGCAACTGAGACGATGTGTTGCCTTCAGAGCCTCATTCTTTATGTTTAAGTGAATAAGAGGTAGGCTTACAAGCACCTCCAAAGCCCTAGTGGAGGCAGTCCTTATCACAATAACAGTGTTAAGTTCACCATATATTGGTCTCTACGTTATTGCTCTGATCCAGCATCACATGCCAAATCATGAGATATATTTTCAAATGTCCTTTCGATATTTATAAAGGTATCTAAGACGGATCGGCTTTTGTGACGAATCGATGTAGCATCGTGTTTGTGAATTTTTCTACCTAATAGATAAATGTAAAAGATGTAAGTGACACTGCACCATTATTGATATGTCCGCCCACCAATATTTCCAGTGTCTTTAGTAAGAAACTGGTCAGGCCAATAGGGCAGAAAGACTTAGGATTTATGTAGTCTGTTCTTCCTGCTTCGGAAAAAAGGACTTCTTTTGTTTCCTTTTACCCCATCGGCATGTACCCCAAGGTCAAACACGAGCGGAATAATTTTATCAGATATTATAAGCATAATATCGGAGGAATTTTGTAGTAAGGCTGGGAATATACCATCCTCACCAGGTGACTTTAATAGGGCAAAGACTTCCATTACCTATTTGATCCCATCATATATCACTATCGTTTTAACTAACTTGCAGTAATGATGTACTTGCTGGTTCCTATTTTTTTTATATTACAATATTAAAGTCTCTTGCATTGATAAACTTAGTTTATGACTAAATGCTGTAGGTGTGGTAGGGTGACCCCCTACTCTGAAACGGTCTGTCGCCCACCGTGCTGATAAATTTAAGTTATATCAAGTTTTTTATATATTTTAAATTTCATATGTTTTTTTTTTAAATCAAGGAAAGCCACTACCTTTTGAATAAGTTGTTAAAAAAATTTTGACCTGTTACAAATTTTAAGCAATAATTCAAACCTGTGATAGTCGTTTTCAGGGTTTTAACTATTTATGGGAAAGAGTATACCCAATGCATTAAATATATTGGCCTGGTTTTATTTCCTTTGCCTTTAGTTCAGGTTAGCTGCTGCATATTTGTTCTTTGTTTGAAGGTTGTAGACAATGTTGAAGATTGACTAAAATGTGGTCGGACTTACATTGTCTTTATTTTTATTTATTTTTATTTTTACGACGTTTCGATTAGGTTGTATCTCTAATCGTTATCAAGTATAAACTGAATGTTTTGTCTTAAGACTACGAGCTTATATGGGGATTGTGTCCATTGAAGTGCAACGTTTCGCTTCACTGTACACACCTCAAAGATTTGATGTTACAAAGTAGTGGTTGCCAAAGATTAGATATCTCAACACTCGGTTTACTGAAGATTCCATTATTGTTTTTAATGTATGCTGCTTCTATAAATTTTCTTTTTTTTTTTTCATATTGGGTTCCATATATATTGCCGCAGCCTCAGACTATTTTATGTGGTGTTGTTTATCTCAGGAATATTCTGCAATACCTGATCTCGACGTTTCCCCTTTTTGTGTATGGGTTTTATGTTCCTTAATTCTAACTTCTAGTGGTCGTTTGGTTTCTCCAATATACATTTCACCACACTCACATGGAACTTTGTAAACAGATTCTTTCTTATCGGTAGTTTTAAGTTTTGTTTTTGTTAAATGAGCTCTAAGTGTATTTCCTGATTTAAAGGTTGTTTTTATATTATAACTGCTGGCAATTCGTCTTATTTTCTCCGACGTTCCCATAATGTACGGAATTGTGAAGAACGAATGTGTTTCTTGTTGTCCAGTGTTCGTTGTTCTAAAATTATTTATAACATCGTCAATTAGCTCTGAAGGATAACCATTCTGTTGTAAATCGGATTTAATATTTGCTACCTCTTTTTCCAATAATTCGGCATTATTGCATATAGATATATCGCGATTATAGAGGTTGCGTGTAATTCCTTGTTTTGTTACAACAGAATAATGAGAACTATGATTAAGATATTGTCCAGTATGTGTTGGCTTTCTGTATACTGAAGTTTTAATAGTTTCGTTTGAACGGTTCACCATGACATCTAGGAAGGGCAATTGATCATTTACCTCTTTTTTCATAGTAAACTTAATTGTAGGTCGAATGGTATTTAGATGTTTCACGAAATCATTAAGTTCTTGATCATTGCCCTTCCATACGGTGAAAGTGTCATCGACATATCTCAACCAGACTTTCGGTTTTACTGCTGCCGTTTCTATGGCATGAGTTTCGAACCATTCGATATATATATATATATTCGCGATGACTGGAGAGAGTGAAGAACCCATCGGAAGCCCGTCGTCCTGAACGTAGAACTTGTCCTTTACTTGAAAGTAAGCACTACGCAGGCAACATTCCAAAATGTCCATCACCCCGTCCAGTGGTAACGTGGTTCGATCTGATAAAGTAGTATCATTTGAAAGTCTAGTTTTGATTATGTCTAGTGATTCTCCTAATGGTACATTAGTATACAGACTTTCCACATCAAAGCTTATTAGTCTATCGTCTGGCTCTAGATTGATGTTACTAATAATGTTCACGAAATGTGTAGAATTTTTAACATATGTGTTTTTCTTACCTTCTAAAGGTTGTATGATTTTTAAGAGAAACTTCGCCAGTGCATTTGTTGGGGATCCTCTGGAGCTGGTTACTGGCCTCAATGGTACGTTCGTTTTATGAATTTTTGGAAGTCTGTAAAGATATTTGTTCTTGTTGAAATTTTCACTGTTACTTCTGCTCCTCTTATATAATCATTACAGCAATTTTTAAAGTAAAACTTGATGGCATTCTTCTCTTGAATTAGACCTTTACAAAATTAATACAGGCAATAGAATTAAGATCAATGTAAAATCCGTGTTGGGTAAAAATAGTGAAAATACAAAATATCAAATCTGTCCTGAGATAAGCTAGCGTATAAGTAGACTTCAGTTAGAAATTAAGTAAGTCTGAACTGAGATACTTTACAGGATGTCATTTCAGTTAGATTTGTGAGACATTTTGACCATCCCATTGAACTGATTGTTATTTTGATAGTATTTGGCATCCAATTATTGTGGAATTAAGTAAACATCATTGTATTTCACTAGTGGCCACCAATTATAAAAGACAAAGATTACAAGTATCCTACTACATTGTTAGGAGTTAATACGAGCATGGGGATTGCGTACCCGTTACTCAAATGTGCTTTAGTTTTTAGAGGAAGAAATATCTTATTTAAATGCATTTTTAGAAATTCAGATAATATTAGTATTATAATATTTTTATTAACTTGCTTGTGTTCATAAATTACTTATTTAGTTTTCTATAAGACCTACAATATTATATTTTAGTTTAAAATTAGGATTTCAGTAAAAAAATAATTCTATTTACTGATGTGTTTAAATAGTTGCCTATATGTAGTCTCCCTTCAAGCATAAAAAGGTAAAGAATATATTCAAACGGGTTATTTCCTGCAAATACAACTCTGGTTCTCTCTCCGTACGCGTTTCGACCACCTTATGATGTTGTAAGTGAAGCTGTGTCGAACCGATAGCTACACTCGAAGGAAACAATTGTTTATATGAAGTATAAATTCCGAGATATAATGGCAAGATATTAAACTTACGGACTTTTCGATGTTTGACTGATAAATATCGCCAGTCGAACGACATCTATATATTTACCAGAGAAGTGCGAAATTTAAAAATCGGAATAATAGTATTTAAAATTCATAGCAACATGGTTATACTAAAAAAATATATTATTGCAGTAAGAATTACGGAAATGAGTGATTATTACATAGACAAAATGACAAAAACTGTCATTTTTAAAAATACCTTCAAAATAACATTGAGTCTAAGTAAGTCACAAAAAATAGTTTATTATAATGAATATTCAGTTATTACAATTACCATCTATAAAAAAGAATATGGTGATTTCCGCTAAAGGTTCAAATGTCACTTTTAAAAACAAAATATACATTTGAGTGGAAACTGAGTAAAAAACGCCAATTCTAAAAAAAAATATTTTTTTTAATGATCCTTATAATAAAGAACTATGATATAGGTATACATTAATTATCATGGTAAACATAATATAATACACAGACTGACAAAATTTTCCCTAACGTTAGATTCAGAAACAAGATCATAATTTTCTGAAGGTTTTTGACGCGCTGAATTCCGATTCGTCCCATCAGCTATGATCTTCGAAATATCCAAATTTAAAAGTACAAAAAACGTTGTTTTTTGTTATATTTTAGTGTAGCATGAAACTTTTTGACATGACTTTTCAGTGCCACTAAAAGTACCATTTATTGTTTTTAAAGCTCATTTTGAATAATCTCAAATTGCTGAATATTTGCACCATATGGGTAAGTTAAAAAAATCCCAAAACACTGAAAAAATATTAATTTTCCAAAAAATGTGACAAAAAAAGTTGTCTGCAATGAGTATTTTCTCGGTATATTGCAAGTTTTTTTGAATTTCCCATATGGTTTCATACTACACTGCAACATAAACTCTAATATAACAAACGCAGCGTTTTTTGCACTTTTAGGTTAGGATATTTCCAGAACCAGAACTGATGGGTCAAATCGGAAGTTCCTGGGTCTGAAATGTTGTCGGCTTGTGTTATTAGAAATTATAAATTTTAGTCCATTTATTGATTATTAAGCGGTACTAAATATTTACCAAAACATTTCTCATATTGTTTCAGATTCTGTACCCCATACTTATCCTATTATTTTCAACCCCGTTAATATGTAATGGGGACGAGAATGTGAATATCCAAGGACATAAGATAATAAAACGAGATGATGGATACCATTATCCACCACCTGATATACCATTTACTTACCCTCCAGTAACTACAAAGCCGCCACCGAAAACTACAAGACCTCCCCCACCAACTACCAGACCACCATTAACCACAAAACCACCGCCACCAACTACCAGGCCACCACCAAAAACTACAAAGCCACCACCAACTACTAGGCCACCGCCACCAACTACTAGGCCACCGCCACCAACTACTAGACCACCACCAAAAACAACAAGGCCACCACCACCTACAAGGCCACCACTAACTACAAGACCACCTCCACCAACTACCAGGCCACCACCAAAAACTACAAAGCCACCACCAACTACTAGGCCACCGCCACCAACTACTAGGCCACCGCCACCAACTACTAGGCCACCGCCACCAACTACTAGACCACCACCAAAAACAACAAGGCCACCACCACCTACAAGGCCACCAATAACTACAAGACCACCCCCACCAACTACTAGGCCACCATTAACTACAAGACCACCTCCACCAACTACTAGGCCGCCACCAATAACCAGACCCTCACTAAAAACTACAAAACCACCTCCAAAAACAACACCTCCACCACCAAAAACTACAAGGCCACCACCACCCACACGTCCATCAACACCAGCAATACCCTATCTCCCCCCAGAAGAAACGACATTCAAAACAACACCATTTACACCAAAAACTACCAGACCACCCCCTCCAACTACAAAACCACCTCCACCAACTACTAGACCAACTCCGAAAACTACAAGACCACCACCAACGACCAGGCCACCGCTAACGACAACAATAACCCCACCTACAAGGCCGCCAATAACTACAAGACCACCACCACCAACTACTAGGCCAACACCTAAAACCACAAGGCCGCCACCAACTACTAGACCACCACCTAAGACTACAAAACCACCACCAACTACCAGGCCACCACGGACAACAAGACCACCCCCACCAACTACTATACCACCACCTAAGACCACAAGGCCGCCACCAACTACCAGGCCACCACTGACTACAAGACCAACTCCACCAATTACGAAACCATCACTAAGGACCACAAGGCCGCCACCAACTACTAGACCACCCCCACCAACTACGAGGCCACCACCAAAAACCACAAAGCCACCACCAACCACGAGGCCACCTTTTACTACAAGACCACCTCCACCAACTACTAGGCCACCACTAACTACAAGACCACCCCCACCAATAACTACAAGACCACCACCAAAAACTACAAGGCCGCCACCACCTACACGACCATCAACACCAGCTAAACCTTATCTCCCCCCAGAAGACCCGTCATTCAAAACAACACCATCAACACCCAAAACTACTAGACCAACATTTACTACAAGACCACCGCCACCAACTACAAGACCACCTCCACCAACTACTAGACCGCCTCCGAAAACTACAAGGCCGCCACCACCTACCAGGCCACCGTTCACTACAAGACCACCCCCACCAACTACTAGACCAACACCTAAAACCACCAGGCCGCCACCAACTACCAGGCCACCACTGACTACAACACCAACTACAAGACCACCCCCACCAACGACTAAGCCTCCACCTAAAACCACCAGGCCACCACCACCAACCTTGCCACCTTTAACTACAAGACCACCCCCACCAACTACTAGACCATCACCTAAGACCACAAGGCCGCCACCACCTACCAGGCCACCAGTGACCACAAGACCACCCCCGCCAACTACAAAACCTCCACCAAAGACCACAAAACCACCACCAACTACTAGACCACCAACTAAGACCACAAGGCCACCACCAACTACAAGACCACCCCCACCAACAACCAGACCCCCACCAAAAACTACAACGCCACCTCCAAGAACAACACCTCCACCACCAAAAACTACAAGGCCACCACCACCTACACGACCATCAACACCAGCAATACCTTATCTTCCCCCAGAGGAAACGTCATTAAAAACAACACCATTTATACCAAAAACTACCAGGCCACCACCGACCACAAGACCACCCCCTCCAACTACAAGACCACCCCCTCCAACTACAAGACCACCTCCACCAACAACTAGACCACCTCCGAAAACCACAAGACCACCACCAACCCCAAGAAAAACTCCACCAACTACTAGACCACCACCTAAAACCACAACGCCCCCACCAACTACTAGACCACCACCTAAGACCACAAGACCCCCACCAACTACTAGACCACCACCTAAGACCACAAAGCCGCCACCAACGACCAGGCCACCACCCAAGACCACAACGCCGCCATCAACTACAAGGCCAACCCCACCAACTACAAAACCATCACTAAGGACCACAAGGCCTCCACCAACTACCAGGCCAACAGTGACTACAAGACCACCCCCACCAACTACAAGGCCACCCCCACCAACTACAAAACCACCACCAAAGACCACAAGGCCTCCACCAACTACCAGGCAAACGGTAACTACAAGACCACCTCCACCAACCACTAGACCTCCACCAACTACCACCACACATAGAACTTCAACTGCTGGTCCACCATATCTGCCGCCTTTAGGAAAATTCATACAGTCTCAACCTGACGACTACATTCCATTCTTCCTTTAAATCTTTAGATGTAACCTGATGTACTTTTAATTTTTTAAATGTGTTATAATAAAATAATTGTTATAAGCTTGTTTTTATTATCTGATGTCTGACACTCTGACAGTCCGGGGGGTTCCGGTGGCTTTTTTAGATCCCCAAAATCAAGTAACTGCTTTGGTTGCATGTTTTCCCGCTAAATCTGAATATGAAATTTCTTTGACTACTTGATGAGGTGAGATAATTTGTCATTTACAATTTAATTTTTTTAAACGCCTTAAAAAATTATCCAAGATTGGCATCAACATAAAACCAATGCACATTGATAGCTGTATTGAATACAAATAACCTTGTTCTAGGTTCACCAAAAAATCGTAATTAGAACCAAAGTTATGGTAAAACTGCTAATAAAAAAAATGAAAAATTGCGATATGCTTAAGCCGTTTGACTTGTAATTTCCTTTTAGTCATCGAAATAAACTCTATAAACACTCATTTGAATGGCGGAAATATTACCTTAAAAAGAAGACTTTATAAGTGACATATCTATTATTTATAACAAAGTTACATTAGTTCAAGTTTGAAATTTTCATTTAAAAAACGCTGAATAATTTACTTATAGGCATTTTAAGTCAAAATACGATTGTGATATTATCGTTCATGACTGATAATAGTACGCCTGGGTGCGCGCATGAGTTGGTAGCGCTTGTGGAACTATGATTTCCAATGGTTGCTTTAAAATACATTACGGCTTATTTTATCTGGTGTTTGCATTGATAATAAAATATTAGATTTTAATTAGTAAGTTAAATTGATAGTAAAATTTTTGATAAAACAGTTCCATGATCCAAAATAAAGATATATTTTAAAGCAGCCATTGGAAGTCTTCTCGAGCGCGGTCAAGCGTGCCATTAAATGAATAGATCTTAACAAAAACTATGTTAAACATGTTTATCAAGTCGCAAAATAATCGTTTTGAATCAAAATGCTATTGTCAATCACGAACAATGAGATCCCAATCGCATTTTAGCCTAAAATGCTTATAAGCAAATTACTCAACAATTTTTGAATCATAGTTAGAGACAAAGCACTATCTCGAATTGCAAGAATACCAGGAAAGGGTGGAAGCCTTTCCTGTGGTAGTGTACCGCCATCTGTAGACCGGTTTCGAACTTGTTAGTTCTCGTCAGTACAGAATAGGCTAACGCACTTGAGCATCGGAAAGGTAAATCCTTTAAGCAGCTTATATTAGACAAAATATGAAATCTAATACAAGTGGTGCCATCTCCTGGCATTTCAAGCAATGTGAATATATAATCTCGTAGAGATCTGTATAAATAAACCAAAAACCGGTCTATAGATAGTGGTGCACCACCATGGGTAAGGTTTCAACCCTGGAGATGGCACCACTTGTATTAGATTTCATATTTTATCTAATACAAGCTGCTTAAAGGATTTACCTTTCCGATGCTCAAGTGCGCTAACCTATTCTGTACTGACGAGAACTAACAAGTTCGAAACCGGTCTACAGATGGCGCTGCACTACCATACGAAAGGCTTCCACCCTTTCCTGGTATTCTTGCAATCTGAGATAGTGCTTTGTCTCTAACTGTATTAGAACAGAGCACGTTTGTCCTTATATTATAAGGTTTTTTCAGTTGGTTGAGAGCTAAGTTTCTCTTATATAATTGTATTTTATATACCCAACTGCAAGTATATTATCCCCTTTTGGTTTATTGAAAATAAATAACAATAAATAAATAAAAAAATAAATGTTTATTGACAAACCAGCCATTTACAAAGGAAAGAAATCAATATATAAGTATAATATAAAAAAATCCCTAGTAGCACACGCATGAACAGAAACATACAACGAAACATTGAACAAATAATAAGATAATTAGGCAAATACAAAAATATATGAACTTAAAGATGTACAAAATAAAATAGGGTATAATATAATCCTTCAAACCCAAAAGTTAATACAAAGAGGCATATAATAGGTGGGCAAATATAAAATACATATACCTAAACAAGTTACCATCTATAGATAAAATTACTAGATACATATATCACAGTGCATTCTTTATTTTTGAGTTCAATGAATGCAATGTATCATTTTTATTAATTTTCTTTAATCTAAATTAATTTATTCCATTAAATTTAATGAACAGAAAGTTGAAATCTTTTCAGTTACTTAATTGAAATTTAAGATAAATTTGATTAAATGATTTAATGTACAACGAACTGATATTTGAATGACTTGCTTTAAATTTAAGGAGATGTAAATTATTCTCGATTTTAGGTACAAAATTTAATGTGAAATGGACATTAAATTTTCATTAAATTTAAGGATATTTTGAACAGTGTAGAATAACCTGATATATTATCCGAACACCGTGTATATCGGATACTATTACTATTTTACAATGAAATTAATAATAAAAAAATTACTTATTCATACTGATACAAAATTGTTAATATAACGTTTTGTCGTAAAGTTATATTATGCGAAATATTTTAATTATTGTAACTACGAATTTATACATTTATTTATATATTGGTAATGAAAATGATAAATATTCTGTAACGGACATTTTACCTATTATAAAAGATTTAATAGAATATAAAACCATTTAATAAAACAAATTATTTGATATTCCTTTTAAAATGTTTTACAGGTCACTTAATTTTATTTGAATGTATAAAATTCCATAACTAACCAACTCGCTAACAATTTTTTTTCCAGTAAAATTTTTGAAATTAATTGTATCTCAATGTTACCACAATGAAAAAAGTGAAATGTAGACCTAATCCTCAAAAGCAATCGCTGAACCAAGTAAAAAAAAAATAAAAGAAATCAAGAAAAACTACCTAATGTAGCTATTTAAAGAGATCAGAAGCATAATTCCAGCATAGAGACTCTACAAAATCCCTTGATCATAAAGGGACAAACAAATTGAGAGTAGCAGGAATACCTCAGAGGCATTGTTTCAAGCACAACAGACAAACTTAAAAAAATTTGGAAATTGCTAACAAAATAATAACCTACAAAAAATTACTGTGGGCAATACAGTTATTTGAAAGCTGCAAAGCCTCTATAGCGGATGAGGCCACTCCAACGCTTTTAAAGCCGAAAGGGTAAGTTTAGGGATCTTTAACCTTTGTCTCGAAATTATTTTCATATCGACCCTTAAGATCAAGTTTTTGTCACACTTTCTGCTGAAGCTGTCAAAGAAACCTTTTAAAAAGAAAAAACCTGTCCTCACGTGAGTCAGCTCTACACTATCTAGTAAGGAAAAGCCCACGGTGAATAACATGACAAGAGTTAACAGCCTTCCCTGATATTGAAGTAGCTTTTGATCACACCTCTTTAATTTCCATGGTAATGTCCGCTAGGAGATGGCATGAAAGATACTTGATGCAAGTAGATACAAAATATGCTTCAAGGAAGACACACTTAAGCACAATCTGATCTAGTGGAATAAATAGTGGAGGTATTTATAAACAGAGCCTTCCCCCAGGGAAAGATTCTGTCACCACTCATGTGGAATTTAGTGATTGATAAATTTCTAGTAAACCTCAACAATCAAGGCTCTTAAACCCACACCAAATTATACTGATATTCTAGTTATCCTTATCGTGGGGAAGAGCAGCAAAACATTATAGGAACTCATGTATGTATCTATAGTATGTGGAGATGCGGATAAATACAGTGCGACCTAAGAGATCTATTGTATTCCCCTTCTACTGCCAAGTGGTTAGGGATACCATGTCAACCAGGGCAGGTTATAATTTTTTTTTAAGTTTAGAATGTTGGACTGCGCTAGAATGGATATCTTCCCCTCTTCTATTTCCTATGTTTCCATGTATCGTATCCTAGAGTTTTGCAAAGAGTTGCTATCTGAAATAATGTGGATTGAGGTTTTGTCCTCTTTCTCCCAAAATCTAAGTTCTTATCTCTTTGTTAATTCTAGTTCCTCAGGATTCCTGCTAGAACACTAAATTGGTTTTTACTTAGACTGACGCATTCCTTAAATCTGTTCTGGCTGTAGATACCAAGGAGTAACACTGCTTGTCTCATCCCTTGCAGGTCTGTCCAGTAATTGGAGTAATTGGGTATGGGAAATGGTGTCTCAGACTTTTGCACAAGCTTGTCTACTATTTCATTTCCCTCTGCCCTGGTGTGTCCTGGTACCAACGGGAGGGTTACTTTATTATTGTTGCTCAATTCGTTTAGTTCCTCTAAGCTTTTTGAGACCATCTTTGAGCTAATCACGTGAGAACTCAGTGCATAGATGGCGAGTATTTCCGCTTGGAAGATTTGTTGGAGACTTACCCAAGCTTCGATGGGTATCTAGTGCTTGTCCATATACTCTTATTTCAGTTCTTTCCATTGTTTTGAAGCCATCTGTATACCGTTATTTTTGTTAAGTTTTTCAATAGCGTTTCTGTCCCATTCACTTTGACAACTCAACCTTGTGTTAAACTTTTTCGCAAAGTTCTTTTTCATTTTATCTTGGAGTATATCCCAGATAAGTCGATTTCTGGATAAGACATTTCCAGACGTTCTTCTTCCCTCTCATAAATAGAGTTCTCATTATAGTGGGGAAGTAAATTCTGAAAAAATTACATTCATTATAAGTATAAAGCTTGACCAGTTAAAATTATTAATTCTCTTAGATATACTGGAAATGAATCAGAATGTCAAGTACATAGAATTAATGTTGGATACAAAGCTTATCTAGAAGTCAAACTTGTAAAAAAAATGTGTAACTAAAAGTAAAATGGCCATCTATACAGTAAAAAAATCAAGAGATCAAGCACTCAAAGATAGGCCACTTTGGCACTTTGTAAGTCCAAAGATTAGATTACCTGTACATTATGGGAGCTATAAGAAACACCCATGAAAATCCTATTCAATCTTTCGTACTCCCTCCTTGACATAAACAATATTAAAGCAAGAAGCGGGCATACAGGCTGGAATAAAACAAGATCTCGTTAACTGAATCTGTTCTTAGAAATGCAGCATTACAGTACGGGAGCTATAAGAAGCACCCATGAAAACCGTATTAAATCTTCCATAATCCCTCCTGAACATAATCAATATTAAAGTGAGAAGGAAGCATACAGGCTGGAACAAAACAAGATCTGGTTAACTGAATCTGTCCTTGGAAACGCAGTATTAAAGCCTTAATCACCAATTAATTTTCACTTGTTATATTATACAATCAACCAGTCAATCAAAAACATTTTTCATCATTGGTTCATTAAAAGAAATATCTAAAATTTGGCATAAGTAGAGGGTTTCAAATGACAACATTGAAGTGATTAATTTCTTTTTGTATTTTTTAAAAACAAAATGGCGAATATATGAGCGATTTGGTGCCTAATTGGAGGGAACTCTAGACTACTTACAATGCCGTCTGAAACATTCGGAGACAAAAAGAAGTTTAACAAGAAATATATCTGAAATATGAATTTATAAAATGTGAAAAAATGTTGAAATTTTTAAAATATATTTGATTTTGAAAAAAACATGATTTTTTAGAGAACATTTCTAGATTAATCCTTATTTTCTTTCCAAGTTTTTCTGCGAATTTATTAACATTAAGAACATATAATTTGATGTTCTCGCTATTAATATTTGAAAATCGTTTTAGTAAAGACGACATTTTGAAACCGTTTTCTACTACAACAGCTTACAAACACGACTAGACTGGGAGAGAAAATAACGCTGTTCTGCGAAAAAATAATGGGGATTAATATGCCAATGCTCCACCTCGAACGCGAGAGAGAAATGGAGTGAGCACCGGCGTCCTTCGGTCTGTGTCTTTGGAACCAATTTGAATATCAATTTGAAACTTCAGTAGGTAGGAGTATTCTACATTTTATAATAATAATAATAATATATAATTATATCTTTATTTTTGGCTCCATAGAGTTAACAAAATATTATAATTAATTAATATACAGGATAATATAGAGACCAAAAGGGCGAAGTCCAGATGTGGATAACTCCTAAGTGATATCCACCCTGATTAACTCAACCCATATTTAAAATAAATAAGAACTAAATAATAATTAAACACAGAAGAGAAAAGAAACTATACTTATACACCCAAGTTAGATACACTGAAACAAATTATAGATTTTTCTTCATCAACATTAAAAAAAAAGAGGATCTACAATTTTCTTATTTGTTTAGCAAATGCGTGTTGGAAGACAACATATCTAAATTTTATAGGCGTGAGAGTTTTGAAGAAATCTGGAAGAGAATTATAGAGTTTAACGACATTGTAGGTAAATGAGCGTTCAAGCAGAGAAAATTTATGCAGGAGCAGAATTATTATTTCTCGGAAACGAATATTGACGTTATGCACGTGGGATCTAAAAATGATTCATTTGTATAGATATTGTGGCCTTTTATAACATATAATTTTATGGTAAAAACAAGCTTCATGTAACCACCTTCTGCTCATCATATTCAGCTACTTTAAATCGAGTAGCTTATGAGATATTCTCTCATATTTACGAACTCCGTAAATTAGTCGAAAGCAAGAGTTTTGCTTGAATGGCTGTTAAGCAGTTTCCATATATTATATCTCCGTGGCTAAAAATGGAGAGCACCAGCGAGTCACCTAGAAAAGTCTTAAGTTTTATGGACAAATCATGGCGGTAACTCTAAAGAAGTTTTAGTCTAACATAAGCTTTCTGAACACAATGTGAACCATTCTTATCAAATCACAATGCACTGTCAAAGACAACACCCAGATTTTTTACACTATCCTCAATAGGCAGAACTGAATCGCCAATCTTTACATTTATAAGATTTTTAACAATCTCTTTATCAATTTTTTTCCAAATATCATTATACAGCATTATTTTGGATTAAGATACAAGGAATGCTGCAAAGAGACCGAATTAGTTGCTTTAAGTTCTTGATTAATAGCGTTGCAAGCTTCAAGAACATCCTCCCTTCTAAAAGACAAATATACCTGGGTATCATCCGCGTAGCTATGCGAGTTGCACCTTCTCAAAGCACTTGGTAAACACGAAGATTGCATATAATAAAGGACTTACAATAGAGCCAGAATTTATGGGCAGCTCCTTTAACATTTCGCCATCCAGTTTAGTGCATTGCTTTCGATCTTCCAGACAACACCTAAAGAATGCAATGGCATGATCACTAAGAGCGATATAGTGAAGTATTGCTAATAGTAATCGGTGGTCCAGAATGTCAAACGCTTTCAAAAAGTCGAGCAGTGTCAGAACTGTTACGTCTCGTGAATCAATCGCCAGAAATATATCATCAGCGATATTTGCCAGAGCAGTAGAACAACCTTCTAAACCCAGATTGAGTCTCAGGCAGTAGTCGGTTAACTGTCACGTGCTCTGTAAGTTGTTCATTAATTATTTTTTCTAATAATTTTGACATTCAGAGCAAAACACTAATGGGACGAAGATCCCGAAGTTCACGGGGACCACTAACCTTTGCACTACCTGAGCCCTCTTCCAGAATTCTGGATAAATAGAATTTAATAGACATGCATGCAATAAAACGACTAAAAAACAATAAGTCACCTGGGCCGGATAATATACAATCAGAAATACTAAAACTATTTGAAGATGACCAACTTAAACTCCTGACAAGTCTACTTAATAAAATTTACGAAACTGGCGAATTACCTGGAGATTGGCTAGTTTCCACCTTCATTCCTCTTCCTAAGAAAACAAATGCTACCAGATGCTCTGATTACAGAATTATAAGCTTAATGAGCCATGCGCTGAAAATCCTTCTCAGTATCATTCACTCTCGAATATATAGAAAACTTGAAGAAAACATTAGCAATGTTCAGTTTGGCTTTAGAAATGGACTTGGAACACGAGAAGCTCTATTTTCTATTCAAATTTTGATACAAAGAGCTCGGGACGTAAACTGCAATGTCTATGCATGTTTTATCGATTTCGAGAAAGCATTTGACAAAGTGCAACATCACAAACTGCTTCAAATATTGAATGAATCTGGTATCGATGACAAGGATTTACGCCTTATTAGAAACCTTTACTCACAGCAAAGGGCGACTGTACGTGTAGGCAACGAAACATCACAAGAATTTACAATAAAACGGGGAGTTCGTCAGGGCTGTATTTTATCGCCGACGTTATTCAATACGTACTCGGAAATGCTGTTCAGGGAGGCTATCAGTGGAATGAGAGAGGGCATAAGAATTAATGGTGAAAGCATTAACAACTTAAGATAGGCAGACGACACAGTTCTGTTGGCCGATAATGCAGAGGATCTGCAAACACTAATAGACCGCGTAGTGGAAGCCTGTGAAAGATACGGCATGAAATTAAACTGTAAAAAAACAAAAATCCTTATAGTAAGCAAAAATGATGAAATACACCACCAATTTAGAGCAAATAATGAAACTTTGGAAACTGTTGACAAGGTTACGTATCTAGGATGCAGTCTGAACAGAGAATGGGACCACTCACAGGAGATTAGATGCCGCATAGAGAAGGCGAGAGCTGTCTTCAACCGCCTCAGAAAGATCTTGTTATAAGAACACGACTCTTGAGATGTTATGTATTTTCAGCTCTTCTATATGGAGTGGAAGCCTGGACTTTGACAGAAACAACATCTAAACGACTGGAAGCCTTCGAAATGTGGTGTTACCGCCTCATGCTCAGAATTTCATACATCCATCATGTCACAAATAACACCGTGATGCAACGTATGAAAAAGGACCCAAAAATTATGCGCAATGTGAAAAACAGAAAGATATCATACTTAGGGCATGTAATGCGCAATGAGAAATACCAACTAATTCAGTTAATTTTGCAAGGTAAGATAGAGGGTAAAAGAACTCAGGGTCGCCGACCAACATCATGGCTGAGGAATATCAGACAATGGACAGGAATGACGACAGTACATTTATTTAGAACAGCTGTCAATAAGGTCATATGGGCCAATGTGATTGCCAACATCCACAGAGGATAGGCACCAACAGAAGAAGAAGATTCAATACATGTGTCAGGTAGGGCAGGATGAAAGAACAGCAGAGTTCCACCAAATCAATGCTTAATCCATCTTGACCCTTCGCTTCAGACTTTATTTTAAAGATTATCTTCGCACCCTCAATTCTGTTACTCCTTTAAATTTAAAATTACGAGTTCCATTTCCAAGTTTTATCAAATTTTTAATATTCTGAGTTATCCAAGGAAAATTATTCCTGGTAAACCTAGCTTTTTTCATGGGAGCATGAAGATCTAGTAAGGTAGCTACGTTGGAATTAATAAATTCTACTTTATCATTTATATTTTCGATATCAAATATATTTTTCCAGGGAATTGATTTCAAATCAGCCGTAAATTTAGAATATTTTAAAGTAATAAAAGGAAAATCAATTTTTCACCGTTTTATATGAAGTGCCCCTCTTTAAAAAATAGGTGAAAAATTTATTACTACCCACCAAAATGTGACTAGTGTATTTTCTACTCAAAAAGAAACTAAGCTTATAAGCCAAAATATTCAAAATTCTGTATTATTTAAACCATTTATTTTAATATGTTTATTTTTTTTACTTTCTTAAATTGACTTATAATATTAAAATTACAAAGAGAATTTTTTTAACTAATACTCTTCCCTAACTTCATTAATTATAATAGCTTTGAAGTTTCAAACAAGCGACATAGTAATGAACTATTGCCAGGCAACAAATTTTCCAAAAGATTTTTCGTTAATTAGCGTAATAATTTATCGTGTGGGTAAGCGAGCTTTAAGACGTAACTTGAGAATGCCGAAGTAAACTGTTAACGACTCGATGTTTTCCACCTTCACGATTTTTCCCGAAGTTTTTTCATTGCAAACTAGTTAAAATGATTTATTGTTGGTCCTTGTTTCTAGAACAAAAAGTGTTTGGAAGTTGCCTGTTTTAATATATCGTTCCCTATTTGCTAATAGGGTTTGAAATGAATACGGCAACCTAAAATTATTTGAAATAGTAAGTTTTAGTAATAATTCTAAATATTATACCAGGTCATACCAAAAAATGTTCATGGAAAAATATTAATTAACCATTTTAGACAAAATTAACACATGTAAATAATTTAGACCATCCTATTGTATATAGGGGACAAGAAATCAAATTAAATGATGTGCTTAGACAGTATGGGTGCGATATTGCCATTGAAGTCCAGTGTCGTGACTTCGCGACTGGTGTCTGAGTGCAAGGATATACTACGGAGGAAGCAGACCATCTGGTAAAGTTGGGCTCGGCACTGAATCGTATGGACTCCAACCAATATTACCTGTCCCAATTGCTATTGGCAAAACTGAATTAAAATCGCTGCTGGAAAGCAAATTTATTGAATCGTGGAGGGGAGCTCATGGCATGAGGTGTGCTGAGGAACATATAACTGGACCTAGCGCACGACGTACTAAGGAGCTTCTCTCCTCGGGAAGGAAAGAGCTGCGAATTGTGGTGGGATTATTGGCAGGACATTGTCACCTTAGGGGTAATCTTCATAGAATCGGTGTCGAGGGCGACCCGACATGCAGATAGTGTTTTGAGGAGGATGAAACTGTTGACCAGGTTCTCAGAGAGTGCCCAGCACGGACTGAGACAAAGATATTTCGGAGATACAGTTTTGTTACCGGAAGCAGTTAGGTAAGTTCAACGATTGAGGCTGCTTGGATTCGCAAAGGCGATCGACCTCGAATACCTGCAGGTATGGTGGGATGTAAAGAGCCCAATGAGGGCCTATGCATCGATAATCTAGTATCACCACCCCTTTTTCATTCATTCATTCATTCATTCAAAGTAATTTGAAAGTGGATCTAGAGAGCAGAGTTTCTCTATAGTGCAGGAACTCAGTGGGTTTTGGCAGCTGATGAAGGGATATGACTCCACCAAAGTTTTTTGTATGTATTTTTACTCCCTAATTACGAATATCGAGAGCAGATTTCCTAAAAATGCTTAGGAGATAAACAAAAAATTTTCAATCAAAAATCCAACATATGTTCTTGAGTTTTTCACTTAATACAACTCCAAAAGTATTGAAAACATGCCACACTATAAGAAGGAAATGCTTTAAATTTAAAGCGTTTCTTAAATTTAATTAATGTAATGCATTAAATTTAACAATTTTTACATTCATATAAATTAATGTATTCCATTAAATTTAATGTAATCATACATTAAATTTAAAGTTTGATCATTACTTTTTAAGGTAATTATGTCCATAAACTCAGTGGTCATTAAATTTAATATATGTTATCACATGTTTAATGCACCATCATTAATATGAAGTCAAAAAATTCTGCTACAAGGAAAAGATGAAATTTTTCCCATAGATAGTATACCGTCATTTATACACCGGTTTTGAACTCATTGATTTCCGTCAGCACCGGTGGACATGTACACCTCATTATAAAAAAACTGAGTCTTTTAAACAACTTACATCATACTAAATAAAAAGTTCAAAACAAGTTGTGCCATCTCCCGGAATCTCTTGCAATGTATAATGAATATTAATCTAAATTTATTTAATGTTAAGGTACCTGTGAATTAATTTTAACGTATAGAAAGTTGAAATATCTTTTCAGTTACTTTATTGAAATTTAAGATATCATTTAATCAAACTTAATGTAAAACGATCTGATATTTCAAAGTATTTGCTGTGCAATAAATTCAAATTAAATGTAAATTATTCACGATTTAAAGTACAAAATCATTAAATTTAATGTAGAATGTATGTTAAATTTGCATTAAATATAATGTTTTTTTTAACAGTACACATAGTTTGTTAGGTAATTTAATTTTCCATTCACAAGAGTTAAAATAAATGAAGAAATTCGTGTAAGAATTATCCACGCCAAAAGAGGGATATAATGCTTAAATGGGATACTGTGGAGCAAAAATATTAACAAAATGATAAAAATCAATCTAAATTACATAGCTGAGAATTACAGAGAGAAACAAAAAACGACCAGAAGCTATAAAAATGGATGTTTTGAGGAAGTCAGCAAGAATATCATGGACACAAAGAATAAGAAGCGAGGAGACATTACGACAGATGAGAACAGAGGATACGATCATAAAAGGTACAGAATGAAAACAATTAATATGGTCCGGTCATATATAACAAATGGCTGATTCACGACTGCCCAAACAAACCATGATTTGGTATCCAAAGACCTAGGAGAATTTGGACGGAAGGAGTAGGGAAAGTTTTGAGTTCCCGTAACTTTAATCAACCCTTTGGGAGGTTTTTGGGCTTGGCAGTACAAAGTTTTCTTGCCTTCGAAGGGTTTGACTGCGCTTCACCATAAATTAAATACATATCCATTTTTAAAATTAATTTTATTTGGAGGTGGTTTCGACAAGTTCCATCAATAGTAATTCGTTATGTAGGTGTTAAAAATAATATCCTGATTTTTACTTGTTTATGATTAGCATTAGTAACTTTTTATGGGTTTGCATAAAAACTGATTTATCTCGAAAACCGTCAGTTTTATAGAAATAAATTAAGAGTACTTTTTTTGAAGAAGAATGACCAAAGAATTTAAAAAATCAGTTTTCAGCTCTATAAAATGAGACTTGTCAAAAGTTAGGCCCAACGAGTGTGGCTGCAAGTCCGTTCCTGACTTCTCAGATGATCTAAAACATCTACTGTAGTATGCTTTAATGAGTAAAATTTCATTAAATTATGCAAGTCGGTTCAAAAATTAAAGCCGATAAGATAAATCGCTGGGTAGCCTTTTAGGGCTCTGTATCTCCGTTAAGGGTGCACATGAAGAATTTTTTTCCATAAAAAAGTAGGGTTATTTTGACCTCCCCTGTATGCTTCCGATAAATTAGGAAGTACTTACCGGACAACCTATATATATATATATATATATATATATATATATATATATATATATATATATATATATATATATATATGTTGTTGCGTAATGTTTCACGGATGGGAACATGTGATTCAGTATTAATCCGTTCGTTCGTTTGGTTTCCTGTAAAAGTTTGCAGATGCTTCGCCAAAATCTCGTTTGACATTTTCTGTGCTTGGTGGTTGTAGATCTACAACCATCAAGCATAGAAAATGCCAAATGAAACTTTAGCGAAACGTCGGCAAACTCCTGCAGTAAACCAAACGAACGTACAGATGTATTCCCGGATTAATACTGAACCATATATATAGCCTCAAAAGTATACTTACTTCCCATCGTAGTGACATTAATAGAGGTTTGCCCTTTTGTGCTCTGGCTAAACATGTTTTTCATCAAGATCACAATATTAACTGGGATGGCAGTGAGATTCTGGAACAAGTTCCTGCTTATCACAAAAGGCTCTTACTTGAAATGGCGCACATTAACCCAGAAAGTAACACAATGAATAAAAAAAACTGACACTGAGAGTCTGAGTGCCATTTACAGTTATATCTTAAAGTTGGAAAAAGAAAAGTATTTGAGCCTCCTGGATTAAATTCTTTTATATTATGTAAAAAATAGCAAACAAGTAATTTCTTAACTTTATTTTCTATTTCTGCTAAATATCTTGCTTGGCTACGCCACTGTTTACGGATCCGCATCGTCCCCCACACCCCCGGTTGACACATGACAGGTGTCACTATAAAATGGTGGAATAGTCAAGTAGGATGTATGGCTCTTTTCGAACTTTCTAGAATTTCAATAACTTGTTACACTTCCATCAAAATATGCCTCTAAATACCATTAAAAAGTGCTGATGTTGGTTTTTTTCCCTGTTTTTCAAACGTGTACTTGTTTAATATGCAAACCCCATCGGTAAGTTATTTATTAATTATAAGTTAGGTTAATACTCTAACTGTTTCATTAATAATGGTATATCCTGAAGCAGAGATAAATAAATTCTCGAAAGCTTGACAGAATCAAAAAAGGGTTTTTCTCCTTACCAAGGCCTACAAATTTAAACAGACTGCATCCCCATTTAAAAAATTCGATTTTCCGACACTTTTTTAACACCCTGCGTAATTCCATTTAAAAATTGAGTTAAATTAGTGACGCATTTATTTTCTGAGAACTGTTGCATAAATTTCAAAATTTATGTGGTAGTTTTGGGAAAGTTATCAATTTTTTGATTGAAATCGTTTTCATTCCTGAAAATTACAAAATAATTAATATTTTAAAAATGGTAAGAAATAAGAGGTGGGTGGAAAAGTCAAGAGACTGGTCCATAGATAACGACTTTATTAACATATGCGTGCGATCTTTAGTTAGCAGTAACTTTAACTATATGTGTCAAAATTTTATGATGTTCCAACCACTAGTCATCGAGATATTGAAGTTTTAATGACACATTTTTTAATATTTTCAAATTAATGAAAAAAAAAAACGGGTTTTGTACACAATACTATTATGTGATGGAAAAATAGCGTTAGAACCCAAGAATGGCTTAAAAAGCATTACAAGGAAACTGCTTTGTCGAAATCAACCATTTGTCGCAGGTTCAATCGCAGTCATATAAACACAGAAATGAAATGAAGCTGTTGCACGGGAAACATTGAAAAATCCATAAACTCTTTTGGAATTATTCGAAAGGAAAGTGTATGAGATAGCTGACGTTGTAAAGATATCAATAGACCATTTTTCATGAGTATTTGGGTGTCTAAACGCTCTTGTTTACTGAGTATAGCGTTTATTTACAGTTGACCGAAAACAAGAACGTGTTGATGATTCAGAGCAGTGTTAGGAGCTGTTTAAACTAAATACCTCAATGAAACTTTAAAGAATTGGAGAAGATCATGCAGTAGAATGGAAATAGAATTAAATAATGGTACCCATTTATATACGCTTCATTTTGCAGATGACCAAGTGGTAGTGACCCAAGATAAAGAAGACCTCGAATTTATGACGAGGAAACTATTTAAAGAATACGCAGAGTGGAGATTAACTGTCAACTGCAGTAAAACTAAATATATGTGTATCGGTGGAGAAGAAACATATTTGGAAGTAGATGACAATATCATAGTAAAATCTTGTTCAGATTATACCTACCTTGGAACAAAGATCAGTCAAAGTGGACGAACTGAAGAAGAAATATTGGAGCGAATAACTAAAGGGAAAAAAGCTATCGGATGCTTGAAATCACTATTATGGTCAACAAACATCTCCAAGGAAAGAAAACATCTTTTATACAATGTAATATTTAAAAGCGTTGTATTGTATGGATGTAAAACATGGCAGATAAATAAAACTTTAGAACGTAAACTGCTTGACTTTTGGCGAAGATCTGCCGGAAAGTCAAGGATCGAACGGATAACCAACGAGAGAATTAGAGAGATTATGGGCGTAAAGAAAACTATTCTCGATGAAATCGAACAACGTCAGGTGGTATCGTATGGACATGTGGAGACAATGACGGACGAACGTCTACCAAAGCAAATCCTAAAATGCACACCAAATGAAAAAATAAAAAGAGGAAGACCAAAAGTTACCTGGCTTAAGGGCATTAACCGAGCCATGTCCGAAAGAAACTTACTTCCAGGGGATTGGGAAGACCGAAAACAATGGTGACTGGAAACCGGATATACATATACATATATATATATATATATATATATATATATATATATATATATATATATATATATATATATATATATTTGTGTGTGTGTGTGTGTGTGATCTACTGCTAGACTCCGGAATCAAATCGCCAGTCAGCTGAGTGAACAGCGTAGTATGAAAGCCAACCAAAGTGTCCAAGAATACAACAGTTGGCTGGTAAAATTATGGCGTCCATATATTAGGATATGCATGGTATAATATTCATCAACTATCTTGAAAAGGGAAAAATGATCAATAAAGAATATTATATGACATTATTGATATATTTGAAAGAAGAAATCGTAAAGAAGCGGTCTCACAAGGAGAAGAACAAAGTGCGATGTTGCAAAAAAGAATATTGAAAATGCTCCTATTTTTGAGAATCGCCCGCTATTATCTAATTTAGTTCAGATGCACCCGTTCATGTTTTCCTATATTTTTCCCTTGTTATTATAAGTAAAAGGAAATGATTTATCTATAAAAACCTTAGAAAAACATCCTGTAACTGTAATTTCCAAGACGACGAAAATTGGATACTAAACAAAACGGATGATTCAAAAT
This sequence comes from Diaprepes abbreviatus, assembly GCA_034092305.1. Lineage (NCBI taxonomy): Eukaryota > Metazoa > Arthropoda > Insecta > Coleoptera > Curculionidae > Diaprepes > Diaprepes abbreviatus. The sequence continues at coordinate 114,980 of JASJET010000338.1, read as the reverse complement.
GAAATTAGCGCTCTTAAACTTTCTGAAACAAAATAAAAGAAAGTTTTCCCGGGACCCGTACGTTTTATAAAAGTTACTTATCTTTTAATCCCGCAATGCAATTCTTCAGGGAAAACAAACAGATGATACTGAATAGACCAAAAAGTATTTAAAAGCATTCTGAGATTAAGTAGTTAAGATAAAACATTGCCCATTTGAGAAAAGCTTTCTCTTTTACGTGGAACAATAAGCTAATGTCAGTTAACTCAAAAGTAATTAATTAAAAATGATTAGGTATACTTTTTAATCTTTAACTATGCAATATCGTTTTTCTAAATACAAATTAAAAATCTACTTATGTGATCTGGGGCATAAAGAATAACCTATAGAGCGATATCTTAAATGAGCAGTGTCTCAATATATTAGGGACGAGTCCATTCACGAAAGTGCTAATATCGCGGTATCGACGTTACTTGGTAAACAACCGTACCCGTATTTTTGAACAGAATCTGATCTATGCTTTCGTCAAATTGCACAAAGCATAACCTCGGTAGCTATATTTTATTTTAGTTGTGTATTTAGCTGGAGTGTTTAGATTCGCGAAATTAAATTTTCCTGCTTATCTTATTCATATTTGTTTCAATTATGCCTGAAAAGAAATGTTATGTGTCTGGATGCATTAATGACGATTCTTTTACAAACATCGTTTCCTAGATCGGATCCAGAACAGTGGATAAAAAAACGCTATTATCAATAGAACCTTCCACAATTTATAACTGCTACAGAGTGTGACAAACATTTTACTCTAGATTGTTTTGTAAAAGGAACAAAAAGGGGCTTAAAACGAATTGCTATTCCAACATTATATTTGCCTGGTAAGTCACTGAAATTGCATTCTTTTTTTTTTACCTTATTTGTAGATAATAAAAGTGATGGTTTGTGAAAAATTTGGAAATTTTGTTAAAATAATTTATTATATAATAAATTTAAATAGCTTTATATCACTTATAAATATAAAATATATTTAAAACCATGTTTTAGATGTTAAATGTCACGAAGTACTTCATTCTGGGGAAACCATAGATGATTTGTTCCAGCCATCAACATCTAGTACTGTCATAAAGAAAACCGAATGTCCTAAAAGCATTAGAACACATACATCAACCTTGGAGGAGAGCTCCTTTAAAAAAAACCTAGAGAAAGAAGAGCCCGAGCTTCAGGTACAAAAAAATTCTAATATTTTTTTAAGTACCTATAAATTTCTTATGTAAACAAATCTGATTTGAATTTATTTGTTTATTCTATTTACGTAAATAAATAAATTTTTCGAAGTTACCATAAGAATTTAAGGTTGTTTTTGTTGGTGAAGAAATATAAGTATACTTTCGTATTTTATAAGATTTGTTTAATATATTATTTCTTTGTTATTTCAGGTTTACGAGCCTTCAAATCAGTTTTGGCACAAGTAGGAGTCACCAGGTAAATCAAATTTACACCAAAAGCCAAACATATGTACTGAAATAATTACTTGGTCTTCGGGAGTTTCTAACCTGCAGGAATGGGCTACAGCATAAAAGCAAAGGCTTCTTCTGGCTGAAAGAATGTCAACTGTAAATAACCTTCAGAAAATAAGGGGAAAGATCAATGAACCTATAATATAACTTTATTTTGTGCCAGATTAGAAACTAAACCAAGTCCTTAAAAGCCAGAGGATACACATTAGATCAAAAAATTTTAGAATTAACTTGTTTTATATTGCCACACAAATGTACAACTTACCATTAAATGTTGTATTTATTTCCAGTGTAGGAAAATTAATTTAGTTGTCTCGGGAAAAGATAGTAAATTTGAAAATCGTAAGATTGCGGAGTATATGAAACTAATAGCATTGAAAAAATTTTAAATCAGTCGGAAATGGCACAGAGAGTTTAACAAGTAATTTTTGAATGCAATATTTTATTTAAATACTGTAGTCCACAGAAAGTGAGTTAGTTTAAGTAAAAGGGTTAATATTCCAATTACATCTTCTAATTAGTCTATTAATAGTTTTATGATATATTATCTTGTAAAATAAAATATGAAGAAGAATGAAGATCAAACTATATCATTCTTAGATTTAACATTTCTTGCCAGCAAATGGGAATACTAAGTTATTTGTTTTACATTAAACATTAACAATTTTATTAAATGTCCAGATTGCCTTTACCTTTTTAACTTTTGTATTCCTATGCATTAAACACGTCAAACTCTTCTGCCTATTTTCTATTGTAAAACATAGTACTTATTATACGGTCTAAAAAATAGAATATGCGCAAATCTGAGTAAATATTACGATATTTAGGACATTTTTAGTTATAATCAGAACAAATTCAAAATTAATGCAAAACGAATAATAATAAAGTAGTTTTTAGATTTTAGACTATTTGTGTACTTGAAAATGTTGTAAAATAAAAGTAATAAATACATAATTTATAATGTTTCTTTGTAGAAATACAAATACATAGGTATATTATTTTTTTTCTTCCTGTGTAAGAATATCGTTCATGTTTAATTTGCCAGTATAAGAATCTATTGTATATACGTTTTTAATAACTTTATTTTATATTCCTATATAAAACAGGCTATTTAATGTATATATAACAGATTTTTATACTAGTAAATTAAAAATGTATTTTTATATTTCAAATTTATGTATTACCCAAGGTTTAAATAGCCCGCTTCTGATATTTAGTTGCGAGTCTATCTACATTGGCGCTAATAATGGAGATAATTATTCAAGCAATGTATTGTCTATTAGTACTCTATAGGGTATGCTTTATGGTTTGGGAGTTCCCACGAATAACTCTGCATCACAAAGAATTTTTTTTTGAAAAATGTTCTTAATTCTTAAAAGGAAAACACACAATCCGACCTCACCGATTTTGATCATTTTTGGATATGTTGTAGAACTTGAAAAAATAATAGATACGTATTTTTTTTATCGGCTGACATCCACTTTTATTGGGTGAAATTCACCCTCAAATTCAACCATTCAAATTATTTTTTGCATTATATCTCAGCAACATGTTTAAATTAAATCAAGTGAAAAATATTCGTCATAAAAAGTCACAAATGTGAGGTATATTTATAGCCAAGGGGATTGCAACCCCTATTGTATATTTAAAAAAAAAACTACATTTTATAGGAATATTTTTGTTATAAATATCGGGGAATGAACTCAAAAGAATTATAAAGGGCATTTTTGTTAACAATATCGATTATTAGTGTTGACGTGTTTCAGGATTTTTCACATAAACACTTCTATATATTGTTAACAATCCCTTACAGTAATGGATCACATATAAGTTCAAAATTTTTTTTTTCTTAAAAGTCATTCAGTGTGTAGCTAATATAATTTATAAATAAAAAAAATTGAACACACTTCTAAAAGTGTGCTAAAAAGTGAAGAATAACTATAAATTTTTATATGAGATTGAAATTTTTGAAGTAGGCGCCGAACTAATACCTAACGATATGTGATTCGCATAAACAGAAAAATATTTTATTTGTAATTGCTTTCTTACCATAATTTGTATATATTAGTAGTTATTTATTTAATTTAGAAATAATTTGGCGCCGGCTTTAAAAATTTCAATTTCATATAAACATTTATGTTTTTTTTTTCAGTTTTTAGCGCATTTTTTAGCAGTCGGTTTAATTTTTTGTTAATTTTATTTTTCCTTCATATTCTTAATACACGACCCCGAAAACCCCCTAATACCAAATCTGAAAAAATGCCAATAAGGTAAAATTTTCAATCCATCTTATTGGATCCGCGATATTTAATTTCAAAAAAATAATTTTAACGTCATAATATAATCTAAATTTAAACGCTTCAAAGCCCTCTAGTACCAATTTTGGATGAAATCCGGAAATTTAAAATTTCTAGATTGTCAAATTGTATCTGAAATATTAGATTTTCTTAAGATAATTTAAAAAATACTTTGAAATATATAATTTACACCCTCAAGAACCCCCTATATTAGTTTTGGAGAAATTCGAAAAATGTTAAAATTTTTAGGACACCAATCCGGCAGATTGAGTTTTTCAAAAAATATTTTAAATTCGTAACACTAACAAAAATTCACCAATAATAATTTTAGACAAAATCGAGAGATGTAGAATCTTTAGTACACCATCTTGAATCCGCCATATTTGCTTTTTTTAAAATAATTTTAGATTCGTAATGTACGACCCAAAATCTCCCCATATCAATTTTGAAAAAAATTGGTCCAAATTAATTTTTATTCGCCATATTGAATTTTTTAAAAATAATTTTAGATTCGTTATGTGCGACCTCAAAAACTCTCCCATACCAATTTGGAGAAAATCGGACAAAACTGATAATTTTGTCCTCTATATTGGATCCCCATATTTAAATTTTTCAAAATAATTTTAGGTTCGTTATGTGGGACCTCGAAAACTCCCCTATAACTCTTTGGAGAAAATTGGACAAAATTGATTTTTCCGTCAGCCATATTGGATCCGCCATATTGAATTTTTTAAAAATAATTTGGGATTGGTCATGTGCGACTCCGAAAACTCCCCTGTACCAATTTTGGAGAAAATCGGAGAAAATTGATATTCTTATCCGCCGTATTGGATCCTCCATATTAAATTTTTTCAAAATATTTTGGATTCGTTATATGCGACCCCGAAAACTATCCAATGCTAATTTTCGAAAAAATCGGACAAAATTAATTTTTGTTGTCCGCCCTATTGGATCCGTCATATTGAATTTTTTAAAAATAATTTCAGATTCGTTGTGTACGATCCCGAAAATTCCCCTATACCAATTTTGGAGAAAATCGGACAAAATAAATCTTTTGTCAGCCAAATTATCAGCGCCATCTTGGATTTTACTGCACCAATTTCGTCCAAAAAATATGGGACCACCGCAGCAACTTTCTGAACATAACGTAAAAAATTTCATTCAAATCGGTGCCGCCGTTCCAGAGTAATCGGTCTAAATACACAGATGACGATTTGAGAACCTCCTTCTATTAGAAGCCGGGTAAAAATGCAAATAAATTATTTTTTTTTCAATACTAGTACCAAAGGGGAAAAAAAAAGTCACCCCCAAAAGTAAATACCGAATGTAATATGAGGTTTAATTAAAATTCTTTAATAAAACCACATATAAAATAAGTCCTGACTGGTTTAATATGGTGAAAACTTTTTTTAATTTACTAATATTCACTTGTAAGGGGTGAAAATCATCCCCAAAGTTGAAATTTACAATATACTTTTTTATATGCATCAGTATTTAATGGAGATTTTTTATAAAATTATGTTGAAAAATATTTTTCGTAAAATCCTGAAATATAAAGCATATTTATGACCGAATGTGTTACAACCCTTATTTTAAATTGTAAGCACCAACACTGATAATCGATATTGTTAACGAAAATGCTTTTTATAATTTTTTTAAGTTCATTCATTGATTTTTCTAAAAAAAAAATCATAAAAAATTTATTATTTTTTAATATAAAATAAGGGATGCAACCCCTTAGGTCGTAAATACACCTATATACACCTTCTTAAGGCAAATATTTTTACACTCAATTTTATTCAAAAATGTCCATTATAGGATGAATTTTAAGGGTAAACTTTAGGGATGGTTTTCACGCCTTAAAGAAATGTTAGTATATTCAAAAGAATAATAATGTTGTTTCCTTTTTCAGTTACACAGGATTATTTTCTTCTTTTTTTATTAAATAATTTTAATTCGATGATGGTATTTACTTTTAAGGGCGACTTTTTTCACCCTTTTGGTACTATTGTTGAAAAAAGAAATTAATCTATTTACATTTGTTATACATTACATTTGCTTTACACATTGGATGACATAAGAAAAAAATATTTGGAAATTGGAAATTTTCCCACAAGTTAGTTACACTATTTGGGACAGTTTGAGTGATCGCAATTGATACTGCCTTTTACATACCCTCACTCAGTGTTCGCTAAAGCCACATTCCTCCATAGTGAGTCGAAGACATCATTCTCTGCGTCTTTGTACCTCTAGGTGTATTTGGAGATTTTCTCATTATGACTGCTGTTAGGGACGACGATTTCTAATAGTATTGGTCGCTTCAATGTTTAACTTACTGAAATGGGTCCTTTATGGTCAACTGTGGTCATTAAGCATAGCCTTGCGAATCATCAATTTTTTTCATTATAAAAACTTCCTTGTAATTAATGAAATGTGAAGACGAGGCTCCTTTTGGGAGTAACCCCTATAATATCTGAATCTAAATATTCAATTCCATTCAGAAGTTGTGGTCTGTTATTATTCGGAAGAAATAAATCTGACATTTTTCTTTCAGATATTTTATTGAAGTACATGTTATTGGTTATAGTACAATTACTCAATACTTTCTGTCCAATCTCTGTCATTATTTATTATAGCTTGATACTTTTTTTCATGCTTTCAACAATATTTTCAGGGTACTGCAATGGTAAAGATCGCCATATCTTTTCAATTTGATAAGCAAGTTGCTTTTCCGTCTACACTAGTTTTCCTCTGAGAAGTATTTTGAGGAAGGACCATACATTTTCTATAGGGTTTACATCTGGAGACATTGTCGGCCATTTCATGGTTGTAATATACCATTTCTATGCACAGCATAATTTACTACGATGTTTTGGGTCATTGTCTTCTTGCAGCATCCAGATAGTTGTGTCTGACCCAAAGAAACTTTTCTGTAGACTTCGTTAAACATTTTTTATAAATGTTGCACATTCTTTCAATATTCAAAATATCAGTAAACACAAAAAGGCGATCATATCCAAGTGTGGAGAAGTATCCTCAAACATGCACTTTTATAGAGTGTTTTATTATATGTTAAAGCAACCTGTTATGCTGACTTGTTCAATTTTTTGACAGAGAAGACCATGCCCAGAAAGAAGGTTCATCTGTGAAAATAACGTTGCTTCAATCTCGAGCCAAATTTTCCTTTGCCCAGTTGAGTCGCTTTTGAACGTGTTTTTCAGATAACAAAAGTTTCTTCAAAGTAGCCCAAAAAAATACATCCTTTTCATGCAGGTCACTGCAGATGATATTTAGAGATATATCTATTCTTTTCTGATGTAGTATTGATTAAGCAGAACGCAGTGAAAGGCCTGAAGTATGTTGAAAAAGACGAAGAATCATTCTATTCTGCTCTTTGGCTCTCACTCAGATTGATCCTCTCTCTGGCAAGTTGTCTACGGTTCGAACCTCTAAATATCGTTCCACCCACTTCTTGATGAAACTTTACCATTTTGTAATTTATACTGCAGCCGATATTTATGATAGTTTTGGTCCTTTAGCATGGTAATCAAGAAACTTTGCTTCGAACCGTTTCAAGTACATTGTAACAATAAACATTTCACTAGAATTAATAACGTTAAACACCGGTAGAAATTATAGTTAGGGAATAACTGCGGTCGCGTTCTTATTGAACACACTGTATGTGCCAAAATTTCATTCGTCAGCTTTTGTTTCTGTTCTTAACTTCCTTGAATAAACTTGTTGTAGAAATATTTCAACGAAATCTTTTTGAGAACACTCATTAAAATATACTGAAAATCATATCAAAAAAATGTCACCACAACCAAAAGCTATAGGCAAACAATGCGCTATTTTCTTTGAGTTTTCAATGCTCCTGATATAAAGTTATGTGTGAACAAGCAATAAATAATGCCTGTACTTCGAATTGAGAATCTGTTGCCTTTTTTGAAGCGTGCTAAATAGTTAAAAATCTAAATATCATAAAGTAAGTTAAGCTTATATAATATAAACAAAACTGCCGTATTTTGAGTGATGATAATCCTCAAGTGTATTTTGAGACACCGTTACATCCAGAAAAACTGACTGTTTGGTGTGCTTTATGGGCTGGTGGAATCATTGGTCCGTACTTCTTTAAAAACGATGCTCGTCAGAACGTTACAGTCAATGGTGACCGCTATAGAGCCATGATTACTGACTTTTTCGTTCATGAATTGAACAACCATGACGCGCAGGAGCTGTAGTTTCAACAAGACGGCGCAACATGTCACACAGCTCGTGCCACAATTGATTTATTAAAGGAAACGTTGGTAACCGCATAGTTTCACGTTTCGGACCCGTGAATTGGCCTCCAAAATCGTGCGACTTAACGCCGCTAGACTATTTTCTGTGGGGATATGTGAAGTCGCTAGTCTACGCCGATAAGCCCGAAACGATTGATCACTTGGAAGACACAAATGTTGGAAAAAGTCATCGAAAATTGGACCTCCAGATTAGACTACGTTCGAGCCAGCCGTGGCGGTCACATGCCAGAAGTCATATTTAAATTATGATGCCAGAAGGTTATCTTTCGAATAAAGTAAATTTCATGTCAATTTAAAAAATTCATCTTTGTTTTATTCCATTTAAAAGTTCTATACCTCTATAAAAAAACACCCTTTATAAACATATTTCATCTTGGTACTTATTCTTTACGTCAGTAATTAGAATGAGAGAAAGAGAGATTAGCTTTAGCAAATGTACCATACACAAATTCCAAATTATAATTATTGCAATAAATCTTAAGCCTGAGTGGCTTATACAAATCACATGCCTATTTTGACCTAAATGGTCTATTATTGATATATTACCTTTGACCGTAATTCACCGAATATACAGGGTGGATGACAATAATAAATTGTCTAACAAGCCGAATATGTCTTGGTCTTATGCTTCTCGTTAATAAAATATATTGTTACAATTAAGATATTTTTTTTTTTTTAATTTCGAAGTCTTCTGATTTTATTTGCTCTATTCAATCTTAATTATTTTATTCTAAGTTTGTGTCGGAGCATGAATTTTTTAAACTCTTTAACAGGTTTATTTATGAATTCTTTATTTTCTAATTTTTGATTATATCTCCAATGTTTCCTAATTCTTCTTTTCTCCAAATTTTTTTTTAATCTGTTTACAGTGGTCTGCAATTTATTTCCTTTCTACTATTATGCACGATAATAATAGATTTGATGCTTTTGAATCGAAATATAGTCATAAAAAATATGTATCACGTATAATTTTTATGTAATGGATATATCTGACAATTGGTTTTATTACTTATAACTTAGAGTCATTAATAACCGCCACAAAATTCACAAAAAAAATAAATTCTAATTCATTTTAAAATATTAAAATCACCAAGACAATCTAGCTTTTTAAATAATGATAGCATTTCGCTTTTTTGTTTTCTTTTTTTTTTCATATTTATTTTATCATATATTTTCCATTGTGGCGGCGAATCCACAAAGAAACATCTGCAATCAGTCCTTCTGACCATTTTCCATGGTATCATCTCTTCATGTGCACATGTCCTGATGAAAACTTTTACCATGTTCATCTGATACTGCACCAAGATCTTCGGAAAAGTGAGAGTCCAAAAAGTGAATTTTTAAGGAACAAAGGATTATTTAATGAATAGGAAAAAAGGAAGATGAATGTGGATATTTATTTTTGCATTGGAACATATTCTAAAAATTAGGTTTCAGTATTTTATCTTGATATATTACTAAAGTTATTTTAAGATTTTTCTCAGAATTTTTGTGCCATTTATTTTATTTTGTGTTCTAGGACAAATTATTAAAATTTAACAGAGAATATAAAATTTCATAATTACAATGCCATGAAGATAAAAGAAATTTTTATTTGAAAGAAAAAATTTATGAAGATATATTAGTCTTCAATATAAAAAGAATACTTACCCTAACTTAGTATTTATTTTATAACAAAATATTTTTCTTGCGAAGTAGTAGATATCTGTTGGATTCCATTGTCTTTATTTTTGTGGAATATCACGACGTTTCTGCTAGTAGTTATTTCTAACCGTTTTCAAGTGATTCGAAATTTCTAAAAGAAACATTTTGACAGCACTCTATCAGATATTGCTTGGAATGACTTTTTGCCCTGTGGTCACTAATTTCTTCGGAAATAAAAACTCTAACAACTACGTTACTCTTGTTGAAAATATGCTGTCATTGTATAAAAAAATGCTCACAATTGCGTTGCTGTATGTGAGGAGCATGGTGAACGCTTCCATCAGAATATATCAACAATGGAAAAAAGGTACCAGGAAAAGTGGAATGCTTCCATGCTTGCCGACTACTTTTGAACTCTTGTTATAGATGCTCAAAAAACAATTCACAAAAGAAAAGCAAAAATACAGGATATTTAGTGTTGTAGGAGATTGAGACAAAAGAGTAATTAGCCGACTGTTTATAGGTTGGTTGCGGAGATGAGAAATTTTACAAATAATAAGCGAATACGAAATACGGCGACAGCGTGACACTAATACTAAATTGGCTTACCTAATTTCTTCTTGGTGGTCACCAGGATAATCCCATGCTTCACAATGCAGGAATCAGGAATCGAGGACACTGTCACTATATTTCGGATTAGTTTTTGAGGCAAGATCTAGTACGGTTGAGAACTAGAGCGAAAATAAGACTTTTCGATAAAGCGAGAGACGAGCAATACGTCGAGTACTACAAATACTGTTCTGTACCTTTTTTACATTTGTCCAAAGTACGCGAGGGCCAGTAAATGTGCCACGTTTGACTATCTTTCACGCTAAACGTGAATAAAATTAAACTAAAAAGTAATGAAACCTAAACAAGTGTCTGTACAAATGTAAAGATGTGTATTTTCTATTATTTTGTTAAAAATAAAATATAAAAACTTGTTTTTGAAAATTGCAACTAAGTTTTTAATTTCATTGTAATTTTTTTGTTCCCAAAATGAACAAAAAAAAAAGGAAAAAATTCGAAAAAAGTGAAATGATAGGAAAATGACGTTTTTTTTGAAAAAATTGTGATGCATACCCCCTATTTCGAGGTCGTAGAACACGATTCAGACCTCGGTTTCCCATAATTTTTCCTCAGTTTTGCGTAAAACAAGGAAAATAGCTTTTCATTTTAGGTTCAATTTTTTTCACTAAATCGTTAAACTTTTGGTATAACAACGAATTCCACAGTGACAGAAGCTTCTGCATTATACAATAATTCAAAAATATGCACTTTTTTTTATCGAAAAATCCGAAAAATTATCACGACAAAAATCACAACAAATCAAAAGAAAACGGCCGTCAACAAATAATAGTTTGCATAGTTCGCTAAAGATGGCGTACTTGTTGAAGTCGGCGATGTTGCCAGATTGCAAAAACGATTTCTTTATATATTCTTCTCTTTCTGTTTGAATTGGAAAGAAAAGGTCCCAAAAAGAATTTTTTCCTTTCCTTTGATTATTGAAGTACTATTAATTACTCTATGTCTATGCCTTCGATGTGCGACTTTGACTCTAAATATTAAAGATTTTAAGGATTATAGGTGCTTTTGTTTGTCTCCTTTCAAATACCAGTACTTTGATGTACGATTTTGACTCTAAATATTAAAGGTTTTAAGGATTATAGTTGCTTTTGTCTGTTTCCTTTCAAATACCAGGAGTTTTAAGCGGATAATATGAATTGATCATATTAGGTTAGTTTACGTTAATTTCAGTTTTTTAAACTAACAAAAACCAAGCTAAACCTATACTAACCAGAACTAACCAAAAATTTTGGATTGCTAAAGTTAATTTTACCCTTTTTATACATTATAAACATTAAACTATATTGTTACCCGTAATGGATAAATTTTAAAGTTTGTACCAGGAAAGTATAAATCTAGGTTAATTTAGATTAGTTCAGGTTAGTTTCTGTTTTCCAAATTAACCAAAATCAAGCTAAACCTGAACCAACTTACCCTAACCAAAACTAACCAAAATTTTTGAGGGGTTAAGATTATTTTTACTCAGAAACTGTTTTAAACATTTTAAAAATTAAACTATGTTCTTGACTGAGAAGGGCAAATCTTATAGTTTATATTATGAAAAAATTTTACATCTGGCAACGTTGCGCCTTTTTACGTGATTCGGCGGCCAGTTTAGATAGTCTGACGTTTGATGACGTTTCCGAGACGCGTTTTTGATTTTTCGCTGAAAATATAAGTTTTTCTAAATTAGTTTGCTAAAATTTGTGCAAAAATATTTAAAATATATTACGTACAATATATTTTAACTAGTTCCATTGAAAATAAATACGTAAATTCGGTTTTTAACTGAAATAAAAGTGCTTTGTGAAGTGACGCTTCTCTTTTCTAGTTTTCCGGGAAAGTGAGGAAAAATAGTGAAAAATCAAGGCCAGAATCGTGTTCTACGACCTTGGTGAGTATCGAAATTTTTTCAAAAAAAAAAACATAATTTCCATGCTTTTCACGCTTTGCAAATTTTTACCAAAAAAAAGCAGTTTTCATACGAGATACAACAAATAAACTAAAATTTATTGCGTAGTGTAATATAAGGGTTCAGGAAATTCATATGAAAAGGCATTGAATCGCGCACGATTCTTTTGGCTACAATTACAGCCGATAAACGATCTTAAATATTTAGTTATTAAATTTATTCACTGAATGTATCTAAACGCTGATTTTAAAGTTTTAACAAATAAAATCGAATTTATTCCAGAAAATCGGCCCAAAACGCTTAAGACTTCCTCTGTATAATGAACCTAAAACCACGATATTACAACAGATGATGCATATTTATTACATAACCTTAACGCCTCAAATTTACTTTAACATAATAACCGTACACTAAATGAATAAATACACTTAACATCCGTAATCAAGGGTCTTTGTAGTCTGCTATTAAAGGGATCAAAGCTCTATGTAACGCTTAGATATGCCGTACAGCACACGACGGACGACCCATTCATAGTATACCCAGTTAATTCCCAACACGTTCTCGCATAAATCTTGTTTAGATCGCTAGCAATCACATGTGTAATAAACAACGTAAACATTAAGTTGACAAATACGAAATATCCGCTTGTTCAACAACGTTTCGTATTTTAAGCCTTTTGGAACAAAATTCCTTTTAGATAATTTCCATTTTTATCATAAATGGATAAATCTTAATTATTACATAACATTAAAAAAGTTCCTCGGTCGCGCCGGTAAGTATGTCCATTCTAATCTCAAAAACAGATTTTATCATTTCCCGATCAAAGTTTTGGTATACAGGGTAGAAATTTTAAAAGCAACCTGCCAAGTCATAGGTACCCAGTGCCCCTCAGTGGGCATTGAAGCCCCTCAGAGGCATGGCAGCGGATCCAGCTGATTCCTGCAGATATCTGTATTTTTAATGAAACTTGATTCAAATGAATGATTAATGAGAATGTAATACATACTGTCGGGTACCATACCAAAAATGAGCAGTAATTATCTTTAATTAAATACTTCCTCTTCTTCTAGGTAGAACCAAGTTCTGTTATCTATACAATGCCTCATCGATCCTCGTTTGAGGTCGAAATCCAGCTGTCTCTCCATCTTTTGGGGGGCCGTCCAGGCGGCCGTTTGGTGTTTGGTTTCTCTCTTATCACGGTTTTTGCTAGTCTGTCATCGTCCATTCGTTCCACGTGATCTCTCCACTGCCCACGATGGTTTCGAACCCACTTCACAACATCCCCCACTCCGCTGTCCTCGCGTATTTTTGCGTTTCTTATTCTATCTCTTAAACTTGTTCCCGTAATCATTCTCAGCGGTTTCATTTCTGTGGTTCTTATAATTTGTTTTGTCTTTGTGGTTTCATTTCTTGTTTCTGCGCCGTAGGTCAGTATCGGTCTTACATAGACCTTGTAAATTCTTGCTTTGCTCTCAACCGTCATATACTTATTGTTCCAGATTAAGTCTCTTAGTTAGCCTGATATCATGGCCGCTTTGTTGGCTTGTGTGCGTACTTCTTCCGTTACTGCCCTGTTACTTGTCATATGTGCTCCCAGGTATTTAAACTTCCCAACCTGTTCGATACGTTTGTCATCAACCATTAGTTTGCATCTTACCGGTTGTTTTGCTATTACCATTGCTTTGGTTTTCTCCACAGATATTTTCATATTATACTATTTGGCTGTTCGATTGAGATGGAAAAGCATTCTTTGTAAGTTGTCCTCGCTATCTGCTGTCAAGGCAACATCGTCTGCAAAGCATATAATCTGAACGGTGTTGTGTCCCATTGGGTACCCAATATTTGTGCTTTTTACCTCATCAATGATTTCGTCCATGATTACATTGAAAAGTGTTGGACTTAGGCTATCACCCTGTCTTATTCCTATGGATAGTGGGATTTCCTCTGTTAGAGTGTTATTTGTTTTAATTACCATGGTGTTTTTGGAATTCAGTTCGTATATTGTGCGTATGATTGCTTCGTCTACTTGTTTTCTTCGCAGTAGTTCTGTTATGTGTTCCAGTTTGACTCGGTCGAACGCTTGAGTAAAGTCCACAAAACAAATGAACAGCAGTATATTGTATTCGATAGAGTTTTCAACCAGCTGTCTGATAATAAATATACCGTCGATAGTAGAGCGGTTATTCCGGAAGCCCTGCTGTTCTTTGCACGCCCCTAACTTGTCTACGATCCGTTGTGACAGTATTTTGGTTAATAATTTGGCTGAACTGTTCAGTAGGCTGATTCCCCTGTAGTTTTCGGGTTGTTTCTTTGATCCTCTTTTGTGGATCGGAATTGTAATGCTTTTCCGCCATTCGTTGGGTACTGACGTTGTGCGGAGTATTTTTTGAAAAAGAACAGTGAGCTCTGTGACAAGGCTGGGGCCTCCGTACTTAAGCATGATCGGTACCAGGTGATTTTTTGTTTTTTAATTTCTTAATTGTCAGGTGCATCTCTGCTTCACTGATGTTAACATCTGTTAGTTCTGCGCTTTCTTGTTGGTTTTCATCTACGTTGTTTTCTGTATCTGGTGCCTGGAGTAAGTCCTTAAAATAGCTGACTCATTGTTGGCTGTCGATTGGACTTAGTTGACCGTATTCATTTATTGTTTTTTTTCTGTTCCTCAGCATGTTCCATATTTTCTTTTGTCCGCCATATAGGTCGTGTTCCAAGTCTTTTGAATACTTTTCCCAGTATTCTTTCTTCAGTTGAGCTATTTAACTGTTGATTCTGTTTCTCACCGTTTTGTACTCTTCGAAATTGTTTGTTGTTTTATGCTGTCGGTATTTTGTAAATGCTTGTCGTTTTTCTTTTGCTAGTATTTTCACCTCTTCTGTGAATCATGGTTTTGTATTGCTTCACTTGTTCGTGCTAACTGTTCGTGTTCCGATCGCCTCCCTGGCGCTCTCTTGGATATTTGTTTTCAGTTTTTCCCAGGCTTTCTCCACTCCGTCATTTTCTAGGATTGTATTAGCTTTTATTTTCTCCGAGAGTCTCCGCTAATACAATACTTTTGTACTATCGTTAGCGAATGATTCGGTATTGTATTTAATAAAGGTATGTTTCTGTTTGTGCGTTCTGTTTATACTTTGTTGGGACCAGTATTTACATAATACTAGTCGGTGGTCGTCTTTTCCCAGGTCTGACGAATTCAGAGTTCTGACATCGAGTATTTGGTGGGGTAACACTTTTCTGTTCGTTATTATGTAGTCTATGGTTGATTCTTGTTCTCGGGTGTTTTCCCATGTCCGTTTATATTGCCACTTATGTGGAAAGAAGGTGTTATTTATTCTCATCTCGTTTTGGGTGCACAGTTGTATGAGTTGTTCCCCGTTGTCATTTAGTGCTACCTCATTATATCTCTGCATTACTCCCGGAATGGATTCGTTGCCTATTCTTGAGTTGAAGTCTCCTAGCATAAATACTTTTTCTCTATCGGGTATGGTACTTAGTAGATCTTGCAGTTTATTGAAAAATGTTTCTCTGACCTCTCTGGGTTTGCTGATATCTGGTACGTAGACGCTTATGATGTTCATCTTTTCTGGTTGTAAGTTTAGGATGACGTGAATGAGTCTTTCATCGACAATCGAATTAAATACATTTTAATTAAATTGGTTTAACGAATTCCAACTATATTTTTTTAAGTGAGTTAAACGTGACTTGAAGGAAAATGAGAGAATGTAAAAAAAATGGTTACCAGCTCTCGGTCAGCAGCAAACTCCAAGATACCAGGAGTAAATAGATATGCAATTGTTAATTATTATTTTCGGGCATCGCGTTTTTCAAGAAAAATTTATATTAAATTGAAATTTACTTTTTTCTGTACATGATAACCCATTTGCCTTTAAATAAGTGGCCGAGAAGACTAGTTGTGATTATGTGAATTAATGTCTCTCACTCTAGTTGAGTGTGAGCGAAAGAGAAAAAATCAGCACGTTGCTTCGTTTTGTAAACAATGATACAATATAGTGTAGGTAAAGTAATATTGTTTTTTACATTTCACCCGTAAAGCAACGATTTTTGAGCACAATAGATAAATTTCTCGTACACGGAAAGAATTATGTTTTGTTGTAAAAATCGACTATTAAATGTTCAGGCAATATTGAAGTCCTGTTATCTATTGTTTAAATGGCAATGGGGAGTATTTATTTATTGTTTTAGAAACTACTAAATTTTTTCATATAAAATGCTATCAAACCTGCAATGACATGTATGTATTTCACAATAATGATTTTAAAGAATTAATTCAATTTTAGATTTTTTTTATTAAAACAATTTAAATCATATTTTTTACAAATAATGAATTTGCTTTTAAACAATACATTTTTTAAGCATGACTTTGTTAAATGTAAATTATTTTTTATTCTTCTCCTTCTTCCTCTTCTTCTTCTGAACTTGTATCAACTTCATTTGAATAATCAAAGCGTTGCTTACTATCGATTATTGACTAATCGCCATCCTATGCCTTTAATTTCACACCACATGGAACTCTTGCTTCTAGCCAAGTGGACTTGACAAAAATAGTTCCAAATATTTTTTGCCTTAACTACTTCGAACAAGAAAGAAGCAGTCTAGAACAAAAGTTTGTTACTGTTTTTATAAATTTTTCATTAGTTTTTGCTGCTGATATTTTTTAATATCTTTGATCTGTCATTATTAACACTCTTACGTTTTCAATTTCATACATAAAAACAGAAAATTTCTTTAATTTTTTTTTTCATCAAAAACCTCAATTACATCGGTCAATGGCGCTAAAATTTTTTAAAGATCTTGTATTTTGAAAAGGTCTGATTTTTCCCTTATTATAAAACACGTCTATATAATCTCAGCCAGTAGCAGGCAAACAGGACCCAACTTCAACGCTAATTTTATACAGTATATATATATATATATATATATATATATATATATATATATATATATATATATATATATATCTTCTTATACCTCTGTTAGTATAACCATGTCGAAAAATATCAGTGACAAACACAGCAAATTATATGGTGAGTACTATGGTATGGAATCCGAAGAACAGGTGGGATTTAGAGCCAGTCCATTAAGTATAAATCACCTAGTTTGTGTAAGTTAGATAATAAAAAAGAAATAAGTCTTTAACCAAGAGATACATATGCTATTTGCAGACTTGAAGAAAGCATATGACAACATACTCCTTAAAAAGGAAATAGCAACGTTAGTATAGAACTTGTACAAGTTATCAGTTCATTTTATGAAAATTCTAGATCAAAGATTAAAATAGGAAATAAACTTAGAGATGAATTTAGGTTAATAAAGTTATCAAACAAGAAGAGAATATTCCAGTTGGTGTGTTGTGGGGTTTAAAGATGACGATGTAATTATAGGAAAGAATATCTTTTCGAATAAAAACCATTCTCTCGACCCGTTATACATCTTGATTTTATAATTTTCAAGAATATGTTGTTCAGTACAATTAGAAAAGTTTTGACAAGTAATTGTGCTCTTAAAAAAATTCAACAAAACGAGGTGTAGAGGTAACTTCAAATGTATGGAGATCTTTATGAGATTGATTTCTATTCGAAACGTCGATCAATAAAGAAGCATTGTTCAATTTCTTGATATTAGAAAGAATATAAAAAAATGAGTGTAACAACTTATGCTATATAAATGAAGAGATATTCTTAAAAGAACCCTTAGACATCTTTATTATATTTTTCGAATATATTTAGTCAATGTATTGTAGGCCCAACTCTGGGCCGGCAGAAGGGAGGGGATCAAAATTAGTCACGAGAAACCTTAGAAACAAAAGTAGTAAAACTAAGTGCTACTAGAGGGTGACCGGTATCCGGTAGGTACCGCGACAATTGCCGCGGAACCATTTATCCCATTAGCATAGTTACTTACATTATTTATATATATATATATATATATATATATATATATATATATATATATATATATATATATATTTCTAATATTTTCTTGGGTACAGGTTTTTCCATTAGAGAAAACCAAGGACAACAATTTTTCTGACGTTTCGCTCTACATAGTGAGCTTCTTCAAAAGAGCTGGTATATTTATTTTACATCTACAAAATTACAAAGTTTTTTTTATAATAAACATATATCACAGTAATACACATTTATATTTTTAATTTAATTAAAATTAATAAAAATAAATCAGATTTTAAAATAGTTTTGAAATTTAAAATTTAAAACAATACAACAGGTTAAAATAGGTTAAAAATAGTGAAAATTATAAAAATAGTACATACCTTGAAAGTAGTTTCGTGTGTTTGTTAAAAATAAAATTCAAATATGATACTTGGTATGCAATTGATATGTATAGATTTCTTTTTATAAAAAACTGGATTTTAATATAATATTTTTTAAACGCTATGTAAATGACTGTTTTGCTGCTGTACCCGAAAACAAAATAGATAGCTTATCACAATATTTTAATAATTTCCACCTAAAACTGAAATTTACATCTGAAATTGAAATGGAACAAAAAATAAACTTTTTGGACTTAACTATACACAGAAATGAGACTGATAACAATCTTCATACAAAATGGTACACGAAAGATACTTGGTCGGGCCGGTATTTGAATGTTAACTCTCAACATCCAAATAAACAGAAAAATAGTATCAAAATCGGTTTAGTTGATCGAGCTATAAAATTATCTTCACCCGAATTTCGCCCAGAAGTGCTAAAAAAGTGGAAGAAACCCTAATAATAAACCATTTTCCCAAACTACTCAAAAAAAAATAATTAAACAAAGAACCTTTTTACCTTAGAACACAAAAAAAATAAAATTAACAATACCAAAACACAAAACACTTTCATTGCATTACTGTATGTAAAACAACTGTCTGAAAAAATAAAATATATTTTGGATAAGCATAACATAGCGGTATGCCATAAGGCGAACAATTTACTAGGATCATTGTATACGAAATTAAAAAGCAAAGTTCCCACCAAAAAAAGATCTAACGTAATATATGCAATTCCATGCCTAAACTGTCCTAGGAAATACATTGGCATGACTACACAATATATTGAAAATAGAGTGAATGGATAAAAATGTTGTAAATGACAAGCAAGATGTCAAAAACTTAAGTCAGATATACCATAATTTGATATTTTAATAAAACATACTTGAGGCGACTCTATAATAAATAAACACACAAAACTACTTTCAAGGTATGTACTATTTTTATAATTTTCACTATTTTTAACCTATTTTAACCTGTTGTATTGTTTTAAATTTTAAACTTTATTTTTATTAATTTTAATTAAATTAAAAATATAAATGTGTATTACTGTGATATATGTTTATTATAAAAAAAACTTTGTAATTTTGTAGATGTAAAATAAATATACCAGCTCTTTTGAAGAAGCTCACTATGTAGAGCGAAACGTCAGTAAAATTGTTGTCCTTTGTTTTCTCTAATGGAAAAACCTATACCCAAGAAAATATTAGAAAAAAATATTTAACAAAAGGTTTAAGAATACAAAAATAAATTATATATATATATATATATATATATATATATATATATATATATATATATATATATATATATATATATATAAAAACAGAAAAAATAAAATCTCTGGCATAGCGGACCTGAAATGTGTCAATCTGTACTATTCTCATGTTAAAAAGTGCGGAGCATTCCAAAGTATGGAAAGACTCCGGGTCCGACAGATGGCGACAGCGCTGTTTCGTCCTAATGTGGGACTCGTCAGGCCACCGCAGTCGGTACAAACCATCATCTCGCCTCTGTATCCTATAAAACTGAATTTATGATTAAAAACAGCAAATAGGACGACAAAGGCGACATCTCGATGATTCACTCGATAACACAAGAACTACACAGATTGACAAAACTTGTAAAAACCGCCATGTGGTGGCGCGACGGTGAATAAAAATAGAAATCTGTAAAATCGAATACACAAAACGCGCTGCCCAAAGGATAGGGGTCGCATTATTCGGTACAAAGCAACTAGGCTTGCTGCTAGATTGGCAACGAAAGCCACGTGTCGCACCAAACGATCCTCCTATGAGAGCACCGTTCAGTGTGTTTTTAAGCCAAATATATATATATATATATATATATATATATATATATATATATATATATATATATATATTTCTTTAACATCTTTATATTAAGGTCTCGGATACACATTCTGGCTTTCATCAGAATGAGATAGAACGGACAGATTTTAGATTTTTTAAATGTAAACAAGACACACCCCTCTCCTAGATGCATACAAGCTTACCATTCTATTT
The DNA here is from genome assembly GCA_034092305.1 of Diaprepes abbreviatus. NCBI lineage: Eukaryota > Metazoa > Arthropoda > Insecta > Coleoptera > Curculionidae > Diaprepes > Diaprepes abbreviatus. The sequence continues at coordinate 94,411 of JASJET010000338.1, read as the reverse complement.
TATTCTGATGAGGGCCATTTGTTTCAAAAAAGTTATAATACGTTTTGAAAATATCTTTTGATCCTAAATTACATTTCATATTGACGAGCCATTTTGAAAATCTCAGTACTACATGTGTAATAAACAAGGCAAATATTAGCTGAACAAATATCAAATACACATCCAATTTGCCAACTTCTATATTTACTTTACATATCAAAAAGACCGCAATTGATAAATATGTTTGCCGTTTGGGCTCATGCAAACACAATTATTTTATCAAAGCTGTAAGCTTTTCGTTTAACCACATTATCGTGTCTTTAGCACAATGAGTTTGGAACAATTGTGTGTGAATTGAAACAAAAATTACTGTAACATTGAATTTATCTGGTCAGGGAGGCTAAATACCAGATGAACTTGGAATGAATACACAATTATTTTAACGTATCGCGTGAGGTTATTTGGCTAACTTTCCAAGAGACTATAAAAAATTCATAAATGTTTTCTTGTAGAACTTAATACTAGGCATTTAGGATATTCTGTTTAATAACAAAATGCAATAGAACAAATTTAAAAAGTTACGGAACAATTTTTGTTCTGTCATAAATCTAAAAAATTTTTACAAAATATTAAGTAACCGACTTACAAACAGCCTGTAAAACATACCGCATTTAAGAACAACTACAGTACGTGTGACCACCTCCCTTCAAAAAGCTTACTAGTACTCAGAGAGCTCGTAACGAAGTTTTGGTAAGTGTTTGATTGAATTTGTAATTTTACATGACAGTACTTCTATGATAGATAAATAATTAACCGAAGCTTTGGTTGTTTTTTTTAGGATATCGAATACTGAGCACGGTAAATATTGGCAAAAAAAATATGTTATGTTTGATTCGCAACCAAATTAAATCTAAGGACTAGGAGAACTTTTTGATGTGCCCACGTACAAAAATATTATTTAATTTTTATGCAATGAATCGTCTTTATAATGTACTGATGAGTCATCATTGTTTCTTGAAATTTCTAAATTTGTATTCTCGTATATTTTAGTAAGTAAAGTAAATTAAAAGTATAAGAGTTCAGCATCAAGTTCTGCGGGTAATATCCTACCGATATTTTGCGATATGGGGACTTTAAGAAGACAGTTCTTTTCTCTGCATTTTGCTTTCGGTTCGTTACAGCCCACTGATGAAGACCATTAAGTTGTAGAAACTAGTATAGAGAGAGAACCAGAGTTAAATTCGCAGAGTATTTACTGTCTGTCCCCTTTCTTAACGGTCATAAGGAGAATAAAAGAAGTTTTCTAAATATATAAACCGTGAAATTGTTCTTTTTTAATAATTTCGTACCGCTCCGGAGTATATTCAGATGTTCATTTGTACTGTTTAAGATAACGGTCCGACATCAAGTTTTGCGGCTAATATCTTGCCGATATTTTACGATATGTGAATTTTAAGTAGACAATTGTTTTCTGTGCATTTTGCTCTCGGTTCATTCTCCAGTACGTGGTCGAAACTAGTATGGAGAGAGAATCAGAGTGAAATTCGCAGAATCTTTCTAAGTCGAACAGCAGTCGAGGAAGCATCACTTGAAAATGCCAGCTGAGATGTTGGCGAAACGCAGTGAAGATATTTCTATTGACGAATGGATATATATATATATATATATATATATATATATATATATATATATATATATATATATATATATATAACTAGGGACATGATAAGCGTAGTTTAGTTTAGCTTAGTTATGTTTGAAGACTAAAGATGTTAAGAAGTAGTAATTAAAGGGTAAATTCTGTTTATAAACCAGAGGAGATAAACAAACTTCACTCTTGGATTTGTTATCAAGTAAGAAAATTAGACTTATTTTCGATAAAGTTCCAGAATATTCTATTTGGACTCTACAAGAGATAGTGAAAAATTAACTTCACCATGAAATTTATCATTAAGAAAGTAACTTGGAATCAAATTGTAGAACATTCCATTTGAAAACTAAAAGGGATAGCGAAAAACAGACTTCATCATCGAATTTATCAACAAGAAAAAAGTTTAGAATCTCATTTTCAACGACATTTTGGAAGATTCTATGGTAATAAATAAAACATTGGCTGATTTTAAGGAATTTATAAAACAATGTTGCCTTAAAGACAAATAAGAAGAAAAATATCCTCCGAAAGAAAAACAGGAAGAAGACCGTCGTCTAAAAGAACAATGTCGTCTAAAAGAAAAACAAGAGGAAGAAGATCATCAAAAAGAAGAACAACTCCATTTGAAGAAACAACCAGAAGAAGAAAAACGTCGCCAAAAAGAGAAACATCAAGAAGAAGAATACTGAACTAAAAATGAAGATAAACTTTGTAAGTGGATACAAGAGATCATTCTACAAGCACAGCAAAAATTCAATAAAATAAAGAAGAATGGCCCTTCTGCTAAAGTAATAGCCAACACATAGAACATCAATTTGAAGCTTCTGCTAATGCAAATAACTGGAACCTCGAAGAAATGGCTACTGCGTTAGTAATTGAACTTCATGGATCAGCACTGGAGTTATTGCAAATAATTCCTGTACTCCAACAAAAAATCTATGCAATCTTTAGTACGGTGCTAGAAAGAAGATTTGGAGATCAGCATCGGCACCAGTTACATCATTCACAGCTCAAGACAAAATACCAGAGAAATGGAGGAAGTTTGCAAGGATATGAAACAGATGACTGACGCTTTGTTCATCTGGTTCACCCAGGAGCTAAGAAAGAATTTCGAAAAGAACTTACCATCCAGTATTTTATTGATGGACTCAAAGATTAATTTTACAACAATTTTTTTATTTTAGTGAAGCATTACACAAGGCTTTGGAAGTAGAAGCAACTTATAATGTATCAAATCAAAAAATAAGAGCCGTTATTATAGATAAAGACCAGGATTTACAGAATACAATAATGGTGACAATGTTATCTAAAATCCCTAAAGAGCTAGACACAATAGAAAAGATCAGATCGAATGCAATTAAGGTTTAGTTTACCATCCAGAAACTGCACAAAAGAGAACCAGGAGAGCTACAACAGTGCAATTCTAAAATCAAACGTAGAATAAATGACACTTTACGATATAACAGACAGCAGATCGAGTGCTACAGATGTGGATGAATTAGGTACATGAGAAGAGACTGTCGAGTATAATCAAAAAACTAGACCCATGAGATGGGACTGTCGACTGCAATTAAGAAACCAGATAAAATGCTACATAAGTGGTCGAACTGGACATATGAAAATGGACTGTCAGGTGCAATTTAGATCTAGTTCACCACTCAGAAACCTCATGAAAGAGAACCAGGAGAAACTGCAATAGTACAATTTTAACATTAAATATAGACCAGGATGACTACAGCAGATACCTTGTTAAAGCAAGAATGCAAGAACAAATAGAACAAAGAGAAGAGTTTCCTATTCTGGAAATCACTTTTGACAATGATCCAGAGTTGAATACAGCTCAGATGAGAAAAAACCGACTAGAAGACAATGATCTGGCGCCATTTCTTCAACTTAAAAGAAATGTCAATGCTACACATGTTACCATCACTGTTGACACTGACGGCAGTATCTCTGATAAAGTCAAGCCTTGCTGATAATTTTGTCCTACCATTTTCCAGAAAAGTAACATTAAGTGCTGTAACTGGAAAAACAGCTAATGTGATCTGAGAAATGCAAGTGTAGCTTCAACTTAAAAGGCTAAAATTAAACGATTTGGTTTTAGTTGCTGACATAGAAGACGAGTTTATTCTTGGAATTTATGAACAAACATAAACAAGATTAAAGGGGAGTACGGAAAAAATGTTTTACGGACGACTGGATGAGAGTTCTGGAAGCAACATCGGATTAGTTTAACACTCCAATAAACCCTATAAATACCAGGTATTGAAGTCATAAGTCAATTCATATGACATCAAGCTAAACTCAGCGGGGTTCCAGCAAGAGTTTGGTTATGGATTCAACAGAGGAAGAAAGGCAATTACCTAAGTTGATGTGAGCATGGAAAGGACCATATATTCTTCTGAAAATAATCAATGACGTTGTTTATAGAATCTAACGAAGACCCAAGACCAAAATAAAAGTAGTATATCTTTATAGGTTTAGGTCATACTACGGAAATATTGAAGCAAATTGGGATGATCAGAATTAGAAGTGGCAGTGTAACGAAAGACTAAGAGGAGTTTTTGATGCATCCTTGCAGAAAAATATAATTTTAATGCCATGAATCATTTTTATTTTAATGTAACAAAAGAAATACTGTACCTATGATCAATGTTCCGGTGTTTTCTAAACTTGTATTCTCGTATATTTTAGTATATTCTATAGGCATATAAACAGGGGTAGAATAAGTGTAATTTATTTGTATTTAAACAGTAAAGATGTTATGAAGTAGTAATGAAAGAATTGTTTTTATTAGTGAAAAATGTTGTGTTTTATTCTGTGGACACAGTGAATATTTTCAAAGAGAAAAAATCGTAACAATATAAAAATTAACACTCCAGATGGTTTAAGTGGTGCTGATTACACAAAAATTGTATTTCGAAAGAATAGAAAATAAAGTGTTTAATTAAAACACTTTCGAAATTTTAGCGTAAATCTGATGCTTATTTCCGTTTTTTCGAAATACAATTTTGGGGTACTTGTGTTGTATGTCAATACCAACCAAAACATCTTAGGTGTTTATTTTTACGTTCAAGATTAACTTCATTTTTATATGGTTTAATTTGGTTACGAATCAGACATTCTTTGTAGCACATATTTTAATTGTGCGCAGTAACTCATGCCCCAGAAAAAGCTAACTAAAAGTTCGGTTTACTATTGATTTATCATAGATATACTGTCCTGCAAACACTTACCGAAAATTCGTTATTAGCTTTTAAACACTAACTGGAAAACTAACGAAATAATGTTTGTCTAGCTTTGTGGACTTCTATAAAGAATCTAATGCAATCAAAAATTGGATAATCATCCATTACTAATGAACTGCAATATTAAAAACATTAATAGCTTTATAGACTTTGATTTACCTAAATAAATCCACACTTAGGGGAGAGTGGGGGAATTCCGGACGGCGGGTAATGGCGGACACGCCGGTATAGCTATGTTAGAAAAAGATAGCAGATATTTTAACCGCCACAATCGCGAGTCGCGCCCGAATGCAGTGCCGAACAGTGAATGATGAGGTGAGGTCGCGTTCGCCGTACAAGGTAAGTTAAGTCGATTATTTTTCAAAATTTTCATCTTATTTTTTAGTAAATTTGAATACGTGTATATTATTTCAAGCTAAACATAGGATTCACGTTTTTTTTAAGTGAACTAACGTCTAATTAAGCAACGTTTGTAAGTAATCGCCAAGTGCATTACGATATTCTAACCTCAAATAAATATATAGTTTTTCGTTTTTTTGTGAGTCGGGTAATGGCAGATGATTTGTGTGGGGTAATCACAGACATCCGTAATTACCCCTATATGGGTTATTATAGGCCGAATATCCAGTTATATAGACTTTTTATAAACCTACTCAAATAATTTTTTATAAACCTACCTAAATCTTTTTATATTTCAGATGCCTCGAAATTACCAAAGAAAGACGGAGACCAAATACAAATTAGAAGATTTACAAAAAGCTATTCAGGACGTCAAAAACAAAAAACTTTCATTAGGAAAAGGAGCTATCGTGTACTCTATACCAAAAAGCACTATACACGACCATCTTAATAAAGAAATTATAAAGACCCCAAAAAGTGGAAGAAAGGCTATATTTTCTGAAGACCAAGAAAAAGAATTAGAAGAACACATTTTAAAATGCAGTAAACTATTTTATGGCTTAACTATAGAGATAGTGAGGAAAATAGCTTTCAAATTTGCTGAAGTAAATCAGTTAAAGCATAATTTTGACCAAACATCATAAATGGTGAGAAAGGACTGGTTTTGTGGATTTCGAAAAAGGCATCCCAACATTTCTCTCCGCAAACCTGAATCCACTACTATTAATAAAATTACAGCGTTTAATGAAACAGAAGTGAGAATTTTTTTCGAAAACTTGGAAGCCTTACAAAGGAAATCAGTTTGATGCCAATCGCATTTACAGTGTTGACGAGACCGGCATTTCTAACGTCCAGAAAAATTCTAGAATTCTAGCTCCGAAAGGCCAGAAACAAGTCGAACAGCGAATGAATGCTCATCTATTGCATGGAGGCAATGCTGATATGGTTGCAGTTGTGAGCGATTCGGGTTGGATTAATGATAACCTATTCATAGATTGGTTACATCATTTTATCTCTTACGCTAAACCAACTGTTGAACTATTCTTCTTATTTTAGATAACCATGAAAGTCATATTAGCTTGGCTTGCTACCTGCTTTGTCGCCAGAATGGAATAATACTGTTATCTCTTCCACCACATACGTCACATCGTATGCAACCGCTGGACTTAACATATTTTGGACCGTTCAAAACTGCATACAACAGAGAATGTGACTTATACATAGCTTCAAATATAGGTCGAAAAATTAGACAGTATGAAGTTGTCGAGCTGTTTACTAAAGCTTTCAATCGAATCAGCAATATAGAAAAAGCTGCAAATGGCTTTCGGGCAGCTGGTATTTGGCCATTAGATACAACAAAATTTGACGAATATTTCTTTGATTCGACATCACCTGATGTGCAGACTGCATCGACATCAAATATGAAAAGAGCAGTAACACCTGATGCCCAGATAGCACCGACACCATCTGTGCAATGAGCAGTAACACCTGATACCCATATTGCACCGACACTATCTATGCAGAGTGCAGTGTCACCTAATGCACAAGGAAATAAAGAAAAGGCAAAGGAAATGATAAGTCTGTACGAACCACTGAAAGAAAGAAAGGTATGAAGAATCTTAAACCATTTGAAGATGATATGAAGGCTAAAGATAGGAACGTACAGCGCAAGAAAAAGAAAGTCAACAAAAGTGCTACAAAAGTTGATGAAGGGTATTATTGTCTTATTTGTAATGAAAAGTATGAAGAATCAATCACAGAAGATTGAATAATGTGCATCAAATGTAAATTGTGGGCCCACGAAAATTGCACGAGTGGTGCAAGCACATCAAGGGGATTTATCTGTGATTTCTGTGCCAATTAGACTATGTCCGTAATTACCCCATACACCGTCCGTAATTACCCCCAAGCTGTGGGATAATCCCGGACACCAGAGGTTTTGTTTTTTGTTGAAATTTGATTTTTTTTTTTTTAATTTATCTAAGTTGATTATGAGAACATAAGAATGATTAGTTTAAGTAAATATTAAGCAATAAATAAGCCTTGTAACTTCATTTGGTTTTATTGTATTTCAGTTCTCCCTTAAATGTTCGCAATTACCCCACCTTCCCCTATATCTTCTTTAGAACGCATATTCAAGAAAATTGTTTTAGAAACAGTTGAGAGAATCAAAAAATACATGCACCAATGACCTTGAGACTGGCCTACAGTGTCCTTTTTTTAATTGTTATAGTTATAGGAATTTAAACAAGGCATCTCATGGTAATGTTAAAGTTGATTTTGAGAGTGATCCTTTGAGTCATTTCAAGGTCAAGTGATATCTTATTATTCATATTTTTATTGCAAAACACTCTTCGTCAAACCGATTTAACTAAGATTTTGTACATTATAATTTTCGAAAAATAACTTTTAATATTCGAATTTCATCTGAAATTTACGCGCTTTTATTGTTTATATTAAATCGCTCTGTAGAGATAATAATATATAATCTGCTTTAAATGGGACTTCAGTGAAGTCATTTGACTCGAAGCCATTTTTTTTTCCATTATTACTGAAGAGGAAAAAATATTAATCGAAATTCTATATATAAATTCCAAAGAGAAAGTTAAGTGAATTAAACGTAACTTTATTTTTATGACAGTTTTCCACCTAACTCACTATTACGTTATTAAAGTTTCAGACATTACGTGCATCTCAAAAGTAGCAGGCAGAAACCCTTATTAAATTGGGAATGTCAGGTTTTTATTATGGCAATATCAGTTGCAGGCGCTGAAATTCGAGCTTAGATACCTGCGATGTAATAAATCCCTGCCCCGGTGAGACCGATTGAGGTGAAAGTTCAGGCCGCAGAGACGTGATGTATTTTACATACCGGAAAATGCCACTGAAGCTGTACCTACACGTCAAGTTTTCAGGTCTTGAAAAAGATGTAAAGTAATAATTTACTTCAAGAATATTTACATGGTGACGAAAATAAGTAATCTGTGATTTAGTTTTGGAATAATATGGAGATTTTTCACAGCCTAGCGAGATTACTTGTCTTGTGTTAATCCAGAAATAAATTTTTCTTGAAAAAATTATATTTTTTTGATTATTCTGTAATGGATTAAGCTATTATGTGATATAAGAAAGCAATTTAGGATAATAATAATAATATTTATATCATATAATATATCATCATCTTCTATACATGGATGATCTTAAACTGAAAGCTGCTACCAAAAACTAGCTGGGGCAAACGCTTAAAATTGTGGAGGAGTTCTCCGGAGATGTCGGAATCCAGTTTGGACTTGGCAAGTGCCGTATTTTGAACATCGTTAAAAGAAATACACAACCAGGAGCATTTGAGATGCAGAATGCTGAAACTGTAGCTACAATGGAAGCAGAACAAACATACAAAAACCTAAGTATGAAATAGGCTAAACGAATTGACCATCGCACTATGAAGGCCAATTTGACAAGTGAATTTGTCAGGAGGGTAAGACGGGTGTTATGAACTAGTCTAAATAGTGGAAATTTGTTTAAGGCTCTCAACACGTACGCATATTCTGCGCTTAGCTACTCGGAATTGTAAAGTGGAGCAGAACGGACATCGAAAACCTGCAAAGAAAAATAAGAACACTCTTAATAAAAGGACACACCACCCTCGGAGTGCTATTGAACATACAATGATTCCAAGATACCAAAGAGAAAGACGATTGGTTGATATTGGTAAGCAGTTCGATCAACAAATAATAAACTTCCGTTCTTATTTCCACAGGTTAACAGACTCTTCCACACTACATCGCGCAATGTAAGAGGCAGACGATTCAACGCCGCTACAGCTGAGAGAACGGAATATTGCTTCTTACCATCGAACAGACTAAGAGAAGTAACAATCCTTGCTACAGAAACCACTTCACGGACGGCATCCAAATAAGGTTATCCCGGACAATGACGACAAATCAGCGTCGAACTACTGGTTGATATCACGACAGATGTTTCCGGAAACGGAGAGCTTCGTGTTAGCTATCCAAAACCAGGTTATTGCGACGCAGAACTATCGGAAGTTTATCATCAGAGATCCCTCAAGCGAAAATGACCAATGTAGATATGGTTGTCGAACATCAGAGACAATCCACCACATAATTGGAGAATGGCAAGCGTTTGCCGCAACCGAGTAAACGAAAAGACACGACTAAGCCGCTAAGATACTCCACCAAGAGTTAGCAGATAAGTTAAAACTATTACAGGTAGGAAAAATGCCTGACTACAAGTACAATTAGGAGCCCATTCTTGGAAACAACGAGATCAAGTTATATTGGGACCGAACCATTCTAACAGATCAATTGCTCATATTAGGCCAGATATTATACTAACAGATGAAATTTCTAGGCAAACTACACTGATTGACATTGCTATACCTAATAACAACAACCTAAGACCAAAATACATTGAGAAGATCGCTAACAGTGGGCAATGAACAGCGTCCACATGATTCCCATAATACTATTAACAACTGGAGTGATACCAAATAACCTCCTGCAGAACATTAAGTGGGCCTTACTGAGCACCTGTATAAACTGATTCAGAAAGCAGATCCCCTTGCAACCACGCGGGACGTCCGAAAGTTTGTAGAAAGTACAGAAGACCACGCCACCTAGGACCCGATAATATGGAAAGGGTCCCCATAGCGCTTTATACTTTTGGTGTCTTTGTAAACATGGTATGGGTCAATATTCCCTGGAGGGAGTGCGAAGTGGTTTGGCTTGTAAATCTAATATTTATATATTATATAGAGAAACCTTTAAGTTTCTCCTGCAAGAAAACTCAATACCACTCCTCCAGCAAGTTAAATATTTAGGAATAAACTTGGGCTCTAGGAGATTGTTCGGAAATATATGAGATTTTTTCAGTTAAGTTGGTGTACTGGTTACATATCAGTGTGGTGAACCCGGAGATCACATATGCCGCGTAGCCCCAGGTAATGCAAAGAACAACTATGAACATGCTAGGCGGCATACAAAGGGTCCCCTGTTTCAGCAATAGAGTCCGTCTGGATCTCCCTCAATAACATTTAGTTATTCAGGGAGAGTCAAGAATGGGGGCTTGACCGGCTCTACTCCTCAGTGACAACAACACAAATGCTGATGATAGCACATAAAAATTTATGTATCAAATTCAGGAGCCCTGAATTGGAAATGGACACAGATCATACGACCTAGGACTACCATTATAATATTCGATTCGATGCCATTATAGAGAACCAAAGGATAAGTAAACAAATTAAACCGGAAATATTTTCTGATACAATTATCTAGTAAACTGACAGTTCAAAAACCAAAAAGTGTACCAGATCTAGAATATATGAGTTACATCCAAGAAGAGAAATGATATTTAACAATATTCCAGGCAGGCAGCAATATACGCAATTTTACAGTGTTCAGACGAGAAAAAAGGAGAGCTTATAAAGGAAGGCATATCTACATGTGTTTCGACAGCCAAGCAGCCCTGATGGCCTTCAAAGGTCAAAAAGTATCATCAAGGTTGGTTTAGGAACGTCAGAGTAAACTAAGAACTCTGACAAAGGATAACAGAGTTATATTACAGGGACTACCAGGACACGAAGGCATAAATGGAAAGAAAAAAGCCCATGAGCTAGCGAGAGTTGACTCATCTCAGTGTATTTGTTCGGAACCAGCTCTTAGGTTGCCAAGCTGTATATAAATCACTGGGCAGTCAGACAGGGACTGAACCATAGCCGTGTGAATCAGGACCCGAAATTAACCAGAAAACTACTCCAAATAAGCGGGAACTAACTAAGAGTAATTACAGGTATAGTGACGAGATACATGGTCCTTAAAGTTCACCTGTATAAACAGAATCTTTATAATCGAGACCTCAGCTGTAGGCTGTGTGATCAGGTCGAAAAAATAGTAAAGAACATCATATCCGATTGCGAATCATTAGATTGGAAAAACAACAACGGGCCAACAAACTTGAAACTGAATGAAATACATAATCATTTCTTAGCTAACCTGTTTAAATTTTCTGAGGAGGCTGAGTAAACAGAGTGGCTGTAAGTCAAAGATGCCTTTACTGGTCGGAGTGCATCTGGTTTCACGATATGAGAAAAAAAACATAAGCTCCTAGATGATCTATAAGGCTAATAGCTTTATTTTAGAACACTTTCCCTACACTGTCTGCGAAAGATGATATATTATTAATGCTTTCCATTTTCAGTCTTACACATTCTGGGTCTTTTTAACAAGTATTCCATGACGGAAAATAAAATATCTTGCTTGTCATAACATTCATGACATAAAATTTCAGAAATGATGTTTAAGTGACGTCATTTAAACTACTTTACAGCCGCTATATCATTAAAACATGTCATATTATAGTGATGGACTACACACTAAAAATCATTAAATTTAGTTACCACGTTTTTAATAAATTTGGAAGTAAATCAATATTTCCTTAAAACTTTGATGTCTTCTACCGTCTTAACAAAGCATTATCAGATATATATATATATATATATATATATATATATATATATATATATATATATATATATATATAAATTGACTTAAATATACATATTTTGACGTCAAGCGTAGTACACATATCTTCCCGACACCCTCTATTATAGAAATGCTATGCGGAGCTTCAGAATCCTGCAAGTTGGCAAACCAAAATAAATTAATTGTTGCAATTATAGTGCTCTAGAATTTAAGTTAATAACGAACTGCAGCCGGAAAGATAAATTTAAAGCAAATTAATACTCAATTTGAAATTTCGGTCTACGTATACAGCTTCAGTGGCATTTTCCGATAAACAGAAGACCTCGCATCTTTATAGCTGGCGCTTTCAATTGGTCTTATTGGGACGGAGATTTATTGCAGATATTCAAGCCAAAACTGCAGAGCCCGCATCAGATATTGCCATAATAATAAGCTAGCTTTACAAGCATGCAAACCTTAAATATTATTGGTAAAGTATAACAGAAAAAATATATTTGTTTTTATTTATATCATAAATTATGTACATGATTTTTTTAGAATTGTTGTTTTATATATTATTTCAATAAATATTAAAGTGGGATATATATATATATATATATATATATATATATATATATATATATATACATATATATATATATATATATATATATATATATATATATATATATATATTGTATAGATAAATGATAAAACCCAATATTGGTTTGAGATTACAAGATAAAAACAATACACAGAAAGATTAAAATCAAACATGATACATAATAAATTAATAATCACAGTGTAGATTAAAATATCAAATAGAATTAAGTATAGTTTAAGATATTTTGTTTAAAATATAGAATGGATCATTAGGAATAGTTTTAAGAAAAACTTAATAGCTACCAAAAAGCTGGTCTAAGCAGATAATTTTCGAACTGTTTGTTTTAGCAAACTCTTGACTTAGTTTCCTCTCTAGAGACATAAGTTCAAAAAAAAACTGTGTTAAATATATTGAACAGGAAAGAGGAAACATTATTGTAAATTATTATATTTTTAATTTGTACTCTAAGTGAGTGAATGCGTTAGAAAACTAAGAATCAAGTGTTACTCATTTATTTTGGTTCTAATATAAACAATCACATTGACACTAAAAGTGCGTGAAGTTTACTATCAGTGCAGGTATAGAGCAAAAAAAACACTGTGATAAGTGAAAAAATTCATTAATGTTTAGTTTGAAACAAGAATGTAATAGTTTTAAGGTTTATTAAACAAAATATGGGAAAATTAAAACCATTTATGGTACATTTCTGAAAAATATAAGACATATTTATCTAGATTATAAGATAGATTTGAGTTTTTAGTTAGCAAATCTAGGATTAACATGTCCAGAAAATGTTATTTAATACATAGAGAATAATATCCGAGGCAATATTAAACATTTTAGAGGTTTTTCGAACAAAAATAGAGTCAAATAGTCATAAATATCTATGTGCAAGCCGTTTATTTTCATCAATTTTAATATATAAATAGTATGCCAAAATGGTTTTAATGTATATCAAAGTGTCAAGAAAGCTCTAAAGTTTATTTTGAGTTCAATAATGCTCAACGATAGAATTTTCGTCCATATATTCATCAAAACATATAAAATTCCAGTAAAATTGATCAAATTAAAAAGCTTTCATATTTTGCAATTTTTAAAGCTGGTAATATTTATCAAGTTATCTGGTGTCACAAATCTGACCAATCAGGTTGGAGACGATTCAAATGTTTGGGGTGCTTTTAAATAGCCGAAGCGTAGAAATTTCGTGAGAGTTCAAATAATCTTGTTGCTAAAAGCATCACGTCTTGGGAGCTCCCGAAATTTTACCATAACCTCAAATTTTCATTTGTTTACCTACGCCATTAAAACAAAAGTGAAATATTTTGTTTTGTTTTATTTTTAATTGAGGTTATGTGTTTGTTTTGATAAGTAAAGCAAATTTAGTATTTAATAAAATTAAATAAAAGTATCGAAGTTTGTCCTACGAATAAAATAATCAACTCTCAAATAACAACAAGTACGGGAAATAGTGTTTTGGAAATTACAAGAAAATTAAGTGATATATTCTTACAGAAGAAAATATTTGTTCGAGTTTTTTTTTGGGAAAAATATTTGTAATTTTCTTACCTGACAGAATTACAAAATATTTTTAGATATTTAACGGATTTTTGAAGAAGAAAACGAGTAAATCAATATACTGGGATTGTGTTTATGAAATTGGACCAAAGTACAGAAAACAAAACCAAGGTATAGAAAATAAAACCGAGGTACAGAAAACAACATCAAGGTATTTATAATAGTCTAAGCAGGTGAATGCTTTTAGTTGTTTGTAGAAAATTTAAAAAAACTAGCATCAATAATAGTCTAAGTTTTCACAAGATTAAAAAAAATATATATTAATAAATGATAGCTGTTATACTACCTGATAATATATAAATTACATTAATCATCAATAGTAGGTGTCGCTATAATAATAAGTAACTACTTATATCACATCAGAGCAAACGAAAACTTAAAAAAAAAACAATGAGCGAAGTTATATCGCCTTGAAAATTTACGTATACAGTTGTTCGATTTAGGTATAATAGATTTATTAGGAAAATAGTCTGTGAACGTTAATTGAAGTTATTTGAGATCTTCAATAATATTCCTTTTAATATTTTCGTTTTCTAATAAAATCGTGAGGGAACCAAAACATTCTTACTCATTCACCCACACACATTGAATGCAAAAGTTGAACTTCTTTAGCATGGCTGTTATTCTGTCATGCACTTTGAAAATGATGGTACCTGGGCCTTGTAAAGACAGATTTAAATTATTTAATTTAGGAAAAATCTGTGTGTGCAAGTTCTTGCAGACAAAAAATATCAAATACACAAGGGGATAAATGAAATGGATGGTTAAGAAAAATGCTTGAAATTCAGTCTTCAATACAAACGAGTCGGTCAAAACCTTGATACGAGAAAGCCATCTAACTTCTCTATGAAGTTGTAAAGAAATGTGGAGACTTCCAAAGTTTTCACAAAGCACACGGAATAGACGAGAGCTTGTAGCTTGCGATTTTATAAAATTTACGGTTTTAACAGCATCGCTTAAAGTACTGACTAAGTCAATGTTTGTCTATGAATGTAGCAATTAGTCCATTTGATATTCTCGTTGAGTTTCTTTACCCGCACCATAAGACCAGAAAATATTCCTGTCATTAATTTTGCTCCATCAGTGCACCCAGCCAAACCCAAAAGCCAATTTATTTAATTTTTTTATCAAAATAATCATTGATTATATAGAAAATTGCTGCATATGTCAATGTTTCAGTGGTTTTGCAAATAATATGTCTTCTTGAATAGAATTCTTAAAAATATATCTAACAGAGACAAGCAATCCTGCAGCTTTTGCTATATTGGTCGAATCGTCAAACTCATTAGCCCAATAATTCAATTTTATTATTTCCACTTTCCACATAATTTGTCAAATAATTAATTCTCTGCCACACTGTATTGTTTGATAACGGAACAAGGTCAACTTGATTTGCCTCTTTTTCTACAAGCATACACTTCGTGATATCTTTATCACACGGTCCAATTAAATTTTCTACCACACAGATCTCGAAATGATTTCACGAGAGCCATTTTACTATGTTTGTTTAAATCTGTTAGAAAAAAAGAAACACTAGACTTTTTATTACCTACTAATTTTCTTTTAAAATTATCAACAGGTTTATCCTTGTGATCGGTATGTCTTGTTTCCGGGAGTCTGCGAAGAAGAGATTGTTTTAAACTACTGTTGTCCAGGATTTCATTACAGGACACAAAGAGGTTTAGGTTCTAACTCCTCCCTGGTAAATTAAAAAAAAAACATTTGTGAATAGTCACTTCCATATTTTCGTTAATTTTATTTTTTCTCACTCATTTTTTTATTTTCTTTCAGTCTAGCTAAATGGTAGCTCACTGCATCCGGTGTTGATTCTAAACCAGAGACTGAAGTTAGGCTTCACAAAACCACCCGGATTTAACCAATGAACGATCATACATTTACGAAGCAATAATTATTTACTTTCACGTTCGACATGCGCATGTGCGATTTGTAAAGCTTGGGTTCTTGTTGTAAATTATTTACCCAAGAAGAAATCACTACTAGTTTACACTACTAATATTTATGTACAGGGTGAGTCAACAATTGGATGAAGTAGGTTTGTGCCTTTTCGGTGAAATTTACAAAGAAACTATATTTATTGTTTGATACAGTTTATTTTTACGCAGATTTTAAAAATATTTAGGACTCTACAGGGTGAGCCAAAAAACTAGGACAGCATAAAGTTGTATTTTTTTAAATAGAACACCCTATATACGAATCGTATTTTCGATTTAGCTTATAATTTTAAATCTTTTTTATTAAGGGTTTACTATAACAAAATTTTATAGTTTCTGAGATAATTAAGTTTAAAGAAAAAAAGTCACATTTTCAAGCATCAATTCAATCCTAAATAACGTTTTCAATTTTGTGACAAATATATTCAAATTTGGAATTTAGCAAGGTCTAGGACAAGTTAACATAAGTTTTACCTAATATTTGCAATAAAAGCTACAGGGTGTTGAACACATCGGCTCAAATTTGAACAAGTTTAAATGAATAAATATCTTTTTTTTAAATGGTACACCCTGTATATTTTCATGTTATTTATTAGAGTAATAAAAACCCTAAAAGTTTTGTTCAATATATCCTATACCTATTTATAATAGTTTTTGAGATATTTCAGTTTTTCTTATTTTCCATACTTTTTTACAGAAATAGTCTTCATTATCATAGTAGCCATGGCAAAAACAATGTAAAAGAACATTTTTCTGTGTGTCAAATTTATAACCGCAATCGCTTCTTTTGGTTTTTATGTAATGTAATTTTGTTTTTTTTGCATTCATCTTATATTGTAAAATGAATTTTCCAAAGAATGAGTTAATAGATATGATTTATACAATAGGAGAGGCTCAAAAAAATTGCCTTCTTGCTCAAAGAATTTACAAAATGAAGTATCCTGATCGACGTCAGCCTAATACCCATACTTTTCAAAACTTAATGCAAAGATTTGATTCTTCTGGTATTGTTGATTATCCAAAACGTAAAGTGGTCAACAAACCAGTAACTAATGAAGAAAAAGAACTACAAGTATTGTTAAATGTTCAGGAAAATCCTTATATTGGTAGCCGTCAGTTAGCAGCATTATGTGAAACATCACAATCCACCGCTAATCGTACTACCAAGAAATATAGGTATCATCCATATCACATGGAATTACACCAAGAATTGCATAGACAGGATTTTGAAAGTCGTGTAAACTTTTGTCGTATAATAAATGCGGAGATTCAATTAAATCCAAATTTATTATGCAAGGTAATGTTTAGTGATGAAGCTACTTTTAGAAGTAACGGTGCCGTAAATAGACGCAACATGCATTATTATGCCACAGAAAACCCATTTTGGATTAGAGAGGTGTAACATCAAAACCACTGGTCATTAAATGTTTGGTGTAGTATTCATCATAATCGAATTATTGGACCCCACTTTTTTAATGAACCACTAAATGGCCATAGTTACCTGAACTTTCTACAAGAAGAACTACCCCAACTGCTTCAAGGTCTCGATAGGGATGAGCTCGACAGTATGTGGTTCCAGCACGATGGTGCGCCTCCGCATTACCATCGTGAAGTTCGTGCGTTTTTGGACCAACGATAACCGCAAAAATGGATTGGACGTTTGGGTTTCATTGAGTGGCCACCAAGGTCTTGCGACATCACCCCATTAGATATCTTCCTATGGAGTTATATTAAAAATAAGGTGTATGTTAATCCTCCAACAACAATGGAAGATATGCAAAACAGGATTAGGGATACCAGTAGAACAATAACGCCACTAATTTTGTCCAGGGTCCGAGAAAATTTGCAAAAAAGACTAAATTTGTGCATTGCACAAGAGGGTCGTTTATTCGAACACTTATTAAGAAGAAATAATTAATCTCAGTATTTAATAAGTAATTTTTTTGTTTCATTTAGTATAAAAGTAAATATGTATTTGCCTTGTCGTTATTGTTGTGTTAATTTTTTCACATTATGTTTAATTAAACTATTGCCGTTGTAATATAACGAATAATGTATTTCATCATATTTAACCACATTCTGTTTGTTTCTGTAGTTTCTTTTTATTATTTTACATGGCTACTATGATAATGATGACTATTTCTGTAAAAAAGTATGGAAAATAAGAAAAACTGAAATATCTCAAAAACTATTATAAATAGGTATAGGATATATTGAACAAAACTTTTAGGGTTTTTATTACTCTATTAAATAACATGAAAATATACAGGGTGTACCATTTAAAAAAAAGATATTTATTCATTTAAACTTGTTCAAATTTGAGCCGATGTGTTCAACACCCTGTAGCTTTTATTGCAAATATTAGGTAAAAATTATGTTAACTTGTCCTTGGCCTTGCTAAATTCCAAATTTGAATATATTTTTTGAAATCACTCCAGGTTTTTAAGCTCATCGTATGATTCAGTTCGACTCTACTCTTCCTTATATGTAGGCGTTATTCTCGTTCTTTCGTGTGCATTCGGGAAAAATCTTGGTTCGCTGAAGTAGAAGTTGCCGGCTCATTCGAAAATG
Organism: Diaprepes abbreviatus; assembly: GCA_034092305.1. NCBI lineage: Eukaryota > Metazoa > Arthropoda > Insecta > Coleoptera > Curculionidae > Diaprepes > Diaprepes abbreviatus. The sequence goes on along the minus strand of JASJET010000338.1, from coordinate 75,947 downwards.
TACTCGCATCACCAGCGGCGTAGCGACTCGTCGCACTAGAAATTGTTGTCTGTAGCGATGTTTAGTTTAAAATTCCGCGGGGAACGCTGCTCTAAACGCACAGTTGCGACAGGATCAAATTTTCCAAAAAAATATAGTATTTCGTGCGCCAGCAAATTTTATTGGTTTTGATTCATCCTGGAATATCCTTACGATCGACTGCAGTTTACTTTCGAGCTCATACGCATATATCCAATAGTTGTCAGATGCCATGGTCTTATAACTGTTTTTTGAAGAATTACGATCGTATTTTCTGAGCATTTTCTTACATAAATCAACATGAGCCTTTCTTTGAGCCATTGCCAAATTATGCGGGTACCAGCGCGAACATACGATGTACAGTAATTGCCTTATCGCCATATAAAGAATTAATTTCATTTTTTGACCCAGTTGAAATTTTGAAGTTACTGTAAACAATTCAAATAGCGTCCCTATGTCAAAATGTTCTGAGTAAGTATAGTACCTAAAATGTCATATGGCACCTAGCAACGCCAATGTTGCCATCCCGAAATATCAACGCCTCGTAAAATATTTACGAAATGTACTGTGTTAAAACAGTATCTAAATCGATTTTTAACAAAGTTCCAACATACTAAATACTTTTGTATCTTATTTAAGAACTTTTGACTAATATCCTCATTATACTCCACATCGTATTCGACATTATACGAGTATAAATTTACCCCAGTCAAACCGATTGATAGCTCTGGTAGGAAACACGACGCTCTTTACATACTGGAACGTGCCAGTAAAGCTGTGTATGCAGATCGAGATTTCATGTTCTCGAATCTATGCGGAGTGTTAATTTGCATTGAATTTATGTGCTGAGGTTTACAGGTAATCTAGAATTTCGACCCTGGCTAAGCCACTGTTGTTTATTTATACTTAGTGCTAATTTGATAAGATCGGTCGAGTTTTGAATGTTTTTGAAAGAACAAAATATTGCCGCTTTCATCAATATAACAAGGAAAGGTAACATTGTTCTAAATTTACTTAATTTAAATACATTTTTGCAAATCGTGATGACCGTTCTGCGTGCAGTAGCGGCGCTTTGACATTTGGAACACGTGCTACAGGAACATATATTTTTCACTCAGAATTAAAATTTTTAATCTACACAGTGTATCTAAATGATCTGTACGAAAGCTGGCGCAAATTTCTTAGATCAAGTATAAGGATCTAATCCTATGGACCTTGGTTCAGGAGTTGATAGTTTCTGAAATACAAGGTCTCAAATTTATAATTCTTTTATATTTTTTGTAAATATTTAATTTGGTATTTTGGAATTTTTTTGGGTATGAAAAATCAAGATCTGATTACAGTTTCAATGCACATTGCAGAAGGCGCTACCAAAGCACTTCGCTGATATCTAAAGAGTTGAGTTGACGGATAAGTTTGCGGACTATTTTGAGTATGTGTATATTTCGTCTGCTGATTTGCCTCTACAGCGGAATTGTCTGAGTGCTTTCTGTTTTGATGAATTTTCTATCTTGGAGAGAAGGAAAGCTGTAGCCAGATTGAAGTCTAAGTGTTTTGTGGGACCAGATATTGTGCGAGCCTATACTATGAAAAGATGTGTGGATGCATTTGTCGAACCACTACAGTATATTTTTAATTTCTTACTGAAATATATCTTGTTGAATGCCAATTGAATAAGGTTGTCCCAATTAAAATCAGAAAATTAGAGCTGTGTAGAAAACTATAGATCTATTGCTGCTGAATCGGTTCTGTCAAAGGTTTTCGAATTAGTTGTTTATAACATAATATTTATTAGAGTTGGATATACGGTAGCAGAAGAACAAAATGATTTTTTCCAAAACGTAGTATATTTACAAACATTCTAGATTTCTTTCGAAATGTTCATAATGCATTTCTTAATGGTAAACGGGTAGATTGCATTTGCACCGATTTGAAGAAGGCCTTTGACAGGGTTTACTATGGAGAGGTTGTGGATTCTTTAATCAATGTCGGTATGGATGGCAACACTGTTAACTTGATATTATTCTATTTGCAAGAAAGAAGAATGTATGTGGAGATAAAAGGTTTGGTTTTAATTCCATGGAATTTTTACCAACTTCAGGAGTTCCTTAGTGATTAATTTTGGCATCTCTATTGTTTTTGATAACAGTAAATAGGAAATGTAGATATGTAATTGGCGCACCCATACTTTTATATGATGACGATTTTAAATTATTTTTATCTATTACCAACATTAAGGATTGCCAGTTTGTGGCGCGAATGGGACTAGATGACGCGTTTTTACGAAGGCGGGGAGCAAGCCGAGCTCTTCGGCTCTACTTCGTTCACGGCAGCGGAACATCGGTCAGTGGATATTTCTCGTGCAGACAGTCATCGGTCAAATGCTCAGCGCAAGGGTATCGGGTCGCCGGTATCTACGTTTATTCGGGATATCCCTGCTCTCTCAACTGATCAACGGTTTGACTGACTGAAGATCAAAACATCCACTCGATGGTCGGTTCTCGGGCGCCACCCTCGGGATTCATGTGGTCGAGGGCCCACTTATGCACCGGGCAGCTTGTTACAGTGGAGAAACGGCAAGCCAAAGGTCAATTATGCGTATTAGTGCTGGCTGCCGGCTGCCAATTATTATATGTAATGTTAAAAATGGGACTAGGTAATAAAACAAACGGTTATAAAACATCCTGTATCCTGTATTTCATTCTTTTATATAAAGACATGGCCTGAAATTAACTTACAATCTAAGGTGGACAATAATATAAACAAATAAAATGGTCTGGAGGGCAAGAGTATGTTTTGAGAGCTGTTTACGGTAGCTCATACTGGTCGGTTGCACTAAAGACGGTAACCCGGCGGTATCATTCACGACGCTATTCACGTACCTCGTAGTATACGGTTGCGATGCTATTCACGACGGCTCGTACGCAAATTATCGCGTTTCATATCTAAAATCCGCGTTCAAGGTTCACGGCGCTTCGTATTAAAATTCGACCGACGGCGGTATACGCAGTATGTATCGGCATCGATCGGCGATAGCGGCGTCTCTACACGGCGACGGTGATCTCTATACGCGGCAGCGGCAACAAGCGTCGGGGCGGCAGTTGTTTAGCGCCCTTGTCAACGGACATCGGAGGACACCTGGCGGTGAAACACATTCCTGGTTAATACGGAAACAAAGATAATATTGACGGCATTTAGTGCGTGTGTGTATCGGTAACGGTAGGAAGGAATGAATGGAACTGACGCTGCCCGTTCTTATAAGGGTCCTCAACAGCGTCAGCAGGATGGAACGACATTGCCCGTTCTTATAAGGGTCCTCGACAATGTCGACCAATAGCGGTAGGGAATTAGGAAAGGAACCGACAGTGCCCGTTCTTATAAGGGTCCTCGGCAGTGACGGTAAGATGACTCAACATTGCCCATTCTTATAAGGGTCTTCGGCAATGCTGGCCATTAGAGGGGTAGGACTTAAGGAAGGAAGTGTATGGTAAAACACCATATACACACAAGCCTAGCCTTATCTACATTGTTAGACCTGGAACGCGCCGCCCAGCAGGTGACCCAGTCCAGTCCGTTTGGACTGTTGACCTGTTGACAATACTGCTGTATGCGGCACGCGATTATTATGGTAGGACGCTCTGAAAATTTCGGAAAATGATATTTCCCGGCATAGCGCGGTAAATCTAATTATATTCCGGTAATATTGAAATTTTAAGCAATCCTTTCCCGCAAGAATCAGATTTTTCGGATGTAAAATAAATAAATAAAATCCCGGCGAACATACTCATGCCCAAAAAATTAGTAACTTCGTTACAAGTTCTTACAAAATGAATTGAATAATGTAGTAAGTTGGTGCCTTGAGCAAAAATTTAAGTTAAATGTAAGCATTTGTTTATTAGCAGTACATTATTGGAAGGGGAATTGGATCTTGAGTATTGTAATCCGTTCTTGAAAGAGTCACTCGTATGGTTTAAATTAGAGTGCACGTCATTTGGTCACCTCAATGTGCACAGAAGGTAAATCAGTAGGAATGTGTTCAAAGAAAGTTTCTGGATTTTCTATATTACCAAAAATTTGGCACTTATCCCGTCAGAGATTTTGACCTCCAAGGAAGCAGAATTCGAATATGTCTTGTTTTATCTAATATTAAGAATTTTCTCGAAAAATTACCTTTCAAAATAAGTTCACTAATTCACACTAGATCTAGAGATTTGCTTCATCTACTTATACCGAAAACAAATTCGTATAAAAATAGTCCCATTTATACCACGTGTGACTTGCATAATAAATATTTTAAAAAATTGGACATTTTTGCAATATATTCAAAAGAGATAAATAAAATTTTAAATGACTATATTAAATAGCTGTGTTTAAGTATTTGCAACTATTTATTACTATGTTTTTGTTAATTAGTACTTAGATATTGTGTATGTAGTTTTTTCTAATTTTCTTTCATTATCTTTTAAGTTATCATCTATAAATTGTAATTAAAAATACTATCTGTAAAGGGATGAATTTGTTGATGCTACTGAGTAAATAAATAAAAAAGCTTTATCACCTTGATGTATTAAACGTCTAATTAAAAATTCTTATTCCGTGACATCTTTTATCCAAAAACTTATAGGTGTCGCTTTGAGCAGTCGTTTCTGAGGTAATTGAATTTAAATGTTTTATAGTGTAAAAAAACGCGTTGTAACCCCCTTCATACTTTATCCAGACTTAAAACTGCTTCAAGAAATTTTGAGCATGTTTGAGGGCCAATAGGCCCATAACAATAAAAATTAACATAGCAGTGAGTTCGTCTGTCAAGTCCAGGTTCCACGAGACTGCCCGAAGGCCTGATGCGAGTTTCTGAAACGTTTTTCGCACTCACTAGCAGTTTTATGTTTTGGGAAAATGAATTTTTCATTTAAGGGGAACTGGTATATTAACCATTTATGTTCACCGGTTCTTGATTCAATCTGCTCATTTGGGAAATAGAGGTTGATTGAAGCTTGAAGCTGACCACTCCGAATCAGATGCAGCACTGCTTTTACAGTTAATCCCAAAAAAACAGGGTGTCACTATCGCCGTGTCCACTACGATGAAGTTTCTCTTTTCCACCTTTTCCGCCATTGTGGTCTTTAGTCCTCGTACTAAAAAACGCTAATGTCAGTTAGTTAGAACCGCAGAATGAATATTCTGAACAGTCTGTTTGCAGTACGGTTAGATGGCTTTTCAATTGAGTTAAAAATAAATTATATGCATTGCGCTCCAATGTTATTTTTTTAAGACAACCTCAAACAAAAAAAAAAGTATTTTAAATTTACCAAAATACAACCCTGTAAAAGAACTACATTAAAATATAGCTTCATTCTCACGAAAAGTTTCCAACTAACTTAATTCAAAGTTATCAGTGTTTCATATTCTATTTGACATTGCTTGCATTCCAAAAGTATTACGCACTAGAGCTTGATAAATTGAAAATGTCAGCCTTTTATTATAGCAATATCAGTTTTAGGCGCTGAAGTTCCGGCTTAGATACCTGCGATGTAATAAATTCCCGCCCCGGTGAGACCAATTGAAAGCTCAGGCCATAGAGACGCGATGCCTTCTGCATACCGGAAAGTGCCACTGGAGCTGTGCATACAGATCGAGATTTCATGTTCTGGAATTCAAGCGGAATGTTAATTGGCTTCAGATTTATGTGCTAAGGTTACAGGTAATCTACGGTTTTGACCCTGGCTAAACCTTTAGAGGTTTTTCTGATGGCAATAAATAATCTCATTGACATTTTTGGTAGATTTTGATTGATGTTTTGGAAAAAAGCAGCTTTTTAGTAATAGTATAGAAGCTGGTGAACGATTTATTTAAAATTTATTTATTTATTTTATTTATTTATCAATTTGTTTACATAACCAGTAAAATTATTACATCCACACAGTAATCCTACAATATCACAATAAACAATATTGCACTTAGATGGTGCAGCACCTGTATGTGCAAAAAAAAACAATCATATCCTAAAATTACAGTGAAAGTCAAACATGGAAACACTTAATCAAGTAAAAAAAGTAAACAAAAAAATCAATATGAGTACAGTAAATAGATCCATACCAATACACAATTTAATTCTGACGTATCACTTTTTCAAATAAACTACTATTTAAAATAAATTCTTTGCTTATTTTATAAAAGGTTTTTATGTTATCTATTTGACGGATTCCGGCTGGGAGAATATTGTAACATTTAGGAGCCAAATAATCAATAAATTTAAGATTCATCGTTTTTTTGTTCTCTGGCAATATTAAAAGTTTGTTCATATTTGCTCGAGTCGAGTAGCAATGATTTGTAAAATTCTTAAAATGCTTTGATTTGTGACAGTATGAACATATTAACTGTATGTACAAACACTTTATACTACATATATCCTGACTATACAACAGACATGATGGATAGGTTTTATTTCGCCTATATATAATTTTAATAATATATTTTTGTATAATATTTAATGGTCCCATATTACACTCATAAGCACCACCCCATACGATCAGACCATATCTTAAAAGCGATTCAACCAACGATTTATAAATTATTTCAAGTAGTTTGGTACTTAAGAATTCTCTCATTATGTAAAACTTACTAATTAATTTACGGATTTTATTTGCTAGATAACTGATGTGTTCATTCCATTTTAAGAACTGATCAATGATAATACCTAAATATTTGGTCTTAGTGACAGGAAGTATTTCTAACTTTGGATTGTCATTTATCATTAAGCTCTGAAAATCTGACCTACCAACTCGTGTTAAAGAGAATGCCATATAATTAGTTTTCTTTACATTGAGGGACAACTTTAGAGAGTCCAAGCAGTTTTTTATAATTTTAAAATCATTAATGGCAGTTAATCTTACCTCCTCCCAAGTATTTCCCGAAAATAAGATGACCGTGTCATCGGCATAAGACAGTATTTTACCCCCAATATTAAGACAAAATAATGAATTTATATAAGAAATAAATAGGACTAGACCCAAAATTGTCCCCTGTGGCACACCCATCAATATTTTTCGTGGTAAACTAATACTCTTATTGACCCTCACAAACTGATCCCTATTTGATAGGTAATTATTAAAAAGTTCCAGCGCTACACCCCGGACTTCATGGCATTCTAAAACGTTAAGGAGATTATAGTGAGGAACAGTGTCAAAAGCCTTTGCTAAGTCAATAAATATAGCCATAACCTTCCTACCATTATTAAGGTTATCCGTGATATGCGAAGTAAGAGAGTACATTGCATCGGTAGTACTCGATCCCTCTAGAAACCCATACTGATTTTCAGAAATAATTTTATTTTCCTTCAAAAAACTGACAAGTATCTTCTTCAGACACTTTTCAAATATCTTTGCAAAGTTATTAATTAAACTGGACGGTAATTTTCTATTTTGTTCTTTGGACCGGATTTATGTATTGGGCATATTATTGTTTGTTTAAAGTGTGAAGGTGTTTGGCCCGTTTCAAATATAAGATTGATGATATGAGTCAAAGGTTTAACTATCTCCCAGTGTACAAATTTTATTAAAATGTTCTATATCATTTAAAATTTACTACGTAGATAGCCCTTATAGTTTCGTCATGGTTGTCCATCCACATACATGTAACAGCCTTAACTTTCTCAGTTTTGATAACTATTAAAACCAATCTTTACAGACATTTGCTTTCATTTAACTCAGAAATCTAAGATGAAATTGGGAAAAAATATAGGTTTCCTTGTGTCCCTTGGAATGGTCGTCAAAAATGCCGTTTATTATTTAATATAACTTTATTCAGTCGCATTATTTGCGAACTATGAACGCCAAAATAGCTTTTTAAATGTCTCCTCTCTCTTATTTCCAGGTTTTCATTTCCCGTATCCCCAAATGACCAAAGGAAATTGGCAGATTTAAGAAGCTATTGAAACAAGTGTAAGCAGATTTACGGTCGCTAGGAAACTAAAGAAAACATGTTTAAAAGCAAGGCTACATACCAAAGTTACAAAAATTGTTTCTAGAGGATACAGAAAAGTTAACTTGGACTGTTGAAAAGTGAAGTGATATTCTCTCTTATGGCGAAACATGCATTCAACCAGAAGGACGTAATTTTGGGGTACAGTCGAAAAATGAATATTTGAGGTAGTGAAAATTTTACCTTTTTGATGTTTGATACTTAGTGATGCATGGGCAATTTGAGTTCAGTTATTAACAAAACTTGTAAAGATTATTTAAAACGTGAAAGGTATTTGGTACTACTGATGGGACGCAGAAATTGAAACAGAGATAAAACATAAAAAACATAAATACAATATATACCTGAACAAAAAAAAAAACAAATACCGCCAAGAAAGATTATAAAGAATCACCAAAAAAGGTACGAAAACTTATAAGTCAAAAAAATCGTGGGAAGAAAAGTGCGCCAGAATAAAGAATTAGTTGGGCACTCGGAAGACTACGGAAAGTTGGCGAACTCTTAAATGCCATAGATAACAGAAAAGCAGAGATTTCATAAGCTCTATCAAACTACAGACATGGGATAACTACTTCAAGAAACTTCTCACAGAAGACCGAAACATTTTCCAGGAAAATGAAGAGTATCCAAACATTATTACAACCGGATCACCTATTAGAGTCACACTGCAGGAAGTGAATGAGGTCTGTAAAACATTAAAAAATGGTAAAGCATCGGAACATCAAAACATCCCGGCAGAGTTAATTAAATATTTCCCTATTTCATTACCTAAAAGAACTGTTCTAAAAATACATCAACGGAACGCCAGTCCCAAAGGAATGGAAATTATCATATATCTTAGCTATTCACAAAAAGGGAAGTAAAGATAACTGCGATAACTATAGAGGAATATCAGTGACAAGCAGTCTTAGCAGAATATATGGTAAAATATTGAAGAAAAAAATCGAACGGAAGTACAAGGATATGGAATCCGAAGAACAAGCGGGATTTAGAGCTGGTCGATCAACTATAGACTATCTATTCTGTGTGAATCAAATAATAGAAAAAAAGTTGGCATTTAACCGAGAGATCCGTATGCTATTTGTAGGCTTGAAGAAAGCATATGACAACATACCCTTTAAAAAGTTATGGGAGGCTCTGGGAAAAAGCAACGTCATTATAGGATTTGTAAAAGCTATCAAGTCATTATATGAAAAATACACGTCAAAATCATAATAGGAAATAAACTTACAGGTGGATTCCAGGTCAATAAATGTCTCAAACAGGGATGCTGCATCTCCCCAATCCTTTTTAAAATATATTTAGATCAAACATTACACACATGGAAAAAATGCCAGTGAATGGGTATCCCATATAGAAATACTACGATGTATACGCTATGTTTAGCGGATGATCAGATCATACTGGCACAAGATTACGATTACTTGAAATACATGACAATGAAATTAATACAAGAACACCAGAAATGGGGGCTCGAGGTAAACATAACCAAAACTGAATACATGTGCATAGGCGGAGAGACCAAAGACCTTATTCTGGAAGAGGGTCAGTGCATCGAACACTGTAAGAATTATAAATACTTGGTGATGAAGTTCACACAAAATGGAATAGCTGATCAAGATATAAAAGAACGAAACACACACTAAAACAAACTTGCATTTATTTGTTGAATTGATATGTGTTTAGTTTTTTCAAGTAAAAACATGTGTTTACCAACTTTTAATTTCTGTTTATCAACTTTCATTTTCTGTTTTACATAAAATTCGAATCATTAGTCGTTTTGAAACCAAAAAAAAAAATACAGCCAATAAATTATTTTTTAATTAATTAATTTTAATTAATTTATTGTATCGTGGAGAAAAGCTCTTGAAATAAGGTGTGCCAATGCACATATAACTGGACCTAGCGCACGGCTTACTAGGAAGTTTCTCTTCTTAGAACCGAAAAAACTGGGACCATCTTTATAAGTTTGGCGTCGTAGATAATCCGACTTGCAGATGGTATCTGGAAGAGCATGAAACTGATGACCATATCCTAAGAGAGTACCCGACAGTCAATAGACTAAGACAGAGACATTTAATTACCAGGACCAGTTAGGCAACTTCAGTTAATGAGGCTTCTTGGATTGGCAAAGGCCATCGGCCTCGAATGACTTGCAGCTATAGTGGAATATAAAGCGCCCAACGAGGCCTAGGCATCGATGGTCAAGTATCACTTCGTTTTGTTCATTCATTTATTCATTCAAGTATCTTCCAGACTATGTTATTTTGGTATTCCATTCTGTTTTGATTGTGTTTTTGATATGATGTAATATCCTATCCAGAAAATTTATCTTGTTATTATCCTCTATCTTGTTTCTAAAATTAAGTTAGTTTTGGATGATAACCGTTGACAGAGTTAAGAATCTCGTCGCATTTACTTTTTAGGTCAGCTTGTATACATTCAATATATATATATATATATATATATATATATATATATATATATATATATATATATATATATATATATATATATATATTGCTCAAACTCTTATATACTAACATACTTTAAGGCTTGACGTTACCAAGCTTCAGAAGAAATATTTCATTTATAATTTATAATATATCTATACAATTTTATATTTCACCTCGATGGCTCATTTTTGATAGTTACAAACCGTAAAAAAGGGCAACGCTGACTAAATTAAGAGTATCTCAATTTTATTATAGCAATATCAGATGCAGGTGTTGCAGTGCTGCCTTAGATACGTTCAATGCAATAAATTTATTCCTGTGAGACCAATCGAAAATCCAGTTCATCGAAATGTAATCCCTTTTACATACCGAAAACAGTTGTTCTGATTAAACTTATAGATTTTGTTTGAGATTTTATATGTTTAATTTCAGGAAAAGAGATTCTTAAATTTTTAATTATGACGGCATTTCGAAATAATTCATAGAATATTGATTATTATATCAGAAATTCCACCAAAAAATTCAGAATAAAGATGTTTTTTAAGAAACACGAATTAATTTTGGTCTTCATCTCAGTAAATTAACAAAACGGTCATTTTATGGTTTCCCAGAAAATTCATACGATAATATTGATAGAAGATTTACTTTGACGCTATTTTGTTACTGTACTGGAATAGAGCGACTGTTGGTGTCAGCCATGGAACGATGTTTGACAAGGTAGATTTTTATGGTTTCCGCGGTACAATTAGGAAATAATAAAGCAAATAAAGAAACTATATGACTTTTTTTCGAAATATAATTTATTCTACAACAGGCCAAGTAACTTATATATACCTTGGTCTACTTTTAATTCTCATTTTTCTTAAAGTTTTCGCCTGTTAACTGATGAAGAGTATTTTCATATTTTTTGTTGACGATAAGAATATATATTGAATATATTGACCTGCTAATAATGCAAATATATTAGAGCAGATAATGAGCACTAGCTTCTTGTTTTGATTCTAACAGTTTTATATAAAAGTTAGGCTTTTGGAAAATATGATTAGTGTTGTTAGCAAATTCTATATAAGTTTATTATGCTCTTCATGGGGCCCACTTTACGTATAGTTTGCTTATCTGAGGTTTAAAGAAATAAATTGATCAAGTGCGTGCCAAACTCGCATTATATTAGGGTTTCTTAGCAATTGTGACAAAATTAAAAACAAATCGAAGCGTAGAGTATTACCAAAATAAATAATAAAACAAAACCACCAGAATCCAGTTGAAAGTTAGAAGCCGCGCCAGCGAGCAAATATGCCCTATGCCGGAAAGTAGCGAAAAAAAAAAATAAACTGAAATAGACCAAGGGAGAATAATTACAATATAAATTAATGAAGATTTGTTATACTACATAGAAGGATCAAATAAAATTTGATATGTTACAAACTGTGGTATCTACTGTCGCCGAAACATAACATAACGCAAACCATGTAAATTTTTTGATCATAGAATAGAATGTCAGAAAATTGTCTTACAAAAGGAAACGAATAAACATCAATTTTATATATCAATTAAAATAGGAAATAAATTAAAATTGTGGAATGTTATTCCGAAGGTAAGACTGATAATTGTATAGTCTCGTACAAATCTGGCTACGATGCTGATAAACTGTGTAGAGGTATGTAGGTAGAAGTTAAAGATCAGTGCTTTTAAATTGAAAACTGAAGATTTCACCAAAAGGTAAACAAGGAAAAGGGGAGGAGAAAAGAAAAACAGAAAAATAAACCAGAAGAAATAACCCCGGAGTTCTTAGATAGGGTTAAATAATTCCTTCAGTGAAATGTGCAGAAGTGCTAAAATCCCGGCCTTTAGGCTTATTCTAGTTAAAAAAGCTGAGTAAATGGCAAACAAGCTAAATATAGATGGTGTATTGATGAGAATTTTTTAACTCTAGCAAATAAAAAAAATATTGACAGGTCTGAAAATTAAACTAGCTTATGAGGAAAATTAATTAAGTTATGCAAATTACTATTCAATTGGTTCAAATAATAAGAACAAAACAGTTCAAAATGAGATAATGCAAAACGCAACACGTTCAAAAATAGTTTATGTCAATGCAAATTCGACGGTGACAGAAAACCTAACTTAAAAGAAAACAATATCATAAACAAAGCTAAATCTATGGAACTGATCAAAGGAGTTTCACGAAAACTGCTCTACAAAAGGATGAAAGGAAAAGTAATACTCGAATAGTAGACAAGAAAACCGAGATTTAACTGAAAGAAGGTGACAATAAATTCGACGTCAACAGAAATAAATATAACCACCTACAATCTAATGCATTCCAAGCAAAACAACATAAATAGGGGATCAAACGTTGCTAATTAAATGTAACATACAACGATTGCTTTATAGTGTATGAATGTAGTCAAAATTCAGGAAGATAAAATAACCGGACTGGGAAAGAAAATTACAAAGAAGTAGAACTACGGAGAATCGTGGTAAAACCAAAAACACAACTTACCCATAAATGGAGTGCTGTTATTCAGAGAATTTGTGAGAGATACTTAAAGAAAGTATATTTATCTGATCAGAACATGAATATTTGCAAACAAATGTAGGATTAATTGAATGAGCCATAAAAAATTTAAATTTGAACTATAACAAAGTTTTAGTAAATATTAGACTGACAAATCCAATACAACATAATGGAATAAATTAGGCTAAGAAATAATTAAACGTATTATTTGCGGGTAATCAGACCTCACAGAAATTCCGGAAAAAAACACGTTCAGGCCTTTTGCTTCCGTACCAAGGAGTCCCATGCAGTATGCACTCCTTATATAAAAAACAAAGTTTATATTGGATTCACCTTCAATATTTCTCGGCTTACTCACCAAAATTTACACTCCTAAACGAGAACGACAATCGTAAGCAACTTTCGATTTTATATTTACTGACTGAGACTATTAAAAAAAAATATTATATGACATAAAATTTATTTGTATTTTTGAAAACTTATTCAATGATACCTTACTCGATCGGATAAACAAAAAACACAAAATTACATTTTTATTAGTTTATTTTTTCTATGCATTTATCTTATTCGTAATAGTTTTCGTCGCATAAATTAAATAAGAGCTATCATACCAAATTTTTAGAATTTACCATTAGAAAATTAGAGGAGTGAAGCTATTTAAAACGCTGCTTCGTATGCCTTTAGTTTACAAATGAAGCAACTAAATAAAAACACCTGTGATATTAAAAGACCTTTCCAATGATATTTTTCATCCATATTTTTCTCATCAGGGGATTTTTTTTCATTAGTTTTGTAGAATGGAAAATGCAAAATTTTATTGAAAAATATTAGTAATACGTATCAGTTTAAATCCCTCAACAAGAACAAGAAATTCGAGGTTTTGGATTTAACAATACCGTTTGTTAACGCTAGAGTTTCTGCTAAATATAATAAATTGTCGTCTCATTGAAACCGATTGAAAACGCAGCTACTGCTGTGCATAGAGATGGAGATTTCATGTTCTAGACTATATGCAAACTGTTAATTTCCTCCAAATTTATATAGTGAGGTTACAGGTAACCTACAAATTTGAACCTAGCAAAATAATTTAAGATTGTTTGTAGGTAGTAATAAATCATCAAGCTGTATTGCAACTCCAGCAACTACAATTAAATAGTGTGTGGGCGCTGTTAAGTTGTTTTCGAGAACGATAGTCTTACTGAATATAATAGTTTTTATTATCTTGTTAAGGTTGTATAAATAAGAAGATGATAAACTATTTTTAGTTGTAACTGATAAATTTTCTGGATGGTTGTCAGTCAAGATTAATTCGTTCAAAATTTAAGGTTAAAAAGAAAGCCGTTATAAAATCAGACAGATCATATTGGTGTATCAGATAATTAACACAATCAGAGATTAGACACTAGCGACTATAGAAAATTAGTCCAATGTTAAATTTTTTCTTCTTTTCCCTGACAGAGGAAAATAGAAAAATATCTGCATCAGATACAATTTTCAAAGGATGTGGAGAAATTTTTCTTAAATAATTCAGAACAACGTATTCTAACGGTACACCCGTAAAAATATCCTAATCCATAAACTCTAAATCTATATACCCCACATCCATAAAGGCCAAACCCCTAAATCCCCAACCAGTTAACCCCAATCCCGTCAATCCTGAACCGGTGAACCCAAAACCCCATACTGTCTATCGCACAAAACTCAATTTTGTTGAACGAAAAGCAAATTCGGGCACTCGCGAATCCACAGTTAAAGTTGTACCGCCAGAATACTTTGCCATGAGTAATTAAATAATATATCCTAATCCTTTAAAATTTGTGTTTCATGCAGACTTTCGTAAATTTTTCCCCACTGCATGACGGTTTCTCCTGCTCAGATTAAAAAAAAATAAAAAAGTCAGTGACTAACATGTGGTCGGAGTTGCATTGTCTTTATTTTTATTTTTACGACGTTTCGATTAGGTTGTATCTCTAATCATTATCAAGTATAAACTGAATGTTTTATCTTAAGACTACGAGCTTATACAGGGAATGTGTCCATTCAAGCGCAACGTTTCGCTTCACTGTACACACCTCAATGATTTGATGTTACAAAGTAGTGGTTGCCAAAGATTAGGTATCTCAACACTCGGTTTACTGAAGATTCCGTTATTGTTTTTAATGTATGCTGCTTCTATAAATTTTCTTTTTTTCCATATTGGGTTTCATATATTTATATATATATATATATATATATATATATATATATATATATATATATATATATATATATATATATATATATATATATATTACCGCAGTCCCAGACTTTTTTATATGGTGTTGTTTATCCCAGGAGTGTTCTGCAGTACCTGATCTCGACGTTTCCCCTTTTTGTGGATGAGTTCTATGTTCCTTTATTCTAACTTCTAGCGGTCATTTGGTTTTTCCAATATACATTTCACAACATTCACATGGAACTTTGTAAACACATTCTTTCTTATCGGTAGTTTTAGGTTTTGTTTTTGTCAAATGAGCTCTAAGGGCATTTCCTGATTTAAAGGCTGTTTTTATATTATAACTACTGGCAATTGGTCTTATTTTCTCCGACGTTCTCTTAATGTACGGAATTGTGAAGAAGGAATGCATTTCTTGCTGTCCAGTGTCCGTTATTCTAAAATTATTTATAACATCGTAAATTAGTTTTAAAGGATAACCATTCTGTTGTAAATCGGATTTAATATTTTTATCCAATGATTCCGCATTATTGCATATAGATATAGCGCGATTATAGAGGTTGCGTATAATTCCTTGTTTTGTTACAACAGAATGATTGGAACTATGATTAGGATATAGTCCAATATGTGTTGGCTTTCTATATACTGAAGTTTTAATAGTTTTGTTTGAACGGTTCTCTATGACATCTAGGAAAGGCAATTGATCATTTACCTCTTTTTCCATGGTTAACTTAATTGTAGGTCGAATGGTATTCAGATGTTTCAGGAAATCATTAAGGTCTTGATCATTGCCCTTCCATACGATGAAAGTATCATCGACATATCTCAACCAGACGGTTTCTATGGCATGAGTTTCGAACCATTCCATATATATATATATTTTCGATGACTGGAGAGAGTGAAGAACCTATCGGAAGCCCGTCGTCCTGAGCGTAGAACTTGTCCTTTACTTGAAAGTAAGCACTACGCAGGAAACACTCCGTCCAGTGGTAACGGTCACAGGTTAATTGTCTATATTTTCCTTTTTCCAGGATATCTGCGATTTTATGGTCGTACGTTACGATGTCCATTGTCATTGTTGCATTTCCCTTGTCCGCTGGTAAAATCTTTATGGAATTATCTTTACGGAGTTCTTTTAAGGCTGATGCTTCTAGTTTGGAGAAATTTTGAACTGGATTTTTCCTGTTGTTCAAAGTTGATTTTATTTTCGACCTAAACTCGTCGAAATGGTTTTCGTCTACTTGTAAAGATTCTACATAGTTCCATGTAAGTGTGGTGAAATGTATATTGGAGAAATTAAGCGACCGCTAGAAGTTAGAATTAAGGAACATAAAACTTATACACAAAAAGGGGAAACGTCGAGATCAGGCATTGCAGAACACTCCTGGGATAAACAATACCATATAAAATGGTCTGAGGCTGCGGCAATATATATGGAACCCAATATGAAAAAAAGAAAATTTATAGAAGCAGCATACAGTAAAAACAATAATGGAATCTTCAGTAAACCGAGTGTTGAGATACCTAATCTTTGGCAACCACTACTTTGTAACATCAAATCATTGAGGTGTGTACAGTAAAGCGAAACGTTGCGCTTCAATGGACACATTCCTTATATAAGCTCGTAGTCTTAAGACAAAACATTCAGTTTATACTTTAGATACAACCTAATCGAAACGTTATAAAAATAAAAATAAAGACAATGCAAGTCCGACTACATTTTAGTCATTCTTCAACATTGTCTACAATCTTCAAAAAAAAAAAAGTCAGTGTTGTATAATTTTTTTTATGTGGCACAATTATTTTTTACGAATATTATTAGGGTTGCAAATGAATGCTTTGTAATAACAATAATGTTTTTGATTAAAATGCAAGTATTTAATATTTAACACTAGCTATAATAATGCAGGACATAACTACATGTATTTGCTTGATTATAACACGCAAGTCTGACGTTTATTAACTTTCCAGTACTTCCATTTAATGTATTGATTACATTCCAAACATTTGCAATAAACATATTTTTATTGTTTATAGGCTCGCTTCTACATTATAGTTTGTGGTAAATATATTTGTTATTTTAAACTTTGAACATTTACTATTTCATTGTTGTTCTAACTTCTGTGAGTCAGAACATGAATTAAGCTAACAAAGGAAGGTTCTGTGATATGTTGAAGAATGTTTGTTTGAAGGTCATTGACAGCGATGTTTCTTGCGAAGTAGTAGATATCTGTTGGACTTCCATTGTCTTTATTTTTTTTTTTAATATCACGACGTTTCGGCTAGTAGTTATCTCTAGCCGTTTTCAAGTGAAACTAAATAAATCCCTTAGCTACATGACTATTTATATTAAAAGTAAATGCAGTGGAGTGTGATTGAGATGGGTGCAGTCATGCCTGCTACGGCAAAATCCCATTTTTTTATGCTGCATTTAGTTTTAGTTTACATTATTAAGAAGTGTTTTCCATACTTCTCTTATATCTAAAGATGGTTTACTAAAACAACTCGGGTTCTGATATATAACCGCGGCTTCTTTGAATTTTCGTTTTCTTCAATGTTGTTCTCGGTGTAGTATTTTTAGCTTCAGACCATTTTACGTGGTGTCCATGAGTCCAGGCATGATTGGTGGCACCAGATTTTTCTGTTTCTCCTCGAGATGTGTATTTTTGGTGTTCTTTGATCTTTACGTCAAGAATTCTCTTTGTTTCGCCAACGTAGGAATTGTCACATTCACATGGTATCTGATATACACAGTTCTTCATGTCCCTTTGAGTTGTTGGTTTGACCCTAGTGAGCTGACTTCGCAGAGAGTTATTTGAATTGAAAACAACGTTGATTTTATATCGTTTTCCTATCCTTCTAACTTTTTCTGAAATGCCTTTAACATAGGAGATGTTCAGTACTGGTTTTCGTTCTTCATTCGTTGTCGATATTGTCCTATTTCTGCGTTGTTCTAGAAATTTATCCACTAGATATACTGGGTATCCGTTGGCTGTCAGATCATTTTTAATGTAATTTATCTCTTTCATCAAACTCTCGTTGGAGGTGCCGAGAGTTAGAGCTTTTTCTACGAGATATCTTATAATTCCTTGTTTGGTATTGTTGGAGTGATTAGATGAAAAATTAAGGTATTGTCTTGTGTGCGTGGCTTTTCTGGAAACCGAAATTTGAATTTGTCTGCCACTTCTTTCAATCAAGACATCTAAGAATGGTAATTAATTTTCTACTTCTTTCTCCATAGTGAGTTTAATAGTTGGGCTGATTTTGTTGAGATAAAAAAGGAAGTTTCGAAGTTCTTCGTCGTTTCCAATCCAAATAATATAAGTATCATCTACGTATCTCAGCCATAACGTTGGTTTCTTAGTTATGGCTTCAATTGCAAACGTCTCGAACCATTCCATGAAAATATTTGCGACCACCGGTGAGAGTGAAAATCCCATCGGTAGTCCATCGTCCTGGACGTAGAATTTTTCCTTTTCTTGAAAATAGGAATTAGTCAAACAACTTTCCAACAAGCCCATAGTGGCGTGCGGTGGTAAAGATGTTCTTTCTGCTAAGGTCTGGTCTTCTTCAAGTTTCTTTCTTATGATTTTTAGTGAGTCTTTAACTAGAAAGTTGGTGTATAGGCTTTCGACGTCAAAGCTAATAAAATGGTCTTCTGGTTGTACTTATATTTCACGTATAATTTCTACGAAATGTTGCGAGTTCTTATCTAGTGGATAAATTTCTTGAACAGCGCAGAAATAGGACAATATCGACAACGAATGAAGAACGTTTCGCCAACGTAAGAATTGTCCCATTCACATGGTATCTGATATACACAGTTCTTCATGTCCCATTGAGTTGTTGGTTTGACCCTAGTGAGCCGACTTCTCAGAGAGTTATTGGAATTGAAAACAACGTTGATTTTATATCGTTTTCCCATCCTTCTAACTTTTTCTGAAATGCCTTTAACATAGGAGATGTTCAGTACTTGTTTTCGTTCTTCATTCCTTGTCGATATTGTCCTATTTCTGCGTTGTTCTAGAAATTTATCCACTAGATATACTGGGTATCCGTTGGCTGTCAGATCATTTTTAATGTAACCTATCTCTTTCATCAAGCTCTCGTTGGAGTTGCAGAGAGTTAAAGCTATATCTACGGAATTTCTTATAATTCCTTGTTTGGTGTTGTTGGAGTGATTAGATGAATAATTAAGGTATTGTGGCTTCAACTGAGTCCGGATTCTCTCAGGAATATACCATTTATGTTTCTTAAGAACGCGATAAATTTTTCGTTCAATTGTAGATGTGGGATCTTTAGCAAGAGATGAATAATTTCCTTTCCTTAAAACTTCAATCGTCTTCAAACGTCAATTTTTTGATGTATGTCTCAGCTTTCATTACGACTGTAGCATTTCCTGTATCCGCTGGTAGAATTTTAATTCTGGAGTCCTTCTGTAAGTTAACTAGGGAAGTTTTCTCGTCTTTGCTGATGTTTGGTTCGGTTTTTCTAGATTTTTATAGAGTTTCTCTTATTTTCCACCTGAACTCATCTGCAAAAGGGTCATCGATGAATGACGAATAAAGAACGAAAACCAGTGCTAAACATCTCCTATGTT
Source organism: Diaprepes abbreviatus (assembly GCA_034092305.1). Classification (NCBI taxonomy): domain Eukaryota; kingdom Metazoa; phylum Arthropoda; class Insecta; order Coleoptera; family Curculionidae; genus Diaprepes; species Diaprepes abbreviatus. Next base: position 56,160 of record JASJET010000338.1, on the reverse strand, counting down.
TGCGGATTTACTATGGCACACTAAATATTTGTTTGACACAATTTCACTGGTATTTGAAGAACTCTAATAATCAAAGAAATTTTAGTGGTCCATTTTAAAGTGATTTCCAACTATGGATAAAATGGGCACTATTTTGTCACCTCGAAGGGGTTGCGAGGTACACTAATCTCGATTAGTACTTAATTCAGATAATTTATGGATATCATAATGAATTCAAAACTTAAAATCGAAAAATAAAATTTTTATAAAGAAAATTGAACCGACTTCTAAATGTGCGCTAAAAATTGAAAATAACTATAAATTTTTATATGAAATTAAAATTTTTGAAGTCGGTGCCAAATTATTTCCAAATGAAATAAATAACTACTCATATATACAATTTATGGTAAGAAAGCAATAACAAATAAAGTATTTTTAATCTGTTTATGGGAATCACATTTTGTTAGGAATTAGTTTGGCACCGACTTCAAAAATTTCAATTTCATATAAAAATTTATAGTTATTTTTCACTTTTTAGCGCACTTTAAGAAGTCGGTTCAATATTTTTTATAAAAATTTTATTCTTGTTAAAATGTAATCATATTATTAAATATCGATTCTCCCTTTCATTCGGTTTCCAAATTCGTAGCAAATGATAATTTTTGACAATTGTGCTTAAATTTAATTTCTGATTTGTTGATATTGCTATCTCTATCCAACCGATAGATAACACAAACCGAGATGCATAAATTTTTCTTCGAGTAATAATTACTTAACACCTTTCATAGAATCAAAATTAAACAAGTGTTTTCCACTTTTATGCCATTTTAACAGATTTAAAATTATCGAAAAAGTTTAGTAAATTGCCACCTGATAGACAATTCAGATAAACATTAAAATATCAACCGCAAACGTCAACCTACAATAACTCGACTTCTAAGGAGGGTTACTTATAGGTTAAACCATGACTTAATTTGACAAATTATTGACGTCACGGTTAATGGTCCATGTCTCCTGGAAGAAGTGGTATTTATTTTGTTAAAACCAAGCCGTTCGTGAAGAAGCTAATTACTAAATCTCCTGTAAAATCAGTGCTTAGAAGGGCAGTTTAAAATCTCTTTGAATAAAAAGATTTACTTAGATAAATGCATAATGAGGAAAACGACAAATAAATTCTAAAAATAAAATAATATATATATATATATATATATATATATATATACATATATATATATATATATATATATATATATATATATATATATATATATATATATATATATATATATATATATAAGACATTTTCAACTACGATAGAGTGCTGTGAATCGACTATTCCTGTTCGGTTGGTAAATGCCAAGGAAATTATAGTAATTGTTGGAAACCTTAAGATTAAATATAGTAATGGTTACGACGAAATATCAACTTCCTTGATAAAATATGTAGTTATGGTAATTTTGGATCCCTTGGTTTATATAATAAATAACTCCTTGAAGTATGGATTATTTCCCGATAAATTAAAACAGGCTCTCGAAATACCAATTTTTAAAAAAGGAAATGAATTAAAAATCGAAAATTACCGCCCTATTAGTTTAGTCTGGTCATTCTCTAAGATTTTTGAACGCGTTATGTGCGATCGCATTATGGAGTTCATGCTAATGCATGATAACTTTAATGGGGAGCAACACGGATACTTGAAGGGTAGGTCAACGCAGACAGCGCTGTTTGAGTTTACTGAGCGTATCTTAGGATTATTGGATGCTGGTCTAATTCCTCTGGGGGTATTTCTCGACTTGTCAAAGGCCTACGATACTTTGGACTATGGTATTCTGCTTCATAAGCTTGAGTTATATGGTATACGAGGAGTAGCCTTGGAGTGGATCGCATCATATCTTTCGGGCAGATGCCAGAGGGTAGTAATAGGTAAGGGAATAGGCCGAGTAACATCTAATAAGTAAAATTAGGTATCCCGCGGGGAAGTGTATTAGGACCCCTTTTGTTTATAATTTATATCAATGACATAACTGAGCTAATTTCCTTGAGCAACTGTAAAATTACAAATTATGCCGATGACACCAATTTTGTTGTCACAGCTTTGAGTGAACCTGATCGCCACATAGTAACTGAACAAATGATGTCTACAGCAAATGATTGGTTTCTAAAGAACCAATTGAATTTAAATTCGGCAAAAACTAATGCAATAATGTTTAGGATAAAGAGATCTACACTAAAAGAACAGGAATCAATCCTTATCAATACTGGTGACCTACAACTCACAAACACTACTAAATTTCTGGGAATGATATTAGATAGCACTCTATCGTAGGACCATCATATAGAATACATGCTCGGTAAATTAAATAAAGTTTGTTATACCTTGCGGGTATTGTCCAGATATTTGGACAGTCAAACATGTAAAATGGTTTATTATGCAAACTTTCAGTCACAAGTCAGACTGGTGCTTATTATAATTGTATTAGATTTTATACTAGTTTACCAAATGATATTAAAACTTGTGGAAATATTAAGAAACTGAAGAAAAGTCTATATAAAGTGTTGAAAGACAACCATACAGTGTTGAAGACTACTTGAATAAAATTGTAAGCATAAGAATATAGGACCAGTGTCAAGAGATACTTTTTTGTATGGCACTATTTCGCTTTATATTTATTAATGTAATTCTGAAATCAAGATTGTTATTATATATATATATATATATATATATATATATATATATATATATATATATATATATATATATATATATATATATATGTATATATATATTTAATTAAATCGGCTTCAAAAAGTGAAACCTCATTAATTAGATTCAAGAATAATTATGTAGTGTTTTAGAATATTTATTTCATTTTGTATAATGGATTTCCATTAATACAAATAGATTATGCAAAAACTTCATTGATTTGGTAATAAATTTAGTTGAGAGTGATATATTGTTAAAAAATTTTCAACATATTATAGGGAATTCTCCGGAATGATCCCATAAGAATTTCTCCAAGGGGATTGAAAAAATTTTAAGAAATTGTTTGCATTGGAAAAAATTTTTATGAATTTATACCCATGTAATTTCTGATAAGAGCGAGATATATCTATAAAATTTTTGCATTTTATGGAAAATTTTTCAGAGTATAAATATACCAATATAAGTTTATTGTAGGAGTTGAAAACTACAACTTATTGTTGGTATGCGAACTTTATAATAGCTTTCATTTACATCTAACTTTTGATTGAAGTGATTTATTTCGAAGTGATTTTTAGTTTATTGTAGACATCATTATCAGAAGTGGTTACATTAAATGTCCAAGATATGTGTATTGCAAAAGGGCGGAAACCTAGAAAGATTTTTTGACTATTGAATTTTTCAATCTTAATTTGCATACAACTTTTGATAGAAATGAGTTCTTTAAGTGTGACTTTAAGTAATTTTACACAGTACTAACTACTAAGAGAATTTTATATAACATTTCTTCGGTAAGTCTAGGTAAGAAAGTTATAAATTGATAAACAAATTGCTCACTTTTTAACCGACTTCAAAAGATGGAGGTACACAATTCGTCGACTATGTATGTTTTTTTATGTATGTATACCGATTACTCCGGAACGGCGGCATCAATTTGAATGAAATTTTTTACGGTATATTCAGGAAGTTGCTGCGGTGGTCTCTTATTTTTTGGACAAAATTGGTGCAGTAATATCCAAGATGGCGCTGACAATATGGAGGCCAAAAAAATTAATTTTGTCCGATTTTTTCGAAAATTGATATGGGGGAATTTTCGGGGTCTTACACCACGAATCTGAAATTATTTTTAAAAGTTCAATATGGCGAATCCAACATGGGGACAAAAAAAAATTTAATCTTGTCTGATTTCCTCCAAAATTGGTATGGGGGAGTTTTCGGGGTCGCACATAATGGATCCAAAATATTTTTAAAAAATTTGATATGGCGGATCCAATATGGCGGACAAAAAAATTAATATTTTCCGATTTTCTCCAAAATTCGTACGAGGGAGTTTTCAGGGTCGCCCATAACTCATCTAAAATTATTTTTAAAAAATTCAATGTGGCGGATCCAATATGGCGGATGAAATAATTAATTTTGTCCGATTTTCTTCAAAATTGGTACGGAGGAGTTTTCGGGGTCGCACATAACGAATATGAAATTATTTTTAAAAAGTACAGTATGGCTTATCCAATATGGCCGATAAAAAATAAATTTTGTTCAATTTTTTTCAAAATTGATATGAGGTAGTTTTTGGGATCGCACATTATGAATCTGAAATTATTTAAAAAAAAAATAGATACGGCGGATTAAAGATTCTACATCTCTCGATTTTGTCTAAAATCAGTACTGCGGTATTTTTGTTAGTGTTAATTATGAATTTAAAATATTTTTTGAAAAACTCAATCTGGCAGACTCAATATGGTGTCCTAAAAATTTTGCATTTTTCGATTTTCTCCCAAACTGATATAGGGGGTTCTTGAGGGTGTAAATTATGATTTTAAAAGTATTTTTTCAGGATTCAATATGGCGAATCCAATGTAGCGGATTAAAAATTTTACATTTTTCGATTTTGTGTGGTACTAACTCGTTTTTGAGGATGTAAATAGCGAGTATAAGTCTGGAAATTTTAAATTTCCGAATTTCATCCAAAATTGGTACTAGGGGGCTTTGAAGGATTTAGATTTAGATTAGATCAAGACTTAAAATAATTTTTTCGAAATTCAATATAGCGGATGCAATATTGTAGATTGAAAATTTTACCTTATTCGCATTTTTTCTGATTTGGTATCAGGGAGTTTTCGTGGTCGTGTATTACGAATGTGAAGTTAATTTTTTACAACTATTAGGCTGAAAAGGTACAATATGAGGGACGGAAAATTTTACATATTCCGATTTTGTCTAAAATTGATATTGTGGGGTTCTTGAGGCGTATACAAACTCAATAAGCAGTATAAAATATCGAACTAAGAAGTTTACATTTCAGGTTCCTTAAATATTGATATTGGAAGGTTTTGGGGTCAATATCACCACTTTAAAATTAATTTGAAATTTAACATAGTGGATTTACTATGACAGACTGAATGTTTGTTTGACACAATTTTCCTGGTATTTGGAGAATTCTAAAAACCAAAGAATTTTTAGTGGTTCATTTTAGGGTGATTTACAACTTTGGATAAAATGGGTACTTTTTTGCCACCTTGTAGTCATTGCGAGGTACACTAATCTCGATTAGTACTTAGTTCAAATAATTTATGGATATCATAATGAATTCTAAAACTAAAAATAGAAATATAAAATTTTTTTAAAAAAATTGAACCAACTTCTAAAAGTGCGCTAAAACGTGAAAAATAACTATAAATTTTAATATGAAATTGAACTTTTTGAATTCGACGTCACATTATTTGTAAATGAAATAAATAACTACTAATATATACAAATAAATTATGATAAGAAAGCAATTACATTTTGTCAGGTATTAGTTTGGAGCCGACTTCAAAAAGTTCAATTTCATATAAAAATTTATAGTTATTTTTCACTTTTTAGCGCAGTATTAGAAGTCGGTTCAATTTTTTTTACAAACATTTTATTTTTAATATTATTTATTTAAATGACACGATACTAGTGAGCTGAATATCTAAAAAACCGAATATTTTTAAGAAATATGTCTTTTCGAGATTAACGAAGATATGTTTGGGGAAATTATTATCAATTCAGATATTATATTTTAGTCAGTAAACCAACACTCTGTTTCAATCTACAATATAATTACTAAGCAATTACCAGTTAAAGGGGTTGCCGCTATTAAACTAAAGTTAGTTTGCCAGTATCTAACTGAACAGTTCTTTATTAATACGTCGCATTAATTAAAGATGTGATAACGTGGATTTAACGAGACTTATTCTCCTAGCAATTAATTACGATCTGCAGATGACGCCTTTATTCCAGATAAGTTTATTTAGAGTTATAAATTCTGAGAACAGCATATTTTAGGATTAACTGTTGTTTCGTATTAATTTGGTAGAGTATTAGCATTATATATTAGTTTTATTTAATTTAAGAACTTCTACGATATCATTAGAGGTAATAAGAGAAATTTTTGATGAAATACAGGGTCTACATAGAATATAAAAATAACAAGCTTCGAGAAACAATCGACAAGAAGCACGCAAACTACAAAGACCATGATATACAACAGTTCCAGAAACTATTTTGGATTATTTCCAGATTTGAAATCACGTATTGATTTGTCAAGCGACATTTTTAGATAATGATTAAAACTTTAGATATTTTACTTGGAGAACAAGAATATGGCAGTTGGGACAATTGTCTAAGATATGGTAATAACCATAATAAGCTAGCGTGACGAGTACGTGACGAGCCTGTAATGAACCTTTTTGAACTTTGCCGGTTCGAACCATTATCTTCGACGCTTGGCGCCAAAAGAGATTTATAGCGTCTGGGCGGTGTAAACCAATAAATGGTAAGGAAAAAAATATATTTAAGTTTTGGTAGAAGTCCAGCACAGCACGCAAATTTATCAAGAACGTCACGCGTTCGTTTCGCTATATTTATACGCACCTTCATAGAGAAAAAAATTATTTAAAAAAAAATCCACATGGCTCAATATGTATAAAATATTATATCAAAGTTTTAAAAAATATTAATTTTGTGTAACATGGTCAATATATATATATATATATATATATATATATATATATATATATATATATATATATATATATATATATAGCGATTTTTTTTTCCTAAAATAGTTTTTTCTAGTACGTTCTAGAAAATTAGTGACATTGTTTTAGAGCAACGGTGTGCTATCAGCTTTTGCTTCAGACTTAAGCACAGTACAACATAAACATTTACAAAACTTCGGCAAGCCTAGGGTTCAGGTTTTTTCTCCATCATTATGATGATAATATCTTGGCCGCGATAGTTTTTTTCATTGTTGAATTGAATACATTTTCTAATGGCATATATTTCTGCCTGAAAAATGCTTCGTGACTTGCCCAAGCTTTCGTAGTATCTGGTGCCGGGTCTATACACTCCTATAGTTTTGCGACTCAATTTTGTACTCCACGAGAGTAACTTCTTTAAGCATATTTTACTCGATTTGACATCTTTGTATTCGGAAATTTCACAAAATACTGTAGCATTTAAATTTACCAGTTTGCATCAATGCTACATGTTTTTAATATGACATAATTTGGATATTTTTACCTGATTAAATTTAATTATTTATCCTGTAATTTAAAATAGTAAACATGGAATTGGTTTTTTTGGTTCACAATTTTTTTGGTCTTGTAACTTATCACTCTTTCTTCTTAACAGAGTTTGTAAATTGCTGTAGTTTATACATCACCATTTTGGTTTGAATTTAGAAGTCGTAAAATATTTTATTTTTAATAAATTCTCATTTGTTTATATTCCATTTCAGTATTAAAAATATAAGGTTATAGTCGGTAATATAGTTCAGTTAGCATTTGTTGTGGATGTATACCCGATTCGTTGACATGAGCACGGCATGTCAAGACCGATCATTTAAGGTTAATTATACAGTATGGAATTTGTAGCAATTTTTTTGAACTTTGTTTTAATCATGATTAGTAACTTTGGACTGTTTGATCATAATTTTCTTTTTGATAATTTTCCATGGCTTGCCAATATTTGATGAAAAACCTGGTAATCAGTGTAAGTTCGAAACTAGGTTAGAATGCTCCAGGTTGAGAATAAGGTTGGCAAAAGTAACTACAAATATCCCTAAGATTTGTCACGTCTGGTTGCAAGAGAGATTTTCATTTTCGTTCCCTTTACTGTTGAACCGTCGAAGGCAGTAGACCAATCCTGCCATTAGCTTTGAAAAGGTAGACGGTCAAGTGTTTTTTTTTAAAGTCCACTAATCAATGAGGTAAGATTTTGCCCCTTATCTTTACGAACATGTGGTAAAAATAACATTTTATTTCAGGGATATCTGAAGCAAGTCTTTTTCATCTTTGGCATCACCTCATTCCTTTTACTATGATTTCCATTTTGATATTGCTGTCAAGGCTTTCTGATGGTTCCGGCCCTAGTTTTCCTGTCCGTGTTACCACGACGATTTTAACCCTTACCCTGCGTTTGGTTGATGAGTTGAAAGTAGCCCTGTGAAGCCCTCATTCATCCACAACAACAACAGGAATCCTAGTAACAGCGCTGGATCAAATAAATAGAAGTTAGATGTACCATAGCATAGACCAGGTAGGAGAAAACTTTAGTTTAGAAAATTGGAGCTCTACTTCAATTTTTTTACAAGCAAACAAAACAATATAAATATACTTTCATTTGATATAATAACATGTAAGAACTTTTTGATAACTTTCTTTATAAAACTTACTTTATTTGCAATTAAAGGTTCTAGAACGTTTGCGGCCAAATTTTATATAACCTTTTAAGAACGAGGTAACAACAATAGTTATCAAGAAAGAGTATAAAAAAAATTATAGGATCTATTCTAATTTATGTACATAATAATTTTTTTTGGAATAAAATGGAATTGTTATTTTGTTTTAATTAAGTTGTTTGATTATGGAGCTTGCACCAGCAGTCAATAAATTAAAATCATTCCTCATACCTATATGTTTTCCTGTCTAATCACTAGGTAAGTAACACAGATAACGTAAAACAGGTGACGCCTATTGGGTAATCAAAGCAGAGCACAACTATCTCTAAAAGAGACATATTGAGCTGCCGTACGCATCCGTTGCCGTACCCTGTAAAAAGGGAGACACCGCAACACCTTCGAGAATGTTATTTTGCAGACGATAGCCAGTCGCAAGAGGATATTGATGGCTATTTTGCAGGTTATTACGAATTAGTTTTTTCTGATGAAAAAAAGTGGTTACAGGGCAGGTGACGCACGTGATTTGAAGCTAATGGAGATAATGTTGAAAAATATTATTATCAAAAATCATCCAAATAAATATATTATTATTACATAGTTCTCATTTGAAACCCTAATCGAACCTGTATGGAGCCGATGCGGGCCACTAGATATATTTAAAAGAAAATAAAAATTACCGATATTTGTAGTTATCCGTATTCAAATACACCATTTAAACAACACGTAATTCAACTTATGACAGTGCAGTTAAATCCCAACGATGTTATTAAGTGGTCCATCATATTTTACAAAAACTTTACTACCGAATAGCCCAGCCTTACATCACACTACTAAATTACGGTTAAGGACAGAAACTAATTTGAACGGGATTGCCTTTTGCCACCGATTAATTATTTCCTTTGAGATAGGACGTTTCTTATACTATGACACAATTAAGTAAAATATATTAGATATTTATGTAAGCATTAACATTTACTCGAGAAAGTCTATAAACTCTCAGATGAAAGTTTACCAAACCGATGATTTTTAAGCAACGATTAGGCAACTAAAATAAATAGTTGATTTCCGGATTATTGGATCTTCTTTGGGGCTTAAGTAGGACAAGGTCCATAAACGAATTTTACGTTCCATTTTAAGGTTATGAAAGTGATGTGCATTTCGCTTTTAAGCCATCAATTTTGAAAAACTGATGCCACTAAATGCGATCAATTCCGTATGATAAGTTTAATGAGCCATGTCCTCAAACTCTTTCTGAAGATCATTGCCAAAAGAATATACAGAACGTGTGAGAGAGAGAGACATAAGCAGCTGTCAGTTTGGATTTCGGGAGGGGTTTGGTACTAGAGAAGTCCTTTTTAGCCTCACTATACTACTATAAAAATGCAGAAACCAAAGAAAAACGTATACATCTGCTTCGTTGATTATAAAAAGGCATTTGATTGTGTAAACCACACAGAATTAATAAAGTTCCTTCAGGGCATGGGAATAGATAAAAACGATATGTGCTTTATTACCGAGCTATACAAACATCAAACTGCATTTGCCATAATTGCAAACGACGACACTGATAGTTTCCTTATTGAACGCAGGATACGACAAGGATGTGTGATCTCTCCCCTTCTTTTTAATCTGTACTCCGAAAATATTTTCGAACGAGCGTTGCAAGACACAAACGAGGGCATTAGAATTAATGGTCATCTTGTGAATAATTTACGATATGCTGATGATACCGCAATAATTGTTGGTAACCCCGAAGCCGTACAACGCTTAATGAACAAAATCACGACAGAAGGAGACCAACTAGAGTTAAAAATTAACAAAACTAAAACCGAGGAAATATATTACGGTTAAAAATTGATCTTAAATAATAAATATTTTCGTTTACATTTTTCTACATTAAATTACAGGTTCAAATTACTAAAGTAATAAATAGATTTTTGTTTTGTACGTAAATTTACAGTAAACGATGTTTTCTACTATAAAACTAATGATTACCTTTTGTTTTTCATTCATTAGTATTGGTTTCATCTATATTCAGATCATTCCTTTTGTTTACATTTTGAAATTTTAATTGACATCGAAACTTGATCTAATTCTGTAATTTGTAAATTTCCTTAGGTACCTCGAGACAATGTATCACAGATTGGGAAAAGCGTTTTCCTAATGATTGGATAAATATATGTTTATTTGCTTTCTTGTTGATTTTCCTTTTTCAGAAAATGTTTATTTGTTGTCACGTATCAGCTGTTTGAGATAGCAAGGTCCACTGAATTGCATGGATAGTTTTATGGTTGCCTATATGACGGCACCACTGTTAAATATATCGAAATGTTAAATTCGAAATAAGATAGTATCGATTTTCATTATGTTGTTTTTAGTTTATTAGTTGAATATGTCCCTTGACTAATTAGAATTTTTGGTAACTAAAATATTTGAAATTAGACCCTCGAGCTATTTCGAGCTAATTGGATTTCATTTTTAAATAATTTGAATCCGTAAAGTACTTTGTTCATAGGATATTCGTTTTGTAGGACGAGGCAGTTTAGATTATTAAGATATTGGTTGTCTCTGTCTGATTTCAGTCCTGGCCAATTTAAAATTGAAATAGAAGAATTTTTGTATATATTTTCCGAGTTCGAGATTATTGCTACGAGATTAAGGTTATTTTTTTTGGATAGATTTTTGATGGACCTTTTTATTAAGTTTTTGTGGTAACTTCCGTTGGAAGGAATGTGCGAGTAATTTGAGAAAAATCGTTCTCTTTTGGCTATCTGACGCATGAGCGAGAATTGGTTTAGTTTTACTACTCTCCCAAGTTAAGGGATTTGATCATAAATGGCCGATTAAAGTAATAAAACCAAGTCGGGGTGCAAACATTTTTTGGTAATTTGGTCGTTTCACCCTATAGCCAGCTTGGCGATTATTTTTCTTCAGCTAGCCCAGAAACAACGGCTTAACAGTTATCAGATGCCACCATTTTTTTGAGTTCGAGAATCTTTTGGGATATCTACAATACGTCTTAGAATAACTACAGTATATCTTAGAAATAACTTCAGTGTCTTTGGATTTCTTCAGTCTTTCTTTTTCTCGGATGAAATTCTATAATATACAGCGTTTGGAAAAAAATATGCAGTTTGGGTTATCGTGCTGCACTTCTGGGATTGTGAGCCTCTGAATGAGACAATCTCCGTATTGAGCCAGGTCAGCGTCCTTTCTGGTGAAGCCATCTACGTCACAGGCCTTGTTTAACTACATGTTTGAAAGTGATTCAGCTAAGTGCCTAGTTTTAGCCAAGGAATGTACATGAGAGTTTCTGATTGTTAAGCTTAATGGGTATTAAACCTGTATTTTTAATCGCTTAGTTATCTGAACAGAGTTTCCTTTTCGATTACCTAGAGGCTTAACAGGTAAGGTATTCTTCTGGACATGGTTTTGAACTTTTTTCTAATTAAGAGATTTTAAATATCTGGACTTTCATATTTTTCTAATGATATTTATCTTTTGCTAAATTTACCATATCACATAATATTTGCGGCGAACCTGTAAACTCTGTAAAGTGAAACGCAGTCGACTCCGTTGCGCTACACCTCAAATTTAAATGTTTTATTTTGCGATACTCTACTGTAGTTGAGGTTTTTTTTATTACGGTTTCATTTTTTTTAGAGTCCCAGAGTGGCCAATTAACCATTTAATAATTGTTTAAGGTATTGAATATTATAATGATAAATTTATTGAAAATTTAATTGCTTAACAATTGAATATTTTGGAAACTAGTTGATTTGTTCAAAATTGTAACATACTTTTACAGAAAAATTTTGTTAAGATTTTGACCACAGTTATAAGTTGATTTCTATGATCTAATTTTTGTAATTATCTATCACCTTTTTGTGTAATTTTCTATTGCTTATCTTTCTGTTAACTATCACTTAAACACTCATGATCTTTCTCATTATCAATTTTCTAATTCTTCCTTTTGCAGACATTTTTGTAGTTTTTTGATCTTGCTTATTTTTTTTATTACTGCAAAATTGATAGTTTCCTCCATTGTTGGGCTTATGGAACTTCATAGTCTAGTTTAAAATAGAGTGTGTTCTTTTCTTCCATAACTAGGCTATATCGACGTAAACCTTCCAAGTATAGTTGATTTGTTTACTTTTGGATCGGTTTGCCGTTCACTGTGCAGGACAGTGTCAAGTTTAACTTATTCTTGTTTTTTTTTTATTTAATTTTCACCTTCTCTACGTCATAGAGAGTCAATAACTTTCGACTAAGTCGTTAACAGAGTTTTTTTATTGATTGCAAATTTACCATTTGTAAACGCAATTCTATCAGATAGCCCCATTAGAGGAGCTTGCAATAATTCACACTGGTGATAACTTTTTCCAGGGGTTGTCCTTATTTTCTGGGAAGGAGTATACCGTGAGGAATAAATGTATTGGCCTTTATTTAATTGGTTTTATTTCCTATAGTTTTAAATTAGGATACTTTTAAGTACTTAAACTCTGCGATTTATTTACCCGGATATGACATATTAAATATTTGTGCTTTTCCAAGTTTTCTCTACTACAAGTGCTCGTAATATAATCATTAGGGCAAATTTTAAAGTAAAATTTGGTGGCGCCTTTTTCCTGAATTAGACATTTATAAAACTTACACAGGCAAAATATTAAAAATAGTGGAAAAATATAAAAATAACGAATCTGCCGTGAGATGAGCTAGCGTATAGGTAGACTCCAGTCAGCATTAGGACAATCATTAGGTAAGTCTGAACTGAGGTACCTTACAGGGTGTTGCCAGGATTTGGTAAGGTGTTCATAGTTGGTGATAAAAATATTATATTTCATGGTAAAATATTGATATTTCATTTGCGCCAAAAATTCTAGATTTCAAATGGTCAGGCCAATATAACAGTGAACGGTAAACTAATACAACAGATCGATAAATTTAAATATCTTGGGAGCTGGATAACAGCTGATCTGGAACCAGACGTGGAGATACGTAGCAGAATAGAATAGACTAGCGCAACATTTCTTGACTTCAAAAATCTATTAGACAATCAGAGCCTCAATCTAAAGCTGCTTTATCATTGTGTTAAGTGTTACGTCCATTCGGTACTGATATATGGCGTGGAGACATAAACACTGAAGGCCGCCACGCTGAACAGATTGGAGGCGTTTGAGATGTGGGTTTTCAGAAGATTATTACGAATTTCATAGACTGAGCAAATAACCAATGTTGAAGTCTTAAAACGCATGAACAGAGAAAGAGAAATGCTTCAGATCGTCAAACTCCGGAAGACAACCTATCTTGGACACATCTTCCGTAACACTAAGTACCAGTTCCTGCAGCTGATAATGCAAGGAAAGATCGAGGGAAAATGGGGAATAGGTCGCAAGAAGCACTCGTAGCTCAAGAACATCAGAGAATGGACTGGTTTAGATGCCCATGCCTTATTCAGAGCAGTCCAAGACCGAACACATTTTGCCCAAATTGTCGCCAACCTTCATTAATGGAGACGACACCATAAAAAAAGAAGATCCCAGTTAACGGTTAAGAAGCGAATTCCTGACAAATCGGTAGCGCTGTGGCTTGTGTGATGATATAATCCGGTCCTTGGTTAAATATTGCGCTCTATCTAAGTACTTAGAGTTTGTTGTGTGGAGAATATTTGACATCCAGTATCTTTATAAGTAATTGCATTTCTTACATAAAAACAAAACGGACTCCACAGATGAGCTGGAGGACTTTATTTTGAAAGCTCTCGAGTCTGCTGATCTGCCAGTGCTGTTCCACGTGGGAGAGCCAAATGATAAGATGAATCTAATAAAAAGCTTATAGATCGTTATTTTAAGCTTTAAGTTGAGCTTGCTGTTTCGATTCATCAAAGAGTCGAGATCTAACCATGAAGTCTTGGCTATGCTAAATAAATAGTTCGTATTAAAAAACCAATTGAGACTCATTTTTAACACCAGTCAATAGTGTTTCGCGTGATCCTTCCAAGAAATTTGAATGTTAAACGTGGATCTAGTAAACATGACAGCATGCGTTTTGGCAGGGTTCAGCTTGATCTTCCAATCGGAGATCTATTTATTGCGCTTATTTATATGCCGATGTAGTCCCAGTATAATTAGTCGAAGTGATCTTGAAGATGCCACCAAAGCAGTATTGCCGGCAAACTTCTATATATGTCGTATATAGGTTAAATATGGTGGAGGATAGAGAAGAACCCTGAGCAACCCCCGCTCTAGTTGACCTTACTGTAGATATAGCGTTATTCGACAATACTACGAATGTTCTGCCCTCTAGAAATCTTAGGACCAGTCTTAACATATAGTCAGTAATTCCAAATCTTATAAGCTTAATTATAAGAACATTGTGCCATACCTTGTCAAAGGCCTTGCTAATATCTAAAAAAGCTACCCCAATATGGAACTTAGTTTTAGGGTAGGGTATATGCGAATTAATTTTATTGTACAAAAAGTTGAAATATTAAATTTAAATTTAAAGTAAATGAAATTTATTCACGATTATTGATACAAAATTATTAAATTTAATGTAGAAAGGACCTAAAATTTTCATTAAATTTATGTTTATTTTTAACAGTGTAGAAATTATTTGTACAAATATTTTATCTTATTGAATATCGAAACATAAATTCTAAATCATAAAAAGTTTATCGTTTTTATCTTAAGAATTACGAATTACTGTCAGTCCATTAGTAAAAGTACAGCTTTTAGACCGGCCACAAAATTCCGGCTAGGGAGTGTGATTTAATTTTAAAGGCATTATTTCGCACCACCGAACAATAATTCACCACTGCTAAAACGTTTTTTGGATTATGGAGATTCCTAAAAATTAAATAAAAATTTAAAATTATTTACTTATATTAAATATTGTTGCATGTTGCATGGTTATTTAAATATCTTAATAATAGTGTATTTTATGCCATGACAATTTTTCAGTTGCCTATATATGCAAATGCGGGCTAATCCAATAATTGCTCCAAATACGGACTGTATAGAAAATAAATTTCTCAAATAGGCGAGCCTACCACTTAAAAGATGAATAAAAATACAAATTTTGCAATGGGATGAAACCTTCTGCAATCGATTCATTTCGTCATTGCCATCAAAAAACCTAAATAATATTGTTTTATCCAAGTGGTTCTTAATTTGTTATTAACAAAAAAAATTGCAAAATTATAAAGTTGAAAGTTAAGTTAATTGAGTATAAATAAACACATTTTATTCTTTGACATTTTTTCGAAAAATCATCCGTTTTGAGTCATAAGTTATTAAAAGTCGAAAAATGACCAAAGCCTGCCATTTTTAAAAATTCACATCTCCGCTTCTATGAAGTCTTTTCGACCATTCTTAACCGCAAATTAGTCGCTAAGAATTGTACTTTAATGCAATATTTATATCATATCGGCTTTTTTGATTTTCCTTGCGAATTTTGCAATTTTTCATAAGGGTGATAATGTAGAAGTGTCAAATAGTCGATCTGAAAACCATTTCAATTTACTTTCGACGAAATATATTTCTATAAAATACATTTTTTATTAAATATAGTAAATATTAAATTAACAATACATGTTATCAATAAACTAAATAAATTATTATATGATATATACAGGTGTGGACAATGCAAAACAGAAACTCTAAAAAAAGGGAATGTAACAGAAACCGAGGGACAACCCGTTTAGCCATGTTGAAGAACTGAAATAAAGCATACTGTTGTATCGTAGCTTGCTTCCTGGTTTTCAGCAAAAATGGTGTCGGGCAAGGACTTCTCGCTGGTTTCGGGTCGTCATAACACAGTGAGTCGAAAGCACGGATTTGATATTAAAAACAAAAATCGGATCCAACAATAGCAGACTGAAACTTTAAAATCATGAAAATAAATTCGCAAGACGTCTAATGTTGTTCAATGCTTTAAAAATAAAATGAAAAGAATAATTGTATTTCCATGAATAAAATATTGCTCTTGACTTCAAAGTACATTTTAAATATAATACTATAATAATAAATACATGGATATCGATAATCGTTAAAAAGGCGAAAGTACTCTTTCCTCTATGCTTAAGACTTCTTAATAAATACCAATGCAAATAATTCGTAAGTAGTATAATATTTATTGATTACATAAATGAATAAATAATACGACTGTAATAAAAATACTAAAAAGAACTTTTTAATCACTGCCTTCTTTGTTAACAGCTCTTTTCTCATTCTCCAATACGTATGAATTGTTATCCGAATCCTCACTACGTCAAAAATAGTGTAAGGATCCATCGACGCGAAAAATTTTGGAACACGTCCTCCATATTTTTTCTCGAGAAGATTTTCGGGCAAAGTCTAGATGATAGTTTCTTATCAACTTGTAAGTTGATTTTTGTGCATCTTTCGATAGTTTACCTATCGGTAATATTGCAAATGCTATGATGTCTGGTCAATGGAGTAAGTAATTTGTGGATTCCTGTTGGAATGTTGTACCAAGAATATCCTTTGAAGAATAATTTTGCTGTTTGAAGTTTGTATTCCCAAATCTTCTCTATTGCAGTTTAATGTCCGCTTCCAATAGTTTGCAAAATGACGGAAACCAGAGGATCAGTTCTCACTTTACTCTTGCTATAATAGCTGGCTCATCACTGTTCTCGAAGAAACGTTGAGCTGTGTTGCCACCGTTAGTGCTTCCTAACCCTTTCTTTGACATGTCAACAAGAAGTCCTAATCTGTTTCCGTAAAGGCCTGTTTGATGGTAGCTTTTGTCTGTGCTTTCACCTCTTTGTCCTTCTGCTTACGGGCTTACCACTTCTGGGTGTCACGTTCACACGACGTGTAGAATTAACAGTTGTAGCTATAAATACTCTGTATTTACTGGGACACAGTATCAATGTTGTTGAACTGAGATGTTGTTTGGCAGAGGTAACAACGTTGGATCGATTTCGCTCCAGCCAAAACATTCATCTAGCTGTCTATCATCGTCATAAATAAGTTGTACTGTACTGAAGCTTGGGTGTAATTTATACATATGTCGATGCTTACGACTGTCTCATTCTGATTTGATGAATAATATAGTATTTTCTTTATCGAGTTTCTGGTTTGGATTTTCCAGACCAGTATTATTAAGTGGTATAAATTACTTTGAGGAAGATACGGCAATGGAACTTTTGCAAAAATGCATTTGTACATGCAGTGGGAAATCTTCTTGCAAGAAGATGAAGAAATCTGTTCGTGTTTATTTCAAAGTATTGTGCACTTTGTGCTTGTTCAGGAAAATGTAAAAACTAAGAAATTTTAAGAGACAGCTCTGACCAAGTTGATATTTTTAATTAGATTCTCTTCAATATTCAATAATACCTTATTGAATAAAAAAATGTGTTTCATAGAAACATATTTCCTTGAAAGTTAATTAAAACAGTTCTCAGATCGATTACATGACATCCCTATATTATTACCCCTATGAAAAGTTGCATTATTTTATGGAAAATCGATTGCAAAATTCACAAAGAAAATCAGAAGGAGCCTACATAAATAAATATTACGTTAAAGTACAACTCTCCATGATTATTTTACACTTAAGAAATGTCGATAAGACTTGATGGAAGCGGAGATATGAATGTTGGAAATGGCCGCTTTTGGACATTTTTTGATACTTAACAGCTTATAACTCGAAAGGGATGGATTTTTCAAAAAAATGTCAAAGAAAAAAAGCATTAGGGTTTTCTCAACTTTTTAAAAATTTTGTTTTTTATAAAAAACAAATTAAGGAAGGCTCGGAGAGAAAAACATTAAATAGTTTTTTTGTTCAAAAAGGTGGATTAAATTGATTGCTAAATGTTTCATCTCAGCGTATTTTTATGCATCTTTTTAGCCTGTTGGCCGCTCACATACATTATTGCCCAAAAACCTTAGCCGTTCGCTTAGATTTGCTTCAGACTTCTCACAACTCCGATACAACAGTCTTGGAACAGCTGCTATAATATGTCATAGTCAGGGAGCCTAGCGGTTTTCTGTAACCGATGAAGAGAAACAGCTCTACCAAAGTTTTTGTACAGGGTGTCCCACCAGGAAACATTCTATATATTATGGCATTTTTGGATTCTGTGTAAGATTCTAGGCACATTTTTTGTATCATGTCCTATACATAAGTCTAAGCGTTTTTAACATATTTAAATTTTTATGTCAAAAATGACGTTTGCAGGTCCTAAAATAATCAATTTTTCGTATCTGGAAGCCGTTTCATTTAATTTGGGTTAGATTTTTTGTCGAAAAGGTCTTACTTTATTAGATTTGTATAATATTTTAATAACCTATTATATAGGGTATTCAAAAAATAAGCTAAAATTTAAATAGAGAAAAAAGCCAATTTTTCAAATGGAAACTCCAAATTTTCTAATTCTACCTTCTTTAGCATTAAAAATAAGGGTGAGTAATGTAAAGTTGTTTATGCTGAAATTTTTAGTTTTCGAAAAATTGCGAATTTAATATTTTTATATTTCGATTTTGCTGCGGATTTTAAGTTCAGTTATAATCTTAATTAGCTAAGACGTTTTACTCGTAGCTGGCTATGATGGCACTGAAAAACAATCAAATGCTATATTTGCCGTTTGATATCCGCAAAAACAGAAGCCATCAGAATGTGCAATTAACTAAATTATCGAAAATTTTAAGAACTTTGGATCCTTCAAGGTAATAGTGCAAAGAAAGAAACCTCCTTTTAATAATGAGAATATTGAAAATGCTATTTTTGGGTATTTCATTGCATATTCAACAATGTTCGTAAGATAAGCTGCTTTAGAGTCAGAATTATTCAAATCAACAGTTCATAGAATATTACGCAAAAATAAATTTTTTCTATACACATTTTAGAATCTTCGAAAAAAAAACATTCTAGAGTCATTTCTGACCTCTAAAACTTTTACGGCCTAAATAAAAGAAACGCTTGTTCACTCTTGTCCTGTACAGCTGGCAAAGTTGTATGACCTGGTGATGGAAACTGGATATCTTTACTTGTGATTATACAGAACGGATGTTTAAAAAAGTTGATGCTGGTAGTCGTTACTATGTGGTAGTTAATCATCTTCGGGAAATGTTTAAAAAGGAACTACTATGTTTTATACCACTAAATTTATTTAGAAAACAGTGACTGCAGTTTCAACTCACAGAGTCATTTTCAAAATGAATTAAAAAGGTAGACTAAGTATTCAATAAAGAAACATGAGAAAATTTAACAATAAATAAAAACTACCTGAGAAATTACATTATTACAAAGGGGAGGTACTAAATTTTGGGAACTAATTATTATTTGGCGACAACAAATAACGGGGAAAACCCTAGTTCTGTCTGGTCATTAAGCAAATTTACATTTTTATTTTTACTACGTTTACATATTTATAAAGATTCAAGAATATTTAACTTTTGGCCCTTTGTTGAATAATGTAATATGTAAGTATTGCTTAAATCAGGAAAACTGTGGCTGTTTTTTAAGCAATCGTTGGCAAAGCTCGAGTCTGTTTTTTGTAGTCTATATGATCGGTGGTGTTCTGAAAAGCGAGTTTTATAGCTTCTACCACTTTGTCCAATATACAAGCTATCACACTCTGAACATTTTAATTTATAAATTCCTGATTGATCAAATTTATTAATTTTATCTTTAGCATTGTAAAAGATAGTGTACAGATTATGTTGAGATTTAAAGGCTATTTTTATGTTATGTTTGGAAAGAATATTAGCTGTGTTTTCTGATAGGGAACCACAGTATGACAAAGATATATAAGATGAACTATCCTTATCATTTTTTATTTTGGGATATATTGGATAGTTGTTTTCGTTTTTTAGTTATTAATTTCTTTATGGTTTCTTGGGAGATATTTTTTGATATTGCAAACCTTTCAATGATATTTAGTTCCTCTTGAAGATCTTCTTCAGAGAGAGGCAAAGAGAATGCTCTATGTATCATTGAAAGGATTGCAATATCAAACAATTTCTCCCAACAAACCATAAAGAAATTAATAACTAAAAAACAAAAACAACTATCCAATATATCCCGAAATAAAAAATGATAAAGATAGTTCATCTTATATATCTTTGTCGTACTTTGGTATCCTATCAGAAAACTAGCTAATACTCTTTCCAAACATAACATAAAAGTAGCCTTTAAATCTCAACATAATCTGTCCACTATCCTTTACAATGCTAAAGATAAAATTAATAAATTTGATAAATCAGGAGTTTATAAGTTAAAATATTCAGAGTGTGATATCTTGTCTATTAGACAAAGTGGTAGAAGCTTTAAAACTGGCTTTTCAGAACACCACCGATCATATAGACTACAAAAAACAGACTCGAGCTTTGCCAACGATTGCTTAAAAAACAGCCACAGTTTTCCTGATTTAAGCAATACTTACATATTACATTATTCAACAAAGGGCCAAAAGTTAAATATTCTTGAATCTTTATAAATATGTAAACGTAGTAAAAATAAAAATGTAAATTTGCTTAATGACCAGACAGAACTTGGGTTTTCCCCGTTATTTGTTGTCGCCAAATAATAATTAGTTCCCAAAACTTAGTACCTCCCCTTTGTAATAATGTAATTTCTCAGGTAGTTTGTATTTATTGTTAAATTTTCTCATGTTTCTGTATTGAATACTTAGTCTACCTTTGTAATTCAGTTTGAAAATGACTCTGTGAGTTGAAACTGCAGTCACTGTTTTCTTAATAAATTTAGTGGTATAAAACATTGTAGCTCCTTTTTAAACATTTCCCGAAGAATGGATCTTAACGTGAGAAAAATGTTTATGGCTATAAACTGCAATATATAATAAATAAGCCCTAGGCCTCTATGTCCTGCAAAGCTCTATAAATCAATAATAAAGTTTCGTTTTGAAATTCATATTTTTATGTTCAATTGACTGATATTCGAGAATTGTAAATAAAATGCAATTTAATCTAGAAAATTAAGTAATAATTTTTGACAGACGAAAAAAGTTAAAAAACAAATAAAACGGTTTCAGCAACTCGAATAATTTTAATCGCATTATAAAATTCTTCTTAATTTATCCTTAAAAGGGTTTATGCATTGATAGGTCGATACTTAAAATTGTAAAATAATCCTTTCGAAATTAAATTACAGTCATTACCCAAGATTCCGCTGCTGGACTAAAAGCGTAGCTTTTGCTAATGGCCTGACAATTATTTGCCACTCTTTAGATTAAGTAATAAACTTTTTCTTTTCGAACTCTTTGTCTTATATTTTGCCTTATCCATCTTTCTAATATAAAATGACAATTGCGATTTTTCTTCATTTTTCTTTTTGATTTTTTATAAAGCATGATTTTCAGTTACGATTTTTTATATACAAATAATATTAGAAGTTTAATAACTCATTAAAACTATTTTTTACACCAAAAAAACTCACTTTTATTAGTAACACTGACATGTTTAATTTTCATATTTGAAAATACAAAAAGTAGAATTCAAAGATAATCTGGAAACACCCATGAAAATCTACTGAAATAAAATTTTTATAAAAAAATTGTACCGGCTTCTAAAAGTGCACTAAAAAGTGAAAAATAACTATAAATTTTTATATGAAATTGAACTTTTTGAAGTCGGCCCCAAATTGATACCTGAGAAAATGGGATTTGCATAAACAGATTAAAAATACTTTATTTGTAATTGCTGTCTTACCATAATTTGTATATATTAGTAGTTATTATTTTCTTTTAAAAATAATTTGGCGCCGACTTCAACAAGTTCAGTTTTATATTATAATTTATATTTATTTTTCACTTTTTAGCGCACTTAGAAGTCGGTTCAATTTTTTTATAAACATTTTTTCTATTTTTAGTTTTAGAATTCATTATGATATCCACAAATTATTTAAACTAAGTACTAATCGAGATTAGTGTACCTCGCAATGACTCCAAGGTGGCAAAAAGTACCCATTTTATCCAAAGTTGTAAATCACCCTAAAATGTACCACTAAAAATTCTTTGGTTCTTAGAGTTTCCCAAATGCCAGTAAAATTGTGTCAAACAAATATTTAGTCTATCATAGTAAATTCACTATCTTAAATTTCAAATTAATTTTAGATTGGTAATATAGGCCCCAAAACTTTCAATATCGATGTTTAAAGAACCTGAGATGTAAATTTTTTAGCTAGATATATTTTAGACTGTATATTGAGTTCGTATACGCCTCAAGAACCCCACAATAGCAATTTTAGACAATATCGGAATATGTGAAATTTTCTGTCCATTATATTGAATCTTATCAACCTAATAGTTGTAAAAAATTAACTTCATATTCGTAATACACGACCCCGAAAACTCTCTAATACCAAATCTCAAAAAATGCGAATAAGGTAAAGTTTTCAACCCACCATATTGCATCCGCTATATTGAATTTTAAGTCTTAATCTAATCTAAATCTAAACCCTTCAAAGCCCCTAGTACCAATTTTGGATGAAATCCGGAAATTTAAAGTTTCTAAACTTATATTCGCTATTTACATCCTCAAAAACGATCCAGTCTCACTTTGAAACAAAATCGAAAAATGTAAAATTTTTAGTCCGCTATCTTGGATTTGCCATATTGAATCCTGGAAAAATACTTTTAAATTCATAATTTACACCCTCAACAACAACCCTATATCAGTTTGGGAGAAAATCGAAAAGTGTAAAATTTTTAGGACACCATATTGAATCCGCCAGATTGAGTTTTTCAAAAAATATTTTAAATTCATTATTAACATTAACAAAAATACCACAAAATCCGGAGATGTAGAATTTTTAATCCGCCATCTTGGATCCACTATATTGAATTTTTTAAAAAAGTTTCAGATTCGTTATGTGCGACTCCGAAGTCTCCCCCGTACCAATTTTGAAGAAAATCGGACAAAATTGATTTTTTTGTCCTCCATATTGGCCGTCATATTGAATTTTTTAAAAATATTTTGGATCTATTATCCAAAAAATGCCCCACACCAATTTTGGAGAAAATCAGACGAAATTAAATTTTTTGTCTGCCATATTGAATCCACCATATTGAATTTTTTTTAAATAATTTTAGATTCATTGTGTATGATCCTAAAAATTCCCCCATGTCAATTTTGGAGAAGATCAAACAAAATTAATGTTTTTGGCGACCATATTGTCAGCGCCATCTTGGATATTACTGCACCAATTTCATCTAAAAAAATATGGTACGACCGCAGCAACTTCCTGAACATAACGTAAAAAATTTCATTCAAATCGGTGCCGCCGTTCCGGAGTAATCGGTGTACATACATAAAAAAAAACATATATATTCGACGAATTGAGAACCTCCTTGTTATAGAAGTCGGTTAATAAAAAGCTAACTAGGTGTTAACTTATTTATTTTAAATGGATCACTCTGTTATTAAATTTTGTGTATCATGTCATATATCTAAGTCTAGCCTAAGCATATTTGACATATTTAAGTTTTTATGTTAAAAATAACCTTCGAAGGCTCTAAAATAATTATCAATTTTTCCCTCTAAGGAAGTCTTTTTTATTCAATTTAGGTTGGACCCCTTATTGAAGGGAGCCTACTTTATTACATTTTTAAGATATTTTGATAATCTATGATACAGGGTGTTCAAAAAATAAAATTAAAGGTTAAATTGAAAGAATCTGCAAAAGTCAATTTTTTTTAATGGAAACCCCAAAATTTTCTAATTTTATCTTTAATGAAAGAATTAATGAAAAAGGGGTGGTGATACTAGATCATCCATGTCTATGGGCCCTTTACATCCTACCATAGCTGCAGGTCATTCGAGGCCGATCACCTATGCGAATCCAAGCAGTCTCGTTAGTTGAGCTTGCCTAACTGCGTCCGGTAACAAAATTATATCTCCGAAATATCTCTATGAGTGCTGGGTACTCTCAAAGGACATAGTAAACAGCTTTATTCTCCTCCAAACACCATCTGCACATCGGGTCGTCTTCGACACTGATTCTATGAAGATGGCCCCTCAGGTGATAATATCCTGTCAACAATCCCACAGACTCTTTCCTTCCCAAAAAGAGAAGCTCCTTAGTACGCCATGGGTTAGGTCCAGTTATATGTTCCTTAGCACACCTCACGATTCCATAAATTTGCTTTCCAGCAACAATTTTAATTCCCTTTTGCCAATAGCAATGAGGACAGGTAGTATTGGTTAGGGTCCATACGATTCGGGTGCCGAACCCAATTTTGCCAGACGGTCTACTTTCTCATTCTCGCGTATGCCCGAGTGACCCAGGACCCACACGAATCTGACTGTGCATCCGTTCCTTGTTATACCATTCAGTACGTCCTTGCACTCAGACACCAGTCGCGAAGTCACGACACTGGACTTCAGTGCTAATATCGCAGCCTTACTGTCAGCATATATTTATTACCCTATTCTTGTCTACATCCCCCTCACAGAGATGGACAAACTGCAGAATAGCATAAATTTCCGCTGTGAAGATTGTCGCATGTTGTCCGAGACTCCTGTGCTTCTGCCGAATACTCCTGCTCAAACTCTTCCAACTTGTCGAGATCCACCAGTATACCACCAGGATACATTTTTCGAAAGATTTTGCTCTCCCTCCCAATCTTCTCTACTTGGCAGAAACATCTCCAGGGAGAGGTTGGATTTTAAAAGTGGCGTCATGTAATATGTCCACATGGGGAGTGATGGACACCTCTCCACCGCTCTTTCCCAGAGACCTGGAGATGTCCTAGGCAACTGAGACGATAAACAGTCTTCAGGGCCTCGTTCTCTATGTGTAAGTGAAGAGGAGGCAGGTTCACCAGGACTTCAAGAGTCCTGGTGGCAACAGTCCTGATCGCACTCAATATTCCCACACAAGCCATTCTTTGAACTTTGTTAAGTTAAAGAATGTGTTTGCGCTTTGTTGTACTATGCCACCATATAATAGAAAGTGTACGTTACCATGGGGCGGACCACCATAGTGTATATCCAAAATAGCACCTTATATGTCAGTCCCCATGTGCACCCAAAGGCTCGTTGGCAAGCCCATAAAGCACATATGACTTTCTTGGTTTGATCCTCAGTATGATTAGTCCACCTCAGTCGTGAGTCCAGAATTACTGCCGGGTATTTAACTGTCCCCTTGAATTAAAGAGTCCTTCCCACCAATGTAATTGTTGGAAGTCTCCCCATTTTTCTCTTTTTTGTAAAATCTTCCAGCTCGGCCTTGGCCGGGTTTATTCTGAGCCCTATCCTGTGGCGCCATCGTTCCGCGATCTAGAGGGCTCGCATAATTAGCTCCTCCAGGTTCCGGATATCTCGACCAGTGCACAAAATGACCAGGCCATCAGCATAGGCCTGTGTATAATTTTATTCTATTTAGCAGGAAAAATAGGAATAAGTTTGTGTAAGGTTGTCTATGCTGAAAATTTTTAGTATTCAAAATATTGCCAATTTAATACTTTTATATGGCGATTTTACTGCAGATTTTTAGTTCAGTTATAATCTTAGTTTGCTATAATGTTTTATTCATAGCTAGCTATGACGGTATTGAAAAACAAAGAAATTTCTGAAGCTCTCAGCATTTGAAAGTTGTTAATAGTCATGCCGAAGTGCTTAAAATATACAAACGAAGATTATTTAAAATTATTTATTATATATTGAGAATGGGATAAAATTATACCAAGAGCATGTGACATCTTTGCCATTCAATATCCGCAAAAAACAGAAGCCATCACAATGTGCTGTTAAACAAACTATCGAAAATTTGAAGAACTTTGGTTCCGTTAAGTCAATAGTGGAAAGAAATGATCCTCTTGTTCATAATAAGAATATCGATATTGCTGTTTTGGGATATTTCGCTGCATATTCAACAATTTTTGTCATACAATTTGCTTTAGAGTTAATAAATTCCATCCGTACACATTTTTTCACGATTCAACCTCTAAAAAAACTGACTTTCCAAGACGAGTGGCATTCTGTGAATTTATAACTTGGATACAAGAAAACAATTTGTTTCTAGACAATATCATTGGGACAGATATGATGGGAGATTATTCTTGGTTTCTTATGAGAGAAAGCGATCATTATAATAAACGAAAGTCAACATTTGCAAGAAAGTTATGTACAAAATACTTACTCTAAATGAATTTTCATCTGCGTTTTTGTAAACAGATCCTGTTATCCTTAAAATATCTTATTTTTTTTATATTGTTTTGAACTTATGTATAAATATTATATAAAAATGGTATAAAATTTTCGTTGTTAAATTCGCAATCAGGATGTTTTAAACTCCCACGGACAACCATTATAATATCGGTCATACTTTTTTTTTATTTGATGACCAGTGTTACTACAACTTTTATTTGAAACTGTTTTTCATACAAATTTTAGTTTTTGCGATAAACTGGAAAATTCGAAAAAGGTGATCACTTGTGGTCCGCCATTTTGTTAACACAGGATTGCCAATATTAACACCAAGACACGCTTTTTAGGATGCCGAAATATACACTCTACAATAATAAAATTGCAGGTCACATTCTTTTTCGCAACAGAAGTCTAATTTCCATAAACTAATTCCATACACTCATTCTTACATAATCTTTAGGCTGGCAAATTGACTCTGTAATATCTAATGTTTCATATTTATTATTTTTCTCATCCTTAGATATCTAAGAATATCCGTAGCAAATTTTAGGTTTCTAAGCGACCGGAAAATTTTTCTAACATATCGATACTCGACGGAAATAATAACAGGGATTTTATATATAAGAGATCTTGCACAGGATAATATTACAGGAACTGATCGAATAAATTCTTCGTCTCATGTTTCGATCATTATAAAACCTGTAGCTACTGCTTGATAGCATTTATGGATTTCTAGTCTCGCGCTTATTAGTTGTACATTTAATATGCACGACCCGAGTTTACTGTTATTTTCAAGCCTGGCGAATGAAGCTGTTACAGATGTAATAAAATTAACGAACAACAAACTGAAAAAAAAAAGAAAAATATTTTTGCATTGTGATTAATCCCACTTTTCAGCTTGTAAGTGCTAATACAAAGAGCGAGAGATGTCAACTGCGTCGTATTTGCATGTTTCATTGATTTTGAGAAGGCGTTTGACATGGTGCCGCACAGAAAACTAATTGATATTCTAGATACATCGGGAATTGATAGTAAGAATATAAGATTGATCCCAAACATGCATTTTCAGCAAAAAGCAATAGTGTGCCTCGACAAGGAACTTCCCGATAGTTTTGTAATCGGAAAGGGAGTTCGACAGGGATGCATATTGTCACCGGCATTGTTTAATATATATTCCGAAAATATCTTTAGAAGAGCCTTGGATGAATTAAATGACGGTATTGTGGTAAATAGTCAACTTATCAATAATATAGATACTGCTGGCAGACAGTGCGGAGGGTCTTCAGAGAGTGATGGATAATGTTGTAGAAGCATGCAACGAATACGGAATAAAAATAAATTATAAAAAGACAAGAATAATGGTTAGAACATCAACATAAACGTCTCATTTACAGTGAACGATGCACTATTAAAGAGAGTGTAAATTTCAGGAATTAAGATACGTGCACAATCTTTATTGTCTGTAGAATGTTATGTTGAAAAACACAACCTACTTTGACAACCACGAGCTGCCTAAAAAATAGAACAGTCAATGTGGCCCTCGAGAGTTTAAGCTCGATCGGAAAAGGACAAGTTGACTCTAAAAGAGCAACCCGTAATGTCCTTAATTACGTCATTGCCTTTTTGCTTTTATAGCTGTAGTGATGTCGCGTTCTGAGATCGGGGAAGCACCGGGTCAAAATGCTACCAGCGAGACGTTTAATATCTGAGTTTCCCCGTTTCAGCAGAAAAATTGTAGTTTTAGCACTGTATACCGTATTATTTAATTTATATATTAATTTTTTTAGGGAAGAGTTTGGGGACATACTAAATATGAAATTTAATATAAGCGAGTTTTCACAACACCCCTCCCCTTAGACGTGATACTGTCTAAATTTTCTGTTAGAAAAGATGTGATTTCCCATTAATTATTTTGATAGAAAGGACATGATGGAAGTATCACGTAAGAGCTTATTTTATCCAATTTTTGATGAAAAAGCTTTTATCACTTAATTCATAAATTTTGTTACTTTTTTAGATCTATATCTATAACGATTTTAAGAATTCAGTTCTTAGAACCAAGAACTTGCGTCATCTGTATAATTCTGTCCCGACTCTGCAATTTTATTTAATTTTGGGACCTTACAGAACTTCCCCATTCAGCAAAGTCCTTGCTCGGGCGCCATGTTGTAAATATGTAGGCGATGTTACGACATAAGTACAAGCTAATTGTCGACCACTGAAATTTTTGAAGGCAGACACCAGACACCCTCGTTTACGTAATTATTTTTTGATGTAATATTTAAAGTTATTCCTTGACGGGATCTATAGGTAAGATGTTACACTATAGGCGGCCGTTCATACAACAGTATGTAGAAAACGTTGTCCACAGTTCTTATCATACAGGGCGTAAAAAGATGAGATCATGACTGTCAGAACTAGTCCGTCCCTGCAGCTGTAAGTAATTCACAACACTTTTTTGGGCGATAATTTGAAGGATCTCACCTGGTATACATCATATTAAGAAAAATTGAAATATCCCTGATAGTTCAATAATTATGTGTGATTCCAATAGATTCCATTACAACTCTATGGGAGTCCGAAGAGGAGGCCTATACGAAAAAAAAATATATGAAATTGTCTTTCTTTCACGTGTTTTTTTCATATACCGGAGATTTCCCAAATTTTCCCGGATACTCTGTACATAATTCATCTCTCACATTGGCGCATCAGGGAGAGGGGGCTGTCTGCCTTGTGGATACCAAAACTAATCTTTGTTAGCATTTATATTAACGACTGGCGACGCTTTCTAAGCCAGAACGGCATTTCTATAAGGAATCTATATTCGTTGATTTAATAAACTAAAACAATTATGGAATAAAACATCTTTATTAAACTAGTTCTGTAACAGTCATACATGGCCTCTTGCTTGTCAGCCTACAGCCTATCATTGTGAGAGTATTCAAATTCTTTAAGACAAACGGCACATAACATGCATCGAGACTCGTCTCTACCCGTCTTCCTTGAAGCTATTTCTTCTTTCTTCAACGAAAGGAAGGATAAGGTAAACAAAGGAGAGTAAACTCTTCTTGCCCAGCGGAGTGCCTAGGCCAACACACTTGGGAAAACTCCGGGGGAAGATGGAAGCTATGCAATTTTACTTAATTACTATAATAACACAAAATTACTAACTACTAGAGAAATAACAAAAGGATATTTAGCTAAGCCATTCAAGCAAATTAACATAGTCCAGCTCATGTTGAGAATATTAGAGGTAAGATCTATAGAATACTTTTAAATCCTTCTATCTAATTTTACAAGGAATTTACAAAGTTCAAGGGCCGATTCACTATGAGGATTCTCTAAATTTACGATGTATGAAAATGAACATTTGTCTTTTTTTGCCAATGTATTATAGATCAATCGAGTATTTGGATCATTGTTGCATCCCAAAATGCACTGATTGAGATCCTCCAGTTCTCCGCATTCGCAATAAGGATTATCCTTAAGTTTAAACTTAAATAGGTGAGAGGCAGTGAGACAATATAACAATATCATTCTGCAAAGAAGAGAGAGATGCTTTCCTTTAATATAGGGATGCTTATAGAACCAATGTTTCTTCTGAGGTTTCTTTAGAATCATGTAATATGCTACACTTTGTTCCTTCCCAATAGGGCATATATTCTATCCCAATTATTCCTCAGAGAATCTTTGATTTCCTTAAAAAGAAATGTGGAGTGAATTTTGTTCGCTACAAAAAAACATCTGCTCTATCTTCTTAAAGGACAATAATTTTTTAATTTTAAATTTTTATCCATTGTTAAAAAGGATTCATTAAGAAAAATTACGTCAGGGTTCACTTCTGATGTTCCATTGCAATATTTCCAGAGGTTGACCCATTTTGATGCACTGAATGATCTTCTATGCTAATTATTGCCTCAGCTAGTTCTCGTTCCTCCTTCTCTCTTGAGTACGACTCATAATTGTCATCTAAAGCTTTATTCATAGGGCAGTCCCCTAACACTTCCTTAATTTTATTTATAGCATAATTTTTAATGTTTTGGAAAAGCTTTGATTTGTTAAGAATACTTAAAATAAATTCAGAAGTGGGTATCACCTCTAAATCTCTTCCTGAGCCTTAATCGCTCTGCGGGGATCTACACAGGGGTAGAAAAAGGCAATTTTCATGTTCCTTTTTATTATATCCTTGCATAACGGGCGATATCGGGGTTAGGGACTTCCTCTTTCTCTGGAATCTTGAAGAGAAGGACTCTTCTTGACCTTCCCTAGCAAATGCCTTTACTAGCAAATGCCTCTTTCCTTTGAGAAGCAGGAATAATATCTGAAGACTTCTCTACTAGCCTTGGAAAATCACTATGGTGATAGTTGAAATTGTTTTGAGTACTATTGAGTCTCCTACTGAAATTAGTTTCCCCAGTGAAATTATTTGCAGATTTAGGAAAAAGTCTTCTAGTCTCGAAGTAGGACACATTATTTTCAGCCACGTATTTTTTGATCTCCTTCTGTCTCTGATATTCCTTACAATTTTTTTTATCTGTCGATTCATGGTTAGTTTTGCAGTAAATGCATGCCACATCTCTGTCTTCCGTTTTATACATGTTTCTTTCATGCTCATCCCAGCATCTGGGGCATCTCATTTTTCCCCTACATTGAGATCCCGGATGTCCATATCTTAGACAATTCAGACACTGCATAGGCAATAGAATGTAAAGACTGACTTTATGTTCGACGAAATAAATCCTTATATATTTTGAGAGACTAGTCCCCTTGAAAGTAATGATTATATCCTCAGTTTGTTCATATTTTACCTGGTTTTCTATCGTAACCCTTTATTAATTCTTCTAGCTTCTAATATAGGAATCGTAGATTTTGCTTCACTAACGAACCCTTCCAGAGCTATATCCTTACCGATACCTCCAACCAAGCCCTTGCACGAAGCTAAAGAAGCCGGAATATAAGCTTTTAAGTTAGTTCCTTTAATTATATCATTACCTAAAAAATTATTAGCTCCCGCTGCTGTAGAGAATTCAATCGCTACCCTATTTTTGACCTTCTTAATGATTCTCAGGATATCGTTAACGCTTGTATTTTTTATTTTTTTCCCCAAAGCAATTGGATGGAAATTACCAATATTACTCGCGTCACTTTCAATCATTACTACAAACGGCCCTTGCTGTTTATAATGATAGCTCAGGTTTAATTTAGTAGGGCTCTGCGAGGCGAAATAGGGGCCATTTTGGCCCCCCGTGTCTGTATCCATAAACGCTAATGCAAAGCTAGGTTAGGGAAAGCAATAGGAAAAAATTGGAATATATTTACCGAGAAACTTCAGCTCTTGCACAATATAATTTAAGACGTAACTTAAATGTATTATTATTGTAATTTCTTTCCAGAAATTTATCAAAAATAGCAAAAATTTTTCACACACGTACAATCTCTTTGGCGCCAACGAGAGAAAAAAAAACAAACTGCTGAATAAACTTTAATAAATGTAAGTGCAAATGAGTCACAAGATAACTCACAAAGGATACCCAAGCATGATGGAATATGTGACTCATTGCCTAGAATTAGAGTTTCTTGTAACAAGATAGTAAATAAAACACTTTATTGGCTTAATTGATTTGAGTAATATTCACCATTTATGCTGTTCAATAATAAATTTATATGTACAAATAACTACACACTTTCTATTGTAAGTGTATTTATAGAACTATCAATAATTGTTACAAATTTTATTTCCACAATAAACTTTATCAAATTACACTTTGAAATCCATATCCCGGATCTTTGTAGTTTAAAAACGTTTAAGCGTTGGTGGATTGATGATCAGTGATGCATGCTAATCCCTTTTAAATTAAATTACAGTCCCTATCCGGGATTTAGCTGCCAAACTAAAAGCTTTGCTTTTACTAATATACTAATGATAATTTAATTTGAGATCTTTTAGATAGAATACTGAAAGTGTTTTTTTTTTTAATTTTTTTCATTCATTGCATGAATAGAAATATATTAGATTTATTAATTTTATTAAACTTATCCATTAAAAAATTAAATAAATTACTTCAGACGGATTGTTAGAAAGACTGGTATGTCTCTTATATTAGTATTATGACGAATTCTAAAAATTTTCAGACGGGCACATTTAAAGCTGTAAATGAAGGTTTCATAATAATAATGCTCCTAGTCCTAGAGAGCAATCGAATTATTTTTTTAATTAAACAATTTTTATTTCATTTTAATAATTGTATGATTGTGGGATATTATAAGCCAGTTTCGAGATATAGGGATTTTCTTGAAATCGAGAGAGAAGGAAATCAAAAAAATTTATCCTTTAACACGAGAATTAAAAATTCCGTGTCATCAGCAATATAAAATAAATACACTTTTTCAACAAATATATAAAAAGAAGGTGGTTTCTAACATTCTCTATGCTGTAGAAAAAAGGAAAAATAAATTCGCTCTCAAACACAGAGTGTGAAATATAATTTTCTCGAAATAACTATTGTCCTGCTTTATCAAATCTAATAAAATTTTCGTCAGCGTCTTAATAAATTAACAAATTTTTTTATTATATGTCGGAGGGAGGGGGGGCTAGGTGCTGTGTTCTTGTTCATGTTTTTCAGTAAATTTTAAACCCGATCAAATTTTTTAATATGGATACATTCTTGATAAATAAACCATCATATATATATATATATATATATATATATATATATATATATATATATATATATATATATATATATGAAGTAAAATGCGAACAGTAAATGCAAACTTCGCTCCAACCATATCCTTTTCGTGTTAGAGGTTGCACAGTTTGAACAAATTGCTAAGGAAAACAATTTATCCTATTCCACCACCATCGAGATGATGGCCTACCTGTACCACCATACCGAGAAGAAAGTCAAAACTTACCCTCCCCGCCACAGTGATACGGCAGAAAGTACATGTTTCGTCTCTACAAGACGGGGTACCGACATGCACCTGTTGTGCATGTGCAAAGTGCCGTATCACTGTGGTGGGGAGGGTAAGTTTTGACTTTCTTCTCGATATGGTGGTACAGGTAGGCCACCATCTCGATGGTGGTGGAATAGGATAAATTGTTTTCCTTAGCAATTTGTTCAAACTGTGCAACCTCTAACACGGAAAGGATATGGTTGGAGCAGCTATTGCAGATTCTTAACAAATACAGATTTCATCTTTATAAAATCCAGCTTTGTCAAGAGCTTTACTGAAATGATTTTGACAACCGAACTGAATTGTGCTTGTGGGCGTTAGATTAAGTGGCAGAAAATGAACACTATTTTGATAATGTGTTCTTTAGTGATAAATATACTTTCCAGAATAATGGTTTCGTGAATAGACACAACTTCCATTATTATTCTAATTCAAATCCGCATGAATACAAAGTTATGAGAAACCAGAATAGGTGGTCGGTTAATGTATGGGGAGGAATATTGGGTCCATACTTAATTGAACCCTAATTTTTGGAGTATGATTTGATGTTTCGCGATTTTCTGTTACACCAACTTCCAGTGTTATTAAAAGATGTCCTTTTAAATATTAGAACAACTATATATTATCGTCGAGAGGTTCGGTAATTTTTAAATGTCAACTTTCGAAACAAGTGGATTGGGAGAGACGGATTTCAAAATTAGCCCCCGAGATCTCCGGACTTAACTCCACCCGATTTCTTTTTATGGGGATACATAAAAGGAATTGTCGACAAAGCGCCCCCGACCACACCACTAGATATAAAAATTCGCACAAATGACGCTTTTCAAACTGCAACCTCGCAAATGTTGTCCAGAGTTAGCAGTGGTTTCGAAAAAAGAATATATAAGTGTTTGGAAATGGATAGTCGACCTTTCGAAGATCTACTATAAATATCTTGCTTCTGTTTTGTGCTATCGTCAATATGTTATTACCATTATTGCTGTTATAGCCTGTGGGACGACTATTAATCGCGTTCCGAATTTCTGGACATTAGTAAAGGTATTCCTTATTATTATTCTTATAGTTGTAAATTACCTGTCATTTCCAACTAGATACATTAGAACATCTATTCAGAAAACACAAAATGGTGCAGAAAAAGATTATTTGGCGTATTCTATACAAGCGCGAAGACTTAGCTATAGAACACCCTTATATCATTTGATAGATATTTAAAAGGTACATTTTCTGGTAAGTCAAAAATTATAGCGTTCTATTTAAATTAATGAAGTTATAGCTACTTAAATTTTTTTTAATTAGTTTTAATTTTTGGACACCCTGTATAATATAGCAAGTTTATTATAATTGGGATATAAAATATGATTTATTTTTACACTTCACTGTAAATTTGGAGTACATAACAGAAATACTTCTTAAGTATTTGGAACATGAAAACTAGGTTAGATTTTGTCAAAATTCAAATTATTTAAAAACCTTTAAGTTTAGGTAATATAATCTCTATTAAAATATACAATAATATACATGAGGTTTTGGAACACCCTGTATAATATGAAAATAATTTTAAAAAGTAACTACACAATTTTTTGAAAACAAATTTTTTGCCGATAATATGCCACAACCTGAATTTTTTTCTAATGCGTTGATTTGTAAAATTTAGCACAATGCACTGAGAATTAGAATACAATTTACCAAGCCTGAATTACAGCTGTATTTAGAGATTTTACATAAACTTTACTGGAATACCATACATGACTATCCATAATTATATAAAGAAACTACCTAATTCTAAAATGTATAGTTAGTTTCAAGCATAAAGAGTGTTTGAAAATTGTCGGATTAATGCTCGGCGATGTAAGATAATCCTACTAAAACTAAATTACGATCCTAAAGTAGGATAAAGCACCAAACTTAAACCTTTGCTCTTACCAGTGGACTGATAAAGTGAATAATAATTTAAGTATGTAAAATGTTGACATATGTTTAATTTTCCATTCAATATTTATTAAAAAATATTTAATTTTAAAACGTGAATATAAAATTTGGGGGAATTTATTAAGCGAGCATTTTATAAAGTAACAACTTTTGGTCACATTAACTTTTTTCAATCTAAGAGATAGATCCAAAATTTCGCCGTCATCCTTGATATGACATTTGTCCATTGCAATATGTTCATTAAATTCTGTTTGCTACCCCACGCAAACGGACACCCTAATGATTACTGGGTATAATTTTAAGGGGAGAATTTTTTTCGATAATTGTCGTAAAATACGCTTGAAAATTTGCCCAGTCAAAGATTTTGACATTATTAGACTATATCTCAAATAGGAGACTTCTATTTGAACACACATCTGGGCAAAAAATCGTCATCACTAATATGTCCTCCAATTATAACACGTATTGGACACCTAAAGAGTCCAAATCCAAAAGAGCGGATAGCTAGGTGGATATAGAGGGCCATAAAATGTGGTCAAATGTACAACTTATCTAATATGTGGACTCTCGTATCTCGAGAACCACTTGGTCGATTTTGACTAATAAGGTCTCATTTATTTTTATATACTGATGTACAAAAAGAAATTGTCGATAAATTGATAAGAATCGATTTTATCTCAAATTTTCCGTTTTTTTTTTTCATTTTTTAAAATCTGTCAATGCTCTTATTTTACCACTTCTTCTTCTTCTTTCTCAGCCTATTGACGTCTACTCCTGGACATAAGCCTCTCCGATGGTCCTCCACTGGGATCTGTCTCTCGCCTTCTGGAGCCAGTCTTTTCCAGCAAACTGTCTTATATCATCTACCCATCTGCTTTGTGGCCTGCCACGATTTCGGTTCGTTTCTCGCGGTCGTCAGTGCAGTAATTTACTCGTCCACCTATCAGGCTGTTGTCTAGCTATATGCTCCGCGCATTGCCACTTATGGTAGCGGATGAACACTCCTTACGATCCCGGTAGGGATAGGTCTGCTTCAGGGATGCGCCCCTGCCTACGCGAGCCCTGATTACTCTCCCCTGCCTCCTCCCCTCCCGAGGAGAAATTCGGATCCCTACCCCCAAAATTCTATCCACTACCCTCAAAACTTCCCCCCCCCCATCACCCAACCCATATATCTTCCAACCCGCACTTAGCCAGCGTGGAAGTTTACGGCTAAAACCCTCCAATATTTTGCCACTTACTAAGCCATATATAATTTTTTTTAAATGACGGAAAATAGTCTGTTTTTCTTCTGTAGTTAGTTTTATGACCTTAACATCCAAAATTAGCTAAAACCGTCCAATTTTGTGAATTGCAGTTCGACCAAGGTTAGCAAAAAATATGCGTTTTATTTTGAAGGCATCAAAAACAAAATATTGTTGTTGCTAAATTTACGAGGTAAGAAAGAAATAAATATCCTGCATTTTAGAACTTGTCAACTTTCAAATCGCTGACATATTGATTCTTTACTTGGATATTAATTTCATGATTTTTGGATTTCGAGGTCAAATTAATTGCGAAATAATTCGAAATATGGAATACACGTTTATTGAGTGTGCAGATATTCATCTGATGTATGGTCTTGAATTTTGCAATGTTTTTGAAGCTAGATTATATCACGACAGATATCCTAATTGTACTCTTCCAGATCAGAAAACATTTCAACGAGTTGACGAACGTCTAAGGAAGAATCTTAGGATATTCCATTTAATAAGGTAATATTATTAAATTTCTTCATAATTTTAGGGAATTTTAGGAAAAGGAGTACTGATGCTAAACGGGGAAGAACAGTACATACGCCGCAATTGAAGGAAAATATTTTATATGCTATAAATGACACTCCTTCAACAAGTACTAGAAAATCATCAGCGCAGTTTAAGCCGTCGAAAACAATAGTACATAAAGATCTTCAAGGACAGCTTTATATACATACCAATTGAAAAAGTGCATGAACTGATTCCTTAAGATTTTTCCCGTAGAATGCAGTTTGCAAACTGGTCATTAGATCAAAAATGAAGTAATGTAAAATTCATTAGCACTATTCTTTTCACGGATGAAGCAGGGCTTACCAAAAATGGTATCATAAATTTACACAACTCACGTGTATGGGTTGATGAAAATCCGGATGGAACTATTGTTATGTATCAATTGGACTATTCGTATTACCGGTACGACTGAATGGAGAACTTCATGGAGTTCCCTGAGAACGCTTTTCACGACCTTGTAGAGCACTTGCCATTTGAAACCCGCTTAAACATGTACTGCATTGCGTTGTTGTATGGGAGCATCTAAATAATGTCTAACCAGATGGTTGGACAGGTAGAGGAAAACATATTGCCTGGCCTCCTCGATTTTCCGACCTAACGCCGATTTTTACCTGTTGGGACACCTCAAGACCTTGGTATATTTCACTCCCGTTGATAGTAGGGAGAAATTTCTATGGATAATCACGTTTCATTATGATCAAATAAGGAATAATACTGAGTTAATGTGGCGGGAACAGCAGTCCTCAATTCGTCATGCTTGCGAGTTTATTAGTCTTTACGGAGCCCATGTTGAACCCTCTTACGAAGTTTTTAATTAAGCAGTTAGTTTAATTTATTATTGAAACTACAGTGACAGGAGAAAATGCCTCTTTTTCATATTCAAACCGACAAAATTTAGGGGACTAACAGTGTAAATAAAATGACATTTTTTCCAAAACGGGTAGTATTAGCGACATGAATGAAGAGTACTTAATTTTTATTCAATTGTTAAAGGTATGTAAAAACATTATCCAATGTTCTTATCACACAGATCACCAAAAAATGAGTTTTTCATCAAGTCCGTCCCTGCAGCTGTGAATAATTCACAACACTTTCTTGAGTAATAGTTTGAAGGGTCTTACCTAGTATACATCATATTTAAAAATATTAGAATATACCTGGTGGTTCAATAATTATGTGTAAAAAACATATCTTCCAAGAGGAAGACCTATACTAAAAAAGTTTATATTTACTTGTGGTATTCCTTTTATGTGTTTTTTTTTCATATCCTGGAGATTTCCCACGTTTTCCCGGACACCCTGTATAAAATCTAAATCCCACAACGTGTCAACAGGCATCTACAGACATGTTCGGTGACAAACTGTAAAATGTCAACCGTCAAACGACATTCACGCATAGATTGAAGTATGGGGAGCTTAAAAATTAAAGTTTCAATAAGATATAAATAAATTTTTTGGTTTCGTAGAATAAGTTTAACAAACTATTGTTTTTTTTTTCCTTCTGACCGTTAAAAGAATAAACAGAGAAAGAGATTTTATTTCCTGCTAATCCAACTTTGGTTGTACCTACGTGCGCTTTTCGGTCACCTAATGATGTCGCCACTGGAGTTGTGTAGAACCAAAATCACAATTCACAGAAAACAACTGTCTATGTATACATGTCGGCACTGTGTAACATTTTCGATGTTAGACTGTAGAATAAGAGTTTCAACAGTCAAACAACATTTACGGAACAGTGAAAAGTTTAAAAATTAGAATTTTAGTAAGATATAATTCCCGAAACTTGAAAACCATTAATAAAGCAGCATTTTATTTAATAACATCCTCCTTTTAACAAGAACTATTTATTAGAGTTATCTTGAAACTGTATTTCCCCCATTAAATTATGGATTTTTAAAGCTTAAATAAAGCAGATTTAAACCTTAGGCTTTTATGTGCAGGGCGACTGAAAATTATAGCCTGTGGCGAGCTTAGCACAAACCCGCTGTCACTTTAATGCCACACTACTAAATCAAAGCAAAGCAGATTTGTTCTGTACCACAAATAAATTCAATATAGGTTGGATTAAATATACAAACAAAATAACCGCTAGACTGTAAATTTTCCTTTATGTATTTTGTATAGGAACTTAATTGAGTGGCAAATAACAAGTAATAGGAGAACTAATGTTAAAATTTTTTCAAGGCCAATGAAAATTTGTTTGAAGGTTGGAGACAATCTTTGGAAAACAAGAAAATATAGTTCAAAATCTCTCCAAACTAGAAGCATCAGCCTTAAAAGAACTTCATAAGGATGAATCCATAAAGATTTTACCAGCAGACAAGGGAAATACAACAGAGATAATGGACATCGTAACGTACGATCAAAAAATCGCAGATATCCTGGAAAAAGGAAAATATAGACAATTAGCCCGTTACCCCGCAAAATCCATAGAGTCAAAAATCTATAGAACACTCAGGAAATACCAAAACAATATACCTGACAACCTACGATCGGCGCTCACACCACACTACAGTAAGCCACCACATCTTTACGGACTTCCAAAAATTCATAAAACGAACATACAATTGAGGGTAATAACCAGCTCCAGAGGATCCTCAACAAATGCACTGGCGAAGTTTCTCTTACAAATCATACAACCTTTAGAAGGTTGTTAAAAATTCTACACATTTCCTGAACATTATTAGTAGTATCAATCTAGAACCAGACGACAAACTAATAAGCTTTGATGTGGAAAGTCTGTATACTAATATACCATTAGGGGAATCACTAGACATAATCAGAACTAGACTTTCAAATGATACTACTTTATCAGATCGAACCACGTTACCAGTGGACGGGGTGATGGACCTTTTGGAGTGTTGCCTGCGTAGTGCTTACTTTCAAGTAAAGGACAAGTTCTACGCTCAGGACGACTGGCTTCCGATGGGTTCTTCACTCTCTCCAGTGGTCGCCAATATATATATATATATATATATATATATATATATATATATATATATATATATTGGCGACAGTAAAACCGAAAGTCTGGTTGAGATATGTCGATGATACTTTCATCGTATTGAAGGGCAATGATCAAGAACTTAATGATTTCCTGAAACATCTGATACCATTCGACCTACAATTAAGTTTACCATGGAAAAAGAGGTAAATGGTCAATTGCCCTTCCAAGATGTCATGGTGAACCATTCAAACGAAACTATTAAAACTTCAGTATACAGAAAGTCAACACATACTGGACAATATCTTAATCATAGTTCTAATCATTCTGTTGTAACAAAACGAGGAATTATACGCAACCTCTATAATCGCGTTATATCTATATGCAATAATGCTGAATCATTGGAAAAATAGGTAGCAAATATTAAATCTGATTTACAACAGAATGAACTAATTGACGATGTTATAAATAACTTTAGAACAACGAACACGGGACAGCAAGAAACACATTCCTTCTTCACAATTCCGTACATTAAGGGAACGTCGGAAAAAATAAGACGATTTGCCAGTAGTTATAATATAAAAACAGCCCTTAAATCAGGAAATACCCTTAGAGCTCATTTAACAAAATCAAAACCTAAAACTACCGATAAGAAAGAATGTGTTTACAAAGTTCCATGTGAGTGTGGTGAAATGTATATTGGAGAAACAAAACGACCGCTAGAAGTTTGAATTAAGGAACATAAAACTCTTACACAAAAAGGGGAAACGTCGAGATCGGGTATTGTAGAACACTCCTGGGATAAACAACACCATATAAAATGGTCTGAGGCTGTGGCAATATATATGGAACCCAATATGAAAAAAAGAAAATTTATAGAAGCAGCATACATTAAAAAAAATAATGGAATCTTCAGTAAACCGAGTGTTGAGATACCTAATCTTTGGCAACCACTACTTTGTAACATCAAATCATTGAGGTGTGTACAGTGAAACGAAACGTTGCGCTTCAATGGACACAGTCCCTATATAAGCTCGTAGTCTTAAGACAAAACATTCAGTTTATACTTGATAACGATTAGAGATACAACCTAATCGGAACGTCGTAAAAATAAAAATAAAGACAATGCAAGTCCGACCACATTTTAGCCAATGAAAATATCAAGCAGCATATCGTTGTTCTATAAAACAAAGCATGCTAGGATATTTAATAATAATAATCATTCTTTCGATTGATATTAATTTTGTTTCCTTTTTAGAATGCATTATGTCAACGTGGGGAATTAGAATCCAATTGCAAGTGTCATCCAACGATACCATCGAAACGAATACAATCCCAATACGAAGGGGAATATTTCAAGGTGATTCATTAAGCCCACTGTGGTTCTGCCTTGCAGTGAACCCATTTTCACGCCGTTTGAACTCCATCAGATATGGCTTTAGTATTAGAAATAATAACGAACAGATAGTAAGATTGAAACATCTTCTATACATCTTTAACTGATGGCTGCTACCAGAAGCCAGTTGGAACAAATTATTAAAATTATAGAGAAGTTCTCCGTGGATATCAGAGTGCGGTTTGGACTTGACAAGTGCCGTACTTGGAACATCATTAAAGGAAAAATATAACCTTTAGCTGCAACGAAAGTAGAACAAACATACAAATATCTAAATATGAAACAGGCTAAAAGAATTGACCATCGCACTATGAAGGTCGAACTGTCTACCGAATTTGTCAGGAGGGTAAAGTAGATATTATGAACTAGTTTAAATAATAGAGATTTGCTTAAGGCTTTCAACACGTGCGCATGCTCTGCGCTAGCTCCTCTTTTGGAATTGTAAATTGGAGTAGGATGAACATACAAAACCTGCAAAGAAAAATAAGGACACTATTAAGAAAAGCACACTAACACCACCCTCGGAGCGCTATTGAACGTGCAGTGCTTCCAAGACATCAAGTAGGAATAGGATTGGTGGATATTGGTAAGCAGCTTGACCAATAAATAATAAACTTAAGTTCTTATTTTCACAGGTTAGCGGGCTGTTCCACACTATATCGAGCAATATGCGAGGCACAAATTTTAACGTCGCTACAGCTGAGGGCACAGGATATTGCTTTTTACCACTAAACATACAAAGAGAAGTAACAAGCTTGACTACAGAAGTCATTTCATGGACGGAATCCAAATGAGTTCAATCAAGTTAATGTCGACAACTCAGCATGCAAGTACTGGTTGATTTCAGGACAGATATTTCCGGGAATGGAGGGCTTTTTGTTAGCTATTCAAGACCAGGTTATTCAGACGAAGAACTGTCGAAAGTTCATCATCAGAGATTCCTCAATAGAAAACGATCAATGTTGATATAGCTGCGAACATCAGAGACAGTCTAGCACATAGCTGGAGGATGCGGCAACGGAAAATAAGGAAAGACATGACTCAGCTCCAAAGATACTCCACCAAGAGTTTTCAGTTAAAACTATTGCAGGTAGGACAACGATTTCCAGCTATAATGGGACCGAACGGTTTTAACAGTTGCTCATAATAGAACCGACATTATATTAACAGATTAAATTTCTAGGCGAACTACACTACTTGATATTGCTATCTTCTTCTTCTTAGCGTGTCTTTTCCTATCGAAAGTTGGCAATCATCAGGGCTATCTGAACTCTGCCTTTCGCTCTTATAAAAAGCGTCCTTGTGCTGGCTCCATACCATTGCCCTAAGTTCTTCAGCCAAAATGTTCTGGGACGGCTGGGACCTTTTTTACCATCAATTTTACCTTGCATAATAAGTTGAAACACTTGGTTTCTTGCATCACCTAAAATATGTCCGAAAAAAATTTTTATTTTTTTGATAATGTGTATAATTTTTGTTAGTTTGTTCAATCCGTTTTAGTACTTCTGTATTTGGGATTATGTCCGTACACGAAATTCGCATCATACGCCGGTAAGTTTACATTTCGAAGGCCTCCAGTCTCCTACACATGGCATCTGTGCGTGTACATGCTTCATCTCCATACAAGAGTATACTGAAGATATTGCTTCTAAGAATACGTATCCTTAAAGGTAGACTAATATCACAGCTGCATAGTATGGTCTTCATTTTGAGAAATGCGCTTCGGCACCTT
Source organism: Diaprepes abbreviatus (assembly GCA_034092305.1). NCBI lineage: Eukaryota > Metazoa > Arthropoda > Insecta > Coleoptera > Curculionidae > Diaprepes > Diaprepes abbreviatus. Next base: position 12,871 of record JASJET010000338.1, on the reverse strand, counting down.
ATCTCTTGGGTGTTGTCCCCGTTTTCATTGAGTGTGCATCTCAAATGTATTGTTGAACACGTTCTATGGGCTTTCCGTCATATTCTAAATGACCGAACTCATCTGTTTTTTTGCTTACTACCAAGGATATTGTCTTCTTGAGGTTCAACTTAAGCTTCATCTCTCCACTCTTGTCTGTCATGCAGTTTAAAAGCTCTTGTAGGTCTTCCAATGTATTCACCTGAGTATTTAAGATTATTTATAACTGTAGTGTTAATAACAATGCCTTGGTGTTTTTCATACAGTGCCTCTTGAAAGATTTTTTCAGAATACAAAAGAGGTGATAGTACACATCTCTGTCGGACTTCAAGCATTATTTATATATCATCTGACATCTCTCCGTCTACTGTTATTTTTGCTAACTGGTGCCAGTAGAGATTAACTATTATTCCTATATCTCGATTATCTAGATTCTGTTTTCTTAATATTTCAATAAGTTTTCTGTGTTCGACGGTATCAAAAGCCTTCTCGTAGTCTATAAAACACGCGAACACATCCACAGATACATCTCGACATCTCTGCACCAACACCTGCATGCTGAACAAAGCCTCACGTGTACCCATCACATTTCTGAAACCAAACTGTGTGTTGCTCATGTTCTCTTTGCATTTGCTGTAAATACGGAGATGAATAATTTTCAATAACATCTTTAAAATATGGCTCATGACACTGATGTACTGATATTGCTATACCTTTCAACAACAACTGGAGTGATACCAAAGAACTTCCTGCAGAACATCAAGGTACTGGGTCTTAGTGAGCATCTGTATAAACCGATTCAGAAATGAGTTCTCCTTGCAACAGCGCAGACCTTAAAAAAATTTCTAGGAAATACAGCAGACCACGTCACTTAGGACCCGATAACATGGAAAGGGTCCCCAGCGAGTTCCATATTTTTAGTGTCTTTGAATAACTGGTATGAATCAATATTCTCTGAAGGGAGTGCGAAGACGTGTGACTTGAAAATCATAATTCTTGCGATTTCTTAATTTTATTCGAAAACTGTTGTTTTTATTTAAAAACACACCATTACAAAGTATTGACTAGAAAAAAATTTGAAAATTATTTTTGTAGTCAAAATCTGCTTAGTGCAAAGAACGTAAAGAAATTGCTCTTATTATTATTGTCTTATTTTCTAAAAATTGTTCAAATTGTTTCTAATCCTACCGATAATACGTAATAAATCATACAAAAAAGTTGGCAAAAGATGAATTCTAAGCATTTAATAGTTTTTGCATGATTGTAATTATTTATCCAGCTAAACTAAATAAGTTCACTTTGTGGAAAATTTAACAGAGCTGCACGAGGAACTATTTTGTTTCTAAAAACACTAATATTTTTACATGATAAATTATTCCAAAAGAATAACAAAAAAGGTACTGGAGTTCATTGAAAGAGATCGGCGAAAACCTCGATTAGTGCATGGCTGAGTTAATCTACTGATTATTTAGTTTTACTGTGTAGTTTGGATACTAGTGCATCGAATATCGCATATTACCATTTTCTTATACAATCTTGTTGATACAATCATGAAGAAAACATTTTTCAACTTAATTTAGGTTCCTTTACTTACAGATAATAGTACAAGATTGTAGTAGCTAGAACTAGAAGTGTCATTGTTGATTGAGTTGCAATGGGTCATTTAAAAGAAACTAGTAGAGATACTTGCTTCTCCCTGTATATTCTAAAGTAAAATATAACAACTGTCTAAGAGCAGTTTAAAACTGTGCACCTTAACTTAGATTAACCGATGATATCGATTAAACATTACTTCTATTAAGAGCACAAAAATCGACAAGATAGATCCATAAATAAAAATCTTGATTACATACAGACAGTCAAATATTCTTACTGACTGAAAATTGCCACCTTGATTGTTACATTGAGGTTTCGTAGCCATTCGAACTGTTGCTCTTTCAGCAATACCCCTTTCTTGCATGTTTAGAAGCCTAAAATAATAATTTTTTTGAAAATATTGTTCACAAATACTGCATAAAATAAATAAAAAATTTTTAAGATGAGGTAGTACAAAAAATATTTGTTTAGAGTGTCATAAGATATTCATTTTCACATCCTTCAATAGATATGTTGCAAGTGCGCCAAAAAAATTATCTAACTAATTCGTGTGATAGTACCATGGTCTGTGATACAACCCAATGAACCTCTACATCAATTGTCCCAAATTAAACAAAATTCTTCAACATATTCATACACGTATGATTACTAATACCCACAAACACCAATACGTACCACACTTTTAAAATTTCAGTGTATCCAGAAGACTTGGGCATAGCTGGATATGTTTTCATCTGAAATATATTTAAATCATTTACGTATAAAATAAATATTGATCATGGTGCGTGAAAGCAATGGGTGGCATATGATCCCAACAATATAAACAACTCTAAATACTTTCATTTTATTAGTTATTTTGAATGATTTCGAGCATGGTTATAATTATGTATTTTTCCGAAGTATCAATTTCCTTCAAATTCTTATAAAATTTTATAATTTGTCTGTCTTTATATTTGAGTACCGACAAGCAGCAAGTCTAGACCACTACGATATAAAACTGCTAAAACATCTATATTACAATCAAGTAGCCTCTATCCAAATTGAAAACAGTCGTACTCAAAACCTACCTATCAAACGTGGAGTAAGACAGGTTAGTTGCGTTCTGTCACCCTGTCTCTTTAATGTATACTCTGAAGAAATCTTTAGGGAGGCTTTGGATGATAGACAAGAAGGAGTAAGACTAGGCGGAGAAGTAATCAACAATATTAGATTTGCTGATGATACGGCCATTCTTGCAGAAAGCATCGAGGATCTCCAAACATTAGTAAACTTAGTCAATGAAGCGAGCTGCCGAAGAGGCCTTAAAATCAACATCTCAAAAACAAAGTGGATGCCAGTTGGAAAGGTTACTGTAGATGAATGTCAACTTTGGCTTGATGGGAAGAGGATAGAGCGTGTAAACCATTTCAAATACCTTGGCAGTTGGTTGAATGTAAATGGGGACTCAGATGAAGAGATAATAGCTAGGATAGAAATATCGCGGAAGGCCTTTATGACATGGAAACCAGTTCTATGCAACAGGAACCTATCAATGCATATTCGTAAAAGGGTCCTGAAATGCTATGTATGGTCTATTCTATTATACGGTTGCGAGACATGGACACTAAAAACCACAACGCTAAACAAACTGGAAGCATTCGAATTGTGGTGCTACCGTCGAATCCTAAAGATATCATGTGTTTCGCACACTTCCAACGAGGATGTTCTCAGAATGATGGATACAGATCGACTGCTCTAGAACATTATAAAGAGGCGGAAAACAGAATACTTCGGTCACATAATCAGAGGACCTAAATACCAGCTACTTCGCCTTATAATACAAGGAAAAATGGAAGGAAAAAGATGGATCAGGCAGTGGTGTGATTGCACGGTAGAAGAACTATTTCGCGCAGCAGCCGATAGAGAAGGATTTCAGGAAATTGTAAACATGATGACCACCAACGTCTGAATACAGACATAGCACCTAAAGAAGAAGAAGATATTTATAGCATGATCATTATAACCTAATATTTCGTTTAGAAAATTCACGGCGTCAAAACAATTTAAAATGACATAAAGATCGCTTTTTCTATTGGTCACAGATATTTTAAAGACACCGATGGCCCTTACCCGTGCCGCAGTTGCGTACTTAAGACCTTGGGAACTACAGTGGTGGGGATTTATATACATCGGTCTTTTATTGTTGGGATCAAAGATTCTTTTACATATAAATGACTTTATTTAAGATTCAATAATAATGGTCAGGTATACACTCCCTGCGCATGTTTTTGCCATACCTAGATGAAAATCTGAAAACACAAAAAGAACTGGTCGCAGCGTGAAAATTCCAACGGTATCTTAAAATTTAGGTATAAATCTTCAAAAAACCGTTACATTTATCTCTAAAACCCATAAACATAGGTATTAAACAATATCATAAAAAAGTAAAAATATTTTGATGATATTTGTACTGTTATAATAATATTGCAGAATACAAAAATCAAGACAGTTTGAAAGAGTATTGCTTCACCTTTAAAATGAGTTATAGATCTTCCAATCTGGTTCATTTGGACCAAAGTTAGACACATTTTTGTAAGTAACTCGTTTTTTTGAATCGCGTATGTTTAAAAAAACACCATAGAAAAAAGTGTTAACAGAAAAAAACGTATTTTTGTGCAAAGAACACAAATATACAGTTTTAAAAAATAGGAGAAAAAAATTTTTTCCTATTTTTTTTAACATAAAAAATTTTAAAATTTAATAAAATTAATGGAAAAAATTACACGATATTTTGTTGAAGTTAAAGAAAAATAATTTTATTTAACAAAGGGGCAATTTTCATTCATATTTACATTTACTAGGTACTAAGGGTACAGAATGAATACCGGGGAAATAACAATAATATGTTACGCTGATGACTCCGTCATAGTCTCGGAAAATGAAGACGATCTCCAAAGACTTCTATTTGCATTCCACACCATAAGCAAGCAATTCAACATAAAAATATCCATCGATAAAACTAAGTCAATTGTAATAAGCAAAGTGCCCTTAAGATGCAAACTAGTAGTGGATGACAAACCAATAGAACAACTCATGACCTTTAATTACTTAGGAGTTGAGATATCCACAAATTAAGACAGATCAAGAGAAGTAAGAAACCAAGTAAACAAGACAAATAGAATCTCAGGAAGCCTGGCGGATATAATATGGCACAACACATACATGAGCAAGGACGCGAAAACAAAAATCTATAAGACCTATATTCGACCGATAATGACGTACGCAATAGAGACGAGAGCTGACAACATAAAAACAAAATCAATTCTAAGAACTGCCGAAATGAAAGTACTAAGAAGAATATCGGGATATACATTAAGAGATCACATACGCAATTCAACAATACGCGAGGAACATGGAATGCAGGATATAGTAAGATGGGGACGGAATGGAACACCGGAAACCAGAAGACCAATAGGTAGACCACCTAAAAGATGAAGAGAGTCCTGGATTTCAACATCAAATGAGATGACTGATTGAGTTGGAAAAAACAGGCTGTAAGCCTATAACAAGAGGAAGAAGAAGAAGAAGGTACTAAGCTTTTTAATGAAAACGAAATTAAATATCAGTCATTACTAACTAATTAGCGGTCAGTGCTTAAATATCAATATGCATAGAATTCAAAATTCAAACCAATAAATAATACAAACAAAGAATTTTAACAAACAATTATAACGAAAAAAGTAAATATCAATTTGTTAGATAGTGTAATAGTTACGTCTCAACATCTTTCTCATCAATGTGGTAGCCTTTGCTTTTAATTACAGCCTGGCAGATTTTTGGCATTCGCAAGATTAATTTGTTGAGTGTATCTGCCTTGATTTTTTTCCATTCGTCTTGTAAGATTTCCAATAAATAAGAAATCGATGTCAGACGTTGCTTTTGAAAAACTGTTTAATTCATCCTATAATAATTTTATCGGGTTTAAATCTGGGCTCTGTAGTGTCCACTCCATGACTTTAAATTTCTTCTTTTTTTCAAGACTTTCCAAGTAACTTTTGCAGATATTTACAGTATCTTTGGGGTCGTTATCATGTTGTAAAGTAAAAGGAGCACCTACTAGACGAGGACCAGACGGCAATACGTTCTTGTGTAGAAGTTTTTATAGCCTTCCTTTTTCAAGATTCGTTCTACTTTTACAGAGTCACCAACATGGGATCCGGCTAAGCAACCCCAAGCCGTTACTGAGCCACCTCCATATGTGATACTAGGAACCAAACAATCTTTCAAAAATTTTTTATTTGCTTTTCTAAGCATATACACCTATACACCTTTCTTTTCGATCCAAAAACTGCAAACTTCGATTCGTCGCTAAAAGCACCTTTTTATATTCAGCAATGCTTCATTTTTTTTTGTTGTCTTGCCCATTTTAATTTTTTTTTTATATTTACGAGTATTTAATAGCAAGTCGTCCAAAAATTCCATTTTCATGAAGTCTCCGACGTACGTATACTTTGAAATTATAATATATTAATTATAATTTTCAATTTTTTATTAATTTGCACAGTTATATCAGAAACACTGAAACGTCTGTAATGTAAAGCAGTGTGAACAATAAATCTGTCTTCTTTGAGAGTTGTTTTCTTCAGATATTCTCTATTACGTCTATGATTAATAAAGCCAGTTTCCTTAATATATTTTCTAACGTTGTAATCAACAGTACGTCTACTTATATTCGACTTTTCTGCAATTTGTTTTTCTTTAACTTCAACAAAATGTCGTGTCATGTTTTTCATAAATTTTACAATTCTGAAACTTTTTGTGTCATAAAAAATAGGAAATTTTTTTTGATTTTTTAAAAATTATGTATCTGTGTTCTTTACATAACAACTCGTATTTTTTCTATTTCCACTTTTTTTCTATCTTGTTTAGTTTTTTAAACATACGCGTTTCGAAAAAAAAAGAAACATACTTTCTTACAAAAATTGATCTAACTTTGGTCCAAATGGACCAAATTTGACGTTTCACCACTCATTTTAAAAGTGAAGCAATACTCTTTAAAACCGTTTCAGTTTTTTTATATTGCAATATTGGCACTTAAAATTATAACAGTATAAAGATCATCAAAATTTTTTCAATTTTTACTTATTTATGATACTGTTTAAAAAATATTTAAAGATAAATGTAACGGTTTTTGGACCTGCGACCACTTTTTTGAACTTATAAAAGTTGTTGTGTTTTTAGATTTTCATCTAGGTATGGCAAACACCTGTCTAGGGGAGTGTAATATCTAGCAGAAATACTGAATTTGAGAGGTAGACTGATATGTATAAGTTTTAATAGTTATTTATTGTTAAACAAACTCACGTTCATGAAGCCTGGCAATTCTTGCAAAGCGCAAATGTCGTAATTAGTATAATTTTTTACAATATAATTGTACGAGCGGACCATTGGGGCAAAAAATGCAAAATTTCCCTCTTGCACTTTTTCTAAACCTCTTTCTGTTTCAAAGTATTTGCCAGGATGGATCTTTTTTATATAAAGTTTTCTGAGGATTCCTTCTTTTGGGCTCTAAAAATTAAACGATATAATTGTTAATAATTCTGTAGCAGGAAAATATTTGCAAATAATTAAAATTGAAAAAAGCCCTTCTGAGATGACGCAAAATCACCAATTAAAAGTGAGGAAATCAGTGAGCAATAACAAGCTTCCCGAATTCCAAGATGGAGCATGAAGATAGCGCTACTACATATGAACACAGATGTAAACTTTCAAAGTCTCTGCCATGGAAAAAATATGTTGTTATACGACAGCATTCGGAAGAATAGTGCTCTTTCCAAATACCCCACCCTATATTTTTTAAAATATTATTTTGTTTCTTTCCCTTTTAAAATAAATACCTGATGTCCGATGAACATCGAAGCCCCTTAATAAGTTTCTTTAAATAGACCTTAATTTAACCTTTCGAGTGACCTTGAGGAGTATGTCAAGGTCAAGTGGATTTTTTACATGAGGATTTAGTTTTTTAATACAGAAGTTAACAATATGGAAAATTTTGCGTTCAGCAATACACCTATAGGTTTTTATCTCATCTAGAGGTCATTTAAAAGTCAAATAAACCTTGCCGGCTAAAGAGACCGGAGATGGCTTAACAATTTGGAAAAAACTTTAAAAACATAATTTTTTCCAATATTTTTCCCTGGCTATCACCTGTTGTCCTTAAAGCTAATCTTGGGCGTAATCTTCAAGGTCAGACTGTCTTTTGGTATACAGAGACCCCTATTTTTTACTAGCTGGGCAAAAATGTATCCCAAAGGTCTATCCTGTTACGATCTCCTCGTAGACTCTTGGCATTAGAAGTAATATCTCAATGATCTATACCTAATATAAAAATCTAAACATCAAGTATTATCTTTGAGCAAATCATTATTAACCTCTTAATATTCCTAAATTTCACGACTAAAGTCGATAGCACAGTCAAGATCAAATGCTTCTTCAAAAACCAAACAATTTCATCTAGAAAGTTCTAAAATACAGTGCATCGTCTAAAATTTACTAATTCTGTCATAGACGTCATTCTAATTATAGAGCTATTTAATGTTACTACATTCTTTTCACAGGTGAGTCATGATATCACTCACATTATTACACTTCAAGTTGTCTTTAGTTTCCATTCATAACTAAATAGTTTGACCTTGAAGTGGCGTAAATGTCAACACCAAGATAATGAGGAGGTAGCCGGGAAATAATCTTAAAACTTTTGTATTTAAAGTTTTTTCTTATGCCCTTTAGTTTTCAAGTTATTAAACCATCTCCTTTCTCTTTGGTCGAGAATAGTTATTTAAACCTTCAAATGGCCTCCAGATGAGATAACAATATATAGGAGAATATAAAATTTTTAGTAATTTCCTTCTCTGTAATAAAAACGGAGATTTTCTTTAAAAACCTAACCTATAGAGTCATTCTTAAGTCGAAGTAAACACTAAACACCACCAAGACATAGTTAAAGCAAAATCCTACAAATTTATATTTAAAGTTTGTTCATGAAAACTCGATCCTGCAAAGTTATTTGGGTGTTCTGACATTTATTGGACACCAAGTAATATGTAATAGAGAGTTAGGATTTAAGAAAGAGGATTAAAAGTACATTCCCGATTTTTTTTTTAATAATTATTCTGAAATTATGTGTTATTCTTATTTTTACCTGAAAGTAGTGTCTAACAAAAAGTTGATCTAATCCTCCCACTTCAAATCGACTTTCTACTAGATCAGACAATGAACTTATTTTCGATGTGGAACTTAGAAGTACCAAAATATTAGCAGCATATGCTACATAAATAACATGAACATGAAAAATAAAAGTAATAATAAGATTCTTCCAGTTATTTTGAACGATTCTGTATAAGTTCCTGAAATAAATGACAAGTAATTAGAATAATAAGCAGAATTATTTTATAACATATAGATATCAGACTCTGTTTGCATTTGTTAATTGTAGAATTTAATTTTTTTCGTTCTTTTCAAGATCGTCTCTAAAAAGCCGTAAAAATTATTTATATGTGAGCCCTAAACTGCCTAGTAATAAAATAAATGATCGTTTGAGTTTACTTTGTGGCCCTTAGATACTTTAGATGAATGGATTTGGAGGTGATCGGATAAATTCGATGTGAAATCCAACTTGACTTTTATCCAGAAATTATAATGTATGGGTTATTTCATAAGAAATCATTAAATAAATTAAAGTTCATTAATTTTACTTTCCTAATCAAATAGTTACTTTGATTGGGGATAATTATTTAATATATATATATATATATATATATATATATATATATATATATATATATATATATATATATATAATGTAATCGAAGGTTTTCGGACATCTCGTGTATGTGCTTATTCTCTTTCAGGACTGTAAGGCAGCTGACGTTTCGGTGAAATCTCATTCACCATTTTCGAAACTTACGTCGTCTACGAGTTCGCTCGTGTTAATTTACAACAATATATATATATATATATATATATATATTATATATATATATATATATATATGAAAATATTTGCGACCACTGGTGAGAGTGAAGATCTCATCGGTAGTCGAGACTTTTGCAATTGAATCCACAACTAAGAAACCAAAGTTATGGCTCAGATACGTAGACGATACTTTTATTATTTGGAGTGGAAGCACGATGAACTTCGAAACTTCTTCTTCATCTCAACAATATCAGCCCAACTATTAAACTCACCATGGGGAAAGAAGTAGAAAATAAATTACCATTCCTAGATGTCTTGGTGATGTCTTGGTTAAAAGAAATGGCAGACAAATTCAAACTTCGGTTTACAGAAAAGCCACACACACAGGACAATACCTTAGTTATTCATTTAATCACTCCAACAACACCAAACAAGGAATTATAAGAAATCTCATAGATAGAACACTCTTTGCAACTCTAACGAGAGCTTGATGAAAGAGATAGATTATATTAAAAATGATCTGACAGCCAACGGATACTCAGTATATCTAGTGGATGAATTTCTAGAACAACGCAGAAATAAGACAATATCAACAACGAATGAAGAACGAAAACCAGTACTGAACATCGCCTATATTAAAAGCATTTCAGAAAAAGTTACAAGGATAGGAAAACGATATAAAATCAACGTTGTTTTCAATTCCAATAACTCTCTGAGAAGTCGGCTCACTAGAGTCAAACCAACAACTCAAAGGGACATGAAGAACTGTATATATCAGATACCATGTGAATGTAGCAATTCCTACGTTGTCGAAACAAAGAGACCTCTTGACGTAAGGATCAAAGAACGCCAAAAATGCATATCTCGAGGAAAAACAGAAAAATCTGTTACGGCCAACCATGCCTGGACTCATGGACATCACATAAAATGGTCTGAAGCTAAAATACTACACCGAGAACAAAATTGGAGAAAACAGAAATTCAGAGAAGCTGCGGTAATATATCAGAACACGAGTTGTTTTAGTAAACCATCTTTTACTAGTTGTAGGAGAGTTAATTTACACAAGATGCACTATTGGTTAGAAACAAATCCCCATTGAATGCAGCGAGTGAATCGTCGAAACAGTGTCAACGTGTGGTGTGGAATCTTATGACACAGAATATCTTTAATGACCATCTACTCGTACGGAGACTTTTTACGGAATAACCTGGCTTTCCTTTTAGAAAACATACCCCTTGATATAAAGAGACCACTGTTGTGTCAGCATGATGGATGCCAGGCACACTTTTCTGAAAAAAAAAGCGGTAATTTGTTTCCGTGGCCACTCAGGTCCCTGAATTTAACCGTGCTAGATTTTTAAGACTAATAGAAATGGTTTATCAAACACTACCAATCATACGAGACAATATGATTGAGAGAATTCAAAGTGCCATAAATATGATTTCACCGGCTGCAATTGAAACTGACTTTTCCAGTACTAGAAAAAAATGTAATAGTTGCATTTTGCACAACGGTGGTCATTTTGAATATATATATATATATATATATATATATATATATATATATATATATATATATATATATATATATATATATATATATATATATATATATATATAAAGTTTATTTGTTGTTTATTGAAGTGGTTTCATTAATAATGTTACGGTGTTTGTTGGTTTTATTGTTGTTTTGGCCTGTTGGTTTTTAAACACGCTTCAAATTTGCTTCTCACATGGTTTGAACCACTCCTATGCCTGGACAAAGTGTGAAGGAACAAAACAACAAATAAACATTAATTGTGACAAAGCACAATAGGTGCTAAAAGTAAAACAAGAAAAAAATATGTCGAAGTAAAGTAAGCTTATAAAATAATGAGCAAGTACAAAATATACTGTACACATTAATCTCAATAACAAGAATATCTAATTAATACTATGTACCTTGTTGACACAGTGCCTCAAAAGATAAAAGAAACATATCACTAATACTTGCACTATGGGGAACGACTGTTGTTGGTTCATTTCTCTAAAACAAGATATTTTCTATATTAAGTAATACCTTCCATTTAAAAATGTTTTTGAAACAATATCTAGGTGCTAGTAAATATCTTACAAACTATATTAAGTCTCAAAGCGTAAATTAATTGGAAAAATTTTGGAGAAGTGAAATAAAAAAAAATTTTAATCGCTTATGTCTGGAACTTTCATTTGCTTACCCGCAGACCGCTGTACGACCAGGCACGAATCCAAGGGGGGGGGGGGAGAGCGGTGGGGGCGATCGCAAAAATTTTTTTGGGGCTATCATTCATTTATTATTTATTAAAAACCTTTTTAGGACATTTGACGTTTCAGTTTATTTATTTCTTAAACCATCTGCAGAACTACAATTAAACACTAAAAAGGGATTCATGTAATTAATTTCTATATGTTACAGAAAATTTAAATAATAAATTGTGTTTACGCTGGTAAACAATACGTATCTAATTCGTAATCAAAGTCAGTGAAGCTATCTTCGCTCAAATTGATTATAATTGGTTCCTCTATCTCACCAATCATGAGATCGAGTTTCCACATTTTCTTTTATTCTTATATTATATGGATTTTTCCCTGTTTTCTGCAATAACTTTATTCAAAAAAATCTTTCAAAAGTTCAGTTAAATTACTAATTTTGTAAGTTGTGTTATTTCTAGCAACTCTGCCTTTTACTTGAGAGAGATATTTCCTTCTCTAACGGACATTTTCCGGACGATCTATAAGAACAGATTTTCTATCTGGTTTTCCCAGAATTTAGTTCTCTGTGCAATTTTCAGAGCTCAGTTCTTTAATTTCAGGTAAATCCCGATCTTCATTGATTTTAGTTGGAATTATGTCGACGGTTGGGATCTGCTTCTCATAATAAAATGTATGTACAACTCCTTTTGTTGCAGTTTACTTTTCTTCTTCCAACGAAGTCTTTTGGCTGTCTGTGATCGAATATGGCTTAGGAGTACTAACAATTCCTGTGTTTTTTTTCTTCTTCAATATTCGATATATAGTAGATTTTCCAACTCCTGTCATGTTGGAACACATCTCAACAGAGCTTTTAACATTATTGTCTAGATATTGATTTCTTAAGCCATCATAAACATTCATAGTAATAAGTTTTTCGTTGAGGAAAAAATGCCCTGGTTTAACGATTTTGGAATAAATATAGATGTGGAAGCCATATCTTTTGGGTATCTTACTAATCTCAAATAATATATAAAAACAAGCACAAACAATATAAATCACTAAGGACACACTGTAAGGTTTACTTTGCTCACTCA